>JASJUZ010000178.1:0-1200000 GCA_037159825.1 Tupiocoris notatus
GTTGATGGCGATTTTATCGGTTTGAATTGAAGGGTTAATACTTACGCTCTAGGTTCACGAATGATCAGGAGCCGGATTTGTTGCAGTTTGGAACTTTGCCCGTACTCTTTGGTTGAGTTCGCACAAACTTCGACGCCTCTACTAAACTGTTCAAGGTTCAAAATTGTTTCGAATTGAAAGTGCGCACATTCTTGAAAATGTTTCTCTCGATTGCGGATTCTTTCCATTATTTTATGCTTTACCCCGTCTGTAAACACTCGAATATCTAATGTGCGAGGCGGTGAAATATGATTTGTTCGGAAAACGGTTTAACGGACGGTATTTTCTACACTGTAGCGTTTTATTCGCTCTTTCCTTCTTTTCGAACTTATTAGAAAATAACCGGGGTAAAAATAGATATTATTATTTCGACAAGTTGATCGATTGAATAGTATCAATTTCCATTTGATGAATTTGAAGGCGTTTTAGTTGGAAGCAATGGAAAAAGGATTATGAGAATGATGATGAAATTGGAATTATTTTTCCTGCATATTAGACCAATAAACGTCGTTTTTCTGTTCCAATAATGTAACAAATTAAATCCGATGTAATTGTTTATTGTCCTCCAGTAAACGTGCGAAATTGGGCTGTTCTTAATTTAGGATAACACGCAGTTATTCCATTGTATGCATTACAATTTTATTAATTATTAATTAATATTAATTACAATTTTATCATATAGTTTATCATTCAATAATATTGGTTTATTACCAACAATAAACCATTGTAATCGCCCAAGAAAAATGTTTTCTAACCCCCTCAAAAATTTCCGGCCAAACTATAATTGCTAAATTCTTGAAATTTTCACCAAAAATCAATCTCGGTCCTACGACGGCCCAATTCTTGAACCACATTGCTAGCTCAATTTTAAGGGTATTTTTGAGGGGGAAAAAATTCATATTTTTCAGCGTTAAAAAAAAGTGTATTTGGTATCAAATTATATAGATTTTTGGACGCTGAATCGAATGAGACCATCGCCGGGTCGATAGCTTTATTGGTTCTCGAGTTATCGCAGCTTTTGTGCCGAATTTAGGAGATTTTCAGAAATTTGACATAGCTCGAGAGTTCTTGGAGCTATAAAAATCGTTCTATACTCATTGGAATGGTCGTCAAACACTCTCTCCAGCTGTTTCGTTAGGCAATAAGTTTAGCTTTTAATTAGGAAATTAAGAAAAATAAAAATGATTAAAATTACAATAGTTTTTCGGTTGGAACGTCACACATGGTCGGAATAATTACTCTCACAAATGGATAATCTTCTTAAATCATTATTGAAGCGAAGGAATAATAAACCATTGTACAATAATTTGCAGCGTTTTTCTTAGAAAAATGAGCATTTCGAAGGTTAACGCAAATTTAGATGGATTGTTGAACATTAAATCGCTTCTGGGCGAACAGCGTTTCACACGGCCCGTATACTTCTTAGCTTATTTGTTCTGCGTTCGGTCGAAAGGCGCGTATTTGCGCAGCTGACAAGAGCAACTTCATTATTTCTCCCGTCCTTGCTCGAACACTTGTTCAAATTTGTATGAACAAACAGACTTGTTCTTTCACAGCCCTCGCGATGTTCAAATGTTATTGGCGTAAAATCGAATCAATAAATTAAACGAGCTACATGATGATTCGATTAATAAACGACGGAATTTTGAGTTTGTTACTTCGTTGTTACAGTGCTTATTTCACTGACCATAACAACGAAAATCGCTCTAAATCTAAAATTACCTTTAATTTCTCAAGGATCGCAATAAAATTTGTTTCCCCTCGATGAAGGGTTATTCAGCGGCTTAATTTATTCATACAATTCTGACTTTCAACAGTTCAAATGAAAACATCCAATTTCGCTTCGGATTGTATCGTTCCATTTTGTAGTCTCCCAAGCTCGCTTTACATTTTGATTGTTTCTCCGTACGTAACACGTGTCAAATTCATAAACTGTTCCATTATTCGCTCGAATAATTTTTCCGACCGCGTCCCTTTTTTCTTCAAGTTTTGGTACGAACACCCTCCAGCGACAGCTTTGAAGTGAAACCTTTAAATTGCTATTTGTTCTCGCTGAAATGAACTCGGATTCGCGAGACGTGCGAACGAAAACAGCGCGCGATGAAACGATCGTCAGAAACAGGCGATTTCGACGGGAAACTTTTATTCGTACATCGAAGCTTTGCGGGGGTGTCCATGCAAGGAGGTAGCTCTGGTGAGGATGTAACCTGTGGCGGCTGAATGAAGCCAAGCGCAGTTTAACTGTACGGTCTCTCTTGGTTGGATGTTCGAGGTAGACTTCACTTGAAGTCTAATATTCGCGAAAAATTGAGCGCAAATGAGAACGATCAAATACAGAAATCAAGGCGCCTCGTGTCTGTCCCAATAAACAATCCTGATCAATAATAATCCGACGAATGTTGATCCTAATGTTCCAATTCAGCGTTAAAAACTGATGCAACTCCCAGCATTAAAAATATGAATTTTTTATATTTTTTATATCCTCTAAAAAAGAAATAATTTGAATTTCTTCCTAACGGAGTATTGATCCTGAACTCCTTTTTAATATTCATTTATTCCAACATCTCATCCAGAACGTTTCTAAGTTTTCGTAGCCCTCTTCAGTTTTAAAATTTGTCATCTTTTCACAATCAGTTTCTCTCCCCAACTCTTGACGCGAGTTGCGAATAGAAAGTGGAAGTGAAGAGTTGACATGTTTCAAGAGAGGTTCAATATTAATTTAAGAGTAGTGAATCGACAAAATAATGAATATGAAAAAAGGTAAATTAATGTCCAAACTATAAGTCATAAAACTGTTTTATAATAGATTTTGCCAATATATCTTATTCAAACTATTTTATTTTTATTTTATTTTTTATAACTCAAAATTCTTTTTTCCTCCATAAATCACACGGGTGCAAAATTATGCGTATCACAGCAATTTAATATTTCCCGTGGTGAAGAAAGCCGGTACAGCTACTCCGAGCGAGGGTGGATTGATGGTTGCTAGAGCGAGAGTCGTTCTGGGTAGGAGTTGATAGGGGTGAGTCACCCTCTCGTTGGGGTAGCTGTGGGGTCCTGTTGTAATGAAGGGGCTCCAATCTAATGATAAGTCCTTGGCAGCTGGGGACCGACAACCCTCCTTTCCTCCCCAATTTCATCCCCGTCCTTCGCAAACGCCTCTCCTGCTCTTTGGAAACGACACTTGCTCGAAAGTTCATTCACCTGAGTCCTCCCTTTTCCGAATAAAGTCACCGGAAACTTGACACAAAATTTGAAACGTCCCTGTTCATCATCAGACATCATTTCTAATAATAGGGGCACTTCGATTTCAGCGTGTTTTTATACGTTTATTTTTCCTTGGCCTTATTAGCTCCATTACTGAATTTATGTACGATGCATAATATGCAGTAGGCAAAGATAGTTAGGCGAATGGTTGGTAAAGTCAAGTAGTGTTGAGGTGACTGATGTCGTACTGTACGTTGTGCATTCTGGGGAATGAAGCCAGGCCTATCTGTAAAAGATAGTTGATGTGGATGAGTGCTCGGTGTTAGAGCAGCTAACATAGAATATGGAAGAGTTATCAGGAAGGTATGGTGAGTTTGGTCTCCACAACGAGCGAGGGAACACTGAAAGCATCCCATACCATAACTTGCAGGCCTGGCTGCTACACCTGTGCTGAAAACCAATGTCGACTACTGCCACTCAACCTACTCACTAGGCAATGAGCCGGCAATGAGCAGCAGGCAATCCTCAGTCGAAGTATGGTGTCCCTCCTACAGCCGGTCAAGAGACCTCCGAAAATGGCCTGGCGAAAAATCGATTGACTCAGTGCACAGATCGTTTTCCTGCAGGCCGATTGAAGTTGTTGGTGAAGAGACCTTGAAATGAATATCAGAGATGTCGTCTATTTTCATCTTGTAACCACCTGCCTCCAGTCCGCGCATCTTCAGTTTCTACAAACTACGTCATCAACCTTCCGACAAACTGAGAGTTGTGTGTCCAAAAAAGTTTTTTCTCGAGCTGTCTCAATTTTCTGTCCAGCCAGGACTGTGCGACTAGTTTCACTCATAGTCGCCACACCATGTTCAGTTTCTGCTCTGAAAGTTTTGAATTTATCGCTTCAGCGATTTCATGAAAGAAAAAGTGTTCGATCTGATCACCGTATCACTTCAACATATTACATGTTGTCTCATGAGCGCAGCAGTTGTCTCAGTCAATTACTGATGACGTGGCTTGTGGCCGCCCATTCCGCGCACCTGCTTTGAGGATGAAATGATAGGAAACCATTCCGTATGCACGTGCGTTTATCGCGTGTTCTTCGAAAACAGGAAAACCGAATAGTTTGCAGATGCATGTGATGGCTGAAGGGACCCGATCGCTATGACATTGATGTATTGATTCGCTCTGATTGACCGCGCACGGTTTTTAGCGTCGATGTTTTTACCGCTCCGAATAAATAGCACACATACTCTATTGATATGACTCATCACTTTATTGATGTTCTTCCTTCATATAAATCTCCTCCACTCGTAACGACAAATGATGATCTCTTATGTTAATGGTCTTGAAAAATATTTCACTCTTCGTTCAGAATTCCCGCGGCCGAGCGCGTCAAAACCGTAACCGTTTTCTTTCTGAAATTATTTTCTCGTTTATTATTCTATGCACTTTTTTCTAACATTGTGACTTTGGTGAAAACTTCTCGTGGCCCCATTTTACAATTTTTTCGATCGCTCGCTTTTTAACAATTATTATTTTCCATCCGTTTTCGCTTTGCTGATCACTGTGATTACTGTTAATCCCCTCAGCTATAAATTAGTTATTATTTTGGGAGTTGAATCGCAAACTTATAAAAACAAATTACCGCTGTAATTTTTATTCAGATGATTTTTTCAGCCTCGATTAAATCTGGTTTAAGTTAACGTAAGCCCTGTGCTCTCATAATGTTCTACCATTTTTCCCCTCGAGCTCTTTGAAACTTCTTCTACTTAGTATTCACAAAGAACTTGAGTAACGAGCTCCAGTCGTGTTTCGCAGGCTGTATGTCTTTTATTAAATATTCAGCGCTTGCTTTTACTAATTTAGAAGGCCCTTCTGTTTTAAAATAATTCTGGCTTATTCAGTCGAATCTTGGCCAACCGGCTATTTGCTATTCGCTCTTACCTCGTATTATGCATTTTCTAAATAATACCACACTGATGGATTAATTGAAAAATATGTTTCGTTATTTTATACGAATGGCATTTTATTTGCTGTAACTGATGCCCAATTTACGGACCGATGTATGAGATATTTCCATGTCAATTTCCGTATAGGTTTGATACATTCCAAATTTAAAATAAATTCTCCAATATGGAGAGAATATGTCGAATTTGTTTTTACATTTACAACCGGGAGTGTACTACTGGTGAGTTTTAGTGCATTTTGTGTTTTTTCGAAACTTAACCGTCAGAGTTTTTGTTTCTTTGCCACATCAAGCGTCACTTTTGATCACTACAATACGCCATCTACTAGACGGACATAAGAAACGTATGATTTGACAAAGTAGCCAAAACTCCTTTTTCGAAAAACAAGAAATGCACTAAAACTCTCCATTTACTCTGTAGTCTTTGAAAATTCGATGAACCAATTTTTCGGTGATTTTCACCGAATTGATGCGCGGTAGAACTGAGCGAAATACGTACTTTATACTATTGAAGGACACCATCAAACGCTAGTTATGATAGAGTTAGAAAGCTTTTATTCAAATGGAAGTTTATATGGATTCTCCCCCTTTAAGACTAGCTCCCTCCTTCATTCTTATCACCTAGCCAGCTTCTATGATAAAGAGAACAAGGAAGGAAGTCGGGGTTTGGATCCTCCTGGGGAGTAAGTCGCAGGAAAGCCGGGCCCTGAAGTATCGGGGGTAAGTCTTTTGATGGTGAAAAGGGGGTTCGGGTAGGGAGAAACAGAAACTGAGCAGAAATCAAGGAGGATATTGAGTTGAGTCATTCAGTTGAGATGGCTATATACAAGAGACTCAGATCCATCCGGGAAGATCAAGGTGAGAACGGAGTCTGTGGCTGCGCTGGAGATATTACAGTATGATGACATCAGAACCCCTCCAATGGGGTTCGATGTTGTGAGATTGAGATGTATCCAAGACAGGAAGACATCAGAGCGGTTTCCCATTAGCCTCGTTCGCACCTCTATATTCACTTTTTTTGGCTGATCAGAAGAAACTTTTTTCCTTTCGCCTTCTCACTTAATCTAGAGCTTATCTTTTTTCTTCAGCGAGGAAGCCGATGGGTATTATCTTCAACTTTTCTTCCAACTTCGCACTTTCGTAAATTACACACTCATCGATCTTCAAAAGTTCGCAAGGCTGTTTGGAAAATGCCGTCAAACCGTTCATGAAGTTCGAGTGGATTGAAAATCCAGATGAGGATGGAACAGATTTCTCTCAAAGTTAGCGTTGGATTGAAGTAAAAGGAAAAGTCGTGCACTCAATTTTCGTAGGACTTAGAAACCAGAAACATTTTCATAGTTGCTTTTAAATCCTGGAAGATAATTATTATGGCCATAAAAACGCTGCAAATGATTGCACATTGTTTTATTATTCCTTTGCTTCAATTAAATTTATCATTTGCTTTAAAATTAAGGTAGCAATTTTGCTAAAGAATTGTCCCAACGTCAAGCCGAGATTGATTTTTAATGAAAATGTCAATTATGTAGCATTTTATAGTTTAGTCAAAGTGTTGACGGCGGACGGAAAGATATTTTTCACTCGATATTCGACTTCTACATACCCTGAAACGTAAATTTTGAGGGGGTTAGAGAATGTTTTTCGTTAGCGATTACAATGGTTTATTATTGAATGATAAACCAAAATCGATCGTCTTGTTTACTTTTTTCATTGACATAGATTAAAGCTCGAGCGACGCGCTGCGGGAAGTGCTCACTGAAAAATGAAATGAGAACTGGTGATTCACTAAATCATACTTCAAGACGTCCCTTGAGTGGCTCATCACTTGGTTGCGGTGATTGAATCTAGCTTAGTTGAGTATCCATTGTAAAAATTGAAATTCCTTAGCTTTGATGGTTCTCGATTCTTGGCAAACTGCAGGGCCTTTATTTCCTAAATTTCAGCGGCTGTTTGAGCTTCATTATATTTGAGGTTCCACTCTTTTGGATCCATTGGTGCCACCACACGTCATTCCCCTTATATCTCCTAGATCATCATTGACATCTATCTCAAAAACAGCGCTCTTTAAGCCTTCAAGTCCATTAGCGTGGTTGTATCATCGCTGGTCTCTCGACTGGAATTCAATCTAGTTCGTGAGAGGAAGGCGGTGTAACCACTTAACCATTTCCTTCCAACTTAGCACAATCTAATCTCTTCATCGTGTCCATTTTGACTGATAGCCAGGCAAGAAGGTGAAGGCGTCGCAAGAGGGCAACAGGTGGCCACGGATTTCTTAGCATGACAACAGGCCATAAATCACGCAACCTCGCGTCATTGAAGGTGAAACGCGAAGGGGATGGAAGGGCTTTCTCTAGCTTTCCATGTCGTGACCTCTTGGAAAAGCCCAATGCGGTCTTGTAAACCTTTATTAGCACTTCCTCCGCAACAGCTTACACCTACACGATACACTCAACTTCCATTCAAAGCTGTCTTGTTTCATTAACGTGTCAACTTTGTTTATTCTCGCCTCAACTATTCTCTCGACGTCTCTTAATTCTCACTTTTGACGGGTCACCGTAAAACAAGTTGGAAAGGAGGTCAAACAAGGATATGCTCACGTCAGTCAGCCATTTCCAGGGATGAAACTTTCAACAAGTCCCACAGGTCGTGCGAATCAAATAACTTCGGGGTCTCTGAAGGTTTGCAACTACACGCGTGTAGTAAATCCATTCTGCCCTTAACTACGAGCTTAGGTAGAGGTTGATCATCCGAATTGTAACTAACTTATCCACAAACGCACCTGAACTTGGGCCAACTCGACCATTCCCGTTTACTCTGTTTAACCGGATGGAGTTTCGCAAATGGAGGTCCGATTATGTTAGAAAATCACAGGTAGTCGGATTTGGAGTAGGAAAGATTTCAAACTAAAAAGACTGGAAATGATATTAGTTTATCAATATTTTTCTTCACTCATGATTTGGAAACGCCATCCACTTGTTACAGTAACTAACCAAAACCCTTGTCAAACTTTCCATCTAACAACATATTGGTGCTCAAAGTCAAACTCCTTGCCAAAAATCGTCATTTTAAATATTTTTACTTTAATTAATTACTTCATTTTAGCACCTGGTTATCAATAGTAGATAAAGTAGTAGTTATCAATAGTACTACCGTTAGCATTACCGAGTAGTTTCCATATAGTTCGAGAAAACTGCTTGGCAGCACTAACCCCGGAATATCTTGGCTTTATCTACCCTTTATCTATTGACCCTTAGTCGAACTTATTGCCTAAAGATACAGCTTGAGATAGTATTCGACGAGTATACCATCGAGTATAGAACGGTTTTTATAGTTCGACAAAGTCCCAAGTCATATTTTCATGCCAAATGTCTAAAAAGCAAAATGCCACACAAAAGCTGTGATAACTTGAGAAGCATTAAAGCTATCGACCCCGCTATGGTCTTACTGGGTATGTCTCAGGGTATTCGATTCAGTGTCCAAAAAGTCATAGAAATTGATTCCAAATACACCGTGGTCTGAAAACCTTAGAAAATACGAATTTTCTCCCTCTTTGAACGTAAAACATCAAACTTTTAGGGGGTTAGAAAAACATTTTTTCGGACGATTACAATGGTTTAGTATTGAATAATAAACTAACAGTGTAACCGCAGTTTATTTTTGTCGACGCTTCTATCCTACGAGATGTGAAACATAACTGTTCAAACTTCGTATAATCTTGATTTTAAATTATTCTACTCCCTCTGATATCCAGTCTGGTGGAGCGTGCCTTATTGAAAGCAATATGTGAAAAGACGGGCGAGAAAGGTTTTAGGCTTCAGGCTTCGCGCATGCCCTCCTCCCACCCTTTAACTTCCTTACTTCTTCACTCCATCAAATATTAACGAGCCGGTAAGAGTGTTTTCCTATTTCATAGAACTGTCAGCCTTTTGGAAGAAATATTCCCGAAACCGTCCGTCATTTCCTATCATCATTTCGCATTGAAGCTATAGAAAACACTTCCAAACGGCTCTTTCCCAAGGACGATAAGGAACATCGAAGTGTGCTATTCGATAAAAATGACCGCCTCTCTTTTCAACCGGCCGAAGGTATCAATTTTCGATAATTGATCTGCCTCCACGAATGTAGAAAAACTTGGTCGCTATGACGAAGTTGTTCCACAGTCGGGTAGGAAATGGTGGGACCGCCAGGAGCTGCCGTTGGAAAAGAGGAGCGGAATAGGGTTGTCAAATATTTATACGATCAATCTTCCATACATTATTGATAGTCGGGCTATCAACCGTAGGATTTAATTATAATTGGACTTGTATTATTATCTAAGAGATGCCATGTTCGATTGGTCGAGTGGTGGTCCAACTTTTTATAGGCAATTAAATCTTCGAAACATCAGAACAAGCTTACTGCTTTAAAATACCCAAAATGATTAAATCTAAAGTCAAAATAATCCTCTAGTTAAATTCAGGAAGATAGCGTCTAAAAATCATTCAACTGGGTGCAAAAGGATTTTCTATACTCGTACCATACATTTAGTTGTAATCACGCTGTAAATTATTGTGCAGTGGTTTATTATTTTTATGCTTTAAGTATAACTAAAAAAGATCATCCAATTGTGATGGTAACTATCCCGAATATTTGAGAACATTTCCATCTAACAACAGATTAATATCAACAAGGAAAAACTCCTTAGCATCATTTTTATTTAATTCTTAATTATCTAATTAAGAGTTGATTATTCTCCTAACGATGTAGCTTTTGTGGGGGATAATAAATATTGGTATTTTATATAAGGTATTTGAGATTTTGAAAAATTTGCCATGGTGGTATAACTCGATACTGTATGGAGCTATAGAAAGCGTTCTATACTCGCTGGAATGCTCATCGAACATCAGTTTTTTTCCAGAAAATTGTTGACGGCGTACAGCGGACTGACATAATTTTTTTCGATATTCGCATTTAACTTACCTTGAAACGTAGAACTTCACATTTCGTGGAAGGGGGGGGGTTAGGTTTTTCGTGAGCGATTACAATGATTTTTTTTTTGTTAAATAATAAACCATAAATCATGACAATTTCTAGTTACACTTCATGGTAACTATCGCTATCACCAGACATCTTTTATGTGCCTTTAGTTAGCGTCAGCCGCAAAAAAAGAAGAAAAATCTAAGGGGAAAACTAATTTACCCGATTGGCAAAGCTGTTATTGCAGTTCCTACCTCTGAAACGATTCAACCAGAGTCAAACCATCGAACGAGCGGGAGACTCCGACTTGTGAATCATTCGTTCTATTGACCATTAATCCTCTTCCCCAAAATACATCGGATAAAATATTTACGCGAATCGAACCGAACAGAGAGCTAGGTAGTGGTGAAAATTTATTTCCCTGAAAAACCTCTTTCCCCTGTCACGTTTAGGAAGGTTTGGTAAACATTCTGTTATGAAAGGGCGCCGATGAAGGGCAACACGTCGCATCGAGCGCTAAATAAATAGTTTTTGAATAATAATGTTGGTAAATTGCCGAGACAGCGCGATCCCAAGGAATTAATTCTATTCCCGTCAGCTTTGAGGTTAAAAAAATAAACTCTCAATCGAAACGAATCCTCCCCTTTCTGACCTTTTATTTCTGAATTTTTATTTGCAAGTATTTCTAAATATGGGATTAAAACAAGGATGAGACACACAACACAGTGCCCAATACACATTGAATTTATTTTCAAAAACTGTCTCTAAATGTAAATTGTCGCCGTGGAAATTTTTTTCTGATTCGTCTCCTTTCTAACTTGAACTTTTCAGCGAACTGATTATCGAGGAACGTTTCCGTTGGGTATAATTTTGGCGATAACGATTATTTTTTACTTTCACCGAAAACAATAACTAATCCTGCGAGCATGAGTGGAGATAAGGAATACTTCATCGGCAATTTGTGCCCTCCAACTCTAAACGCTAGTCGAACGCTGGGCTGCTATTGTCCTACTGATTAAATTGAAGGAGAACTCTTGCTCGAAACTTGGTCAGGACGTGGAACCGGAAAGTCATTAGAGTTCATTGGATATATTCTCTGTCGAAAACTTTTCGTGTACTCGTAAGCAACTAAACTGACTCGGCGGTTTTCCGTTTTCTGTTGCAGGTAAGTGAAGGTGAACTCGGAGCGAAGGAACCCAGTTCGCAAGGCTTCCGCGCCTCAGGGTTAGTTCGTTCGAAGTTGGGCCTGCGTTGGTCTTTAAAGGGATGAGGGGTGAAATCTCGTAACGAGGAAAGGTCGACAGTGTTGCCAAGTACAGGACTTTCCATCGCTTGGAAGGAAAAATTCCTTCGCGGTAATAGGGAGAAATGGAAATTTCATACTTGCACTGCGAACATTTTCTGACGCTTTTGAAAGCTGCTGAATAAAACAGCCTATGACGTCATTTAATGTCGCAAATGTCAGTTGAAGATTTCATTTCGAAGAGGAGGTCAGTAGGATTCCTGTTACCAGTCATTAGTATTCTATTGATATTCTCTCTACTTCTCCTCTGCCATTCCTTTTGTTTTATAATTCAACTAAGGGCGCTGCCCATGGCGGCTTTGCGCTTTGTACTGTGCACGGTCCTCCTACATTTCACCCTAAATTGCAGAACTAATATTGTCTTTGCGCTTTTGGTTAATTATTCAATAATAAACCATTGTAATCGCCCAAGAGAAAAAGCCTTACTCCCCTTCAAAATTTGACGTTTTACTTTCGAAGCATTCAAGGCATATTTTATTTTTCAGGCAGAATAAAATATGCAATAAAAAAAATTTCTGTCCGTCCGCCGTACGCCGTCAATACTTTTCTGAGAAAACAATAAGAGCTAAAGTCTTCAAATTTTCACAAAAAATCAACCTTGGCCTGACACTGGCTCAATTCGTTTACCAAGTCGTTACCTCTGTTTTAAGGGAATTTTTAGAGGTTTGGAGATATCAAAGCATTGATGATTCTCGAGTTATCGCAGTACAATTTTAAAGCACTGTACAATCATTCGCAGTGGTTTTTTTCAAGGTGTTCTTGGCAATTTTTTAATTAGATCGTCGACTTTCGAGTTCCATATTTTTATTCCTAACGATCAAAGATTGGAAATGTCCTCTAACTTTTGAGGCAACTTTAATCGCCTTATATTCGTATTAGATCTACTGCAACAGAGCGACCTTTGAACTTGCTCTCGTACAAGAGACAAGATCAATTTGGCCTGCTCACTCGGCTCGGTTATTATTGTTTTGTGTGGTGGTAAAGGGTAGAACTACGCGGCATCCTTCTCGGTATTATTATTGTTCCATAAACTATATAAATACATAAACAATCACAATCAACGAGTTACTACGTGACATATCAATGACACGTACGCTCGTCGCGCGGGGATTTATTGTTATGGCAATGTACTAGGATGACCTCGGCGTAGGTGACCAAACCGTATATTACACCCGTTCTAATACAAATACCTGTTCAATCCAGTCTGCTTTTGTCAGCCGTCGGAGGCGGCTGTGGTTCAATTAATCCTACAATAATATCAGAGTGGGAAAACGGCCTGTAATTGCGGGAGGTAATAATTTACTCGGGCGTAACACCGAAATTGCTTTATTCAAAAAGGGTGGTAAGTTTAGCGTACAGACAATATCGTTTTCCCCAGCGAATGAGGTGTTTTTTCTCGTTATTTGTTTTATTTTAGAGCTCTAATGGATATATTGGAAGCTCAGTATTTTCTAAAGCGTTTCTGATTAATCTACACTCGTAATGACTGCTGGATTTTCCAATTCGAAAACGTAGTGCACATTTTTTTCTTGCTGAAACAATGGCACTGTTTTTTTTTTTTATATTGAACGAATTTTCGGGCTTCACAAACTATTACGAGAATAATCTTAACATTGGGGTAGCGATTGGGCTGTAGAATTGAACCGGTATAGAGCGAAAATTAATTTCTGGTGCGGAAATTGCGTGGCTCTCAATTTAAGGAAGAAGCGTATAGTAGAAATGTGTGGGGTAAGCTTGATCCAATGTGACCATATTATACCGTTGGAAACGGATAAATTGAGACGAAAATACGCCATTAGATCCTGAATCCAAAATTTCAGAGAGAATGGAAAGCATGTCTAGAGGCTGTGACACACCAACAGGTCTCACAATTTCAATAATGGTTGCTTCCCAAACTTAAAAGCTTTTGGAGATGTTTCTTTATTCCGTGCTGACTACTCAAGAAATGAAAAATTGAATTGCCACGGGCCGATTTGGAAATGAAAAACTATTCACAAAAAATAAAGGCAAATTATGACAGATGACATTCCACGAAATTCCTTCATTGATAGAAGAGGACCAGATTCTTGTCCAGTGTAGGTATAAAAAAATTAATTGTAAGATTATTATGGATGTTCATCCGAAAACCATTCGCTATACTAACGAAAACAACGTCGAAGTGATGGCAGCTATTAAGAAAATGCTGACATATTTTTCAATAACTAACGAACAATCTCAAGAATTAGGGAATGTAACCAACCGATTGGTGCCATATTGTTTGAATTGTGATTTAAGTGGTTTGTCAATAATAAAAGTTCAGTTTGATCGCGAGCGAATTCTATCGAATAATATTTTACTAGATACATCTAAAGTGGTCCAACTACGGCTGAGAAGTCGGATGATGTCTGTTAAGTGTATGGACTTAGTGAGATACTGTTGAGGTAATATTGTTCCTGTTGAACCCAGTATGTGCTGTGTATGTTAAATCATTTGCACTGTGATAGCCGGAGTTCTTTGATCTTCGCTATAAGGGGAGTATTTGAAACGATGCTATTTCAATCAGCCCCCAGGCGAGCGTCTTGTATTTGGATACAAAGACAGCCGCGTTTCCAATACCCATTAACTGACGGCCACCGTTTGAATTCACACAACAATCAACCCTTACCGGTCGGAATTAGTTGAAACTAACAGCGCTCAAAGCGTTCAAATGGATTTTGACGGCGGGAATTCGCGATGAATAATTATATACTGTCGGGAGCAGTTATTCAACTGAAAAACGTATCATCACCCAGTGAGCGAAAAACTTCGTTCTTGCTGTCCTTTGCCATCTTACAATTCGTATACGCCTATGGGAGAAAATGGGGACAATAGTTGGTAATTATTCTGCCCCCAACAGCTTATCACACAAGTGGCGTTTGAATACATGAATAAAAAATAGGTGTCTTGATATATTCGTGGGAATGCTGTTTATTTTGCGAAGTGCTCTATCGGATGTGCTCGGGGGTCGCCTTGGACTCGGATCAAAAACTAAAATTAGGTTTTCACTTGCGACGACAGTTCAGGAAGGCGTCTCAAGGCGAATAACGACCCGCGGTTTCTATATTGCGTCGCCAAAACGACCGACTCGCTAGTCACACGTTTGAAATTATCTCTTGAAATCTCTGAAACTAGTCAGAAATAGCATCCACCTTGTACACCTTTTTTGTTCGAGAAAATTATATCGACCGTGACAGCAGAAGATGCGCCGTGAAATTCGGCGCGTATTTTTAAACGCTAGGTCATCGCTTTGTATTTTGAAAGTAATTCCAACGTTGCCAAATAATTCACATAGCTCATATATGCTTGACGGCCACCAATATACTTCGAGAGTTCTTTGACTCAGGAAGATTTATTTGGCTTTCTTCAGCGGTTGTGAAAAAAAAACATTACCGCGTTCCATATTTGTACCTAGGAGATCTATGTATCTAAACTGTCTAAATCACGGCGTTTGATTCAATCCTTGACGTTGTTGTCTCTTCGAAACAAGAGACTGTCCATCAACGTGACATTCCGTGTTATTGGTTTGAAATGAGGCCAGCCACCGCGTTCGATTCAGTCCAGATCACCCCATCATGAGGGGCTAACCAGCCCTCAGTTCCTCGCCCCAAGATGGACTCCATCACATCGTGTCCGCCACTGGCTACTGCTGCTATTGATTCTAGCTGTGCGTAAACATTGCCAGTGTTCGGCTGTTCGACTCCTCGGACTCCTCTGACGGCTCATCGTCGATCGATACTCGTCCGTCCGTTTTGACGGTATCAACGCTCAAACAACAGCATCGAGCATTTTGAATAACGATGGCTGTTTTTCCGTTCCGGTTTGTTGTTCAACATAAGAGACGATGTGGATTCAAATGCCAGCGGGAAACGCAGAAACGTGAATACTACGATCCGGTTGGCCGCAGTCTGTTGATTTCCATTGTTTTATAGTTACCTGAATTTTTAAGTTATATCATCACGATCGATTCCTCAAATTTTCGAAAATTCATTACAAAAGCTAACGAATAACTCGAGAACATTAATGGTATCGCCTCGTTGTTATGTTTTATTTTATCTATATTTTATAAATTAATTGTTTAGCGCACCAAGTTATTAACTCGTTAACAATATATTTTAGACCTTTAATAATAGAAATCGGTCGTTCAAATCAAGTTACATTGCTTGTTTAAAGGTCTCTTTCATTAACACACAGACACTTCTTATGCAAGTAGCCTCGTTATGGTTTCGTTTGGTTCAGCGTCAAAAACAATTGAGATGTTCCTGTATTCATGCCATAATACGTAAAACATGAACTTTGAAAGAGATTAATATAATTATTTTTAATTAACAAAAAAAAATTTTTTTTTGTTGCGATTCCAGTCAATCCATTCCTCATCAGACAATTGCTACTGTTGAGAAATTCGCATGAACACGATTGCTCTGTTCCTATAGAACTTGAAACGACGTCCTCTGTTTATGACAGTTTACAACTGTGTACAACGGGTTCAAGTCGGTAGCGGAAGGGCTGGGCCATCAGGACGGGGAAAAGGACGAAGAGGATGAGAACAAAGAGGACGAGGTCAGTTTCTCGCAAGATGGACGTTATCGGAGCTCGTACTGCCAGAGTTGGTATTCCCCAACTTCAGCATAGAGGGTGGGCCGCCAAAGATAGCGCCATCGCCAGGAATGAGAGGGTGTGCTTTGAGCGGGTAGGAACCTTCCGCCGGGGAAGAGACAATGAGCAGACAGTAAACGAGACTCGTGTCAAACAGAAGTCAGTCAGGACACAGTAGCAACTGAATATCGATTTTCCGACGGTGGCTGTAGATTTATTTTAAAAAAATCGTATTTTCCAAAGCTCATATTGGCGCTGTGGGTGTTAATTTCATTGGGTTTGCTAACGCCTACGTAGTTTTTCGAATTATATTCTCAACTATTTTTAAACTGCTTAACCCACTTTAAAATTTATTTTACCGACTACCCCGATCAGCGGTAGAATCATTTTCAAAAAGTTCTCAATACTAGAATTAGCATCTATTCCCTAAGGAATTCGCCATTCACTATCAACCCATTTTCGGCTAGGTATGAATCGATTAAAAATCAAACCACAGAAAGAGTCTTTTGCGGTGTTTTATGTTGATTATTCGTTGTAAAAATCCTTATTCAACTGTTTACTGTGATGAAAATATTTAAACAACCGATGAATATCACCAAGCAAGTTTTTTTCTCCAAGACCCCTCTTCTACATGTCAAGACGCCAGAGTAGTCACTTTTGAAACTCTACTGCTTTTACTACTGTAGTTGCACAACTGAATGTACGCTTCGCTTAGGGGAGCTGATGGTCGTTGATTTCACCCTCAAGGAGGCTGGAATAGGTCCTGTTAAAATGAGGTTGGGAACTTGTTCGCCGAACTGCGTAATATCCAATTTCGGGCTTAGCTCTAATCTGCGCTCCTTAATATTTGAGCTGTTCTCGAATGCGTAAATGTTAGCGCTGTTAGTTCTGTCGACCCGAGTTGATGGCCGAGGGGAGTTCGCGGAGAAATTGATTTGTTGTTTAAATAATGTGATGGTTTCATAATGTAAGACGGGAATCCGACCGAATTCCAAGGATGTCTGTAGACAGGAGACGACGTTCCTTTAACGACCGACGACGAAATAATACCGTCGAAACCGCAGCCAGGGCCAACGGTCGGTGACCACCCTGAGGATCATCTAAATTTAATTACTACACTGCCAACCTCCTCTCCTGTTCAGTCCAATCTCTTCCTACCTCCTTTTCGTGCTCGGTGGAGGAATGAATAAAAGATACGTCCCCACGAGCCTCGAGGGGTTTGTTCCTGGCTTCCGTGCCTAGTTATGGGTAGCTATGGACCTAACCGGGCTGAGCGGGGGTGATGTTGGAATGAGAGGCTCTGCAGCTGCGCGGGCGGTTATCGGCGCTAGAAATATGCAAGCTATGTTGGCCGTGGACGAAATGAAAAATGCTCTCCATGAGGTGGATTGAAAAAAATGCTAAATATAGTTGAACAATAAAGTTCTCTTTGCATTCTAAAAATTTCTAATCATGGAATAGACAGCAATGTTTTCAGCATCGACGTTTTTCTTTTTGTTTGCTTCTTCTACTTAGTAGTTGGGGTTTTTATTATCTAAAGTGACAGCTCGAGTCTCGTTTGAAATCGTCACTTATCGTGGGTTCGACTAACCGTTGGGAAAGGTCACGAACGGTCCACGCATCTGATCCTGATAAAAAGTGAACGATTGGCTCACTGGCTGTTCGGCTAGCGATAAGGGCCGTTTTAGGGCTGCGTATCTACTAAGGAACAAGAAATCCCCACACCGACTCTGAATCTATTTTCAGCAGTCTCGCCGTTTGCTTCGAATAACGTGAAGAAAGAGATGACGCGTGCTTAAAATAGCG
The DNA here is from genome assembly GCA_037159825.1 of Tupiocoris notatus. Classification (NCBI taxonomy): domain Eukaryota; kingdom Metazoa; phylum Arthropoda; class Insecta; order Hemiptera; family Miridae; genus Tupiocoris; species Tupiocoris notatus. Next base: position 17,883 of record JASJUZ010000178.1, read on the forward strand.
GTATAATACGCTCCTCTTCCTGATTGGTTCATTGACCCGTGTCGAAGGGTGCTGCCCTTTTTGCTCAATGCATTTGTGGGTAATAGTTTGATTTTACGACCGTAATAAAGAATAATCGCCCGAAAATTGATTTTGGACAGACCATAGCTAAGACCTTCAGCCAGATGATGTTCTCAATTTTATGGCTAGTTTTTAGGTGTTTTAAAAAATGAATAGTTCTCATTTTCCCATGTTTTCGAAACGTGAAGATTTTCGGGATCAATAGCTTCAAATTTTCTCGGCGTAACTTTTTTAAGCCAAAATTGACAATTTGAAAAAAATTCTTGATGATAGAGACGTTCCCACCTTACAACAGAGTGGTAACTATATGGGAAAACTCCTCAGTAACTATCGTAATTCTTAATCGTTTTTATTTTTCTTGATTGTCTAATTAAAAGTTAAATTCTTCGCCTAACGATACAGCTTAAGAGTGTTTTGTGAACATTCCATAAAGTATAGAATGATTTTTATAACTCCATCAATACTTGAGTTATACCAACATAACAAATGATTCGAAAATTCTGCTGGAAAGCTGCGATAACTCGAGATCAATTAATATAAAGAGTCTATATAAATTGCTGTCAAAGTCACCCGTGTTTCAAAAACATTGAAAAATACGAATCCCCCCTCCCCCAAAGCCTATCAGAAATACTTTTCGAATTGAGATGATGAATTGAGCCATTTTCTGACGAAAATGAATTTTTAATGAAAATTTCAAATATGTAGCTATTATCGTTTGTCAGAAAAGTTTCGACGTACTGAATTTCATTCAATAATAAACCACTCTATTTTATTAGATATTCTGTTCCTACATGCCTTGAAACGTTAAACATCAAATTTTGAGGGGTTGTTGAAAAAAAGTTTTTGCCTTCGCAATTGTTTATTATTGAATAATAAACCAAAATGGAATTTTAAAAAAGACGATTTTGGCTATGAAGTAATAATTTATGCAGTTTGTTGGAAAATTCCAATCTATTCTATCCGAATTTCTCTTAATTCTTGAAGAAAATGCAACGATTCCTATTACACCGCTGTACGAAAAATCGCAGCATTTTTTGTTCATCATCAACCCATTGTCTACTGTTGGACCTAGAACGCGGGATGCTCTGCTCATGAATCATCCTGAAATTTAAAAAAAATATGGACACAGTAGCGCGTCTGAAGGTGAAGAGGAACAACAAGCGCACGATCTCGCCTTTTCGAAGGCGACTTGGCTGTAAGCCATCAGACCGAGTCTATTTTCTATTTCGGATGGTTAAGGCCGCCGCGAGAGACTCCTCTTTCTTCATCTTTCTCTGATGGAAAAGCGCGGCTATGGAGCGGAGGCTGAGGTGTCGTGCATGGACCAACCGGGTGATGCCTCTACTTCGCTACTCGAGTTCTCCCAAGTCGTCTCCACTTTCGTCTTATAAGGGCAAAGGAGTCGTCGAGATGGAGGGTATATTTTATTCTATCTCGCCTCGTAATGTAGCGTCGTGAGGAAGTCACCGAATGTTCCTCCTTCGTCAATGTCCTCGACTGTACGCGTCCAATAAATACGCGCCCCCTCGACCTTCTATAGTAGAGTCTAGGTAGGACACGGATATAGAAAATATTATTATCGTAAGCGTGAAATGTTTAGACTTATCGCCTTATTTAATTTTGCGTGGGTTCAGAGTTTATAATTCCGTCGTGAGTGCTTTTAAAAAATCAAATTTTATTACGATACGGTTTTAGGACTTTAGAAAAAATTGCGCATACTGTAAATCAACGATGCTCTTCGAAACCAAATTAGCCGCAGAAGATGGCGATTAGCGTTCGACATAGGGCGATGTCTGCCTCGATTATGGTCCGCGTTCGAGTTGAGTTATGACGACTGTTAATTAGCGGACTCCCTCCGAAAACCGGGCTCTTATGAAGCCATTTCGTTTTACGCCGGCAGCTCCTCGCTCAGACGAATCGACCTTTCAAAGCATTCAGTATTGTTGAGATTCGAGTAGTTCATTTAATGATGCCGGCTATCATGGGTTCGTAGTTTCACATTTTATCACTTGTTTGTTCTGTTTTCCAAGCGACGGCGTCATTTTTGAATGTCATCATCGTTAGTGGCCAAAACGAGTCGAAGTATTGATGAGATTCCGTTTCCGTGCAGTAACATTCTGCTCATTACTAGAATTGTCGGAATGAATGATGATTGGTACAGTAAACTAATTGGCTGAATGCCCTAATTGTCAACCTCTCTACAAAATGCGGAAATAATTTCTAAACGAAAACGTTGTAAATAATTGTATCGGTGATTAATTTATTATCGGTTGTAAATCAACTTCTCGATCACAATTTGGAGGATTCGGAGGATTATATTTGACGTACCCACGAAAAAAGTTCAAATAGCTCATAAAAAGTATTCCTGAAAAGATCCGTTGCTTTAATTGTGAGACTTTAAAGCTTGTTTAGTGACTGAACGGAAATGATTAATTGACACACAGCCAATCTCCCATTCCGGACAGTCAATTTACCGCTATCCCGGTCTGAAGAGCATTCTACACTAGTGTTTTGATTGCTGACAGTTCAGTTTGGTAAAATTAATAAATTTTTGTTGTTGTATTTTTTTAAACAGTTTTTTCTTATTGTTATGTCGACAGGTAGAATTAATTAACGATGACACAGTTGCACAAAAGGGTGTGTATTGATTCAATAATTACACGGCAAAATAATATTCACTGTACGTCCAATTGCTCTACGCGAGGCTCACTCTTGGGACGGGGGACAAAAACACAATCAGCGACGGGGCGACGCAATCGACTCGTAGCCTCACTCACATTCGGGAGGGGAGAGCCTTTCAGCCAGTGATGCCAACATGACACTTTTCTCCCCTTAGAAAAAAGAAAAACAAATTACAATCTGATATGAGTCAACGAAAAGAACAAAAAAAATTTTTTTTTTTTTTTTTTCTACTCATACATTGAATGTGAGAACCGATTTGGCGGGTTCCTGTTTCGAACTGGTCTGGTAGTGTTTGTGTCGGTCGCTGCCTGGGGTGAAGTTTTATGTGGTGGCGTGTCAGCTGGAACTGATGAATAAGGGGGGGAATATCCTAATGTTGCATTATACGGTGGTGGATGCAAATTATCATCAAGACCGCTAGGACGCATTTGGTTAATGTGCACTCTCCGAATGACACCCCGATCCATCTTCACGAGATACATCACCCTTCCAATCTTTTCCATCACCCGGCCACAAACCCATTTAAAAATACCCTGCTTTGGATTTTTCACCAGTACTTTGGAATTTATTGGGAACTCCCGAATATTGGAATTTTCCGGTAGCTCCGAGGTAGGAAGGACTTTATCCGAGGGGGAAATCATAGAAAGTAGGGTTCTTGGGCGAAAATTTAATACAATATCAGCCGGTGAAAGTTTTGTTTCGGCATTAGGAGTAAAGCGATATGAAGCTAGAGACTGATTCAGCCGGGCTTGCATATTCATCGTACCAAGACTACTCTGAGCAGAAACGACTGATCTCAACAACATTTTTTTCACGTTTTGCACCTGGCGTTCAGCACTGCCATTAGAGTACGCACAGTATGGCGCGATGCGGATCTGCTTGATATTATTTTGTTCAAAATATGTGGATAGCTCCCGGGAAGCGAACGGTGGCCCATTATCCGACATTACAGTGTGCGGGTAACCGAAACGAGAAAAACACTCCTCTAACTTGCCGATGACACTGCTAGCATCAGTGCTAGTCATAATCCAGCATTCCAACCATTTAGAATATTGATCAACCAATAACAGAAACTTTACTTTGAAGGTATCAAGAAAATCCAGATGGACACGGTTCCATGGCTTTGCCAACTTATCCAACGATACGTACGTTTTGGAGATTTGGTCATTTTGCGTCAACTGACACGTTGCGCAAGATGCCACCTTGGATTCAATTGCTGCGTCAAGGCCTGGCCACCATACAAAGTTTCTGGCTAAACATTTGGTACGAACGATCCCAATATGATCGCCATGGAGGATATCAAGAACCTTGTTTCTAAGGGTTTCGGGAACCACAACCCTCGAACCAAACAAAAGACAACCGTCTTGAATTGAGAGCGACAAACGATTTTTCGAAAATATTGCATACGGTGCAGGTACGACATTGGGCCATCCCGAATGGACCCATGAACAAACTTGCGATAACGACTCGTCTTTCAGAGTTTCATTAGCAACTGTTGAAGATGAAACAAAACGGTTTCCAAAATCAGTATTTATCAAATTACAACCTGAGACTTCAGTGCTGCCCCTCAACGGTAAACGCGACAGCGCATCTGCATGGCCTATCTCTGACCCTTTTTTGTACCGGATAACATAATTGTACGACGAAAGAATTAGGGCCCAACGCTGTAGTCGAGAATTAGCCATGAGCGGGACTCCTTTCCTAGCCCCAAAAATAGACTGTAGAGGCTGGTGATCACAAACCAATGTAAATGAACGGCCAGCCAGGTACGTATGAAAACGTTTCACACCAAAAATAATAGCTAAAGCTTCCCTGTCCGTCTGCGAATAATTTTTTTCCGCAGGTGACAGCGTTGTGGAAGCAAAGGCGATAGGGTGCTCAATCCCGTCAATGACGTGTGACAGGCAAGCCCCCACCCCATAACTACTGCTGTCCGTTGTAAGGACCAACGGTTTGCTCGGATCATAAAGAACTAACAAGCTTTTTTCCGAGATTGCATTCTTTACCTGAACGAAGGAATTTTCACAATCCGTAGACCAAACCCATGGTTCATCCTTACGCATTAGTTTATACAGCGGCGCAAGAAGTTCTGCTGTCATTGGGACAAACTGGTGATAAAAGTTCACCAATCCTGTGAATGACTTCAGTTCGCTGACATTCTCGGGACGCGGCGCCTTTTTAATTGCTTCGACTTTTGAAACCGCCGGATGTAAACCTTGTCCATCCAGATGATACCCTAGAATGTCAATGGACGACATAAACAACTTGCATTTCGAAATATTGAGTTTTACATTAAACTGGTTCAATCTATCCAAAACCGTGAGCAAACATTTCTCGCACTCGTCTCGGGTCGTGCCACCGACAATCAGGTTATCTAAATATGCCTTGACGTTAGGCAACTTACACAAAATTGAATCGATAACGGATTGAAAAATACTCGGCGCGGAGGAAAGGCCAAAACACAGGCGATTGAACCTGTACAACCCTACGTGGGTGTTAACAGTTAAAAATTCACGGCTATTTTCTTCTACTTCTAGCTGTAGGTAAGCATTTGTGAGGTCAAGTTCGCAAACCCATTTATTACCTACAAGAGAATGAAAAATATCGTCAATCTTTGGCAAGGGATAATGCTCCATATCTACAACACGATTAAGGGTTTTCTTTAAATCGACACATAGGCGCAACCGGCCATCTTTACGATTTACTACCACCATGGGCGACGCCCATTGACTATGTGCCACCCTTTCGACTATACCCTGCTTTTCCAAAGACTCAAGTTCCCTTTCGACTCCCTCACGCCAAGCGTAGGGTACATTGTAGGGCCTATGGAAAATAGGAGTGACGTTCTCCTTCAAAACGATGGAAACCTTAAACTGGTTGATTGGCTCGTTATTAGAATCCGGGAAAATGTTGGGGAACTTACTCTTATACCTCGCGAAAAAACCGGAGTTACCATCAGGAAGTGCACATTCTTCCAACTTAGGGACAACCATGGAGCCTACTGACTTCTTCTCGGTGATAGCCGATACCATCAAGTCGGGATTCAAGTTTTGGCCCAGTAACGACGATTTCCACTTGGGGTTTATTACATTTAGCCAATCTCTACCAAGCAGCGCCCGACGCAATTCTTTACCTGCAACAACAAGAGGCAATTTAAAATTGTTGTCGTTCCAGAAAACATTGACCCAAATGCGGCCCAACACGTCCAATGTTCCACTGTTCGCCGTTTTCAAGTCGAGATTACACATCTCGATCGGGTTGTTGTTGAAAAACTTGTGACGCGCGAAGACAGGGATGATGGAAAATGCCGATCCGGGGTCCACTTCGAAAAGGAAATCGCAATTATCTACCTTCAACTTGGTAGTCAACGGCTCCAAGGAGGTATCGCTCACCAAATTACAATTTTCGATGAACCGCACATTTCGCGCGTTACACCGTTTTGATACGTGACCCTTCTGGCCACAAGCGAAACAGACCCAATCTCTTGCGAAACATTTAGTGACGTCGTTTGGATGAAAACGTCCGCAGGAGTTGCATTTCACCGACGACGGTGAAGAAGACTTCGGGTTAGCGTTTGATTTGGAGCCCGATTGTAAACAAACATTCGGCCGATTACCTGACGGTCGATGCTGGGAAGGTTTCTTCCTCCACCAATTTTTTTGTCCCTGCCCTTTGTGATGTAGGGCATCTACATTGCCGTGGTCCGCTTTCGTGAAAGTTGATTCTGTCATGACTTGTGACTGTTCAAAAACTAGTTCCATATCCGACACGATTTTACAAGCCTCGCTGAATGAGAGTTTCTTCTCTGACAGGAGACGTTTTTTGACGGCCAGGTCACGAATTCCAAAGATGAGTTGATCCCTGAGCGCATCATCAAGGAACGATTTGAAGTTGCATGTTGCTGCCAGACGTTTGATAGCAACGATGAAATCTCGTGACGACTCGCCAATAGTTTGATTCCGACAATGGAACTTATACCGTTCAGCCACTTCTAGGCCCTCGGGGGCGTAATGTTCGCGCAGAACTTGACAGAGGTGTTGGAACGATTTATCTTTTGGCGTTGACGGAAGGACAAGGTTCCTGAGGACGCCGTAAATTTCCGGTCCGATTAGGACGACGAGAAGCGAAACTTTACTCTCTTGATCCGTATCGTTGAGAACGAAATACGCCTCGAGTCGTTCCAGATAATTTTGAAATGGCTCGGTAGACGGGTTGTACGCATCAAAATGCGTTAATAACGGAGAACGGTTTGGCGATTTTACCGCTACAGACGAAGCGCCGGCTGTTTCTGGCATCTTGAACACACAAACGACGAACACGCGAGACACCACGTGAGAACGAAAAATAACTCGTCGCCAAAATGTTATGTCGACAGGTAGAATTAATTAACGATGACACAGTTGCACAAAAGGGTGTGTATTGATTCAATAATTACACGGCAAAATAATATTCACTGTACGTCCAATTGCTCTACGCGAGGCTCACTCTTGGGACGGGGGACAAAAACACAATCAGCGACGGGGCGACGCAATCGACTCGTAGCCTCACTCACATTCGGGAGGGGAGAGCCTTTCAGCCAGTGATGCCAACATGACACTTATTTAAGGAACGAGTAGATTCATTCTAACGGTCAACTCAGTCAGTGCCAATTTTTTAAGAAGCGATTCATTTTCGTTTAAATATTTATAGTATTTTTTTATATAAGTTTTACTCCTTGTTCTCCTTAACTTCACCACCAACTGAAGTTCATTCTATTTTTTTATACAAAAAATATAGGAAAACGTATAGACCGCTTAGTAACAAAAAATAACGACTCGTGCAAACAACATTAACCAGAAATGTTGGATCGTTCAGCTAGGTGCACAAGAGGTGAACATAGAAAGGCATTGAATTATCTGCGGCTCTGTGGTCGCAAGGAAATAGCGATTTTTATGTCTTGGGCTGAAGAGCTGACTGCAATAACATTTTCCCGGATATAGTACATCGGTATGGGAGAAAGAAGGGGTCGATAATCGATTGTGGCCAGTGTCCATCCGATAGAAAGTTCCACAGCACGCGATCCACCCATCCTCGATCACAACAGGTGATATCGGTATCGGTTCACTGTCTGCTCTGTAATGGCGGCTTTGGAAGGTGCTCATCAACAATAGCTCGTAAGACTGCCATTATTCAGAAGTAACGCACTGCTCACGGGAAAATATGATGTTGGCATTTCATCCTCTGCTAAGTATTGTTCGTGATGTTTGACGAAGCGAACTTTAATAGCCCTGCTGCGGAATTTTTAAAATAGATCTAAAATTTTGATTGGACAATTTTTGAAGAACAGCTCACCATGTTCAAATATAAGCTGTTGACTTACGAGAGGCTGTTCGCCTCCTAGCTCAAGGTTAATGGCCGATCCGAACGCGCGGGGGGTCCCTGGGTGGACACAATAGTCATGAAACCGGTAGTCCTTCGCAAGGGCAGATGCGAAACCTGTACAATTCAAATCCGACTGCTCCACCCTAGACTTTCTTACCTGCTTTTTCTCACAAGCGTTTTGTCATCGCCGGTCGGGCTATTTTATGTGCTCTTCTTCTGTTCTATTCGACGTTTCCCTCGGCCAGACAATCGGTGTACAAATATATGCTAGGAAACTACCGTCATCTATATATTTTTTTTAAATCCGTGACTTCCACCCTGAAGTTGAAACGCACCATTGGAACAGAAGATCGAAATTTGTATTCTATAACGTTATTCATGATGGGAGACCTCTTTATATAAACATTTGTGCTGTTTTCCTGTTCAAACAGTTTCTGAACTTCATCATAACCTTACTTGAGTCATCATCATTATTTTATGGCTATCATCACTGGCCTAAATGTATTCGGTCATTGTCGAGATCGCACGATTCGAGAGATTCCATTTCCTCGAACCGAACGCATTTGTGGTCTTGATTGTTCAAAGCAAATGAAAATATCGAGGGCTAGATTTTTCAAATCTGTTCGAGATAAAAGCCGTTCGGCATCATCCTGTGTGCAATATTAATGAATTGCATAATAGTAGAAAATCTAGCATAAAGCGCCAACAGTGAGAACGAAAGGAAGGTCGTCACACTCTTTCTCTCTCGTAATTACCTACAGATTTCCATCTCTTTCCATGCCCGGCGAAAAATGACCACCGCTCATCAAATGAACCATTTCGAACGCCGGATGCGACAGATATGATTTTTTTCTCTCAGAATTAAGATTTTTTTTATTCCCGTATCGCTGCCGAATGTGAATGAGATCGCGGAGGAGAGGGCTTTCAAAACCGGAAACGGATCGATAATGTTGCTCCTCCTGCGAGGTCCGGATGTCCGGGACAATTTCCAGTCTGCGGAGGCGGAAGCTGCTCATCGTCAGGTGAAGCTGCAGGAGGTGACGGCCGGTGTTGCAGTCCTACGGGTTCCGACTGTCTCTGAAGGCACTTGCTCGAGGACAGTGCTAGGTTTACTGCGCTAAGATTACTATTGTTATTAGTTTACTATTATTTACTATTGTTATTGTTGTGGGGGTCAACGAAATTTTTTCACGGGTGTAGATGAAGAGATTGAACACAGAAATGTATTTGAATTGTAAAGGTTATGATGCGCAAGCGTAACTTAGCTGCAAGTACATTTCGAAAAATAGTAAAATATACCCCAAGATGAATAGAAAAGAATCCTTCCCGAAAATGTTATAAATTATTGTACAGTGGTTGTTTAATTAGTGGTAGTAATGGTAGTATGAGTAATTGTATAATTCCTTTGCTTCAATAAATTATAATTCAATTGTGATTCAATTATGATGACCATCCGCTTGTAATAGTAACTATCCCAAACATTTGTGAATGTTCTCACCAAAAACGGATCGGTAACTACAAGGGAAAACTCAAGCAATTATTGTACTTAAAAATATTTTTATTTTTCTTGATTACCAAGTTAGGTAGCATATTATATTTGCCTAACGATACAACATAGAAAGTGTTTGAAGAGAATTCCGATGAGTTTAGAAAAAAATTCTATAATTCCAGAAATTCTTGATTTACTAAACTTGTCAGACAAATATTGATTTTTGGTGAACATTTTAAGTATGCAGCTTTTACAGTTTCTTCAAAAAAGTGTTGACGGCGGAAGGACAGAAGTTTTTTTTTATTCGATATTCGAATTCTGCGTACCTTAAATCGTAAAACCTCAAATTTTCAGGGGGTCGGATATTATTTCGTTTGCGATTACGAAGGTTTATAACGAAAAAAATAAACCAGAAATTGTGAACAATCAATTGCATCGAAATGGTTATGGCTTTTACTAAGATAATGAAAGCGTGCTCGCACCTCATCGCACATGAGCACAGTCATAACGCACAACGACGTCGGCATCTCAGTAGCAGCTGTTCGCTTCCCTCTGCATAGTCAAATCTCGCCATCTGCCACATGTAGGAAAAGCAGGAGGTGCCGCCTTACGCCGTTTATTATTAGATCCGCTACGTTTAAATCTCCTTCCTCCGTCTCAGCTGAGCTCTCCATGTATCCTCTCCTTTTCGTCAGTAATCGATTTTTTTTTTCTTGGTAGCACGTCGTTCTTTCGATTGCTGTACGAACGGTTTGTCTCCCGCCAAGTGGCGGGATAGATTCGGCTTCGGTTTCCGCCTCGTGCAATATATTTCTTCCTTCGCAGCATTATTGTATAACCGAGAAAATAATAAATCTGATGGCAATATTTCCCTTTTCGTCCGAAACCGCTCTTTTTTAGCTTTTCTCCGTTCACTTCTTAACTGGCGAAAAATATAAAAACTCGGCCAATACTCCGACGAGTGAAATGTCCGAGGAAATAATTTTTCATCATTTCTCCCCATTCGTAGCTCAGATTTTGAAGATTAATCCTTGCTAGTCTTCGTAGGTCTATCCTCGCTGGAATAAAGTACGCCCTGCCTAGAGGGGACTACCTGTCCACTATTGCACGATGAGGCAAGTTTCACCGCTTCTGATTGGAACTCTCTGTTTGAGAACCTATCGAACGAAACTGGGACTCCCATTGTTTTCGTATTTGTACAGCGGGTGGAAAACCCTCTGAGATCTGTACAAAGGATATGAGCAGGAGGAAGACTGGAAACGCTCATTTGGCCCGATGAAAGACCGGTACAAGAGGAAAGTAGGTGGCTTTGCTCTTTTCGGAGGACAAAAGCTCGCAGGTTGTGCCGTGTCTGTTAACGTTGCTGTTGCTTTCTTGTATTTCTTATCCTTTCCGTCTCTGTCCCTACTAATACCCTTCCCAGCCATGAGCTGTTTGTTCGTTTGACAGTACAGTCATGCCATCTCCTTCAGATCGTTCGAAATTACAGTTTCCTGAATTTCGCAAGATATTGTCGCCCGTTATCACGTCAGAATAATGCCAGCGCGTGTTTTGAGGAAGGCAGATCGATATCACTAAAATTTCATATCGTTTCAATGTTAATTTTTATATTAATTTGTTTATTTGGAGTTGATTTTTGGGATAGTTTTAGCAATGATCGATTTTTATGTTAATTTTTTTGGGGTTATTGGGTATTCCTTCTTTGGTTTGCCCTCTTTCAAAATTTTCGCTAAAAATATTCTCTACATACTAACTCTACATCCATTTGTTTTCGTTCATAAACTAATACATTTCCTAACTAATTTTTTTCTATTCAAAATACCGAAGCGATTATCTTCCATTGCGGTAGAATTTCTTTAAATTGAAATTATCGGATTGCTTGATTCTATACTCGTCAGGGACGACCCACTTGCGTTATTTTTTGGTTTTCTCAGAAAATTCATTGAAAAAAAAGGGAAATAATTTTTTTAAAGTAAATATTTTTTTGTAGCTACTAAACTGGAAATAAATTGTATCCCTATGCAACTTTTTGCGGAATTTACCCTGTTTTGATGTGTAGTACGTTCAAGATAGCTGTGGGCGTGCGGTGCCTTTTGTTTTCATGTCTGTTAGCGGGTGAGAGGCTGCAAGTTGATGCTGGCAAGGCTTCTCTCACGTCAGGTGAAATGAAAACCTTCGTTTCCCTTTTCCTCCTCAGTCCGTCATCCGCTACCACGAATAAATTTTCCGTTTTTCTCCCGTCTGCGGTGGCAAGCCGTCTTTTTCTACTCGCCACATTCTCCTTGGGGTTTTATTTTTTCGTATTTTTTTCCACGAGCAGAATAAAACGGAAAACGGTATCTCCCCAGACCATCAACTTTCGTTCGAATTGGGGACTGCACTATCAGTGCAATTTCAGTCGAAATCACTCGGCGGATTGTTTGCCTTTTTTTTGCTAGCCGCGAGGAAAATATTGGGGAAAAAATCGTCCTTTACCAACGTCCTCGTGAAAAAGAGGACTTTTGATTGGGAATTAAGGTCGATAGGCGAGGTGAATATTCGGACGGTATTTTCTCGTCGAGAGATGCTCTCCAAGCTTTTTTCGAAAAACAAATCGACTCCTCTGCAAATCAAAAAATTCCCAATGCATTTTTTTCATCGCCGTTTAATTGAGCGGAAAATTGAATCCGCTTTATCATCGGGAAGAATTAAAATTTAAAAAATCAAGTTATTTTATCTAGTTACATTTCAGCTCTTCGTAATATAATCTTCTTCGATGATTAGCTGCGACAGAATTTCTGATGAGACCATTAATCGAAAACTTTCAATAATTTAGTATCACAAGTATGATCTCTTTGAAAATTGACTTTTGGCGAATTGATGTTGCATCGCTTTTCGCTCGGCTCTCGAGTTTGCATTTCAGATCGAAATAATTACCTCATCGATTATGTATTTAGTAGCTACGATTCTCGTGCAATCTGTATTTCTGACTGGTAATGCCTGGGACTCGCCGGAGCTTTCCTTGCTAACGAATTGTACCGGTTGTGATGGTTGAAAAATTGATGCGCATCGATCTACTCCGCCGGTCTGACCTTGCTTTACCGTCGCTCTTTCTCGCACGTACTGTAGATCATTCGGCAAAAGCATCAATTTCATAATTGATTCGAATTCTATCGAGTGTAATGCTTCTAATCGACGCGATTCGCCAACCGCTCTAATTTAAGTCTTAAAAAAGAAGTTGATGTTAGTTGATGACGGAAAATGAATTCATATTCGTCAGCGATTTTGGTTTATTCGCTAATTAGCCATCGTGATTGTCATATTTTAATTAGATATTTTTTGTTCTAAAGCATGTAGAATTCGATAGAAAAACAATTATTGCGAGAAAAACGTTTAATTGGAACGGGGAAAAAATATTTGTTTGCTGCATGCCAATTTTCCAAAGGGGAAACAACCCCAAGAGCCAACTTAAAGAGCGATTCTGGTAAAAATGACTCTATTGATGCTTAAATTTAATATTTTCAGCCCATTTATGACGGTAAAAATACAGTTTGATGTCAAATATCGAAGAAATGATCAGTTTAAAGCGTTTAAGCGACTGATCTTATCGCACGCTTTATCTAACTTTGCTAAACGAACAAGTGCTTTCAATGAAAGCAGCCCCTACCGCTAAAACGCTTGAGTGAAAAATGCAAAACTACGGGCAATTGCATAATAACTGTGCAGTGCAGGATTTCCCTTCTTTTTAACTCTGTTGCACTCATTGACTGCGAGTGCATAACCCGCGAGATGAGGCGAGGGTTAAATAAAGCCTCGAGATCTCTTTCGTTTTCTCGGCGGCTAAAAGAGCTTTTCAGCTTTAGAAAAGGGCAGTCAACAGGTTGGCCTTTTGTTTAAACGGAGGAGCAAGGACGGCAGAATTAGCCTTCTACAATCCGCCTCATTCGCTGCCACTGTCTCATATTCACCTCGGGGCATGCACGCTCTTTATAGTCGGAAGTTAGTAGCATGATCAAGCTCTAGCGTATTATAGATCAATTTTAAAAAATCACTTGTTTCTCGGTAGAGAACTTTACAATCATTAGATTGTTTTTTTGTTATTGTCATGGTTTCACAACTAAATAATTTATTGAGAAAACTAACGAATCGTCTTGTTTGTATTTAAGTAATTTTCATCGAATGAAATTCGACGCAAAATCCGAATAAGTGGAATTTGCGGGCTAAAACTCTCCTACGCAAACGCCACGCAAACTAACGCTCGAGCGTGAAGTTTTTTTTTTTATCTTACTCTGGGCAAAATTGGTCGATGTTTTTTCATCGTGGCCGAATTCAATTTCGTTTGATTACAACCAATTTGCGCGTGTATCGTTTTACTCACATTTTTTCCTCTATTCCAGGTCTGACGTTCCCCGGTTTAAGAGCAGGTTACCCGACAGTTCTGCCAGCTCAATACGGGTGAGTGCATACGTTACTTTCGGACAAACTCGGCATCAGCTATTTCAATTATGTTTGTAAGAGCGAAGGGTTTGCCCGGAAAATCTCTTTTCCCGCCCCTTTGAGGAAAATTGTTCCCTCGGGGCTAATACTACCTCGATTTCGACGGTACGTTTAACGTTTCAATTTTGCAGGGCTGAGCGAATTGTCAGTTGGTGGTTTCCATAAACAATCAAAATGAAGAGGAATAATTCGAATTCTCAATTTTACGCTAACTTTTCACTCTGAGCAGACGAATGTTGACCTAAATTTACGCTTATAGGTTAAACAATCTTGACAGTTCCTATGGTTCATTGCATAAACTGCTAAATTCACTCTATTGGTGCCAGAATGGTAAAGGAACAGAAATAGATGCAAATTCGGTTTGTTATATTAGTTGGGAATGGCCTAACGTCGGCTACATGAAGTGAGATGACGAAGGAAATGATTATTTAATTCATTGATAAAATTTACTGTATAAATCTTGACCGTTTTTCCTAACGGGAAAAATGTGACTTGATTGTATCAAATGAATAATCCTCTCAGATCACAAAAAAGTTGAGGAAACTCGTTCATCTTAATTTTCAACCTTGGATGGTGAAATTATAAACATTTCATTATATACAATGGCAAAATTTTAGAATAACTTTTAAGAAAATATCTGATTAAGGTTTAATTTATTTTGTCTATCAGTTTCAACAAAAACTTCGAAAGACGCAAAATAAATCTACAGCGGTTTTATGTTTATTTTTTCCATTACCAATAGATATTTTTTTGCTTTTCTCTACCTCTGCAACACTATAGAACTTTAAAAATTGTTTATCTCCCGTTTTTATCTAACGTCAAGTCTTTATCACTTTCCGAAGTGAAAAGGGTGAATATTTTTCCTTTCAAACTGTTCAATATTTGACCAATCAGCATTGCGGAAACAATGCCAAATAGATTCAGCCGACAAAAATGCGGTTGCGAAATGAATATTTTTTTAGATATCGCTTCTCCTTGTAAAACATAATTTCGCTGACAGGGGAGACTGTTATTGACAAGTCCATCGCTCGACTCTGCAATTAGAGCAATCAATAGCTGAAAAGGTTTCGTCAGACGCCTGTGATCATTTCGTGATGATAATAATAATAATCGTCAATATGATGAAATTGATTGACGGTTTGAACAGTTATCACGCTGGCGGTATTCGGAGAAAACCGTCCATTGTTCCCTTTTGGTTCTGGCATTTCTAATCACACTAAAAACGAACGTAGGTACTCTCGATGCTTGTCAATGGACAAAAGGCCTCTCAACCGCTTCTTTGGCTTCTCATACAAAAGACAGCTAAAAAAGCCCATTTCCCCTTGAATCGATTTTTCTGGGTTCGAAGGAAAGCGCTATAAGAGACATCGATTGCTGGTTATTGAGTCATAGGCTGGCACTTCGCTATACCTTCATTAACGTTGAAATGCCAACTGTCAGCGTTGAATTTTTCAATTCCATTAGTTTCCAAAAGCTCGGATGAAAGGGAATTAATTTATAACAAAAATTCTTGATAGCTAAATAAATGTTAGAAACTCCAACGGCAGTAAAAAAAAAATAAAAAAATAAAAAAATAAACCGACATTTTTCTCCAGTGCAATTATGAATAGGATGAGCGTGGGCCATCATTCTATTAATATTAACGTTGATCATTGACATTGTAAATTGTTGAGACTATCGAGAAATGAATTTTTTCAAATCAAATTACTGTAATTGGAATGCTTCCGGCTTTAGATTGAAATTCATCCTTACCTGTGTTTCTTTGTTTATTTAGCCTCCTAATTTATCTGCTCCTCTTAAATCCTCCCAATTCGCTAATGGTTTTAATTCAGAGACGAACCCTTCGCTCAGTATTCTACTTTCACATAATCGAATTAACCTCCATTTTCGTTTCAGCGGTTTGATAACGCTCTCACCAAGTTCCCTTATGCACCTAGGGGTCATGATAAAAATGTTTCGATAACTGTAAACTTTCAGGTGAAAATTATTCTTCTGGTTCCCCATTTTTTGTCAGCTACCAACATATTTTCCTATTTTTTTTTTTCATTTTTCATTTTATTGATTGATACTTTGAAGGATTGTAAGTACCTAAATGGAAGGTAGTAAATTTTTCAATCTATGAATATTTTCTCTTTCTTCCGAAAATGAGTAAATTACAACTGCTCAAACTTCGCAGGTGTTGATGGTTATTTTTTCTGCTTGAGGAAAAAATGGCCTCGCGCCAAACGCTAGGCAGTTCCTCATTCGTCGCGGTCGCGTTTTCGAACTGAAACAAAGCTTCTGCTCTGCTTCCATTTGGCCGATAAATTGTAGACGAAATTTTCCTATTCTTTATATCCTTCTTGAGAAATGGGGTCTCGAAATGTGCGTAACAAGTCGTTTACATTTCTCTACTCGAGTTGATGTCGTTATTCACGGATTCTTTGTCACTTCCTCATTCCTATTTGTGATGTTTTAATTTAGCGCTCCCCGAAGCCAACGTTTTTATACGGAAGGGATAATTTTCATCTTGCCTGTGTCATCCGTCTGTTGTGGCTTTATTCAAAAATTCGAGTGCTCTTCAACCGGATGAAAGTCGACCCTTATTTGGTGCTCAATGTGCTGGCACTCGTTAGGCCAACAATAAAGGGAAACCGCCCTTGGAATAAAACTGAAATACAATGAATGGATTTTTGAGTGGGTGAGTGTAAAGATAATAGAGGGAAAGGGCAATGTTGCTCAGTATTGGATCTAAATCCTCCCTCTACGCTGGTTTTACTCGAGAAGAGGGGAGAAATTTGATTTCGTGCCTGCCACGTTTCCGTACACCGTTTTGTTAGTTGTTTTTTCTTCAGCGTATTTTCCTGTGTTATCTTGGGGTAGATCAATGTTCCAAAAATTCGTAGCTGATGGCATACTGCTAAAATTCGAGTTTTTCGAAAGAAAAATAAATTCCTTCATGAGATTTTAAAAAAGTCGCTTATTTCTTTATTTCCATTGTAAAATGAACGTTTTCACTCGACTTAAAATGTTGTAAAATTACCTAAGAACATTTCCATCCCAGGCATTGTCGGGCGAAAAACCAGTTAACGAGAGAAACGACTCGGGAGTCGTTGGCGGTTCGGTTCACGAGGAAACCCTCCTTTACTTATTAGTTTTCCTCCTGGCAAATTAATTAGAACGCTAAGGGTGAAGGGGCCAGACAATTGCAGGCTCTGAACTTCAAGATGGCTACCGTTTTCAAAGAACTGATATAATCTCGAAGCAACAAAAGCTCCACGACTCCTCTCGACTGTTGGCACTGAGAATGAGTAGTACAAAGACTTGACTCCCTGCTCTCTCGGATAATTGCTTCTGATTGTAAAATCTCATCTAATCGGCTCCATGTTGCCTCAACTGTCTCCATTTGCTTGTTTGAATTGAGTTTTGTCTGATTCTGGCAATGGCGGCCTGGGAGCGTTAATTACCTCCATTGTAATCTTTTCGGGTTATGATCACAATAAATAATCTTTGCATTTGACGATGTCATCTGTGCATTAGTTGCGTTGTTGTGACCTTTTGCTTTTGGGGGACCAGGAAAAAATTGGAAAATTGTGCATCCCATTTTGCACTATTGATGCGTGTAAAGCTTCTTTATGAACGCTCTGTCATAGCTAATTTGCTTTACATTGCTGTAACTGCAATGGTGCTCAGTAATGTACGCCGAAAGGTGCACTTCAACTTTCCAAGTTTTCCAAGATTCAAAACTTCTACCCTCGATAACGTCAGCGAAAACTCGTCAATTCGAATGGTTGAACATACCAGATGATTGGTAATCAGAGTCTCCTCATTTTCTTTCTGTAACGTACCTCTCCATTTTTCAGCCCTTATTGGTTGTTTAACGATGTTGGTCAAGTTTACACGAAAAATTCAATTCATCAACTTCAACCATTTTTGTCGTGGATTTGGGGCAACAGAAACGAAGAATTCCATATACATTTACACTCATTTACTATAATTATACCTAATTTGAACGCAATCAAAAGTTTTTGATGTTTTTGAATTCACAGAAATAAATTTGACTTCGCTCGAGCTTTGTTGAAAGAATTTGATAGTTTGAAAACCTCTGTAGAAAAAGTTCATCTCTTATGTGAGAAAACATGATAAGGAAAAAAATCTTATCCCCAAGAGAAATTGAAGACCTAAAATGAAATCGAATTTTTCCCCACTGTATCATTTTCGACCTAAGCAAGGAATATATTTTAATCATCGCAATAATGTTCATCACAAAAAAATACTATATAAATGGCTACTCATGTTTGAGTACGTTTTGCGTTTATATTTATTCTATTTTATGCTGTGTAAACAACTAAACCAGCCTTGAAATCTATTTCCACCGCAGATTTAGTCCTATTCGAATACTTTCAATGGAGTCCTATTATGCGTAGGTACTGATGTCAGGGCCTTAAGTTGGAGAGCATTTCAGTTGCCTTTGAATTAAGGATCTAAAGCTGATGAAAGACGCTTCCCATAATAGCAAGATCCGCTTTGTGAACGTAATTAAACGTTGATCCCATAAGTTTGCACTTTGGCTGCGGTGCTTGTGAAATTTTTAGCACCATCAATTTTGCACTCGGAACATCGGCTGTTAACTTTGATACTTCGACAAACCGCTTTTGTCTTTTATCCCTTTGGAAACTTGGTGAGAGCGTTTGTATAATTATTTATAAGCTGTTTTAGAGAAAATGGAAACGTAGCCAGTGCCGCGATCCAAAGGTGCTCTTGCGGTTAACCTAAGCTCAAACTGCTTTCATGGGGGAAATTATTGCTGAGTAAAGTCTTATATGTACATAGACATGCGAAGGAATGTTAAAAATAATATAAAAACGGGCACCTTCCAGATGAAGCTGAGATGTGGACTAGTGCCTGACCGCTGGCACTCACATGATGGTCAAAAATGTATGTCTAGTGTCCGTACCTGCGAGTTTCGAAATCCACGCTCTGGTTGTGTTTGACTAGCAGAAAATTAAACCGAGTCCCTTGTATTTTTCTTCAGACTGTTGATTTCTGAATACCCTTGACGGGCCATGGAAGAGCCTGGATTGATTGTTTTGTAACCTATGTCGACACTATTCTATAAATAGACTTCAATATTAATACACAAGTCATCGAAAAAAAAACCTGAAGTTTTGCTCATCATATTCGCGTTCCTCTGAAATTAGGTAGTTTTCAAAATTTTCATTAAAAAAAATCATCATATCTTCGGTCTTCGGCTCTTCCAGGCGACTCCAAGTTTGCCGTGTTCTGTTTGAATTCACACCGAAAAAATTCCCTCTTCGTTTGTTATTTATTTTCATCAGTTATTGTTTAGTTTTAATTTTCGAAAATTTTTCCTTTGATTGTTTTCTCCATTATAGCGATGGTGTTGTGTTTGCAGTTGACCGTTTGCCGCCTTGATTCCTCAACAGATTCCCATATAAAACAAAAATGTATCGGTAGATCCCCGGGAAACAAAGAACTTACCGTTAATGGGTAATTAATAAACGAAAATAATCACTATAACCAAAGAAGTGGTCAGTATTCAGTGGTAAAATTAATACATAATATTGTGAAAAGTGTTTTTCTTTTTTTTTGTATGAGATTTCGATTTAATTTTTTTTATTTTATTAGTGTTGGGTCGCGTGGTGGTTTAATTTTTTGTGCACGTTTGCAGTGTAAGTCTTTTCGTCCCATTTGCTCCCAATATTTACCACCTGCTGACGAGATTCCCCGCGAGGATTAAAATATTTCGCGTGTTTATTCGATATTTGGGTTTCGAATTACCTCCAACCTATTTGTTACGATTTTTCAGTCAAAATTGGAACCGCCTTTGATAGTCGTTCGTTTGCGCAAGTCAAGATGGAATCCAGAAAACCTCAAAGAGATGATGAATATTACATTGAATTACCATGCTTTTTTATTATCTATGGTTTGTTTTTGATCGGCGCCAACCAAAACGAGTTTTCGAAGGCAGTTCTTTTGACTATAGTGGTCAGATTAGACATTCCCCTCCTTGCACTGCTTGTAGGCAAGACATATAATATACGAAATAATGATTTTCTCCACAGTTCTCCGGTTGGAATAAATTCGGTCAATCACAAATTTGGTCGATTCCAAATTTACACACAGCGCCCATTTCACCTCAAGAAATGCCACCTCATCCGTCGACTTGAGCGGTTAATTAATTCGATTTACGGCCCGAAGTTTATTAACTTGGTTATTCAGTCATGTGTTTCGAGAAGTATATAAAGCGACGTTTATAGGAACGTATCATCAATTATTGAGAAGCCGAGAGCCGCATCACCTGCTCCCGGTTGTCAGTGCTCGGTTGCCAAGTCAGAATTAGAGCAAAGTGGTCGCGTTTCATCTAAATTTAGACTTCAGCTAACCGCTCGTCGGTCCTTCCTAGTCCATAGTTGACGTCACATTTTCTTTCGAAGAATCTCGAAGCTGCTGCCTAACTCATATTTGCATCACTATTCTTCAGCTCTAACTAACCGTATCATGTCCTATTTCAATTCATAATTAATTAGACGGCACTATAATTAATTAGACGGTTCTATAATTAGATAAGGCGAATTCGAGAGGAATTTCGCCCCTCGCATTTTTCGAATTAATATTAATATTACTCATTGTCGAAAAAATTTCTCATTCCCGTCGAACGCGCGTTTGAGGTGGTATTTCTTCCAATGTCTTATTTTTGGTTTGACAAGATTTCTTCCTTTGTTAGATTTGATGTAATTCTTCGATTTTCTCTTGACCTCGTCAAAGTTATCAGAAATCTAACCGGGCTGAGAAGCTCGAAATCTTTGTCTTAAGTCTGATCTAATGTTGGTGTTGTGATAATCGATTTTCTAAAGTGCGCTTGCTGCACTTTTGGTTTGCGGTTGGGGCTCTAATACATTTTGACCGCTTTCGGTGTTGGAATTCATTGTATTTGGTGATTATATTCATTATTGTAACATGTTTTATAATGTCAGCGCTAAGTATTGATGTGTTTAAATTTAATTTCTCCCCCTATAATATGCCTAACTTCGAAAAATGTTTGAAAACAATTAAAAAAGATTCGACGTGTTGAAGTTCTCAGCTTCGCCATTGAATCATTGGACATTTTTCTAGGTCCGGAATTTTTTTCCGGTGCGGCAATTTTTCATCGTGGGACTTTTTATGGTTTTCGATGAGTTTGAGCCTGCGTGAATTCTCAGAAAAAATGTTCTTTTTTTTCTGGAAAAATCAGAAAATATTTTATTTCTAATTATTAGTCATGAATACCTCTCTAGTAGTCGCCTGTATTCGGTGATAATGAGCGTTCCTCTGTGTAAGGCGAAAAAATAGACGACCGCGATTGGATGAAAGTGGTCTAGGAAAAGCAAGACGCCTTTGTAATCCCTTGGCAACGGATCAACGTGCCTTGCGCGTGGGCGAGGGCGGTTCGACTGGGGGTGGCTGCCTGGAATTGGAAATGTGCCCAGGGTGACCGTGCGTTAAAATCTCCGGCACTTTCGAGATTAGTACCTTGCGGAAGAATTCATCATTGATTTACATAAGTCATAAAGAAGTATACGAAGGGCTTGTATTGAAGAAAAATTCCAATACGTCAAGTAATGCGCTCAAGCTTACTAGTCTCGATTTTCAGCAGAACTGGGGAAAAATTTAGGGTTTCATAATTAACGATATAAACAATGGCTCACTTGGATTATTATTCGGCTGAGTATTTATTTGATGTGTTAGGTCTTAGTGAAACCATTGTTACTCGTTGGCTGGGACCCTCTTAGCTTTTAAGTGAGAAAAAATCAAGCGCAGTCACGATTCGATTTCACTCGTCATACTATCAACTACTGCTTTTCATATTCATTTACACGCGACTCTCAAGGAATTAATTATTTTGCAAGGATCTACTTACTGTCCGATCTTTTCCGCCCTTGGGTTATTAATTTTCACCCACTCTATTGCTATCGTCATGGAGACGGTAAAAGATGTGATGAAGTGCGGCACTCAGTGCCTCGATTGCATTGTTGTTACAAAGGAAATATCCCTTCCGGAGAGTGCACGAGTAAGAGCGATATATCATCGGCTGAAAGGGCAGAATGCAAGGTTTCCGAAGGGGCAGAGAGAAATATGCCCTGCGTTAGGATCAGATGCCCCTGAACTTACGTAAAACATCTTCCATTCGCAGGAGTTTTGGGAAAGGAATGGAACAAACTAAAAGAAAAATTCGAAGGGATACGAAAGCGTGTAAATCAATCATTTTTTCATCCGCGAAGACAAGAGTCGTCCCTGATCCGCATAGCAATGAGCTTTGGTGCGGCGCTTGATTATTTCCTTTTGAGCGGCTTTGACTCGGCTTGGAAAGAACAGTCGTGGAGGAAACCAAGATAAATGAAGACGGTCCAAATGCAGTTGAAATAAATTGTGTTCTCTTGTGAGACCCCTATTACAGTTATTGTGGGATCTATAAGAGAAAATTGTGTACAGTACGGTTCAAAAGACAACAATCAGTCACGAAATGCGGGATCACGCCAATCATTTGCCAGGAGCAATTAATTTCGAATAAACTACGATAATCGTGCAGATAGGAAAGGGAAATGCTAAATTTTGACCTATAAAATGTTCGTTCGCACGTGCACTGAGGGAAACGCGGAAAAAGTTTGTTCTACGAATATTCCATCCAGTATTGAATGACGATCCTAGGGGCCCTTCGTTCACTCTTCATGTAGTATGCTCTCGAATGGAGTTCGGGTATTGAGTATTAAATATCGGATATCGAAGTTGAATTCGAAAAAGTTACTATTTGTGTTTCTAATAATTAATTGTAGTTTGATTGCAACACGTTTTGAACAAAAAATTTACGGTGAAACTCGTCTATCTTTCCTCGCTCAAGCTTTGATTATATCCATTGTTGACCTGGATTTTTTTTCATTGTTAATAACGAAAAATTGTAAGAAAAAATGGCATTCCTTCAATATTCACTTTTACTTCAATGCATGTAAAATCCGAGTAAGGACAATGGTGAAAAATATATTAGTTATAGATAAAAAAGTATTCCCATCGACGCTTGGTAATTTTTTGAACATTTTCCTTGTCATTTTTACTTCAGCAACGATTTTTTATTGCTTTCTTTCGGAGATGAGTCCGGATAAAAAATAATTATGGCAGTGGTATCATGTCATGATGGCTCTATGTAAAGTTGTTCGTTTTTACCTGTGCCAAATATTATTTCCCACCCTTATGATAGCGGAAAAGTTGCCATGTACACGTCAGGTTAGCATCTCCAATGACCATTATCGTTATCGCTGTTGCGTTACATTGGCCCGGATCGATCGAAATCCTTTTTTCTCCTCTACGGCCAGTTTGTCAAGCCAGTAGCGTTTCTGCACTGATGGTGATATATGGCGCAATAATGTTCGGAAGGTGTCCATCTTCCCAATATTGTGCCACGGTTAGCCGCAATTGCCTCCGATTCGGTCCACACTGATGCGGAGAGTTGTCATGTGGAAAGCGGTTGTGACGAGTAAAGGGAGTGGGTGAAGAACGGGGAGTGCACAAAATTTTTTCAATATTTTCGAAAAAACTACTTACCTTTTATTTACTGATTAAAAACACGAATCAAAGAGTTTTTAGTTTTGACGATTTTTTTCGGGGGAATTCGAGGGATTATAAATACACTCTTATTCCATATTGATATTAGTAGGAGCAGTCAGATATTTAATCAAGGCAAATGCCAAAGACAACTTACGGAGATGGTGGATTTTTTCATCACGCAATTAAACAGTCTGATCATTCGTCGTGGCCTTTTTCAATTTATAAGCACCTTCTTCATGTCTCTGATGGCCAGGAATCTTCGTAAAGGACAATTTATTTTTTTCAACTTTGTTTCCTATTTCCGGAGTTAGTGACGTTAAAATTTATAGTTAATAACTATTCTGATTACCTGGGGGTGTGAGAGGGAGAAAAACCAGGAGACTCATTCTCCGATTCTTTATTCGCTGGCCGAGCACTTTTGCCCGTTCGGGCATCCTCAGGGCAACGTGGAGCCATGTGGTCCACAGCCTATTCTGATTACTAAAAACAACCTACCAATTTTGTAGAAGTTTAGCTCATCACGTTACTAATTTCTTTGGCTTCAATCACAATAAAAGCTTAACTGGCTTAGCCATTTTTTAATCAAGTTGACCGTTTCACCCTCATCGTTCCGCATCAGTGTGAACCCATGTATTCGAATCGGTCGGTCGCATGTGGAAGGCGACGTTAGAAAGACTCGATGGCACATGCCAATGGTGTCACGGAACCGAGGAGCCGCAAACGACGCTCACGTAAAAGCTGCGGCTCCCAGTCCATTTCATTTCTATATAGTGACGTATCCCATGGCAAATAAACGGTGCCATCCTTTCGACTTGATATATTGCCGAGGGCTCTTTCGAAAAATTGCTATGAACAATGTTTTGCATTGGACCGAAACGGAACCATAGAAACGTACGCTCAAGCTCATCGATCCCAATTCACAAATCTGATTAATTGTTTCACGAAGTTTCGACCACCGTATCTAAATTGGAAAATTATTGTTTAGGATTCGCAATAATCTATTCTCGCCTAATTCGACTAGCGTACGGTCGCCGTATGTACAAATTAAATTAACAATGGCAAGCTGAGAGTATTCTAGAAATTTTGTTTTTCGAAGAGGTTCGATTCTATTTTTTGAATCGAGTTTTGCCCCTTACCACAGCTTAACTTGGTAGGTTTGCGCATTGTTCGCTAATTCCTCGTGAACATGTATTTCTGTCGCAGAATCGATGGAAATGATTTTCAGATGGGAAGATATTTTTCTATTATATAAAATAACGTTTAAATATTATTTATATTTGCTATTAGTTCTGACTATGCGTGGTTGGCTGAGCGCAGGGTGCCGCCCGGCTACTCCGTCTACCAGTCTCCCTATTTGGCGGCGGCGGCCGCAGCAGCCGCCACAGGTGCCGCAGCGACTCCTAGCGGCCTAATGACACTTCAGCACGCCGCGCCGTTGTCGCACGCCGCCGCTGTCGCCGCAGCCGCGTCGCAATTCTACGAGTATCAAAACGCTGCCGCCGTAGCCGCAGCAGCAGCCGCCGCTTCCTCGTATCCGACGGCAGCGGCAGCAGCGGCGTCACAATACGCAGCTAACGGATTCGACCCATACACAACAGCTGGTACTTTTGATGACTGTTTTAAATATAGTAAGAGTTTTTTAAATAATACTATTAAAAAGAAGCACGATTTATGCACGGGGTAGGGGAGCAAGATTAATATAGGTGGGGGTGTTCTCCTAATGGAAATAAATGGTATTCTATTCTTTTCTGTTCTATACCTCATAGAAGAAAATACCATTGTTCGAGTTTGCTCGATAAATAAAAACAAAGATTACCTATACACTTGGATGCACTAAAATGAATTCCTAAGGATAATTATGCACTTTTTATGCGCACTTGCAACTGACATTATCCAATACCACTTTTTCATGTTTTTTTGTTTATTTTAATTTTTTTTTTAATTCGCAAATATATTTACAGCAAGTACTGCCGCTGGCTACGTGACGCCGTACACGTACGCGACGTTGCCGCACCAGGCCGCACTCCCAACTGCAACGGCTGCATCCACGTTCCCGTCGCTGTCGCCGTATGCGGCCGCGGCAGCCGCCCAAGCCGCAACTTTGCAAGAAGCGCGTCTCCAGTGATTACCGTCGCAATCGGTGATTGCCTCCAACGACTGTCACCAGTCGCCGCAGCTGGTGTCAGTCATGCGGCAGCCACATTTCATTGTTCCGGCTGGCGATCACTATTTGATCAGCGGCTTAGTCAAATAATTTGAATGAAATTCTGTGAACATCAGCAACTCTTCGCGCCACGTAGTCAAATTTTGACGCCATTCTTTCCTTCATCTAGTACTTCCTTGGTAAACTACTGTATTATTATTGGACAATTTATTTATATTTGATCCCGAGAGATAATCAACATCCGAGCAATTCAACGATTTCGTTACCTATTAAGTTTTTAATATATGACAGTTTTAAATTGTAGAAGATTGTGCGAAAAGCACTGTTTTATATGAAAAATTTTGAGTTCAACTCGCTAAAAATGACTAGCTACATAATATTTTTAATGACCATTTTCGTATACTGTACAATAACCCCTAAGGATATCAGGGTCTTTTCTAGTGGTTTTTTGCTTTTTTTTTGTCTCCGTTCAGAAACGCATTACATTTTGAAATATACTTCTATGGCCCACAATATACGGATGTTGTTTATCCCTCTGGTCAGTGTCCTTCGGGTGAATTTGGTCACGATATTTAAAATAATATTAGTCTTAATTCGTCGCGCTTAGAGACGTGGAAACGTTGTGAAACGAGATTGGCCACCGATTGAAAAAATTTAGGTTGTAATTCGGTTGTACGAGTGGAACGTTTTTGAAAAACTCATCTCGACTAAAGCTCACGAGTGTTTTCTAAAAATAATCCAGCACTCATTTCCGTGCTGATAAAAATTCGGATTCATTTTTTTACAACAGATATATATCACGTACTTAATTTTTGGCGCGAAGTTACCTATTTTTTATTTTTCACGCCCTTTCCTGTGGGTGAAGGTTGCTGATTCGATGAAGCGGCTTATTGTCTTGAATTTGAACGTTCGACTGAGTGGAATGGAGATTCGGAGGAATCGCAACAAAAACGAAGGCAATCGATTCTGACGACTGATGCCCGTCAAAAAATAAAACGGTACCCTAGTTGTTATATTGACGATTTTGTGTAACGCGAAAAGAAGCTGGCGATTTCGTAGAAGATAAAACAAACTTTTTTGTAGATATTTTAGCCTTTGTTATTACTCAATCCTTCATATCTAGTCTTTGTAATAAAATTAATTTTACAGGTTAAAAAATCGTATTTAATTTTAATGAGAAAATAGTTGTAACCGTAAGTCTACGTCGGGAGAAATGTCTTTCTCGCCTAAAAATCTGTCGTCCGCTCATTTTTAATTGAATTTTCGTAATTTAATTGAATTGAAAAAATTGGTCATTTTTATTATTTTTGAAAAAATAGTATTCTACTTTTTTTATTTGGAAATATTTGAACGGCGAGAAAGTTGTTTCCTTGTTGCGACACATTGCGTATAGCACAATCTCACCGAACTTGAGTCATATACTTGAACTACAATACTACGGCTTAAGTATTTTCGTTGTCGTCGTCTATTTAGCTAAGTAAGAGCATCTCTCATCAATTTTTATAATAAAATGAATAATTAAACGAGATTAAAAAAAAACTTATTTTCGAGAGAAAAAAATGCGGGGGAAGGAAATACAAATTATTGTACTTAAACTTTACAACTATCATTATTTATAAATTTATGAAATTAATTGTTATATTAATATTTATTAGTTAGGCACGAAAATACGTCTTTAGGTCCTTAAATCCTCTCTCTCTTCATATTTGCAAATGATCACCGATGCAATTATTCTAATTTGCCAGGTTGGTTCTCTCGTATACGTATTTTTATGTATGCCGATTAATCACCAACTAATCGTACTGCTGAACGGTTAACTAGTCGCAAACGCGATGTTTTGACAGTTCAGCGATTAAGATCCGCTCGAACGAATTATTTATGATAAACAATTTTTACAAATGTAAGGTGATCGATGCCCTGCGGGCGGTTTTATGATTATATAAATGTACTATTATCATTGTAAAAAAAATACTCAAAAAATGACAACAATGACAGTGCTGGCGACTTTTTTTTCGAATTTCACGCTGACCATTTTGCCAAAAATTGAAAACGCCCGAGAGAAAATTGAGAACGCCCGCATATTCACCAAAAAACCGACTCCTGGGTAAATTTTATTCAGAACTGTTTGTGAGAATTGTATTCGCGAGTTTGGAGCTAGGAATTGCATTGAAATTTTAGCGGTCAGCGTGAAATTTCCACTTGAAAAAATCAATTTTTATAGCGCTGAACCAAATGAATGCCATGAAATAAACGGCATAGTTCGAATGCACGTCAAGTCCGATCTGCATAATAGTCGCATTGTCCGCCTGTATATCGCTAGAGCGTAAACAAAAAAAAAACTTCAAAAATGTGAATTTCGTCTTCTTTTTTTGTAAACTTTAGATAGATGTTGCATTAATAACCCAAAGGTAATTAATATTTCCAAGTGCAATGCTCTTCTTTTTTTTCAAAAGAAGAAAGAGGGAAAACAAATGTTTAGCGAAAAGTAGAGATTACTCATCATAGAATCGTAGGTTGTAAGCAGATGTAGTGGATGCATAACCTATAAATACCTGTAAAATTTTACGAAGCAATACCTTACATATTTTGTAAAGAAAAAAGGGAAAAATAAAATAAAGAAGCAATGGAATATTCGTCCGTCTAAAGTTGTGCCTGAATTATACAGTTTCACAATAAACTCAAATCATTTCAGAAAAAAATAAAAATAAGTAGTAGTGGAACATTTTTTAAGCTATGCAAAGAATTCGACCTATTTTTTGTAAAGCCCGTTTGTGCCTTCGGACAGACGGTTAGCTTGGCAGGAAACCGGTGATCGGTGGTTTGGAAGTATTTTTGAAAAATCGTCGACAAAAAAAATAAATAACTAACCGACCATTTCGAATATAATGCAAAATATTTGTAGAATTTTACGAATACGATTTAAAAAAGATTGAAAATGCGAGCTTCCGTTACGACATATTTTGAAGTACTTCAACTATCATCAGCTCGTAAATATGTGGAAAATATGAAATTTATCAGGGATCGAGAGGGCCTGTTGTTATTGATTATGTATAGAAAAAAATTATTATTATTATTACTATTATCATATTTAAGAATAAACAAATGAAAACTATATCATGTATTTATAAATAAAAACTACGAAAAAGCCGTTAAGTGCAATTTTTTCTCCTCGCGTGTTTAATATCTCTTCGACTGTGATGGAACCATGTGGACTGGAGTATACTAAATTATGACCCTGACAAGCAGCAAATTATTTCTATGTTCGGAATTCACACACAATTATTTTTATCTAAAAATTGAGTTGTTTAAAACGCACAAAAATGGGGTATATATATTTTTAAACGCTTTTTCTCGAATAAATAAAGAAGAAAAATATATTATGAACTTGGAGAGTAAAGGAATTTAAAGTGACTGAATCCGAGTTATTTATAGTATCGATTAACGCAGCGAGTTTTAATAAATAGAATTATACCTCAAAGCGAAGGAAAGAAAGAGGAATAAGAGTAAAATGTTTGCAACGATTAAAGCTCTTCTATATTTCTGTAAGTGGAACATGATGCTTCATATTGACAAAAAACTATTGGATTAGCCGATAAATAAGCTTAGAATACTTATATTAAAAACCGAAGTCTATTTGATTCAGTATAATCATCACGCATTACAACTTTCTCACTCAAAACAACTTTTAAGGTAAATTATCGGTACAAAAAACCACGTTTTACCTATTTAATAAAATAAAATAAAACAAGGAACGTAACTTATTTCAGTCCCATTTCTCATTTCAAGGCAACAGTCACAAGAACATTGAGCCAATTCTCTGCTAAATGAGAGAATATATTATTTTCAAGTTGGTTATCATTCGTTCGAAAATTGAAAGAATTTTACGTCAAAATGAAAGTGATCACGAGTTGGGATTAGCATCAACATTAGCTCGCTCTAGTGGCATCTTGTTGACTGACAGCTGACCGTGTAGACGTAAAATTCTTCAATGTCCTTTAGGTAGGTACCGACAGTATTTATAACAGTTCTCCAACCATGGACAATTTTGACAGAATTTAGAATTAGATACTCATTCTTCTTTTTAAGAAAACAACTAAAAAAAAATGAAGATCGCGAAGTGGGGGATGATATTATTGTAATGATACAGAACGCAGAGTTTAATCTGAAATCAAAATTTTTAATGCGTCTCAATGATGTATATTTTCAACCACTTTCAAACGGTTGTCTCATTGGAAGCTAAATGGAACGTTTTATTTTAATTGTAACTGCTTCAATGCCAACCAATTTATTTAAAATTTATTTCACTCTAACCATTAGATTTGCAGGATTTCAATTTCAGTTGTTGCGAACTAAATCTGTTAGTGTCCTCAGCTACAACACCAAGAACGTTCTAATACTGACGTTTGTCTATATGTCAGATATAGGGAGTTTTTGCAGAGTATGGGATAACCGGTTAAGAGGAACGTTGATACCCATAGCTGTCCAAAGGGAATTTTATGCAGCTACGACTACTTCCACGAATGTGAAGCTTTCTCTATAGCCGACCTCTCGTCGCCTGAAAATCCTAATATGCTTTGAATGGCTGCCAAATGACCTGTGGCATTTTCCCTATCCGTTAAGAAATAGAATACGGCCGATTTGAGAAACTGGAGCGTCACTTCCGCATCTTGTTCAGTTTTGGTCTTCTTTGATTCCAACAGTCTTCTGTACATTGTCTGAAAATATTGAACAACCGATATTAGTCATTTGGCAGCTCGAAACTATTATTCTAACGTTATGTGCTGCATAACCTTTGGCAATAGCATGCAAGCCCTCAATAAATGCGAGGATTGTGATCTGATGCCTCATGATTTTTTTTAATATTCAACAAATTCTGAAATTTCAAAATTCTACTTGAATAGAGTGACGGATTCGAAAACGCCAACATCAAATCACGATAGTTTTGGAAAATTGCAGTAAAATATAAGCAATCCTATAGGATGGCTTACTTACCTTGATGAAATCACCAATATTTCACATAAACTAACTCTCGTCGTAAAAGAATCGTTCCTGAGGCTGTTTCTATCCAATTTTGGCAAAGGTGGAATGAGGGAATTTTTCAAGTCTACTGGAAAGGATAAGTTGTTGCTGACTGAGAAACGTAAAATGGGGTATTATCGCGAATTTTCTTTCCAATATTTTTATGCCTCTTTAATTTTCGTTTTTTCTTTATTTTCAAAGACGTTACACATAGAATAAATTCACGCAAAACGGTAGATTAAAATGCCAGCAAGAAGAAAATAATTTCACGCGTGATTTTGTTGAAACTTTTTAAAATAATGGTAAAATTATCGTTTTAGCGAAACAAAATAAATTTCAATAATACCCCATAGCTAATTATTACAGTTTGAAAGAATTTTTCTATACCGTTACCTACTAAGCTATCAACTACTTCTACTACCTGTTAGACACAACAGAGCTCCATACTAGGTACTATCATTCCAAAAATCAAGGTATTTTTATGTAAACAAGTAATCATCCAAAAGGACACATCATGAGCAGGATGTTGCTGAAATACAGTCCAAACCAAGACCACAACCCTTTTGTGGAATAGATGCTACTCATGTGTTCTCACGAACTAGTTGGTGACTAGGTGGAAAATAGGTTAATAAATGGTTTAGTTTTTACACAACCAATTCGTTACAATTATACTACTGATATATGTTATATTACTCTGAGGTAAACACATTTAAAGGTGACTATCTAAATTGATCAAAGCATTTCTATTTCTCAAAAGCATCGCTAATGATCTAAATACAATTTCACGCATTTAAAAGCAAAAGAAAGCCTTAAGCAATCGCAAGAACTCACCCCTCAACCTCTACTCATCCGTCTTATTTATTAGAGAAATGATCGTTTTTAAAAATCTAGAAATCCGAAGATTCACAACATAGGCTGGCAAATAATTTGCTCTAATTAGAATTGAGTTCTGAAATATTTCAAAACGCTAGCATTTTTCTCGCAGGAAAATTCCAAAACTAAAGGCAACATGGGTATGCATAGGATGAATAGCTCTACGCAATACAAGGGACATTGACAATGTTAGCTCAATGGCAGGAAATAATTACAAAATTAGTGCTCCGTTTGTACAGTGATTGCAAATTCTTCAAACTTCTCAGCGTTCATGCCAAAAACGAATTGCCCAAACGATAACCAAATCCAGTTATAAGAAATACAAGCGTGCTAAATCTAAATCATGTTCTTTAATGGAAATAAAAAGTTAAAAGAAGAGACGGTTTAAAGAACAAAATTAAGAGAAAAATTTGTGCTCCAGGGATTCAATGTCAGAGGGGGCAAAGAATACAGACCTTACGGCAAAGGTTCCAGATAGAAACAGCCTCCTTGCCACTTAACGACCGTTGCGTGTTCCAGAAATCTAAATCCTGTTCCGAACGCCCCCAAAGACAAGGCCCATATGTTAGTATTAGTGTAGGTTTGGTTTAGAAAAAATACAAAAAAAAAATCGGTAGCCAGCAGCAAGACAGTTCACACAATGTCGGTAGAACCATGAACAATTATGTATAATTTATGGCAAAAGATAAATATGGATACAATAGCGTGAGTCTGACCACACAAAAAACACGTCAAGTACCAATGCAGTTCTTGGTTCATTCAGGAACTTCCGTCTACGTGCTCTTCGTAAAAAAGCAGTGTGATTGAAGCTATGCACAGTTAGAATTAGAAAATATTTAATGACTAATTTTTAAAAAATTCAAAAGACTAGGAACACTATATGCGCACGTTCCAAACCAGATGCTCTAAAAGTGGTAAAAACCTGTACGGAAATAGTCAACAGAAGGGCAGTTGGTGTGTGGATAAAATTAAAATTTACTTAACCGTAAACAATTGAAAGAACGGAGAATGAGCTGTTTTCTTCTCCCCCTTGCTAAAATATTTACGTTTCAATTTTCTGGTCTCTCCTCGTTTAATTAAATCAGTGGTACGATGGGCCAATGCTCGACTACGCATTAAAATTAAGTAGTTCATCAATTTATTACAAAGAAGGTACATGGAAAATCATGTACCAGATAAGCTTATTGGACAGGGAGTGTAAAGGGTAATACGTGAATGGGGACACACAAATAAACTATCACTGAAACCCTGCGGAGCCCCCTTTTAAAGAGGACTGTAATTTTACTGCTGATTCTAGAGCGGTCAAGGCTAGAAAGAGGTTAGGAAATCAAAGGAAATCCTAATTTAGCCTTTATCGATGTACGAAGTTACTAAGGCATTGGATCGAAACCTAGCATACTTAAAGGCGGATCTAAAACTAGGATCTTATTGATCTAATAAAATATCTAGTAAAAGCTTCAAATAGTTTCCAAAAACTTTTTGACTATAAAATTCTGCCTATGCAACAGCTCTTTAATATACCGTGTTTTGTCTTAGAACTTGTGCAATGGGAATGCCCCATAATTTTCATGAGCAAAAGGAATGAAGCGTTTGATAAGCGATTTTCTGATTCTTAAAATTTTCTTGTGGTGAACAAGTGAATGGCTGCGCAGTGAAGTAATGTACATAGTTGCTTACTCTGACGCTTTCCAACTCGGCTTTGGTGACCTCAAGCTGTTTGAGAAGATGTGGCAACGTGGCAGCTTTAGCAGGACCATCTGACGTTCCTTGGTCAACCTGACAAGATTTAGGAATGGAATCATTGGAATAGAATTTAGAAACCGAATTTATATTCGGTGAATAGATTCAGAAATAGAATTATCAATGGAATAGAACCATAAAATGGAGTCTCGGCGCCACCGAAATCGAGATAGTAAACGAAATAGCTACCTCAAAAAGAGCGGCCTCCTGCCCCTTGTTGAACATTTGCAAATAAGTCTGCCGATGACGATCTTCACTTTCAGTAAATTTGCTCTTCAACTCGTCCTTCTCCTTTTGAACTTCGTCGAGTTTTTTCTTCAGCTCGTCATACTGCGGTCGCAGTTCGTAATATCTGCAATAGCAATTGCATAAATTGACAGATTACCTGTGCCTCATCTGCAATGAACTGCTCAAGTCGTATTCCCCAAGTACTCGATTTTTGATCTCCCAATTTTATAAAATATGAATCTCCCCCTATAAAATTCAGAGACAATATCTATACATAAAACTATATAATTTTTTTTCTGTTATCCCCAAATAGGTAATTCATTTTTTATCATTTCTTCTTTTTCCGCAAATTCCAACTTTTTCTCAGAGGATTTTTACTTTACCAGGAAGATTTTTCCGGCTTCGTCCAAGTGATCGAGTTCCAACCTTTTTCCGTTAATAACCTAATCATATTTGCTAGAGAACTGAGGGACATTCTTATTCTCTTCATTAACGTGCAAATTCCTTCAGTGGCTCTGAAGTCGCCACTTAATATTCTTCTCGACTTTTGGTTAGACCCATATCAAAGAATTTTTTTTCTCACAAAGGACAAAATTTCTTATTTTTGTCTTTCCCCTCTCTTGGAGCAAGGGAAGAAATTGGTGGGGCGTGCAAAAAGAAGAATGCTGCATTTGTTTATGTTGTGATACTCACCTATCATTAGCCTCTGATAGTCTCTGGAGGAGGGATTCGATCTTAGCATTTACCGCCTCTTGTGATTTGACCTGCAGGAGATACATACGTTTTAGACATTTTTCTTGGCATTCTGGAAAACTCATAATTTTTAAAACGAATTTTCTCAAGGAAGAAAACCTAACAGTCCAACATTTCATGCATCTATTGACGTGTCCACTGATTTATCCGTAATTACATTCGACCTAATGAAACAGCTGCACAATAATGGAGCTTTGTGCTCTACGGTGGCTAGGAGCAATGTAGGAAAATTATTGAAAGAGGACTACGAGTCTTACGTTTGGTTCCTAAACTCTGTAAAATGTATGCATCTAACACACCTCCATCTATCAACAGTCACTACAATTGCTTCGCATGTATTAAACGGACTTATAAGACAGCTTTCATGTAAAGGTAGCATGCAAAGCGACAAGTGCTTCTTGTAGATAGGCAACCAAAGATGTGAAACGGGGGCTATCACACTGATATGAACTCGATACGTTGGCAGCTGATTTAACTGATTAATTATCATTGATGCCAAGAGACAAACATTTGTTTCCTATTTTCCCTTCTAATTTACACTTATTCTGTGATTGAAGCGTGCAAAGCTTAAAACTATTGCCTGACTATTCTCTTCTAAACAGCAGAAACAATGCCAGGTGACGATTAGTGCAATCACAACGTCAATAGAGCACTATAATAATGTACAAACATCATAATTCGGATCAGACCTTGGCTAATGGACTGGATTTGCCGGGAGAGAAAGGCGGTCGGTCTTTCAAAGGCAGCTTTCCAACTCTTGAAGTCTAAAATCAGTTTTGCCCAAATATGATAACCCGTTTCCCTTCTTTTGGGACCGATTGAATCCTCCTGGTTTATGAAAGAGAGCGTATTCCATTTTTGCTACCAAGTATTTAAATTTTGTAGAGGAAAGCCAACTCCAACCAGGAAGATGAGACGTGTTGTTTTTTGTGAAGGTTGTTTGGGAGTCCAATGGATGGTTTCGGAATTGGTTGGCAGGTTGGCAAAAAAAAGGTAACTGTGGGCCATAATTGCAATAATGGACAGAAAGCTAGAGGGAGGAATAGTACTGTACAGGGTGTCTCTCAGGAATAGACCCAAAAAAGTATGTAACTAGGTTTTAGTCATACATATATTTTTTTAAATTTATATTAGTTGAAAGGGAAATCAATGCCATTTCAAGTTTTTAAAATCATCTCATCTTGCTTGTAGCAATTTTCGGCACCCCCAGTCCGTGACCTGAGTTCGAACCCAAGCCTTTTAGAGTCAAAACAGACACCTTAACTGTTAAACGAGGGAAGCAAGAGGTTCCCTACATTTGGGTCTATTCCTGTGAGACACCCAGTACTCACGAGTCCTTTTAAAACTGCATGATAGCAATTATAATAATTATGTAGGTATGAACTTGGAAAAGGGAACAACAAATGGATCTATAAAGTGTGTTACAGTAAAATCCCTTTTTTTCAAGTGTTTGCAACAAAAGTATACGGTAGGAAGGCCTTTAATGAAGCTTACGTGGTCCACAAGAGGATGTGGTGACGAATGATATGGTGAAGTGTGAGCGCGAGATGACGGTGATTCCTGGTGGTCAGTCGAGTCGGGAGCAATGTTTGGCGCATGCGCCGTACTAGGCGTGTTCCTAGGTGATGCTGATGGGCTGATGTCTTCGAAATGCCCTGAATCGGCAAGTGAGCACGGCGTTGTCGTTGTTTCAATGGTCACTCGTCCAACTTCAACAGCTAATCGCTCCATATCTCTGAAGGTCAAGAAAATGGAATTATTTGCAAATGTCAATGGTTGTCAGTAGGATTTCTCAGTTGGTCAGATCACAAAAAAATTTACAAAGTTAGTGATTAACATTACTATTTCGTTTTTATACTTAGAAGTAGAAAGCAAAAGCAACAAGTATGAATTGTTTTGTCTGTTAGTTGTTATCAAGGAATTCCACTGTTAGGGGACGAACTTTTCAAGTACTCCTTTCATCTCATTGGCTTGTTTGAAAATTCATTGGATGAAACCAAAAGAATTATTCAACATTCTTCTCAAGGTTAGAAGCTGAAAAATTATCTAGCTTGTTTACTGTACAGTTGAAATTAATAAAAGTTAGTTACCCTCCACCGTTACGGGAGGAATGGCCATTAGATAGATGAAGAGGTTCATGAACGGGAGAATCGGCAGCTTCAACCTTGCCCAACCGGAGTTCGACCAATTCCCTCGTAAGTCGGGCTATCTCGTATTCCTTTTCTTGGATTTCCGCTTGAGATATGCTCAGCTGGGACTGCGAAGTAAAACAACTGTTAGGCGAGATCACAATCACAAATTTCAGCCAGGATTTTTTTTTAAAGATTTTTTTTAGTTAAATTACGTTTTAGTGATGCAATAATCGTATCAATTGAATTATCCCTCTTTCCCTTGTCGTCACATTTTTCGATGTCCAGGGGATGTGAGGGGGAGAAAACCAGGCGACTCATTCTCCGATTCTGTATTTGCAGGCCGAGCACTTTCGCCCGTTCGGGCATCCTCAGGCCGACGTGGAGCCATAGGGTCCACAGCCCGAAAGAGCTCGGCCAGCAAATAAACAATCGGAGAACGAGTTGCCTTGTTTTTCTCCCCCTCACACCCATTGTACAATTGAATTATCCATAAATTGAATGGGAAAATCGATAATTCACCAAGGGATTCAGTGTTGGTTTGGAGAAAGTTGGGGGTTGTGGTAAGTGTGAACATCCATGATTCTCGAATCATAAACATGTTAATTTAGAAATTCCTCAATGGCTAGTCACCTGTTAAAAGGAGTTGAATAACCTAGGAGCTCAAATGGGTAATCCAATTTTCATTTGTAAATTCAATGAATTAAAATTTTACACTTAAAGAGATTTTTATCAATTATTCTCTTAAGTTTGCTGTCTCTAATGGGTAAATTGTAGGACAGCCATACATTATAAGACAATTAGAAAGTTAATACTGTTCAGTTATCATGCAAAGGATTAATTGGCGTAGAGATCTTGATATTATGCTCAGGAAAGCTGTTTCACTAACCTGTAGCCGTCTAATGGTGGAGGATGCCCGCTGAGTAGGCGTCATGTAGCGTTCAGGTTCGCCATGAGTGGGAGAACAGTGGACTATGAATTTCTTCGTACGTCCGCTGAATGTCGTACCATTGCGGGCAAAATGTGCATGGTCGCACTGGCTTGCGCTGCTACAACAACTAATGCCACTCCGCAACGATTCGTTGTCATCCTCCAGTCGTGGGCTACGACCTCGTACTCCGTTTGATGAGAGGCATTGCTGCGCAAGCGAATTCAGAATGACAAACAAATTAGATTTCAAATTGATAATAATACAGGATATTGATGTGGCGCTAGCATCTGGATTACGCCCGTTGATTACTACGACTTCAGCGGGTTGTGGTCAGTCACGCAAGGGTATTATTGAGTTGGAATTATTTTGAGTCTGGGTCATCAGATACGCTGAGATATCACTCTATGGAATAAGCGCAGATTCCCTTACTATTGAACGCATTATTCATGCAACAAATTAATATCGCCGAATTTTGATAGATAGACATATATTTCGTAACGTGCCGGAATTAATATTTGCACATTTAGAGTCCAAATAAAATATTTTACAAGATACTTCTCGCTTAAATTGAATCGAATTAGCATGCATTTATGCCTAGATAAATTAAAATGAACCCAACGCACTCGAAAAACATTCAGAGCATTCATCAAGTTGAAAATCTAACCAACCAACATTCACAAAGCTATATGAAAATTCTTCCAGCGTTCAAATGTTTCAATTATTACATTCAGTTAACTAAATAGTGCAAAATGTAGCGATTTAATGCGACACAAATAAATAAATTGATCGTATTGTTAATTGAAAGAGTCACGTGCTTGAATCAAAATTCTGAATGGCCGTATAAATTTACAGCTCAAGTAATTGATTTTCTGGTGCTCGAATATGGAAGCGAAATCAATTGAATCTGATCAATTTACTTGATTTTAGCGTCTTCTCGAGCTCAAAAATCAAACGATCGATGAATCGATAGCATGTATGAATAATATTCTGGACGAAGGTTTGGTGCGGAAATTAAAAATAAGATAAATAATCCAGCTTACCCTCCTTATACCACTTAAGTCGAATTCATCCTGTGCAGCATGCTAATATAGTACACACAATATTAGTATCTAGAGAATAATTATTCGAAAATAAATTTTCAAGTGCAACATGCGATGCTACTTCGTGCGTGCCTAGCCTGAGTTGAAAGGGGGAGATATAACATTGATGGCGTGACGGATTAAAGCTCTCCGCTATCGATCGAATTTCCTTCTCGCCGAGCGTTGTAAAAATGTTGGAGGAGTTGAACATAATAAGCCATCTGAATTACGCTCATCCTACGCATTATCCGCTTTGACAAGATTTCAAGCGGAAATAGGATAAAGAAACCTTTTCGCGGGTGAATAATTTCATTGTTAAAACCTACCAAGTGGGGAGGGAAATACGACCTAACCAGGGATCGATTTCACTCTAATTTGTAACAACTTTTCGTCCCATGAAATTTTTCTGTCACCCCACAAAACCACATTTTTCAATGTATTTTTTTAAATTTCATTATAACTTATGAAACGAAAATACATTTTTCAAAGTTAGCAAACATGTTATCGGATGAATGTGGAATTGGCATCGAACTATTTTATTTTTTATTTCGTAAGTACATGCCACATGAATAGCCTAATGATGGCTCAGAGACCTGAAATAACATTTTTGTAAAAATTACAGATTTCAGTGAAGTTGCCCAATTTGAAAAATGGCACACCGTACCGGAAGGAAGCTACTATGTTGCCTACGTCAGCGGTTTTCTGGCCCTTGGGATAGGGCAGCGATGTGGTTAGGTGGGTGGCAGATGGGATGGCTCTGTGTGGTTAGACTTTCCCGTCACCTTTAATATGAGTTTCTCTTCTTTCAACGATTCCTCAGTAATTTTATTTTTTTAGGATTTCGAAAATTGGGTGTTAAGGAATGTACAATAATAATTTATTATCACATTCGTAATAAAAAAATCGATGCGAATAACCCGTTCCAAAAAGCAAAAAATTGTTCCTCGTTCCCAATAATAATCATTGTCATTCCTTGCAAAATGGGCGAAGAAAATTAATTACATGCGCCACACTGCCGTACGTTCAAAATTATCGAATTAATAACTATCTATAAATAAGGAACAAATATTTCTAATTCTCACCAAACTTCGATGCCGTTCAAGTGATACTTTCTGTTTGCGGGGAAGCACAGGAGTGTACGAAATTGGTATTCGGCTGACCGGGCCACTTTCGCTGCTTCCCGAGTCACGTCTTTTGTTCGACATTCTTCTCGCCTCTGTCATCTGGAAAAAAATCCTAATATATACAAGGCAAAGGGCATCTGTCTATTCGTTACTCTTTCGCGGTCAAACGACTGATTACAATGATGCTGAAATTGTACACGGTGGCACATTGAGTTCCGGAGCAGATTTTAGGCTACTTCGATTATTTGTCACACTGCTCCTTCGAGTAGAAAAAGTGGATTTCATTGATTTTTGAAAGTGGTTTCTTAGTTTGAATGAGGAAATCTAATAATTGAAGCATAAAATAAGGATGATGATCATGTATCGATTGATTATCCCCATCAGCAGTTGAAAATAACTTCCTTCAGCTCCTCTCCAATCCCTTCATCAATTGAACATCAAATTTCGTGTCGACTGGTTTTAAAAGCATTGAGCTCAAAGCATTAAATTATTTTAATACAATACAACCTACCTAATTATTTGTGTTTAGTATCAATCGATTGATGTTTCTTCGTGCGTACGAAACATTCGAAGCGAAATTCAACACGTAGGTATAAACTGCAGCAATAACTTCCACGTGCCATTTGATAGTTTTCGACGTAAAGATAGCGCTTCGATTGATCCTCAAAGCTCAAACGATGACGCTAGCCATTCAAACATAAGGCCAATTTCACATGTGCCAACGTTTCTCTAGCAAAATTTCTAGCACTGTTAACTTTTGAACGTGCGAAACCGCAGCCAGGCGCATCAATGACCTTTTCTTCCGTTAGTCAGTGGTGAAAAAGATTTCATTTCAGTCAGAGAAAGGAGCCTATTGAGTCGTGAGCGTTTAAAAAAGGGAACAATGGAGAATAACAGGAGCGGCAGGAAATGGAGCTTTCGACTTCTTATTTTATATTTAGGTACAAACGGAAGCAACGGCTCTTATAGGCGGAGGTGCATGTAACTAATATATCAACTGTCAGCGGTATTGATCTGTTGGCGGAGATAGTTTGATTTTATTTAAAGCACAAAGCGGTAGGTACTCTATTTGATACTTTTTCAATTTTTTTTTTTTTTTTTTTTTTTTTAACAACCAATTAGGTAGGTACAGCAATTTAAAAAAAGAAAGTAAAATCGTTTCAAGCCCTCTCTGTTTGGCTTGAACTCAGAAGTTTAAATAAAGGCTTTTAATGTCTCAGTTCAGATGCGGATAATGTTGGAAGATAACTGTACTATCTTGAGGAGTTGAAATTTACTATTAATTGCCGTTCATTTGATACTCCAAAGGGAAGACAATAATTTATATATGCATAAGAATTTTTTTTTTAAACTGTATTTATATTCACGTTACGGTTCGTCTAAAATCCGTAAACGGAGTTTTGGACTCTGAAAGATTGAGCGCTGTGAACTGAAAAGCTCGGACGTTTCAAGTGCTCTCCGCCGTTCGAGTGTTCTTTGGATGAGCGTGCAAGAGGAGAGATAATAGGGCATGTTCGTAAAAATCGATCAAAGCAATCATCCATGAAGCGATAAGATGCACAGTTAGGAGCTCAAGATGGACGAAAATGCCAAACCGCGTTATTAACCGCCAAGATATCAAGTTCCTCGCCTCCAGATGCCTACAGATTTTGTATTTCGACATAAAAGGAACTAAATTCGCAGAATTATTAATTTCGGTTTTCCTCCTGTGTCTATAGCCACAGGAGGTTCGGAAAAATAAAATGTCCAAGCCACAGTTTTGAAGTAGAAGCGGCGAAGTGTTCATTTCAACCGTTAGTTATCCGTTTACACCTTTCTTACGTAATTAGCCGTCTTATCTCTCCAACTGAATATTTTATAAGCCGCAGGTGGATTATAAGAACCTCACCTTTTACTGCAATTGTACCGCATTTAAGAAAAAATGCGAGAAATGTAATTAAAACACGATAGAACTACTGTATTTTAGAAAATGACTAACAATTAGTTAGTAGCAAATATTATGGAAGAATTAGTCGAGGAAAAATCACTAGTCTTCAGATCATCTAACTCTTGTCTTGTAAGAAGAAGGAGAAGGCACTAGTTCAATGTATTGGAATAAAATGGTTCAGGGTAAAGCTTACGAATGGTGGAATAGAGGTCCTCGGGAGGCCAACGGTGATTTCGTCACAGGCAGTGAACGTGAACAAGGACACGGCAGTGATGAATACAACAGTTACATAGGAAAATAGCAGTCTAGCGTCCTTATCTAAAAATCATAAAGCCGGAGAAAAATATTCCCAAAAGAAATGATTCCACATCAAATTTCAAATGAGGACGAGATAATATGAGAGGACATGCCGATTTCCTCTCTTCAGACCCCTGCGAAATGTTCGAATAGGTTTCAAACTTAGACTCTGTTTTTTTTTTTCGTTTTTTTTTTTAACTTACAGAGTTTCTTTCCTTTTTAGATATGTTTTTACAGTTTCTCACTTTTTTTGTAGGAATTTAAGAAAAATTTCTACAGCTTTTAAGAATAACGAGCATACCGCAAGTTGTGAA
This sequence comes from Tupiocoris notatus, assembly GCA_037159825.1. Lineage (NCBI taxonomy): Eukaryota > Metazoa > Arthropoda > Insecta > Hemiptera > Miridae > Tupiocoris > Tupiocoris notatus. The sequence goes on from JASJUZ010000178.1 coordinate 60,108, forward strand.
AATCTGTGTCAATTTTATTACGTTAGGTTAGGTCGGCAATCTAACTTGAAAGAGTAGACAATAACATGAACACGAATCGCGTGACGTTTCGCCATTTTTCTTAGCTCATCAGAAAAATCAAATGGCGGCGTAAATTCAAAGCCGTAGACTCGAAAGTGATGTCGATTTGCAGAGCACTTATTTCCATTAGATTAAAAGAGGACCATCTCGAAGAAAAGTGGATTGACTAGCTCGGAGTTGCGAATAATTGTTTTCAAGTTGCTCTCGAAGTGGAAAAGAAAAATTTCGATATTTCGCACCTCGTCGTAATAATTTCGAGTAGCCAGCCGAATGAAGTGCGTTTTGCATGTAGTTAGCCTTTATTGAAGAGTATTTTATCAATCAGAGAGTGCAATTAGAAGAGCATTAATTTGAGTAATTATCAATTTCAAAACAAGGAAAATATGTACTTCGAACTAAGCTTTTATTCCGTACTGCCTGCGACAAAAGAACCGACTAAGACAATATTATTCACCGAGGAAAAAAACAAATTTTCGACTACAAACTACAAAGCTTTTTTATTGTCAAGAAAATATTGCAAGAGCTACCACTCGTGAGGCAGATCATGAAAAATGTCGAAGTGAATTAACGTTTTTCGATATAAAAATGTATATCGCCGGTGCATTTACGAGCTTCATTACATGATGGACCAAAAACGCACGTCATAAGCATTGCTCAATCTTCAGACGTAGAGCGATGTATTTCTTTTAATGCAATATCGAGGATCATGGTATGATATTACATAACAAGGTGAGTTGAGGTGAACTCGTAACAAACTGGCCCTGGTGTGGACTACTTACAGGCTAGCAGAACCTCGTCAACTTCGGTGGGATTATTTTTTTTCTCCCCCAAACGCTTGAATAGAATAAGAATCTATTTTTCAAATTAAATACCTACTTGGAGTCCTTAGATTGAAAAATATGCTTAGAGAATCCCGCAGCATGCTAAATTTTAGTTTCCCCTTTTAGCTCCTGCAACGCGATCGTTTTTTCATTTAAACTATTAATAAAAAAAATATTGGATTTACTACAGCCAAGATAGGAGCAAAAAATTACTTCATCGTTTCACTTTCAAAAATTCAAAAAATCGAATTAGGTATGAGCTTTTTCGGAAAAAAATTAAAATGTTACCATTGCTGTTGCCGTGTAATAAAATAATTAAATTCACTCATCTCTCCACTCATTCCTCGTTTTTAAAATCTAAACCCAATAAATTGTGTTGGTAAAAAAGTTAACAAATAATTCATTCCGAATGAAACAATTTGAAACCTAAATGGTTTAAGTACAAAATAGGTTTCTAATTTTCGCTACCTTTCACAAAGGGGAAAACATTAGCGGTTCAATAATTATTTGGCAACGTTTAACATACGGCTTCGAAACTGCGGCACAACCAGACGGTCTGCTGTTGTGAGTTTGCCAAAACACTATTTTCGCAAGACACGCAAGTGGAGTTTATTTCAAATTGTTCCGTTTCGGAGACGATATTCAATCGAAAGTCAAAGTATTCACAGATATAATTACCTTCAGATCATTCTAGTCGAAATCTGGGCTACGTGGAAGATGTTTGAATTATGTTTCCAGCTGTTCGACAAGGACACTTCGACGATGCGGAGGCGGTGGTTAATTGACGTCGGTGATCGATTTTAAACCGGGATTTTTTTTTACTTTCAAATAAATCAACCAAAGTTGACGAAATTCATGCCATCGAACCGTAGATAGATAGGGAAACCTTCGGGATTTGTAAGCGTAGTCTTGTTTTTGTAAAACTCTAATGAGGCACTGTCTGACGGAACGCGAAAATTAAGGCGAGCACTGCACAATGTTGGCGAGGATGTCAAACCGAATACTGAAGCAATGCTTGGTAGTGGCGGTGGCTCAGCTGAGGCGGCCCATTTCGAACTGCGCATGCGCGGATTCCCCTGCGTTTGCGATTGATCAACGCGTCTGTGGACTCGGCCGCCGTCGCGTCGTCAGACCCTGTAGCGTTATTTTGCTTTACAGATAAACCATAAGCGAAATACAAATTGATGCATGCTCCTAAAATATAGTTTTGAGAACAACTAATGTCGACATAGGAGCAACGTTTTTTAAACCTGTTGATGGTTCAATAAGAGTATAATCTGAGAATGTTGAGCTGCCTATAACAGGAAAAGTATCCCCTTTTTGATTTTTATTTTTATTTTTTTTTTTAGTGCGTGGGCGTATAATTTCTTAACCAATCTAAATTTCTTCATCAATGCTTGGAACAGGCCCATGCATGAGCCTGTTCCAAGCACTGATGAAGAAAATATATTTTTCAAAAGCTTGGCGAATGTGCAGCGTGCACTCTATCCCTGATTAATTGGAATAAGCATAGTACATGAAAAAGTCGCTTTTAGGAGCCAAACCAGTTGATACCGGCCCTACGCGTAAAAGTACCCGCGCTAGGTGCTAATTTAGTACGGTTCCCTCAATGTCATGTTGCTCAGTGCATAGCGACAAGTTTCATAGGCAGAGTGTGGCATAAATCGTGGAAAATTCATAATAAGTTAAATTTACGTAAATTATAAACCCAAAACAGGCAACTTATTCCGCAGAATTTGTACGTTCGTCCTTCCTCTCAGACCAGCGCAATTTGAGGTATATGACCGCTCCGAGGATCAAGAGGATATGAGTACCTGGTATCTGGTATCAGGTGAATTGGAGCGGGAGTCGTTAGTAGAATCGTATGAGCGTGACCGTAGTTAACCTCCATTAAATCAGTGTCGGTTGCTTTGCAAATCGGCTACGTATAGGTACGAGGAGAACAAAAGAAAATATCGCACATAAAATTTTTTGCGTCAAATTCTTATAAAGGTTTTGTGGTTCAGGAGCCGATGAACTTTTCGTCAACGTAGGGAAATTTTTGCCATAACAATAGTTGTAGTCGAAATATGGCTCATTGATCAAATTCATCGAGTCCTGGAGCCAAACTAGCACCCACTGGAAAACAAAATGTTCTTAAAAAGCATTAGAAAGCGCAGAAAATTATGAAGAATAAAAAAAAAAGAATAATGAAGTACTAATTAAGAAATCGGTGATTTTCAAGAGGAAAATTAGTGAACATTGTAAATTATTAATAAAGAATGAATTGAGAAAATTAAAATAAAATTTCTCAAAAAGTTGAAAAATACGAATTTTCTCCCTCTCAAAACCCCTTAAAATAGAGGTAGCGATTTGATTAAAGCACTGAGCATTGTCAGATCAAGTTTGATTCAGGGTGAAAGTTTCAAGAATTAGGTAAACTTTTATAATTTCGTCAGAAAAGTGTCTTTTTTTAATTGGATATTCGGATTCTACATGCCTTTAAACATTAAACATCGAATTTAGAGGGTATTTTAGAAATTTTTTCCTTGGATGATTGCAATGGCTTATTATTGAATAAAAACCAATATGAGTATTGGCCAAGTTGGGCTCGTTAAAATGCGGAAACCCTTAAACTTCAGATAGCCCACTGACCCATTAAATTTATAGAAAACCTGTCACTAATGAGTAAAAAAATTTCGCTAATTTTTGAAATTCGGTTGACTATCCCGTCGGATTTTTTATAGGGTGGCGATCGCGGGCTCATGACACGAGTTAACACCAAACGCTCAACCACGTGCTCCAAAGATTTATCGTCGAATCGAATTTTTATTGCAGTCGTCGATTAAAGCTGTTCACAGGCCCGGATTACCCATACCAACCTAGGCCATGGCCTAGGGCGCAAGCTTGTGGGGGGCGCAGGGCAAGGGATGGCAAAAAACGAGCGTCTGGCGCTGCCTGGAGAGATAAGTGAAGTGTAGGTGGGGGGTGCCCGAACGAAGAGAGCGAAACCTATAATTACTCAAGTAATAAATAGTTATTATGTTAGTGTGTGTGTGTTAAGCGTCATCGCCTATAGAGCACAAGTTCCTGGTTCGATCCCAGTCACCAATAGTTAATTCTAACGACTCGATGGGGGGATGTTTTAAAATTATTTTATTATGATTTATAAAATTATTACTCAGAGGCGAGAAAGAGCTATCAAAATCCTAAAATTTGGCGTATATTTTTATGTCATGTCCCCGCGGAGCTATTAACGTTTGAAGAAAAGTCAAAACACGTTTTTTTGACATAAAGTGGAATATATCTCGAGAGCTATCATATACTCTAGCCATTTTCTTATTTTTAATCGATTCTACGTTAAATTTCCTTCATATTCTTCCATAGCACCTTATCGTTCCCATTTCGGGAACGTGACGGAAAAAAATCCCTAAGTTGAAACTTCAAAAGTATGAAAATCGAAAAAAATTCGAAAAATATTAATAATCGTTCGATTTTGTTTGTTTTCACTTTAAATTCGAATTCTACGTCTAATTTCCTGTAGGAATCATTAATTAATCAAATTTTAAGAGTACTGTAAGTATTTGCAACGGAATATCAAAGTTGAGAGACGTAGGAGTGGCGTATTAAACTGGAAAAACTGATAGTTGTCGTGAAATTTCCGCCGTTTTGACGTCATATTCGGATTCAGCGTTAAATTTCCTATAAGAATAGCTTTCAAAATCGCTTTAAAACGAAAATTTAATTGTTCACTATTACCGATGCCAGCGGAGCTCGGGATTTCGGCCGGCGAAAAACTCGATTTACGGAAAATAATTTCTCTGGCTCTGTTTAAATTTTTTTCACCAAATTTTTTGCCATGTACGTATGTAAGGCGTTCAAATGAAGACTCCTGCATAATAAAACAATTGATTCGCATTTATTTTGACCCCGAAAATCACGGTAAAAGTCCAATTTTCGAGCTTTCAAAAACCGATTTTTTTGGACCACTTGCAGATTTTTCCGAGAAATAAAAAAAATCACAAAAATACATCTTGGTAAGACACAACTTTCCTGAAAATTTCAGATTTTTATCTCTATTGAGAGACGAGTAAAAATTCGTTAAAGGGTCGGTTGAAAAAAATCGCAGGGGTACCCCTTGGATTTTTTGCGAAAATTTTTTTGAAATGGATTTTGCTCAAATTTAGCACAATGATAGTTGATGATGTGTACATCAATAATATATGGTTCATTCTTTGTTTCTTCCGCACTAAATTGATGAAAATAACGTTTAAAGTTGAAAAAAGTGATTTTTTCGTGTATAGTCCACTATTATTGTAGACTTACGCAAAAACGATTGAAAAATGGATAGGTACATTACATTGGGAAAACGTGGACAGTTAAATTACCTATCTTTTGGTATATTCAAACATCTGAATTGACGACTTTTTGTTTGAGTTATCCACTGTGCAAGTTACAAATCTTGGAAAACTTGATGTTGTTACATCTAATTCTGCTACAACTTTGCTCCAGTTAAAAAACCCAATACTTTATGAGACAAAGTATATTCGAACACCACCAACTAGGTACATACCAAATTATAGCAACTACTACTAAGTACTACCTACTATAAAAATACCTATAGATTCCCACTCTACGACAGGACGAAGCCAAATAGAGTACAGTATATGAAAATATGAATACATTACATTTAAAGTCAAATCAGTTCCAATTCCATGTTATATGAGGTACTAATAATGTCGTGGTTTTTATGTAGGTATTGAAATAAGCCAACCAAAAAAACGCCCATCTGGGGCTGAATTGAAAACAGAAAAGAGCAAGAAGTTCTCTGGGACAGTGAAAAAATTGGGAAAGGCAGAGCGCACCATTTTTAATATGCCGAAATCCCCCCCCCCCCCAAACGTCTGGTGGGAGGGGGCGTAATGTAGAACTCTGGCGTAGGGCGTAAATAGTTGCTAATACGGGCCTGGCTGTTCATGGATCCGAATGGAAAACCCAAATCCAATTTCAACCCCCTCCCCCCCAAAAAAAGAATGGAACGGTATCACGTATAGTAACCCTGTTCAAGGAGCCAGGTCAAGGTGTTCTGCAGAGAGACTCGCGGGATGTTGTGTTGTGGCCGTAACTATGACAGCTATACGTGGGTGACGTCATCGTAAACAAACCTTCAGTCTTCGCTTTGCGATTTCCTTACATCTCGTTCTTGATATCACGGTGTGACGACGAATTTTTCCGAACAACTCCGCTCAAAATGTCATCTTTTTATTGTTTAGTTTTACTATTGACAGTGAACCAATTTTAGAAATCTATCTGATAAGGTAAATTTTAAAAAAGGAGCGTACAAGTTCATCAACCATTTTGAAACAAATTTTGTGAATTCGTTGTTTCATTCGGTTAATCATAGGTATGAATAAAAAATAAAAAAAATACCTTCATCGTACGAGAATGGGTCAGCTTGGTTTTGAAACTCTCCTCCGACTCCGGCCCGAAGATCTGAAAGCGGAAGAGAAGGATGACGTTTACGAGCAGCTGTGCGAACTCCAGGATAGTCCGGAAGACCTCGATAAGGACAGCCTATTGTCGCTGTTCGCCATCGCCAAGGAAATAATGCTTTACAAAGGACAGCAAGTTTGTAATACTATTTATTTATATTCTCGAGGCAAGCCCATTTATATGTAATAAATTTGACGTAATTGTTCAATTTTGGATTGGTACTCGGAATCGAAAATATTGCACAGGGATTATTTTTTGAGAAATGTGTGTGCCGGGCGCGAGTACTAAAATTTTCGAGGTGATTCGCGATTGTTCGGTGAATGTACCAGCGTCAACGAACCCCCCCCCCCCCCCCCCGAACGTCCCCAATCTGTCTGTTTCAACTGTACAAACAAAAGCTTCCAAATAAAAAGAAAAAAAAGAAAAAAGGTGTTTAAAGGATACTATTATAGAACTACCACCACAAGATTTTTATAGAATTACCACCACAAGATGCTATTATAGAACTACCACCACAAGATTTTTATAGAACAACCACCACAAAAACTGTGATAATTCGAGAACAGATCCTGTAAGTTTTCAGGTTAGGTCCGACATGAATTATTAATTGATTAATTTATTTTTTCAACTAGTGCCAACCTGATATTAACTTATTTTTCACCCAGCCGATCAGTCATTTATTGAAGATTATCTTTTCCTATTAGGTTGAGTCATTGCTTGGGGATCTAGAAGTTTTGACTTCAGCACAAGGTAAGTTGAATAGTAACTTCAAACATAGTGTACCTATTTTGATGTACATTGTTGCAAATATGTGCTTACAATACTTGGGCACAAAAAAAAATTCAAGTTCGAAATAGTGTCATCCTCTTAATCAGATTGAGTGTGTTCGTTTCGTAAATAATAATATGTATGATAAATAATAATATTTTTTTATGTTTCTTTTGGTGGTTCTTTTCTTTTAGGGGGGATTGAAGATAAGGAGGAATTAGTTCGTGTCACGAGACAAGCGGAACAGTTAGTAGAGGAGCTTCAGCAGAAAGAAAAAGAATTGCTCAATGAAAAACAGCAAGTTGAAAAGGTCCTTCGCGTTTTTGGTCTTTAAAGAGCATTAATTATGTTGTGTATGCTATATTGAAACAGCAACGAGACCAGCTTTCAATATTTTTTATCGGTTTAATTTTTTTCTTTAGCTTCTTCAAGATGTGGGTGACCTTCAAAAGGAAAAGAACGACTTACGCAGAGAAATCATATTAATACAGAATGAAGTCCAAAGTAATGCTCTGCAGACATCTTTGGACGATGAACCACACGAGAATGTGGCCGTTCTTAAAGATCACATACAGAGCAAAAATAAGCACATTCTCCAGCTGCTGTCTGATATCGAGGTATGAATTGGTTCGAAAACGCAATTTTTGTTGAGATTATGTTCAGAGAACTGTTAAGTTCACCTTTCTTTTCTGAAATTGTGTTTACTTTATTCATAGCATGTATTATCCATAATAAATTATTTATTTGAATGCATTGTGAGCATATTTTGTCTAGGTATTCGAAAAAGAAAACTCAATGCTCAACGTTAAATTAAATGCAGCTCGGAGAGAGATATCTGACGCCACAACTCTTCAAACGAAACTCTCTGGTGAAAATATTTCTCTGAGAGAAGCAAACTACCAATTGACAGGTGAGACGAATAACGCGATAGACAAATTTCCACATTTTTACGTTCAACTGAGGAATTTCATTCTTTCAGTCATCATTGGATCATACAGCCCTAATTAGTACAGCGATTAACGTATTGGGGAAGCGTTTTTATTTCCCTCAACTCACACCTAAGCTAGTTACTAATATTAACTCGATTGGACTCGTCATTGATCGGTCGTTTGTTTTTCAGAGAAATTGGCTAACCTCGAAGAGCATAATGCAGGGTTGGCCTCGCAGATTTCCGAATTGGTCGCCGAAAAACATAAAAAAGACGCCCGCCTTGATCAGCTCATTGACGATCTTGAAGAGAGGATCCTCAAGTGGCAGGTGGGATTCTCCTGATTGATCGTTCTTGCCCAGATCATGACATTAAAAATTCGTCAATGATCAATATTACAAACCATTTTTGTCACAACAAATTTCGATTCACTCTCATCATGATGGCTAGATTATGAAAGGGCTATTTTATTAATGGATTATGATCCTGTTCTTTTACAGGAAGTGTTTATTCACAAAGATAACGAAGTGGCGGAACTGAAGGCAAGGTTGGCTGAATTGGCACAGAATCCCGAATCGAAACCATCTTCTCAATTTGCAACAAATTACTCTATCTTAGCCAAGGTAGTCACTTACCCATGTTTTCTAATTTTTTTCCTTTTCTATTTTTATTGCTGGAATTTACGGGTTTGGAATTCATGGTTTTAGACTATCGAACAACAAGAAGAAATGATCGAAAACCTGAGGTCCCAGTTGAAGGAAGCGAGTCAAGATTTGTCGAAAAGTTCAGCTGAAATGATCGATTATAAGAAAAAAGTCGAAAAGTAAAATTTGCTACAGTTTTTACAAATACCTGCGCGTGGAAATGAATTGCTTTTCGATTACCTATGGTGTGCATTTTTTCAACAGAGAGTCGAAAGGAGAGGGAAGCGAGTCTCTTGAGTTTCTCCACGAGGAGCTTGAAAAAGCTAAAGCTCAAATTGTCTTCCTGCAGGAAAAAGCAAACGATGCGGAACAAGATGCGCAATTTCGAGCGGAAGAGGTGCTTTCACTTTTTAAATAATCCTGCTTGAGTTTGATATCAAAATACGATTTTTATTATTTTTGGCCATCGTAAGTGTCTTTCAGGGGTTTTTGTTTGTGTTGAAAATGATAGCTTTCCTTGTGTAAAATAGATGACCGAGCTGATCATTCAGCTGAGAGAATATGAAGACGGCGTTTACGGTCTGGCTGAGGCTAGGAAGGAGATTAAAGAATTAAAGAAGGATATTGCAATCCGAGACAAACAAATTCTCAACCTTGTTCAACAACTGAACGAACTTCACATCAAAGAAAGCGGTGAAGATCCTATTGCAACCAGGTATATAATAAGATTGTATATTGTGATGCCAACTTGATTTCACGGAGTATGAAGATTTTTTCTCATTCATGTTCTAGAGATCTCTTATTCTCTCTAATTGCTATTCCATAATCGTGTTCTGTTCGTGTTCAATTCTTTGTTGGCAGTAAGAAGTTTAACGAATTGGCTGGTGGTGATGACGTTTACAGCGATCTTGATCTAAAATCGCAGCTTGCTCAAATTCAACAGACTGCCATTAATCTGAGCGTTCAGGTGTGTAGAAATTCCTTTCCGATAAGTGGTAAATATTTTGAAAATTGACTTTCTCATGCGAAATTTCCTTTGCAGAACTTTGATCTGAGAGCAAAAGTGCTGAAGCTTACAGAAGAATTGAACGGCTGCAAGTCGGATGTGCGGCATGATGAAAATAGTCCCCTGGAGAAAAAAGATGCAAACAATGATGACCTTAATGGCACAGCAACAGGTGAAACAGGTAATGTTGAAATACCGTGAAGTGTACATAGAAAAATCCTGTCTTGTCAAACTGTTGAAACCCTGAAATTTCGATTGGCAAGAAAGTAAAAATCTTTTCTCCTGCGACAGGCGAAGAATCAGACTCAAAAGAAGATCTCGAAAATCGATTGAAATTGGTGATTGAGGAAAATGAAGCTTTGAGAAGAGGCATGCACGAAATAATGGAAAGCATTAAAAACCACGATGGTGAGTGGATAAGGTTTATATTTTAATGTGTAGTTGAAACGTGTGAGTTAGCAAAATTAAAAAAAAAAACCACTGAAAGAGAAGAGTAGCCCGATTTAAAAGTAGTGGGAAACAGAAGAGAACCTCTTGTTTACCATACGCTGTTTATATGTACCTAGTAATCTCTCTGTTTACCAGGTTTGACAAAAGTAAATATCGAATCGGAGATTTTAGAAAGGTTGCTCGAAATGCTGGACTCTCGGCATATTAGCGGATGGTACCACCCGGCAATGAGGCTTCAAGCAGCGTTGAACAAACTCCAAGGGCATAACGATGCTTTGCGACAAGAACTAAGGGAATCCAGGTATGGGTGGTTCCATATACCCACAGGAGGGTTGAGTCCTGTTGTAGAACCTATTCCAAAACATTTTCAGCAAAAAAAAACCTTTAAGCATTATGTAGCTTGATAGAATTGAATCAGTTCCTAAAATTGAAGTAGTTTCTATGTAAGGCAAGGTCAAAAAGGTGTAAAAAAATTTAATTTGAATTATTTTCCTTTCTTTGAGCACTTCAGCTCTCTGCTCTAGGCCTCTTCCAGAATGCGGTAATCTCCTTGGTGATTCAGCCTTCTCCTAGAATCGTCGAATTATACTGAAACATTTTCAGTTATATTGGTACTCAAGATGCATTATTGCAGGTTTCGAGAGAGTTTTTTCCAAGCTGAGCTGCAGGAAGCTTTCCTTAAAATCGGCGAGCAAGAGGAAAAACTGAAGTCGTCTAAATTTGCAGTTGACCTAGGAGCAACAGAACTAAAACCGCCGGTTCCAGCGCCACGGCAGAAATCGGTAAGAAATCAATTCATGCGGTCTTTCCTTTTTGTCTTATCTAAACTACGTAAAATAAATAAAAGAACATATCCTTTTCCACAGTTTATCGTTGACAGCCCAATGCAGCCTTTATTGCCAGATCAAACATCAAGTCTGACTCCAACTCCAAAAACTGACGACTCACCAGTGAACAATCGAGTTGATTCAAAGACTGAGACTTCAATTAAAACTCCGTCAGCTGACCAAGCCGGAGAAATGACCCCAGTCCCTGAAAAACGAAGTCGCCCTTCAACTTCCAAATCAAGCAAACGTTTGAAATCATCAAGTCGGCATACTAGTTTAAGAACAAGCTCTCCAGGAAGTAGTAGTTGTAGTAGTCCCCAAAAAGTGAAATCATCTTCACCCTTACGGGGAAATTCAGCTAGTGACAGTCTATTGGCTACCCAGGTCAGAGCAATGTCTTCTTGCGGAGTGCAGGCTTCATGCGAGTTTGTCAGCGCTTCCACACAGACCGACTTTGAAATCAACTTGATGAAAACACCAAAACCGACTCTGTAAGTGCTTTGAGTTGTTTACCCTTGAAACTCCCACTTGTGAAGATGGAAATTTTCTTAGTTTGGTCATTAGAGGAGTAGAGTTGCGCACAATTCATGTCATAGTTGTTTTACAGCAGAAATATGAGCAGGTTAAAGTTTAAGCAAGATTTTGATACATTTCTGTATTCCTCCTGTGCAGAAGCAGACAAGCTAGTGTAGCCTCTGAAGATGCAAAGAAAGACAATGGAATACAGCCGCAGCTTGAAACTACTTCAGCTGTTGGAGTTAGCCCCTGCACTCAAGATCAAGCCCCGACCAATGCTAAACAAATGGAAGAATTCGACGCTCTTCTCCAACGTAAATGTGAAGAACTTCGTACCGAATTTTCCAATATCAAGGCCAACACTGAACATGCGCTTACGGAAATGTATTCAACTAAGGTAAAAGACATTAGCCTTTGTGGCACTTTTGACCATTTAAATTGATATTCTTTTATGGAAAAGAATTACGTACGTATGTTTAAATGGTTTGTAGGATGCCCTTTTTACTGAAATTAGAAGCTCTATGACCAGAATTTCCGAAGAGGTTGATAAAATGAAGAAACAACCAAGACAAGTCCAAATATCTACAAACGATTTGGTAAGTCAAGGAGTTGATGAAGGGATTTATGAATTAAGTTCTGGAAAATTTTATAAAGCCCAAAAGTTCCTGAAGGGTTGATGAATTATTGTATGGTAGGAACAGCTCAACTATAGAGAGACTTTCCCGAGTTCGAATATATTTTATTTAATAATCAATTGTACCTCTAGCATCAGAGAACAGTTTAGTGAAATACTTGTCAGTCAATAAAGCGAAGTTGACAACCACAACTGATTATCAGCAGCTTAGAATGTCCATTGCCACAAAGATAAGCCTAATAGGATGAGTAATCTTTGAGAAAGCCTCTTACTTGTTTTCAGGGAATGAAAGCATACCAAGCTCAAGAAGCCAAACTGGCCAATTATGGCTTGAAACTGGACGAATTGAAAAAGTGTTTATACTCAAAAGAGACACTGATATCTGCAATGGAAGGGAGGATAAGGGATCTCCAAGAGAGACTTGATGCATCAACAATTGCAATTGGCGACGCTAGCGACAAAAACGTTGCTGTATTTCAGGTATGCTGCTCTTAGATGAGGCTCAGTTTCTTTTTCCCCACCCACCCTATGTTTGACATTTTCCTGTTGTAGGAAACTATTAAGAATCTTCAGTCAATTTTAAACCAAAAGGAAGAATTAATTTCACGCTATCAAGAGCTTATCAAAGAGAACGGGGAAGAGTATAACAAACTTAGAGAGCAATATCGGCAACTAGAGGCTTCATCCTCGTCCAACAGGTGGTCAAATATTTTACTTTTTACAAAAATTTTAGTTATGTAGAATAACCAAATGTAGATTTTAAAAAATAATTCAAACTAGAGTGCGCTGTAGTGAAGTTGGTAAAATAGTTGCATTAGTGGTTTGTCTGAATTTTCACTGGTTGGTTTCAGGGTGGCAGTTGCAGACACTCAAGCTGTCGGCGTTTTGATGGAGAAATGGCTTACAAGAGTGCACCACCTCGAGGAAGACTTACGCATCATGACATCACAACTAGCTGATGCATCCGCAGCTCTAGAGCAAGCGAAAAGTGAAGCCGACCATTGGAAGCAAGAAGCTCTTAGGTATACCTTCATTCTACTGTGTATACTCTAAGAATTATTCAATTTTCCACATACTCCTCATATGTCCTATGTTTTAAATTATCTTCCAGCGCCCAAGAAAAACTGAACAATGCTCCTGAAAGGGAATTGGCCCTGAAGAGTCGAGAGATTGACGAACTCAGGAATCAGCTGAAAGATGTAAAGGTGGGTTGTTTCTTTTTTTTTTTTATTGTGAAAACGGCGCTAGTTTTATACTTAAACTTTTATTTTTGTGTAGACGCACAGTGAAGCCGAGTCACGGTTCAGAGCACACCAGGAAATTAGCAAACTGAAGAGAAAAGAGGAGCACTTCAAAACAAAGGAGAAGGAATATGAATCTGAAATTAACCGTCTCAAACACCAGTTATCGACAAGGTTCGATTAATTCAGCTGAAAGAAGTTCAGTTTTGAATTCGACAAAAATTGATGTCATATTGGTTTCAGATCTTTCAAGGGATCAACGAAAACTGTGAAAAGAGAAATGTTGCTGGCAGATAGGATTAAAGAGCTCGAAGAAGAAATAGATTTAATGAAGCAGCGAGAGAGGAACCATTTGCAAGTTCGGAGAGATAAGGTTAGTATTTTTTCAACTCGGTGAAAGTATGATCATGTGTTGGTTTCGCGTGTCTGTCGTTATGCTCAACTATTTATTATTGCTACAGTGTGCTGACGAAGTGGCCAAATGGGAAGAGCGCAAGAAGCTGCAGACGTCTAACGAAAGGCTAAAAGCTGATGTCAAAGAGAAGAGCACGCAAATTGAACTGCTCGAGGGTCAGGTGACACGTCTGAAGCAGATCGTCTCACGTATGGAACGAGAACGTGTAACCCTTCAAAGGCGACTCAAAGTTAGCGAAGGTCGGTCTAGTTCTAAAATATTTCAGGGTGCTTCCAGTACGCCGCACCATCAATGTTCACCACCGATCCGAATTTGACGTCAAAACAACGAAAATGAGTGAAAAACTATTAGTTAATTCCATTTTTGCAGTTTTGCCGTTTTGCGTTTTATAACTTTGAAAATACATTAAAAATTGTTAGATAACTGTTCAATTATATTTGATTACTCATTCCGATGGGAAATTGGACGTAGACATTGGAATTTGAATTGGAATTTGGCATTGGGATTTGCCACTACGCAGGATATGCGTAGTGGCACTGAAAATTACATCAATATATTGATTGCGATATTGACCAAAAAACTGAACTGGGGAAAAACGGAAAAACTGTAAACTGCAGAACAGTCGGGAAAGTGGAAGAGCGAACTGTTGGCCAATCACGTTCGAGCCACATTGCTTCAAACCTCGCTGCTCTCCTAAAAATCGAATGGATTTGATTTTATAAAAAGCAGTGAGGGTCGTCAGCGATGGTGGAATGATGGCATCACAGTAAAGATACGTCACCACGAACGCTCCCACAACACTACGCGCGTATTTGTTTTACATCTCTGCTATCACAGAGGTCCAAACATCAATGGTGAACGGTGATGGTGCGGCGTACTGGAAGCACCCTTGCTTTAATCGATTAATCTCAGGCTCAAGTAAAACTCAAGTAAATAATCTTCCAATGAAGTTAAAATGGGCTAAAAATTCATTTCATAAACCATCCGAGGTTATTCAAAACTTGATATTTTTTCAATCGGTCCTCTCATGTTTTTTATATAATGATTCCCTGATGCATACGTTCTTTACTTTTACAGGGCTTGTAGCAAGAAAAGTTTTGGATCTGAAAGACTTTGATGACAGTCGTCTTACTGAGTCAAGACTTGGAGTCAGCCCATCATCAATCACTCCTGCGTCAAGGTGAGTATTGTCAGATCATATTCTTTCTGGCATGTCTGTACATTTACAACTATTTTCCTCCTTTCCAGGTCCCACACTGAATCACCATGCAGCGATGTGGAGGTAAGTGCCTTTTGCTGTGTAAAATACTTCTTTGGCTTTTAGGAATTTCTCTCAATTTTTTTTTTCCAGTCATCAAAAGTTATAAGCAAACGGGATATGATCAAGGCGATCACAACATTGAAAAAAGTCATCGTTCGATTGAGAGCTGAAAAGGAAAATTTTGTCCACAAAGTAAGAGATTTTTCCTGGTTTAAGCTTGAAAAAATTATTACGACTTAATCTCACTACATTCTGCTTGAACAGGATTATGTAGAACAGCTTCGCAAAGAGTTGAGAAAAATGGAAGAGAACTACATGGACGCCATTGAGAGAAGTCTTTCATTAGAAGAACAACTTCGTGACAAACTCTGCCGGCAGACTTTTGTCGGTATGTCCTGCTTCAGCCATTTCTACTGACCATGACTCTTATGAGCTGTTCAATCTTTGCACTCGCAATCATTCTATTTGTAGTTGGGTCGAGAGGAGACGACGGGAACAATGTTTACCTAAGAGAACAACTCGTTCAAAAATGCGAACTCCTCGGGAAAGTTAAAATTCTACTACAGCGCGCTATGGTTCGAGAGAAACAGCTTATTCAGCAGGTACGCATTCAAAATTAACTTTGCGCTCTGGATGAATTATTTTTCATTGAATTAAATATAATTTTATTATGTTGGCATAATTAATTGTAATGGTCGTAACATCATTTTTGTATCTGTGAACAGGTAAACATTCTGGAGAAATTGGTGCCGCCAGAAAAAAGATCTCTGCTAAGACAACAAAGTGATGTGTCGTCTGAACCATCTTAATAATTATTGCCGTCTTCAGTTTTAAAGCATCTACTTATTCAAAAACAGATAATTTCTTACCTAAGTTAGCATTTCGGAGGAACTCTCTTCTACATTGTTTCAACAATATTGATTAATAAACATTTTCAATCACATAGTCAAAATGGGACTATTGTTTCAACATAATATATCTAAGAGGGACTAATTAAATGCTGTATGAAACAATATAGCACTCAGGTCCACTGACCCTTGGATGTGGTTAATAAAAATATTGCCATACTATTGATTATGAGTGATTATTTATTATGTACATTATGTAAGCCTTTTCATTCAATAACATATCCACACTTTCTAACAAAAAACCAAATGAAACTTCAGGCGTACAACCGTGACCGACTCTAAGCATTTTCTAACCTTCTATACAATCTTACCAACTATAATCAAATCAGAGAAGTGAAGTTCGAAAAGCATAAATGCAACATGCAATAAAATTACTGTAGTCGGTGGAGTTTCGGCTCTCAATAGCATAACCTTTAAATGTAAACTGCTTAAACCGAAAAAAAAAAAACAAGAAATGTTCAAAAATTATACTACATTCACATTCGATTGCATAAGATTGCTGTGAAAGAACATAAGAAAATTCGAAACCCTCAAAAAGTGTAAAGTGTGATTGTAATGACTCTTCGTCAAGTATATTCAACAGGAACACCTCGTTTGTAGTCGATCTGATTCAAGTGAGGTTATCCTATCACATTCGAGATGTTCATCTATTTACAAAAAACAACTTAAAATACTGCTATAAATGAAAACGCAGACTGTGAAAAGAATTTTTGTATGGTTGAATGTCTTTTTTGCAACATGGAGAATTTTAAAACTTGCGCTGTCAGTCGCCCAAGGTTGACGTTCGAATTTTGGTGTCCCTCATTTTTTCAAGGCTTTTGAGCATGTCTTCCTGCGTGATTGGCCTCAGCGTGTCTTGGAACTCTTCCTGTTCTTCAATATCAACGCTGCTCAATGCTCCGGTTCCTTTAAGGGACTTTTTCTCTTGAACTCTTTTTGCTTCCAGTTCAGTTCTGAAAAATGACAGCGAATCACAGAATTTTGAATATCATGTAAATTAAGGCTAGCTCTAAGAGTTTTAGTAGAGGCTACTAAAAATTCATGGAAGGCAAGGTGCGCAACTAATAAAAAATTGTACGCGCTTACTTAGCAGTTTCTCCAGTGTTAACTCTAAACAGACAAGGACGAAAATGTGCAATTTGAAAACATATCTGAGTAAAAGAAGTTTTACTGAAAAATAACAATTTATTAAAACTAACTCGGATTTCATGAAGTCTCGAACTCGATACATAGACGCGTTGCGGCACATCTCCTTGAGATCAGAACCCGACATGCCCTCAGCCATGCTGGCAATCTTGTCCAAATTTACAGCACTGTCTAGCGGTTCACCAGCCATTATTAGCTTCAGTATGTCCCTCCTCTGAACAAGATTCTAAAAAAATAAGACGGATTGAAAAACATGGGCATCCTCACTTCTATCACTTTTACATTGTATCAGATAGACTTTTCCTGTGGTCGCCTGATGTGAAGCTTACTTGCCCACGTCAAGCTAATGACAGGCCGATCTTTCCTGGTGTCAACGTTACCGAGTAGTGAATTGCTTCAAAAAATTTGGGGTAAATACATTTCTTGGACCGGATATACAGATACGCACCGGAAGAGGAATATGGAAAGACGCAGGCATACGGCGCAATATTGCTTTGTCAAGGTCGTGCGGGCGATTGGTAGCTCCCATCACAATCACAGTGCATTTGGTATCTGTGCTAAGCCCATCCCACAGTGTCATAAACTGTGCTTTCATCATGGCCGTCGCTTCATGATCTTGAACGTTTCTGTTGCGAAGGAACGAATCTGAAAAATATCTGAGATTAGATCAACAATTCAATTGCAAATTAAAGCTAGCTGCAGCAAATGAAGTCTTCATTCAAACAAACTACAAACCGATTTCATCGATGAAAACAATGCACGGTTGAATTTTAACAGCAAGCGAGAAAACTGCGGACGCGAGTTTTTGACTCTCGCCGTACCATTTGTCAGTGAGAATTGACACGTCCAAATTGATAAAACGGCAACCGGCTTCTTTGGCCGTCGCTTTAGCGATCATTGTTTTTCCACATCCAGGAGGTCCATGAAGCAGAACACCTGAAGGAAAAATTACATCAAATACTTGCTAATTGGCAACGGGTAATAGTTCAGTTTTGAGAAAAATACCTTTCGGTGGCTGCGTGAGATTGGAGTCGGTGAAAAGGTCTCGCCTCCGTATCGGGAGTATGACGGTTTCTTTGATTTCCCCAATTATGTGACCAAGGCCTCCAATGCTGTTCCAGCTGACTGAGATCTCGTTGGGATCAACAAGGTGGGATGCAATCATCATTTCATACTCGGTGAGCTGGCGAATTAAAAAGAGATTATCATACGAAATTTTATTAAGAATTTCACAAGCCTAAGTCGAGATGTGAATTACATCGCAAGAGCTGTAATGGAATCTAATGTAATGCGTTTTTTCCGCAAAACTGGTAACAAAAAAAAATATGACTTGGTACAATGACTATGCTTGCAGATTATGGGTGACACATTATTTGGCGCTCGCTAGGCGAGATTTTCCGCTAGCCGTCCCTAATTCACTGTACGACTCATGTGCTTCATATTGACGTCAAGAACTCCTAATAAAATGTTTCCTGTTTCTGCCGGGCGGAGGGCTAGATTAGCGACGCACAGATCAAACTCATGGCTTCCCTTCATTAAAACCATTATTTCCATTTAAAATAGTTAAACAAGTTAAATATTTAAACTAACGTACTTCATTTGTCCGTCCATCGGCGAGTCCAAGCCGAACTAACATGTCCTGAGCCTAAATTGAACAGAAAATGTAGCAATTATTCGAGATCATCAGCAATAACTCAAAAGTTTCTTGCGCAGATATGAAGTACCTACTTGGATGCGCAAACAAATGAAAGTAGATTTCTTACCTTGGCGGCGGCTTTTTTCTTCTGAGCGTTCGTCGGGTCGAGTTGTTTCATCATCCATCTAACGGCCAGATAGGTGGCGAGCGAGAGTATTGACACTCTTACTGCCAACTGCATCATTTCGGTTTTGTTAATGACGTCGCTCATTTTAAAATTTCTTCCCAGAAATCCTGAGGAGAAAAGCCCAACGCGAAAAACGATTCGAGGGGTACAATGATGAATGAGCGAAAAAGGTACCTGACGACGATTCCGTGTTCTACACTTTTCCCAACGTTCCAGCAAGACCTGTCCACTAGTGATAAGATCACATGGATTGATACTACATTAACGTACGATTTAACATCGAATTTGCAACCTAGGAAAATAATAAATGGCACTATTGCAGTTCAGAATGATGCAAGTGCTTAATGGACCTAAATTATTGCATTATATTTAATTTTAGGACGATTTCTTCTGTTTTATCTATTGTCCTTTAACAGACAAAAACACATTATGTCCAACACATTATTTTTTGAAATGAGCCATGATTGAAACACAGAATCATCGATACTTTTTCATTCGATTGATCGATGTCATTCGATATAATCCATAATCCAATGCATGATCTATATATCGATCATTTTCACGAAGTATCGACGTATTCAGTCGATATTATGTTATATTATGTTTATCCACGTTATTTTTCTCCAATAATCACACACACTTTCTAATTTCACTGGTAATAATGCAGCCATAAAAAAGACCGTAAATCGATTCAACGAATTGTGCAAGAGCTTTCAGTAATAGGTTTATGGCCAACGTTGCTTGTCTCGTTCATATAAAACAATAACAATTTCCTAAAAGCAAGATTATAAGATCAGACTTAATTGGGTGGCAGCTGATTTCGTCAGTTTTATTTTTATTCGTCACACCGAGGAAACAGTAAGGATCTAGAAATGATAATTTTTTCTCATTTTTCATGAAAAATAGTATTCTTTTCAAACATTTTACTATTTATTATACGTGGTCACTGACGTGCCAATTATTTTTTGTCTTGTCATCTTCACTTAATCTGAGCAGATAATATAATACAGCTATTTCAAATCAAAATCAGCTAGTTGTCAACAATTCAACGATTGGGTTAACAAAATTTTAGGACCGACGTTTCTACACTTATGATTAGGAAGTTTGTTTAACAACTCAAGAGAATCTGTGACTTAATTGGTACGCTCTCAAGGACGCTGGTTCAGTTATGAAAAAGTGATGTTGAAATGAGTCATGGAAAAATGAACTTGCTCGCTCTTCTTTGATCCATATCGTTCAATTTTTTTCTAGAATTGCTGTCAAAGTTTCTTTATTTCAAAGTTCGTTGGGGCTTTTTTGCAGGTCGTTCTTGGAGCTGTGTTAATATGGGTAACCGCTCGTCATTGCTGCTTTGCGAGGAAGAAATTGCTCAAATTCAGGAGGACACCGGGTGTAAGTAATTATTCGATCCCGGTTTCCATGATTGCACGAAAGCTAATTTGAATTCGATGCTGGAAATAGTAAAGCTGTTCTAATACGGTGACGGAATATTCTGAAACCTGGAAAATTGTAAACTTGGGATACGCTCTTTAAAATGTTTCATCATTTCAGTCACTCCGAACCAAATCGAACGTTTGTACAGTCGGTTCACAAGCTTGGATCGCGGAGATTGTGCCACCCTGAGCCGCGATGATTTTCTTCGCATCCCAGAGCTTGCCATCAACCCTTTGGGCGAGCGAATAGTGCACGCGTTTTTCGAAGGTAGCGGCAATAGCGACAGGGTGAACTTCAGGCAATTCATGAAAGTCCTGTCTTGCTTTCGACCGATCAAGTCTTCCAATCAAAACGGCATCAACTCTAGAGAGCAAAAATTAAAATGTAAGCAGAACATGTTGGCTTTTTCTAGCAGCACATCTTGTCTCAATATGTATGATAACTATTTAATTTTTTCAGTCGCTTTCAAAATGTACGACCTGGATAATGATGATTTGATATCGCGAGATGAACTTCTGGCCGTGTTACACATGATGGTCGGCGCCAACATTAGGTAAGCAGTGTAACTTAGTCAAGTTCGATTTTATTTCGAACCGTATCAACTCAAGTTTCATAACCGCCAATTCCCTCTCAGCGAGTGGGAATTTTTCCCACTTGCTCGCCCAGTGAAAATTCCTTAGCCATACTACAGTGAATTCATTTTTTCGATTTCAGTGAAGAACAGCTGACTTCGATTGCTGAAAGAACAATCCTGGAAGCCGACCAGAATGGAGATCAAATGATATCATTTGAAGAATTCTGCAAAGCCCTTGAGCGAACGGACGTCGAACAAAAAATGTCCATTAGGTTCCTGAATTAGTTGAATGGGATTAGTCTATTGTTACCTACTTAGTCGCCATTTATGTCGTTATGGATTATGAACGATTAAGTATGATTATATTTATGCAGTTCACTTTTGAAAAGCAAGGCTGCGATTACAAACTGGTCCCAACATTTGGGTTACCCAAATGCCCAAAAAAGGCCAAAAAATGTTGGAACTAGTTCGTAACCAGCTGTAATGAAAATTGTTTACTGCCAGTATGTCAACATTATGGAATACCGATGATGTTTATGTTTATTCGGTTACAGTAACATCACATTGTACTTGATCCAGAGGCCATGGAAACTGCTCTCTCTATTGCATCTTAATGTCGCTTTTACTCAATATTAATTTCCTCTATTCTTGTTGTATAACTGATGATCGTTTGAGCCTAATAATAAGTTGCTACTTGAGTAATAATAGGCCTTATACCCTTCATTGCCATTTCGGTTTCTCTTGATTTGATGAATATTTTTTGAAGGTTCAAGATACAGTTTAAAACTTGAAAGTTTGTATCTGACTCATTACAAATTGCAATATTGCAGAGACAAAAACTCTACTGAACCTCGTCTATAATTTTCAACTTTATTCGCTCTAAAGGTTTATTTAATCGAATACGCCTGTGAATTTTGAATCTTGAAATATATTACAATGTCTTTCGAGATTTCCATAAATGAGAATTCGTCTATGAGTAGATGATTACGCAATGTATAACATGCCATTGCTTATTGTTATTCGTATTTTGCCAAGGATGGTTTGCCTTGATGCTGGAAGGAATCGTATTTTTGTATTGTGAATTCGTAATGCTGGAAATAACATTATTATTCGAGGACTTATATTTTTGCTTTGTGTTCGATAGCATTTATATCAGTGTTCCCTCATAGTTAACTTCGCCTAACATTCTTTATGAGGCTTTAATTTTCTGCTCTTTGAAAAAATTATTGAAGATTGATATATTTGTGGCCCACCGTTGATGTTCCCATCTTATAGCCGGTTCGATATTATTTCTGTAATGTTTGAACAAAAAATATATGTTGGTGAAAACGTTTCATTCTAATAATGTTCTCTCCTCATACTTGAATATTTAGTGAGGGGTGTTGTGGTTAACTGGTTATGTTGGTAAAGCGAAGTTGGACGCTCAAAAAAAAACTTGAAAAAAATCTCGGATTAAGTAGAGATAAAAAGGTTCTAAAATCGCGTTCTTTTTGAAAATTAAAAACGCTATTAACGATACAGGTGTTTGAAATTGGTAGTTTCTCAAGTCAGAGATTTTGATTTATTTTTTAATGTAGTATCCAGGACTCTTCTTAGTTCGATAAAAATAAACCTAGGCCACAGCAATACCCCCTATTGAGAACCAACGGATTTTTTCTAAAGAATTTTATGCATTTGTACATAAAATAAATTTCCGAATATTATTGATCAGATGATTTACATCTGAAATACATTATTTTTCTTTCTGAAAAATCGGTAGAGTTTTTGAACCTCCTCGCTCGCGTCGAGATGGCAACACTGCTTATCAGATGTTTTGAGGGCAAGGCATTGCGCAGCGCTAGATTTTCTCCATGTCGTAGATTGTGATGATCTCAACATTTTTCTCGTTCAATTTTTAAGTTTAAATTTTTACTGTTGAAAAATGTCAAGTGGAACGAGTTGTGTTTAAATCTTCTTCCAACACTTCGGATTTTATTGGTACGTTATCCGCTTAGGTGGAGAATGTTGGCACGTTTCAAACCCTGAGTTTTTTATCAGTGCACCGGGTAGTCTTATTATTGTTTGGAACATAATATTCGACTGTCCTTGTGCCATTTTAAATATTTATTACGATAAGTCGTATTCGAATTTTCAAATTTAGACTCGAATAATCCAAAAGTTGTCGAGGTGTAAAGGTTTCCAAATGCCTTTCCTAGCTCAATACGAGATGCCAATTAGCGATGTGAAACTTGATGATACTGTATTAGGTGATGCAACAGAAAAGAAAACTGATTATGAACTGTCTTGCAGATTTTGTCTGTTTCCAGCCATTTCCTCATGGTGTGATTTTGAAATGCTTCGCAATGAACAGGTTGATCGATAAAGGATTAATTTCAATAGTATTTTCGTCTAGCTCAAGCACTTAGCACCTCGCTTGATTTGACCGTTCTATTGTTCACCTTGTGACAAACTTAAGTTCTCAACGCTTGTCATTGTAGCCTGCATTTCAATTCAACTGAAAGCTGAAAATTATATATCATATAAGATTTCCACGCATGTGCCCTCGATGATAGGTTTGTTCCTACTGAACTGATATGAAATCAAATATTAGTGCAAAATAGAGTATAGGAGTTGTAGAAGCGAAGGGATGTTGTCAGGAGAAAAGTAGCTTCCTGAATTCGCCGACTCTTCTCGTCAGAAGGTCTAGAAATTTCATAAACTCGTAGGAAACCTGGTTTGAACTCATTCTGGCTTGAAAGGAATTTCAGTAATGAACTGATTAATAAATTCAGCTTGGTAGGAACAAACCTGATACCGACCAGAACGATTCAAATCAGGATTAGGCTGTTTAATTCAAAACATCGATGTTGTATGTGTATTGTATTAGACGTCGATATTGAAACTCCATCAATGCCATTGATGCAATTATGCCCCAACCCTCCAGCCACAAAGATGCAAGACAAAGAGATTGTCAGCCTTCTCAACCTTAAGGCCAGCTTTGGCTGAAAGTATTAGCACAGGAATACAGACGGGGATATCATGCGTTTTGTGTTGTCCCTCTGAATCTTCTATTTTATTGAGGTTGAGGCGAGAAATACTGGGTGGCTCCTTCTCCAATGCCTTTTTTACCCACTATCCACCTATCAACGTTACTTGATTTATCCCCACTGGAGCGAAAGTGCTGGCTAGATAATTAAGGCAGTGGTGGTGGTCATCCCAGTATTGACCGCTTCAATCAGAGCTGCACATAATTTCTTCGGTTGGTATAATGCAATTTTCTAATTGGGCCAAGGTAAAATGCGTTTGCGTTGCTGCGCTCTGTATTTTAATTGACTAAACGATGCAGGAATGCTATCACATGGCCAATCAGAATGCAAATGCTTGACGTAAACCTGTGAACCTTTATGCTAGTCCTTGGGAACGATCACAGAAACATTTTCAAGAATCAGTCGCATCGGTAATAGTAGAAACTCGTTCCTAAGAATGCAAAAATGAATAAGTTTGAAGGATCTACAGTTATGAATCATTGAGTTGGGCTTGAGAGGTTATTTTATTTTATTTTGTTAAAAACAATTCATAAAAATACATTTTGGACATTCAAAAATGAGATTTTATGCTGAGAAACCGTACAAGTGACAAGTAGGTTGAACCTAGTTTATATTATTTTTCAAAAATATTGACACTGAAGGCTGGGCTGAAGGCATAGTGATAAGGGGGATGCACTAAGTGGGGTTTTGTTTAATTTAATATCATGTGAAGTTTATAAATCACTTGTAATGCTCTTTCACAATTTTTCTTCATCGTTTATGTAGACATTTTTTTATGATTTGTAGTTAGTAATGCTTGTTTTATGTTTGTGTTCGCAGTGCATGAGAAGCAAAGTTGGTGCATGAACTGTTGATGGCCGCTTACGTGAATCGCACTGTATCAATATTGGGGGGAGGTGGAGTGACCAATGTTGCCCACTCCGCTGACCTCCGTAACTCTTCTTCGCCCCTGCAGAGATTCGTCAACGGGAAGAGGAAAATCAATGATATATTTGTCGAAATAGAAGATTACGTCTTGGATTCGAGCAATTATGTATCAGGTAAATTGAAACAGCTGGATGGAAAATGTTTTCTTTAATAGTGTCTCTGTTTCGATATTGTGTTGATGCAATTTTTCACTGTGCAGCTCTCTACAAAGAAAACAAAGTGATCGTCGATGAAGGTGACGTCAAACTTGTCACCGAGTATGTGCAAAAAATCAAAGGAATTCGAGATGTCCTTGCCAGGGATCACATGAAGGTTGCTTTTTTTGGCAGGTGTGTGGTTTGCAATTATGTTTGGCAAATTGAAGAAAGAATTTAATATTTGTGGTAAAACTGCTATTGAGTTTATTGAAGGAACGTACGACTTCTGAAGTGTCCTATAATTTTGAATTTGAATGACAGCTGTCATGTAAACTGCTGATTTTCACTTCTTAAAATTGCAATTCGCATTCTAGGACGAGCAATGGTAAAAGTAGCGTCATAAATGCGATGCTTCGTGATAAAATTCTCCCTTCCGGCATTGGACATACCACCAACTGTTTTCTTCAAGTTGAAGGCTCGGAGAATGGAGAGTCCTATTTGATGACCGAAGGCTGCAATGACAAACAGAATGTCAAAGTAATTCTCATCCTTGTTTAATTTGTGAATATCAGCTTACATTTTATTCCTTATGACCAATATCGAAAATTTATTATTCTTATTTAAATATTCAATACGATTTTGTGACGCATGAGGTATTTTACGTTTGAGATATTTTCATGCACTTTGTATTTCAGTCGGTTGGACAATTGGCTCACGCACTTTGCAAGGAGAAATTAAACGAAAATCAACTCGTCAGAATATTTTGGCCTCGTGACAAATGTTTCCTTTTGAGGGACGACGTTGTTTTTGTTGACTCACCAGGTCAGTTTGAATTGATGAAATTATCGTATCATTAATCGCTATCATGCCACGTAGTATATTACCGCTTTTTGCAGGCATTGACGTGTCACCGAATTTGGACGAATGGATTGACAAACATTGTTTGGATGCAGATGTTTTTGTTCTTGTCGCCAACGCTGAATCTACCCTGATGGTAACGGTAAGTGACAAGTTTCAACTTTTTCAATTGGGAATGTGTAGATTCTTGATGCCGGTCTCCAATTAATTTGCTACCTTCTGACCATATATTATGTAGGTACAAGAATAGTTTTTCCTTCTATTCAATTATTAGCTAACAAATCATTTTTCAGGAGAAGAATTTCTTCCATAAAGTGTCAACAAAACTATCAAAACCGAACATTTTTATACTGAACAACCGTTGGGATGCGTCTGCTTCTGAAATGGATTTTCAAGATCAGGTGGAGTTTTTCTTTTATATTTCATCGTACATTATTGCATCGCGCCCCTTAACCTAAACTCACTTTTAAGATTAGTTTGGTATCTTAATGCATAGAATCACTTTAACCCCGTTAACTCTAATCCAAAGTTGTGTTTTGCTTTCTTTCTCTCCTACCCTCGTCTCCCTCTTGTTCCAACTCTGGGGGAAAACCAGAAGACAAGCGAATTATTACAGAACCAGGTATTTTCTTGTCATGTAATCGATGTGCTATGCAGAAGCCTTGAATTTCAATTACGCTTGCCCCCTTAGTTTGCAAATCACAACGTAAAACTGATGGAACAGATTTCATCCACAATCTAGTAAATAATATTTTGACACAAGTGTGCATTACACCTTAGTTCTGCATGCTGCACTTACCTTTCGGTGAGTCGATATAATAAATTTTCTTATCGTTTTCAGTTTACATTTCTCATCAAATATTACCCCAATTTCTATGCGGTTAGTTACTGGGTAAAACTAGTAATTAAAAATTGTGCAGATGCGGCATCATTAATTTAATTTATGATGTTCCTTTCAAAAGTAAGTTTGATAAAATTTTTGCATACACGAGAGAATAAATTAGTTAAAATTTTTGGAGGTATCGGAATTTCTTGAAAACTACTATGATTATTTTCATTCGTATTGCGATCTCGCTTCAGAGAAGCAATTATTTTGATCGAATGAATTTTCTGAAAACACCGAAGGCTCACTTTTGTTGGCAAATTCTTAAGATTACTACCAATGGCGCTAGGAGAACTCACATTTGTTTGCTTCTAAATGTTCCACTTTTTAAGTTGCTTTCGTTCATTTTGCCGCCGAAATATATTCACTCTAGGATGGAAAAAATGTAATTGAAGAAATATGAATCTTTGTTAGCTGCCAACTTTTGAAAATATTGCCGCTTGCAACCACTGCTTTAGTTTTTGTTAGTGTACAATGTAGAAAAAAAATTTGCAGGTGAGAGCACAACATTCTGAGAGAGCTGCGGATTTTCTAGTGAAGGAACTGAAAGTGTGCACACCCAAAGAAGCGAACGAGAGGATATTTTTCGTCTCAGCAAAAGAAGTATTGCAAGCTCGACTCAATGAAGAGAAAGGAATGCCTCCGCACAGTTAGTCTTATTTTGGTTTAATTAATAACATCTTTGAAAGTATGAAGCAGAGCGTGATTAAATTCCTCAATTTTCATTTATAAAGGGTCAAAAATTGTATATTTATGTGATTTTCGACGCTTAAGGGTAAGGCAAAAAATATATCTCCATTTCTATATCAATTCGTTTCATTTCTTGCAGGCGGTGCCCTCGCTGAAGGATTCCCCAATCGGTATTTTGAGTTTCAGGATTTTGAAAAAAAATTCGAAGAGTGCATCTCGAAGTCTGCGATTAAAACGAAATTCGAACAGCATTCTCAGCGTGGTAAATCAGTGTCACAGTAAGTGTCTTTTCCTATAGTTACTTTGAGCATTTAGTGGGTGTTTCTTTTATGTTATTGCATCTTGTTTCTTTTCAGAGATATTCGTGACGTGATGGAATCTATCTATGAAAAGGCTCTTGCGACTCAAAAAGATAAGTCGTCCGTTAAGAAAGAGCTGAACGACAAATTGAACTACACAGAACAGCAGTTGCTTCTGATTACGCAGGAAATGAAAGAGAAAATACATCATATGGTCGAAGATGTCGAGCAGAGGGTGAGCTATTCAACGTTTATGCACCAATTTCACAATGACTTTACAGGAAAAAAAAATAAAATAAAATAATAATAATAATAAAAATAAAATAAAAATAGTTAACCGCTTTAATTGCTTTTCAGGTTTCAAAAGCTCTAAGCGAAGAAATCCGTCGGCTTTCAACGTTGGTGGACGAATTTAACATCCCTTTCCATACTGAACAGTTGGTATTGAACGTTTACAAGAAGGAGTTACATCATCATGTGGAGAACGGACTTGGAAGCAATTTGAGAGCTCGCCTATCCACAGCTCTCGCTCTCAATATTGACGCCAGTCAACGTGAAATGACCGGTATGCCTTTTTTGTTTTGTTATTTTCATGTATTGGTGAACCGAAGTGTTGATAGATTTGTTTTTGTTTCAAGAATCAGAAGGATTCCTGTACTATGTCACAATATTGTGCTTGACTTATGTGTCGATAGGA
Organism: Tupiocoris notatus; assembly: GCA_037159825.1. NCBI lineage: Eukaryota > Metazoa > Arthropoda > Insecta > Hemiptera > Miridae > Tupiocoris > Tupiocoris notatus. The sequence continues at coordinate 88,553 of JASJUZ010000178.1, forward strand.
AATGTGGAAGAGGGCACTTGACTCTGATTGGTCGTTATATTATGTTTACATTCTTCCAGATCGTATGAGCCTGCTTTTGCCCGAAAATAAGAGAACTCTCTCACACTCAGTGATTCCCCGAAGGGAACCATTTGAAGTCCTCTACCGCCTCAACTGCGACAATCTTTGTGCTGATTTCCAAGAGGACCTTGAATTCCGCTTCTCGTGGGGTCTCACGTCCATCATTGCTCGATTTGCTGGCAAAGGCAACGTGAACAAAGTAGCCTTGGCTAACTATCAACCACCACCTGTAAGTTAGAGGATCTGCTTTTGGCGTATTGTGCTTAAAATGCCTTATAAGGATTCAATATCAGATAAGGAGCACAGCTCTTCATCTGGTTGGATATTAAAAAGAAAATATCGTGTTGGGATTGTCAGATGTGTTGAATTTTCTTGCTGCAGGCGTATGGCTCTAACATGATGAGTCCCTGCGATGTGCCAGACATGAACAGCTATTATCAGCCAGCACCGCAGACACCTGTGGTTTCTCTTCTCAAGCCTGAAGACTGGTCACTCACATCGCGACTCGCACTGGCTTCAATTGGATCTCAAGGAACAATGGGTGGCCTCTTGCTTGCTGGAATGGTAAATGTCCTTCTGTATACTCTCCTAAATGTTACAGAACACCTCGCTACAATTTTTCTTTTCTGTTGAAATAGATGCTGAAAACTGTTGGCTGGCGTATCATAGCGGTAACCACTGCCCTGTACAGTTGCGTCTACCTTTACGAAAGACTCACGTGGACGAATAAAGCTAAAGAGCGCGAGTTCAAAAGGCAATACGTTGACCATGCAACGAAAAAACTCAAGCTGATTGTTGACCTAACGTCAGCTAACTGTAGCCATCAAGTCCAACAGTGCGTACTCAAATGATTAATTTATTATTGATATCTAGTGGTGTATTTCGAAATAAATTGGCCATAATGAAAATTAGAGGGCTTTCAATATGTTCTAGGCGATTCATTCTTAAAAGCCTTTTTTATTGGCCCGGTATTTTAGCCTGTTCATATTCCCGAAAAAAATTTAATTTAATTTATTTCCGATTAGTTTGTAAAGCATCCAGGTGAGTGCAACTTTCTAGTTTATTGTAACTTGTACTTCGAGAGGTCACTTGGGGTAACTTGTCATTTCTTCTATTTGAACAGGAGTAATTTCCGGACTATTAACGCCTCTTTGATTTCTCTAGATCTAGAACAATTATCTGTGTGTGTGGCGGTTTTTAATTTTTTTTATTTATTTTATTGATGCTTACTCCATTGAAGGATTGCAAGGACACTTTATTTACATTATTTTATTTTGTTAGTTGAGGTTCGCTGAATAGAATGAATTTCTTTGTATGAAATTGTCTGCATTTTCACCCCTGAATAGGCAATCCCACCTTACATAGTCTACATTGGCGTCGCCGAATTTGTCTCCCCCTCACCACAACTACTACCTGAAAATGCAACAAACAGAAGAAGAATTATAATTCCAATTACATTATACAAGTACTTCTTATCTTTTGTAGAGAGCTGTCGTCTACGTTCGCTCGACTGTGCCATCTTGTCGATGAATCAACTACCGAAATGGCCCAGGAAATGAAGGAACTCGAGAAGGAATTGAGAAATTTGGAAGGTGCCGCTAGTTCAGCCAAAGTTCTACGCAACAAGGCTTCTTACCTTGCCAAAGAGTTGGACATGTTTGACGAAGTTTATCTCAAAGGTAAACAAATCGCACTGCCAGGTCCACAATGGAGTTAACGCTGCGGCCAACTTAGCATCTTGCACTCCTTCGTTTTTTTGTCAATGCTCGTTACCCGTAGCAGATTTTCACCTGTAACCGAATTATTGTAGTTAGAAAAGCCTTGCTTCTTCTGAACTTCTCTTAATAAAGCGCGATAATTATTTTATGTATACTATTTTCTTTCTCTTGGTCTTAGTTGCGTTAAATATTTCTTGCAGTGGATATTATTTTACAGTAGTTTTCTCCAGTCTATACAACACCTTTATTCACAGAGTGCTGTTACGTTACAGAGGTCATAAATTGATGATGGCTTTGCTCAAAGAAAAAGATCAATTTTTAACTTTGAAGGCAATTTAAAAAAGAATCAACTAAAGAGTAAAATCTGCCTATACCTACTCATCAATCAAGTTTTACCAAGCATCATTGCTGTTTTATCAATGATTTATAATTATAGTCTAAAGCTTGATTCATATGTTGAAGAAAAACTGGGAAAACTGATCAGTGTTTTATGATCTGATCCGTTTCTGCGTTTTCCTCATTATGTAAATTAAGCTTAGCCTGTACTTACAGCATTTTTTTACACTCCTTATTTCGTTTATTTTCATGCTAGCCTCTCTGTTGTAGCTTGCAATCTCTTTGAAACCTGCATCATAGTCCAAGTCTGCATGAAATCTCTTTTCAAAGATATTGCTGAAATGCTTTTGTTAGTCAGCTAAATTGTTTCATTAATTTTCGACCTTTCACTGAAATTGGTATTTTTTCATTTCAATTTTTGTTTTCAGAATAACTTCAACAGCCTTCTCGTATCGAACTGCTAGTATTGATAAACGAATTAGTTTAACGGCTACTGATTAACACGCACGATTGTGAAATCCACCAAGCGGTTGAATTTATGTTACATTATTTTATCATTGAGGCTCTTATCGTGACATCTCGGTGTTTTTAATCCATTGTTCATCTGCTTCTCAAAATATTTTGATTTCATTATCCATCCAGTAAGTCTGATGCATTCTGATATAATTATATTCTCATACGTCTCTTGGATCTTAATAAAAACTAGTTTCATTGGATTGCCTTCCCCTATTATTCTGTACAAATTAAATTTTCCCATTCAATCCAAAAAGTGGAATTTTCATTTGTGTTTCAAGCTGTGCGCGAATAATCTCAAAGCATAGTTGATAATGGTGATAATAAGCTTGATCGTTTGCGCTGTAGACACATTTTGCAATCCACCATTTGCCCATGAAAGTATCCAAAGGTAACATCACTGTTTCCTATCAACAAAAAGTTCTCAGCTCTGGTTGGTGGTTTTGGATGTGTATTTGAATGGTTACCGATGCAGTCCAACGACATGCACACTGAGAAGGATCTGTGGTAGCTGTGAAATTTAGGAATGGAGCGTTCATAAAGCTCTGCTGTATGGGTCGATCTATTTCGGTGTGCTGCTCTTTTTCTTTGATATGAAAGATGGCTCTTAGCTGTGTCGCATTTTTATTACCACAACATAACCTATCACTTAAGACCTTGATTTGGGTAACTATTGGACGCATTTCTTTCGAGAGCCGATTGAAACCACCTGTTTGCCGCTATGCTTCTACAAAGAATCCGAAAATCTTTTATTATATTGAAAATGCTGCTTATGGTGGGTTGGAAAAGATTATTATTTAAAAAGATTATTGTTATCCAACAAAACGGATTGGATGTGTGTATAACGCTGTTGCGATGTTACCCACTAGTCGAAACGTTGTTGATGTTGAATTTTTTGTGATGAGAATAATAAATGGTCGATCCGAATCGCCAATAGAGTTGTTATTTTACCTACCATTCCTTTCCAAACACAAAACCCAGTGAGCCCCTTGCTGTAGGAACTCTTCAACATTTTTGTTCCTTAGCTGACGCAAATGCTCAATGTCCCTCTTTCAAAAATTATTAGCAGCCACTGATGTGGCCTCTGATGCTACTTTTTTTCTGCTATAATATAACTATAATTTGAGCTGGCCCACCTCCTTAGTTATTCCAATATCCGCCCTATCCTGAGCTACGTTATCCTCGTTGAACAGACAGCCGTTAGGGAGCTCTAGTGGTCTCTATCCAGGTACAAACGCTAGCGCTACTATCACTCTAGTGGCAGCTGCTAGAACTATCTAGTGCTAACTATCTGGCCACCGACATCGGTGCCCAGCTAACTCGTTGTTTTGTTTGTGTTCAGTAGCATTCTTCCGATTTCGTGCAGCAATTTCGGCAGTGTTTTAGTTCATCATTCGAGCTTGTCGACTCGGGACTCGAAAAGTAAATCCGAAAAGTGCGCCGCGTTTCGGGAACCGTGAGTTTTGGATCGTCGCGAAGTGAGTTTTTAGTGTCGAGATTGAGCTACGAAAGGTTGCTCTTTGAAAAGGATCATCCAACGATATTCTCGGCTGCGGTACTTTACTCTTCGACGAACATCGAATTCGTGCTATTCCGACTGGTAGGTATGTATGATTATTGTTGGTAATCTGGTCTTGTGGAGCGCACAGCTCTTTCAAAGTAGAGCATGCTTATCAGTAAGCGTTTACTAATGGTCAAAACTAATCTACGTTGCTCCATCTATTAATGTGGCACATCATTGTTGATCAGTCGACTCGGAATTATTCAATCGAGTCGACCAATAACAGGCATTCATTATTGCTGATGATTGCCGTAAGGAGCTTCTCTGTGGGAAGGGTCTTGTAGTACAACGTCATTTAAAGATTCATTAGGTACCTATAAAAGCTCGGAAATTAAAACTGAAGCAGGTATTTGCTGTGATTGAATTACTTTATAGTAAACTTTTGATTTTTCCCATTCATGTTTTTTGCACTTTTTGCCTGGTAGAAATTTTCCAAAATTTAGTTTTTATTACTTGAAAATTTTTAATTACTTAAAAACTTTTAATTATTCAGCACATTTTCTGCCTTCATCCCAATACGCCTCCAAGCGTTTTTTTCAAATTCAAACGTAGGTAGGTGAAGACTCCCAAATTTCTTCAACGCCCTTTTCAGTCCCACGAATTACCCAGAGGTCAAAGGTAAGGTTCCTCATTAGTAAGAAAAACTTCCTCATTGGGAAGTGGCGTTTAACTACCAATGTTGATGCAAATAATTTTTCTGGCGAATTTTCTTTTTTGTGCCTATTGGGTACAAACTAGTTCCACCTTATAGTAGAATTAAAATAGTGTTAGACAGCTCGCCTAAGGTCTGGCAGGTCACTTCGCCTCACAATGGCAAGGACCACGACTCGGCCTAGTTGCACAAGAAGTTTCGGATTCGATCAAACAGTTTCAAGGCCTTTCCCCACTTTCTCCATGTCCGTTTCCCTCGAGGGTCTCACGATTTGACTAAGAAGGCCAGTAAGAAATCTCAAAGTTGGCTATTAATTATTTATTTAAAAAAGGGAGATTTTTGTAGTGCCTTATCCGGCTGTATTTTTTCGTCTTCCTCAAACTCAAGGTATTTGTCTTCTGTGAATGCTGGTTTAAAAAATTGATCGGTTTAAAGCAAGTAAATACCAGTGTTGTCTACAGAACACATAGTGCGTGGTTTTAGTCGGCGAACAAGTAGGTATAACCGATCATAAAATCAAGAACCTCTTACAAAGGTTGCAACGTTAGTACAGTTCAATTGTTACTTAAAAAACTAGCCAGAAGACCTAAAAATTTAAGAAAAAAGACGGAAAATACGAATAACGTGGAAGTACGTTGTGTGAGCACAACGATAAAAATCAGTGTCAAATAAAAATGTCAAATAAAAAATTAAAAAGTGTCATCTGTTAGCCATAACAAACATTTTTTAAGATCTCGACCGTTCAAAAATATTGATTTTTATGGCCTGAAAAAATCAAAACGGAAAAATCGTTGAACTATCGTATCGCGGAAGTATTGTGTTTTAACCAAAATTCTATAACGGCTGTTTTTTTACACTCAGTTGGGAAACATTGTCCATAAATGCAATAGGATTTTTCACGGAGATAAGACGACCTATATCACTTGACGACCACAGAAACTTGTTCAGAAAGTGTTTCTGAGCAGTATGACATTTTTTCCTATTCCCTTCCGTTCCGAATTCCACTTTTCGTACGATTTCAATACTTCCATTTACTATGTAGGATGGAAGTAAAATTTTTAGGTTTATCGGCTATTGAGAAATGATTTTGCCTCAAAATTTTCTTGAATTCGTGTTATTTTCATCTACCTTTATTATTCATGTGTTGATATGTCCCATTTTCTCGCTAGTTCCAAAGCACATCTATTCCTTACCCTACAAGTGTCCGATTTTGGTTGGTTATTAATACCTATATTGGATCTCCATCATTAATATATTTTCTGGCGATCAGTCGGTACGTTTTTCGATCAATGATTTCGCGGTGTAAAATGCTCGAAAGTCTAGTTTTTGTACGGCGATGGGAAAACTGAGTTCATCCCTACCTTCCAGAACTCGAGCGACTGCTTCTCGCCACTCACCCAACATCTTCCTACTGGAATGAAGGGTTCGTTAGTTCTGTTATGAAATTTTCTTGAATTCGTGTTATTTTCACCTACCTTTATTATTCATTATGTTGTTATGTCCCATTTTCTCGCTAGTTCCAAAGCACATCTATTCCTTACCCTACAAGTGTCCGCTTTTGGTTGGTATTTAATACCTATATTGGGTCTCCATCATTAATATATTTTCTGGCGATCAGTCGGCACGTTTTTCGATCAATGATTTCGCGGTGTAAATGCTCGAAAGTCTAGTTTTTGTACGGCGATGGGAAAACTGAGTTCATCCCTACCTTCCAGAACTCGAGCGACTGCTTCTCGCCACTCACCAAACATCTTCCTACTGGAATGAAGGGTTCGTTAGTTCTGTTATGAACGGCAAAGGTCGTATCCCCCTCTCGTCCTCAGGTTGGTTTCGGGTGGTGACGGACGGACCTATGCACCGAAGCTCTAATTGAATTTCGACGAGCCCGTCTCGCTCACTAACGAGATGAGGTTTCCTACGGCTTCTGTCATTCACTGTCGCTTCGTCGATCACCATTTACTGTATTGCTTCTATTCACAGTTTCCCGTAGATGTCATTAGAGTGACCCTTCCTATGACGATATCCCTTCGTTTTTCAAACTTCCCGTGTTTGCAAAGTTGATTGAAGCGATCCAGTAGAAAGTTGGACAGAGGTGAATTGGAACAGTGTTCAGTCCTTGAAACACTTTCTGAACCGATGCCCATGAGATCCTTTACCGAATGTACCTATTCATAAGTTATCAATTACTGCACATTGATGATTAGTAGTTACTTGGCTACGGAATCAGCTAAGCTGTGCGAGGAACGCGTCGAACCTGGTTTAGGTACATTTAAGTGGTTCGTTCCTCATCTGCCAGCTTCTGCTGGCATCTGCTACCTTCTGATTTTAAGTCCGACATTGTATTGCATTCTGCACTTCTCTTTCTTGACGTCGCATTCTTTGATGTTTGTGGATTGTGTGGGCTGTGGACCCTATGGCTCCACGTCGCCCTGATGATGCCTGAACGGGTGAAAGTACTCGGCCAGACATTAAACAATTGGAGAATGAGTCAATGGTCCTGGTTTCTCTCCCCCTCACAATCCACGAACATTCTGCACTTAGTTATTTTGTGCTTCGTCCTTTGGTTATTGCACTACGTTTTCTGTATTTGGGTTGATTGGGAGGAACATTAGGTGACTCGCTCTCCATTTGGCAGCGAGCACTTTCGTCCCTTCGTGCCTCATCAGGGCTTTATAGAACACTTTGGTCTATGTCGCCTGGCGTTTCTCCCCCTCGACCCAAATACAGATATTTTGTATTTTATTAATTTGTTTTCCATCTGAAACTGAACTTGTACTAGCCAATCCGCCCAATATCTAACTACTGTTTAATATGAAACCTGTACAAAACTGGTTCTTTCCATAAAGGTGTAGAGTATAGCGTTAATTTTCCCTTACTCTCCTCCGCAGTTCCCTTCTGAGAATTAATTGCGACGGTTGGTGTTTTGAAGTTTATATTCCAAAGTGGGCCTAATTGTACGTGTCGCTTGAGAAAATCCAATTACGCGAAACCGATTATGCGTATGCAATCGTTGAGGGAACGATTCGCCGACGTGACGCAACTTGCCTCCCAAAATGATCACCGGCTTGATCTCAAGGTTAATCTGGGGTTTCTAGCCGACCAGCCTATGATCACCGTCGTTAATCGCAGCATGTTAATACTCTCCTATCCGCTGTCGTAATTGAGAGACTTGAAAAAAAATTAGTAGATATTGTCCTGAATTTAATGGAGACGCTGGAATATCGAAAAGGTAGTTTGAAATTGATGGGGCGGAACTGCAAACCAGAGGTAGTTGAACTTTGAGTCTTATTGCATTTCACGCAGAGTGAAGTTTGATTTGAACACCGTTTTCATTATCTATAATAGGAGGAATGTAAGTGAACGGCTATATTGTAGTGGAGCAAAAATTTAGTGGCCCATGAGGGGATCGAACCCGCGACCTTCGCGTTATTAGCACGACGCTCTAACCAACTGAGCTAATGGGCCTGTGTTAGGAGGTGAAGTTTTCTGGTATCTAGAAGCGTTAAACGCTCTTAGCAGTTAATCTAAAAGGATCCTTTTTTCACATAAAATATTAACAATCGATAATATAAATCCGCGCTTTCTGGTTCATCACAAAATACTTATTTATCTTCCTACAAATCGCAGCCTTTCTCAGCGTGCCAAGAGGCACGTATAATCATTTAGACACGGTCTGACCAATATTTGGATTCTATTGTTTGTGTTTACTCGACTTATCGTTGATGGACGATAATTCGGAACATCTGAGATGATTCGAGTTACGGAAGTCATCAGTTTGTCGTCTAAAAGCACTGTATTTTTCCTTACTGGCCATCATTTATCAATTTTCCCTACCAGTTTATCATCTTTGTCTTATAATTATATTCTGTTGAATCTAAGTCGTTATTTATTCTATCTTCATTTTGTATCCTACGCTTGTACCTAGTTTTCCTTGTTGTGTTATATTAGGTTTCCCCCGAGGTATGTTCCATGATTCAACTCATCGAACTTAAACCGCCGAATGACATTCCATGTCAAAGAAATTTCGTTGAAAGTTTTTGTGGTTCTGTTTCTGAGGATTTTTTACGTATAACAAAATCTATACTAGACGCACCATGATTCTATTGTAGTGCAACTAATTTAACGGGTTAAATAAATCGATGCGAAGTCGTTAATTTGATAGAGAAAATAGGTAGAGCTTTTTTAACAGATATTATTTAATGCTTTCTAGTACCTAACCCGTTAGCTTTTTTCTTCTTTTTTTTAACCAACTAAGATTGTTTAATTTTACTTCTATGCAGTTCTTCTCGCTCCCGCCGTTTCTCTTCTTTCCGATTCTTTCTATTCTATTAGCCCTCTCCTTTCAACTTGTCCAACCAATCTCCCTTCGTTGAAGGCCGGATAAAAGTTGAACTTCTCGTCGGATTAATTCAATTCCCGATTTTTAACTCTGTCCATTTCGAAGTTGGAACTTTTTCTCCACCCTTTTTTCTCTCCGTTCCGAATTCCCATTCCAGCCGGTCCAATTTCCCATCTTTTGTCCATATTCCTCTCGTCGAAAGGGACTCTTTTGTCCTGTTACGCTTCGGTCGTTCGGACTTCTTCCCGAACACAATAACGAGATCGGCGGTTCCGTTTCCCTGTCTCACAAATGATAATGAATAACTATACTGCCGGGCTTTTGCCGGCGTATTAATCGTATTTTTTACGAAGAATAAACGACGAACAAAGGAATCAACGAACCCGTCATAGCATGGCCAAAAAATCTTGATGTTTTCGCAATATTCTTTGAGTCATTTTTACTCCAATTTGCAGCACAGTTGAAACTTGGCTTATGGCTAATACCCTATGGATTCAATCACAATTGACTCGACGGTATCCTCACCGTGCGCGACCGTGAAATCCTGTTCAATTTGACTTTATTATTCATAATAAACCATTGTAATCGCTCTCGACAATTTGATTTTCTAACCCCTCGTCAAAAGTTGTTCGACGTTGTTTGATGTATGAGATGTTTTACGTTTCAAGGTTGGTAAAATCCGGGTGTCCAATAAAGAAAATGATGTCCGTCCACAGTCAACACTTTTCCGAGAAAAATATTAGAAGTAGCTACACCCTTGAAGTGTTCACCGAAAATCATTCTTGGCCTAACAATTGCTCAATTCTTTAGCCAAATCGATACCTCAATTTCAAGGGTATTTTTGGTGGGTTTTGTGGGGGATTCTTATTTTTATTCTTTCTTATTTCTTTACTTTCATGTTTTTGAAACACAGGTGAGTTTGATACCAATTTCTATAATTTTTTGACGCTGAATCGAATACGACCATAACTGGGTTGATACACGGTTCAAAAGTTATCGCAGCTTTTGTGTGGGATTTTCTAGATTTTTAGAAATTTGCATGGTGGTATACCTCAAGAATATTCGGAGGTATAAAAATCGATCTAAAATCGTAAACTACCGTAGAATCATTTGCAGCGTTTTCATTTCATTTTGATAACAGTTCCAAGGTATATGGTACTCTCCTATAAATTCCTTTGATATCTGACAAAATTGAAAAAAAAAAATATGGAGAACCATCAAAGTACACTTGCATCAAAATCTAGCCGAAATTGAAACCGACTTAAACGGACTACTATGCTCGTTCGTTTGGCTAGCTATTCATTCACGTGGTTGGTCGGTATGTTGTTTGTTGCTCGTGGAGATGCTATATTAAATCGAGGCGTCACGTTTTTCGCTCGGACCAAGTTGACTGTATTCGCACGGTTTAGCCTATCCCAGAGGGCGTCCTCCCTGCGGTACCTGTTGGTTCTGATCCGTACGTGGGAGAGAGAGGCTCCAACGTGACGACGAGAGGGGCTAAACCGGGAAGAGTAGGGAAACCGAATGTCGCTATTCGCTTTACCGTTAGTGGCTCGCTGGCTCCCACTGAGCTGAGATTCCTGTGAAGTGCGTGGCGAAGTTTTTCTCATATCGCGTGTATTTTGCAACGCCGTTATCACTTCAGTTCCGGCTAAATGTCCAGTTTTCGCCGCAAGTTTTGCTAAAAAACTCCCCGCCGCCCCTGCAGATCGGATTACCAAGCCAGGTTAGTACTATTGTTCATATCCGATCCCAGAGCGGGTATGTTGACCTCAAATGCGTTGAACTCGACTTTCAAAATCAGAAAAGTGGTCGTGCTAATCGGCACGACTTTGTTAGTCGTTCTCTGCCAGTAGAATTTGGTTACGTTTGGAAATCCGTACTTCCTGTTAGATTTCGAGTGTTCGAACCTGGTAGATTTGTTGATAACATTTTATCCACTAACTCAATCTAGGGTAAGAGCACCAGTTATGACCACCTCAAAGCACGTCTTCAGAGTTTCACCAATTAATTACTTATCGTTCACTAAATATTCGAGTTCCCTACAAACATTCAAAGTGCAACGGAATAGTAAGTTTTTACTCAAATAAAATTAAATCAAACCCGAAAAATAGAAAAAAAAGCTTAGGCGGTCCAATTTCCAATTTCATCCTGGGGTTTGTCAATAGACCATCAGGGTTGAGTTCCAGTTTTCATTATGACGATGCCAATTACATACGGGGAAACTGTTTCAGTGACCAACACCTTTCTCGAACAAATTAAACCCACAATATGGAATTTTTTTCTTCAAAACGTTGTATTTTCAACAAACGTCAGAAAAGTCAATTTTTAATACAGAATACATTGGTTTATTTTTCAATGATAAACCATTGTAATCGCTCACGAAAAAATGTCTATTTACTATGTAGTTTCCTCTTTTAATTACCAATCTGTTGTTCGATGGAAACGTTCACAAATGTTGGGGATAGTTACTAACAGAAGTGCATGGACCTTCCAAACAAGGAATTCGAGGGTTGAAACTTGTGAATGGAGCCAAAAACTTGAGAAAGTTGGCGATAAAGCTCTGATTTAAGACTAGAATGGTTCTAAATATATTATTTAATCATTTAAACAATAAGAATAATTCAATAAATGTATAAATAAAAATAATGATGAACATTTTGTAGGAACATAATTCCCATTTTGTGTTCCAGCTCGCACTCCCATTCTTACCATTTTTTTCCAAGACAAAGAGTTTTTTAAACCCTAATTATATTCAGAATACCATTTTCTACTCATATGAACCACCGGAAATTGTCAAAGTTTACTAAGAACCCTCAAAAAACGGTTAAACTGGTACTCACTTTCTTAGTAAAACCGGTGGGGTTTTTTCTCCAACAGCGTTTACAAAAACGTTTTTCAGTCCTGCTGAATATTGGCTATGGAAAGGTTGATGATATTATTCTCTTCCAGTTGGTACTAAAATTAAAGTGTCTGACTGCGTCCTTTAATTGATACTGCCTTTTGGGAATTATTTAGTAGCATTAGATATGTAGACATCATTATTTATATATACCTAATTAAAATACATCCCAGCCGTCGGGATTCGAGGTGAACTATTTGGAAATTGCTAAACGTGGATTGAATAAGGTAAACAAATTTTCGGTAGCTTTCAGCGTTCCTATCATCTGCCATCATCTTTATTGATAACGTCCCGCATATTGAATGTCCTCATTAGGCCCAGTCGATGTATCAACCCGCTTAGGGTTTCCTCATTGTTGGTAACTTGTATTATAGGAACGTTTGCCTGTATGGATTAATAATGGCTTCGATAATAGCGTATGTATCCGCCATCCTGACCCTATTACTTCGACTAAAGCTTCTCATCCCGTCCGCCAATTTATATCCCTATAAGAGAATATGGTCGTGTTTGTTTTGCTGAGTTAAAACGATTCAAATCAATGAATGGTATAGTTTTCATTGCTAATTTATCACCGGAGCTTTCTTTGCTTGGCTTTTTCTAAATCCATTTCTGAGGATAATTGAACATGAATGTCATTTTTCCTTTTTTTGAAAATCAATTTCGTATTTTACTTTTGAACTATTTTTTTTTTATAAATCGCCAGATAAAATTTCGCGCAGAAAGGATTTACGTATACGTTCAGTAAATAATTATGAGAAAGAGCTATCGAATATCTAAATTCCGCTACCTGCAGTCGAAAATATAATTTGATTATGCTATTTTGACCTCAAGCATTTCTCATTATTCCTTTATTTTCTCTCCTGTACCGGAATTTGCGTTGTAATTGGGTGAGAGAGAATCTATCTGAGCGTCAAATGCTTCGTCATATCTGATGCCCTGAAAAATTTGCATAGCCTTTATTTATTCCACTATTATCTGCTAGATATTGCTCTAAAGTAGGAAGAGCACTTTTATTTATCTTTGTGGATTGGAAATTCTTTTGTAAACATGTAGGAAAGCGTGCGTGATTTATACGTTATTTGCCAGATAGTTTTTATAATCACGTTTTTATTTTTGTTAGGATATTATCCAGATGTCACGCAAGTCACGTACGTTAATCTATTTGTTGAACAAATAATACTATTCAACGCCTCGTTAAAACATGATTTTTCCTTAGTACCAACGCTCTCCTGTTCCAATATTTTCAGTTTTTTTTAAAACTATTTTTTTGCCCTGATCAATCGAATTCCCTAACCTTCTTTGGCAGTCCTATGCTAATCACTGTGCTCTACTTCCACCAAACCTGCTGAGACAGTTGTGTTTCAACGAGCTCGAAATTATTGCCTCAAATGGCTCCCCATTTGACTTGGCTCTTTAATATTCTCTTGGTCGTTTACTATTCTATCATCAATCATTCAAGTACTCTCGGCCATTAGTCACTTCGACATGATTGCCATGCGGCGGCATGACTTTAATTGCCTACTTTGAAAATAAATTAGGCGACGGGAATATTTCGCTGATGCGTTTGCTTTCTTCGGACGAATTTTTCAGTATTTACTCCATTTGCAGTTGCAATAATTGAACCACTAATTAATTAGTAATAGTAATTAATAATTCTACATTGGATTATTATTCGTGATGGCCTCTGGTTCATTTTCCTTTTGAAAAGACGATGGTATGATCAGACTTGTATAAAGAGTACTGGTGTCGTACTGTATATTTCCTCCTAATATTTGAATGGCTTGAATTTTTTCGTTTTCGCATTTAATTCAACTGTTACTCATTCTGTTCACTCTTTCATTTTCATAAGTATAATGCCGGGCCTGAGTAGAAATAATTTGAAGCCGGTCGACATAGATTCCTCTTTTGGCTAATACGTCGGTAGGCAACCTTAGCTATTGCATAACTCCTCCACTGAGTCATCTGCGCTTAGACGTCAAGGCTGTTGAGCTGGGTTTCTTTTTGAATGCCGATATTATTTACCGACTCCAGCCAATCCACCTCGTTTTGAATAAATCGTGGAAAAATATTTTGTTACGTTGCTCGCTCGAACGTATCGCCTCAACTGAAATTGCGGCCCGACAGTTAACTTGTTTGATCGGCCGTAGAAACCGCAAAATATGGGGTAATTTCGAAAACGTTCGTCTAATGTTTTTATGTTGACGCTTCGCCAATCCGCAAATTCAGCCTTGTAGGTTTTGATCAAGCAGAAAAATAGAAAGACCTTCAATTTCTTGAGTTGAAATATAACTGCCTGTTTTTATTGTTATTTGGTTCAATGGCTACTAATTCAATTGTTTAGAGTGGTACTTGATATTGTGGTTACATTGTTACTCAAGTGTTTGGTTACATAGTGACTTGGTTAATTCTATGATCGATAAGTGTATTATTTAGTTACGTGGTTTCTACCCCATGAAAATCAGACGATGCTTTGAAAGGTTTTGTTTTAATATTCAATAATCAACCATTGTGATCGCCCAAGAAAACAATTTTCTAACCTCACCTCAAAATTTGATGTTTAATTTGTCATGTAGAATCCGAATACCTACCCAAAAAGAAAAAAAATTCTATTCGTCCGCCGTACGCTGTCAAAACTTTTCTGACGAAACTGAAATAGCTAAATTTTTGAAACCTTCATGAAAAATCAATCTTGGTCTGACCATGGCTCAATTCTTTAACCGAATCGCTATCTCAATTTTAAGGGTATTTTTGGGAGGTTTTGAGGGGAAGAAAATTGGTGTTTTCCAACGCATTGCTGAGCTTAATTTTCCCTATAGTTCGGTTTGAAATTATTTCTATTTGAATACAAAAAAATGTTAACTGTAGACCTTGTAATATGCCTATTCGTTTTTAAGAGACCATGTTCCTAAAATTAATACTCCGGGCGATCGGTGTTGTATTTCATGTTCGGAGAGGAAGCTCGTTGGAATCGTCGATTAAGCCATTGACGGCCGTTGTCGAAATCGCTATCACCTTTCGACGATGTTTTAGTGTCAGCCGTTTCTTACTTGGTTTCTTACTTAAGACAACCTTGTTTAACTCAAGGATGGATGAACGCCGATAAGCAGCGACCTTATGTGCAATCGAGTCCGTCCTCTTGTTTTTCGTTAACTGGGTTAGCAAACCTAGATCTTTATCCCGTCAAGCTGTCGATATCTATCCGCCTACGCGGTCTCCTCTCGTTTCATCCTTTATCTGCTGTAACGTTTGATATTCTAAGAATTTTGGCATCTGTGGAAAAAAGTTGGCTACTGAGCGGTTTTTAGAAAATATTCCAATTTTATTGATTTTATTTTTTAAAGTTAAGAAACGAGACAACTCTGATTTAATATAACCCGTGGGTCATTCGTGACTTTATTCCCACCTTCCTATTTCCGATTCATCAACGAAAATGAAAAAAAATTTACTCGAAAAAATAACAAGTTGTGGTAGGCTTTTCCCGTATTAATGTTCTTGTTTATCTCCTCGAACGCCGTTCAACTTTTGGGATTTCTAACTATCGCACATCGTCGGTGTTTGCGTTTCGCGGTTGAAAATGTTTGTTGTCATCAGTTTGGCTGTTGAAGACCTCTGAATATGTATGACCTAGCTGAGTGAAACAACTCCCCGTTCGCAGATGAGTACGAAAGTGCGCGATGGAGGGGGGAACATGAGAGAAATGGTTGGCGACCTCTGTGGGTTCTCTGAAATTCTAATGGCACCGTCCGCATCTTTCCCAGCTTGCGCAAATCTGTCCTTTGGCTGTTAGCGAGTATAAATAAACCTCAAGCTCTGTGGCTGCTACGTTTGAAATCCTCTTTCCCATATGTTCTCGTGCTTCGTCATTTCTGACGGCCGTCGTCTAATGATGACTTTGATGTCGCTGCTATTCAAATGCTCAACTGTCGCAGAATCGGCTGAAATCCTCGTCTTGGCTAAAATGCGGGGAATGTTCTAATTGACCAGGGAAATTTCATGTTCTGCTTCGCAAATCTTGTGTGTGTGTGTGGTTTTTTTTTTCTAACGGCTTTGTTTTGTGGGTTGAGCAGGCAATCGTGATAATTTATTGTTTCGGTTTTGCTGAAGCGGTGAAGCTTTGCTCTCTGGAGTGAGCTCTGAAAGTTCGATGTGTGACTTGTGGTTAGCTAGTTGCAGCAACCTTGAACCAAAATCTGCTGAGTTTCGGTTTCCCAATGATCCGTACTGTGACCGTAGGCCTTGATGTTGTATCGGAGGAGAGTTGGCTCCCAAAATGCAACCTCATGCTTAGTTTTTCTTTCGATTCGCGGCCGTTGTTTGACCCTCAGATCAATAATCGCTAATCTCCATGATATTAGCCTTAATACTGCTCACCTCCTGTAGCGGATTCAAAAAACAACCTCACACTGAAATCATCGGGGATTTCCATGTGCTTTCGCTCGTACCGGCGTGATTTTCCTTTCAATAGACTACGCAATTAAATAAAATCAGTGTTTCTACGAATTGATCCGTCGGTTTTCGGATAATACTTGAAATACGTATTAGCGATGGACGGGCTGAATTTGTGATCGAAGGTCTTTGTGCTTCAAAACGATTATCGAATCCAAAGGAGGGAGTGAGAAGTTTTCGTGGGCGATTAAAATTGGTCATCATTTAAATTGCTCACAATGTAAGAATGTTTTTATCTACCTAATTTGCTGACCTTGCATCGTTAACTCTCTTAACTTGTTTACTACCTACGATTTTTATATTATTTTCTTCTTTTTTTTTCAGGATAGGAACCGCGGGCTCCTACGGACTTAATTAATAAAGGTATGTTCTACAATTAATTTTTGTCATAATATATGTTTAGGTTTATGGGAAATATTTTCTAGACTGATCCATTTGTAAAGGGTGGGACAAGTAAAAATTAATTCTAGGATATTAAAATAGATCTTCGAGTGGACAGATCTTGATACAATTTTTATTTTATTCATGGGAATTAAATCCGTATGACGCTTGTGGATGGCCTCTCGTCTGCACCGCGGTCGCGTTGCACAAATGAGTGAAGTCAACTCGAGAGTGAGGCCGTTATTAAACAATGTTGTCCTAGGGATTGCACCTTGTCAATGGCTCGCACTAACTATATGGTTGCTCTGCTTGTGTCATAACTCGAACCCGTTTTCCATTACCCTGCCACGATTATCCCTACTCGTCCATTGAGCGTATTACCGCGTATTTTTTCTAGAATGTACCTTTGATAAAATACAACCCTAATTGCTGGAATTGAAGGCACGTTTATTTCAGTATTCGGTCGAAATTTGTGCAGTTCTCGTTCTTTGCTTGTGTGAGCAATTTTTGAATTTCTGTTGAATTAATAATATTGGAACATAGTACTTTGATTGGTTAAAATTACCTTATTACCAAATTAAATTAATTTCAATGATTGCTGTTGACATAATTAATGCTTATTAGAATAATTAGAATGCCGATCGTGTGTTTTATAAATTTTCTATCAAAACGAACCAGCATTTTTTAGCTGACGAAACGACAATTTTCCTTTTTTGGTTAAAATGCGCGGGTTGCTCTCACAATGCTTGTACCTATATTTTTATTTAATAATTTACAGACACAGTTTCTTCTTCTTCTGCCATTAGTTTAGTTACATCTTCAGGTAGCAGTTGATGCGAAGTTCACATTGTTTACCTTAATTCTGTAGTCTCGGTGGCTTGTGCTCATGTTCCACCAATTACTGAGTACGTGTTATTTGTTCTGGTTTCGGCCATGATGACGCCTTGAGTCGGGGACTGCGTTTAACTTATCCCGGTTTCACCTCGGAGGCTCGAGGTTACAAGGCCGTGAAGAGGCGCACATTTGCCAAACCGCCGCTTGTATTGCCACATCTCAAGCCTAGTAAAAGATTCACTTGTACGCGTTCAGACGTTTCTCAAATCGTCGGAACTTTTGAGCAATATTACCCTACGGTTTTAGTGCGTGCGAGTGAAGGAAATTCCAGTATGTTACTGGGCTTGGATTGATTTGATGTTTTAACTTCCGTTCATTCCGTAGGTAATTCTAATGTCCCAGATGACGAGTAAAAAGTTACCAAAATGCAGTTGTGTCATGTTGAATTTTCATCGTCAAAATGGTTCGTCAACGTTGTTGGGCTCTGCGCCGACTTTTTATCCTCTGTCGTCCTATTATTGTAATATGCAAACTTTTTCACTATCGATGGGAGAAATCGTTTTTCCACATATCGCGAGAAAATTCCCATCATCGGGTGTAGAGCGGTTAGGGTAATCCAAAACAAAATTACCAATTAACTTTCTCTATGTTGAACATAATGTGAAATTGTATACATAAAATATCGGCCGATCGAATAAAGAAAAAAAGAAGAAAATTGAAAATAAAGTTATTCGCGAAAATTATCCGATCCGCGAGGGCCACGCTCCGGCAACGGGAATAGATGAACGCGCTTACCTCGAAATCTCTCGTTTTGCAATGACGTACGACTCACGCGGTTTGGTGCAACTTTAAGCAACCGACGATCGTGTCACGGTTGATTCGCCAAAACTTGGTAGAGACGAAACGTCGTCCTGTCGTACGAGCAGAGCAGGCGTTCCCACGTCGAATACAGCGCGGACGTCGATATTCTGGACCACGAGGTGCAGGTACCGAATCGCGTGTAGAATTACCGAATCGTAGGTAGAGTATCGAATCGTGCGTAGAGGTGTGTAGAGGTGCTTCCTTCGACGGATACGCTGGAAGCAATTGAGTGGTGTAAAAAAAAGGTATTAGAGTTTTGAATCGGAAGATGATGCTGATGGTACTCACGATTTGAAATCGAGATGGAATCGGAGTAATAGGTTTTAGATCGAGGTGTAGTGAGCTGGGTACGATATAGATGTAGAGCGAACGACAGCACGCCAGCAAGTGAACGGGGGTTGGCGCTTCCTTGGGCCAGTCTTACGGTTACGGTTTCGATAGTTGTAAGTTCAACCGATAAGAATCCCGATAATCGATGTGCGTCCTATCGAATAATATATCTAAATCGAACATACCGCCCACCAAATTTTGATACAAAATTTAAGATTCATACGCTGGATGGGTGAGGGGTAGTAAAGGAACAATTGTGGTTGTAGGTCTTTTATATGAGGATGAGGGAGTTTTAACTGTAACAACTCTGACTACACCATCCCTGCCTGGATGTGTTGCCACAATTCTACCAACTGGCCAATGCATCACAGAGGATGCTGGATCTCGGATGAGTACCAGATCACCGTTCTGGAGATTAGGTACATCTTTGGTCCATTTATGTCTTTTTTGCAACGTTGACAAATATTCAACATGCCATCGGGACCAGAAGTGCTGGTACATCCTGCGAACAAGCTGCCATCTGGACAGAAGGTGTTCCTTTCTGTCCAGAACAGAGTGTTCTGGATGTGCTATAAGGAGACCGCCCACCAAAAAATGCCCAGGGGACAGATAATCGGATTCATTGGGATCATCAGATAGAGGACACAGTGGCCTTGAATTTAATATCGCCTCAATTTTTGAAAATAGTGTAGCCAATTCTTCGAATGTCAAAGGGGTGTCACCTGTTGACGTTCGCATCAGTGTTTTTACGGATCTTACGCCCGCTTCCCATAATCCACCGAAGTGTGGTCCATGGGGCGGATTAAAATGCCACAGTAACCTAATGTTGATGCATCAGAAAACCCAATCAACTGGTATTTAGCGCCTTTATCGCTACAAATGAACCGAGGAATTCGTATCGCGGAGAGTTCTTTCAGCTGGACGATAAAAGAACTCCATTTTGACAATAGGTGTGGAGGAACGTTATCGTCCCAACCTAAATCGAGTTTCCACAATTCCTGCATGAAGCTTTTCATGAGAAATGTGGTTGGTGCTAGGAAACTGAGGGGATCGAAAATTCTAGCAATCGTTGATAAGACTCCACGCTTAGTGGGTTTAGTAGGGGGATAATCGATATGATAGAAAAATGAATCTTCTGATGGATCCCACTGGAGTCCTAAAATTTTTAATGAAGATTGTTCCTCATCGTTAATGATGATTGGTTCATCAGTGGTTCTACCAGCGACAGACTTTAACAGCTCCGGGTGGTTACTTGCCCATTTGCTTAATTTGAATTGCCCTTTTCCTAGTAGCGCAATTATTTCCTGCTGTAGCTCGATAGCTTCAGCAAGAGTAGATGCGCCTGTTGCTATATCGTCAACAAAAATGTCCCTAGCAAGAACTTTAGCCGCCTTCGGATAGGGGTGACCTTCGTCATCGATAAGTTGTTTAATCACTCTTAGCGCAAGAAAGGGAGACGAGCTAAGTCCGTAGGTTACGGTGGCAAGTTCAAATTTTTCGACAGCCAGTGTGGGCAATGACCGCCAAAAAATGTGCTGGTAGGCACAATCGTCTGAATGTACAAGAATTTGTCGGTACATTTTAACTATGTCCGCGACAAATACAAATTTATGGGACCGAAAGTTAAGTAAGATTTCAAAGATATTATTTTGCAATTTTGGTCCTACCAGTAAATAATCGTTGAGCGAACCACTGCTAGTTTTAGCGGATCCGTCAAATACTACACGCAGTTTAAGTTGATTACGATCTACCTTCGACACGCTATGATGCGGTATAACGTACTTTGACGGAGTTGACGTTTTAAACATATGACCCAAATTATTGTATTCATTCATAAAATCGGTATATTGGTCCCGGAGTTCAGCCTGGCGCTCAAACTTTCGCTCTTGTGAAGCTAATCGCTTGAGGGCCAGAGTCGATGAATCGTGCAAGTCCGGCTTTACATCGTTTTTAAATGGCAAAGATACCACATACCTCCCGTTTTCAAGGCGATAATGCGTCGATGCAAAATGGTTTTCACACTCTTCATCCTCTGGACTCTGAGAACATTGTTTAGGTTTAGTTTCTTCAATTTCCCAAAACCTGGAAAGAAGTTGGTTCAGATTTGGGTTATTTTCATCTGGCATGATAGTGGTAAGTAACGTGGCTCCTTGATTAGGGGCAACATAAGGATCAAATTTTCCAATGACAATATGTCCAAATACGGTATCGAAGAGTTTAGGTAAACTAGGGCTTAATTGAATCACTGGACCTGTAATTATATCGGCAAACAAATCGGCACCTAGGAGCATGTCAATCTGCGCTGGTTCCCAAAACAAAGGATCGGCTAAATGGAAACCTTCGAACTTAGTTTGAACTTTTAACGGCAGTTTGGAGGCTGGCAAATATGGAATAATTTTCTCCACCACAAGAGGTTCAACTACAATGTTGGGAGAGGGTTTATCTCTTGGTTGAATATTACAGATTGTTTTCCCTTTAATACCATCGAAAATTGAACCGCCCAGACAGGACACTTGTTTAGAACAGCGGTGCCAGGGAATACCTAACCTGAATAAACATCGTCGAGTTATATATGAATAGTGACTGCACGAGTCAACCACTAACCTGATATTTTGAAATTGGTTACGACCATCCAAAATCTTCACTACAGCTGTTCCCAAAATTACGACTTTACTATCATCAACATTTGTTGAGGCTAAAGTCGAACCCATGGGAGCCATAGACGAACTAGAGCTAGACGTAGCGCTTGGGAGTTCAGAGTGATCGATGTGTAAATAGGTATGGTGACGATTTGGACACAATCGGCAGTGCCACTGGCTTTTACAGTCTGACACTACATGATGAATAGACAAACAATTTGTACATCCCTTCCAATTTTTTATCAATTCAAGTCGCTGTTTCGGTGAAGCCGAGTTAAATTTAGGACAATCGAGAAGCAAGCGACAAGCTTTAGAACAAATGAAACATCGAGTTGTTGAAGTGCTTGGCGAATTATTAATTTTTGAACTGAAATTCTTTTGAGCTGGAGTTGTAACCAAAGTCGGTTTAGGAGTCCGATAGGTTTTAACTCCCGAATTGAAGTGAGGTTTCACGTTTTTATCGACCGTCCGTTTAGGATATGGTTGGGTATTCGATTCGAAATTTAGTGAGCCGTTTTCTGCATGTTGCATTGCCAAACATCGTCCTCTGACAAACTTGCTAAGATTTTCAAAGGTTGGAAAATCTATGTCTTTATGAGCAACCTCAAATTCCTCCCTAGTGGTATGATCCAAACACCTACTAGCCAAATGGAACAGGATAAACTGAGCTGCATTTGGAATAGCCAACAATTGAAATGCTGCGATACTATCTGATATTTTCGATAGAAAATGTTTTAGCGATTCGACATTTGGTTTTCCAACGTGCCCTTTGAACGTTAAAATCTGGTTTAAGTACGCTGACGCTAACATACGTTTATTATCATAAGTATCTAAAATGGCTTTCCAGGCTATAGGGTAATTGCGTTGTTCAATCGGAAGATGCGCAATTATGCTGGAAACTGACTTGGAAATTGACGTAATTAGATAATGGTATTTATCCATTTCAGAAATTCCCTCTTCGTTGTGCACTAACGAAGTAAAAGTGTCTCTAAAAATTGGCCATGAAGTTAATGTGCCATCAAAATGAGGCAAAGTAATTCGCGGAAGATGCCTAGAAGGTCGATTATCAAGTATAGTTGCATTACCTTGAGTGAGATTAGACGATGCGGCTGGAGATGTTTCGAATAGTTTTATGTAATTCATCTTAGACTGATAATAATATCGTCGAGCCGATTGAAAATCTGTCTTTTCTTCGTCGGTGAGTGGCTCAGCAATCGAATAATTACTTCCAAGTTCATTAATTGAATCAATTAAACTTTCGCATTTAGAGAAATATTTTTCAAGGCACTGATACATGGCTTTAAATGGCAACCGATCCTTCTCATCTGAACAGGCAGCGCGACCCCTGTCGTTAATCGATTGCACTTCCTTTTCGGCCGCAGCAAGTTGTTTCTTGAGTAACGACACCTTTTGGATATATTCCTGATTTGTAGAAGGTTGAGTCATCGTGAAATCGCCTGAACACAAATAGAGGACAAGGAGGGGATAGTAGGAACGATAGGATCGTATGAATGTACAGAATTGACTAACGTCTGAATTTTCAGACAAAGATCAAACAACGCAGAGGGAGTGGCTCTCACCTGGTGCGACAAGATTTGACAAGTACGGGAGGTCCCCTCGTACTACTGCAAAGCAAGGAAGGTGGTTCCACTATCGATAATCGCAAAGAACTAATTGAATCGAACGGACTACTTCGAGATATTATTTCATACACGATTACCACGTGTTGAACAAATCGGAATTTTGACACGAAAATCAATTAATACAATTCACAAAATTACCAAAACCACGCTCTGCTACCAAAACATGTAGAGCGGTTAGGGTAATCCAAAACAAAATTACCAATTAACTTTCTCTATGTTGAACATAATGTGAAATTGTATACATAAAATATCGGCCGATCGAATAAAGAAAAAAAGAAGAAAATTGAAAATAAAGTTATTCGCGAAAATTATCCGATCCGCGAGGGCCACGCTCCGGCAACGGGAATAGATGAACGCGCTTACCTCGAAATCTCTCGTTTTGCAATGACGTACGACTCACGCGGTTTGGTGCAACTTTAAGCAACCGACGATCGTGTCACGGTTGATTCGCCAAAACTTGGTAGAGACGAAACGTCGTCCTGTCGTACGAGCAGAGCAGGCGTTCCCACGTCGAATACAGCGCGGACGTCGATATTCTGGACCACGAGGTGCAGGTACCGAATCGCGTGTAGAATTACCGAATCGTAGGTAGAGTATCGAATCGTGCGTAGAGGTGTGTAGAGGTGCTTCCTTCGACGGATACGCTGGAAGCAATTGAGTGGTGTAAAAAAAAGGTATTAGAGTTTTGAATCGGAAGATGATGCTGATGGTACTCACGATTTGAAATCGAGATGGAATCGGAGTAATAGGTTTTAGATCGAGGTGTAGTGAGCTGGGTACGATATAGATGTAGAGCGAACGACAGCACGCCAGCAAGTGAACGGGGGTTGGCGCTTCCTTGGGCCAGTCTTACGGTTACGGTTTCGATAGTTGTAAGTTCAACCGATAAGAATCCCGATAATCGATGTGCGTCCTATCGAATAATATATCTAAATCGAACATAGGGAGTGAAGAAAGTGCTAAGTAGGCGGTCAAAATGAGGTCTCCTGTTGTACGGGAACGGTCTCGTTCTTGCTTCTCGTACTAGGGTTCGACTTGTGTAGTTGTATAACAAGTAAAGACTTGTCGGCTCTTGGGCCATGAGTGCTCGACTGGCCGGCACTGGAACTGGTAGCCGGCGCGGACACCCTCCGCTCGACGTACCCTTTTTTTCTGTTCGGTCCTTGACACACTGAACTACTGGCGTTCTTCGATATCGTCGACTGTCTTCCCTGTAAATTTCTCATCCTGCTCAACCTGTCTTCGTCACTCTGCATTCTATAGTTGAGAAACCCGAACAACATATTGGCCGGTTGTTGTTAATTTACTAGATTCCTGTCGCCGAATATAGCTCGATTCTCTGATAGGAAATTCCGCGAATTCCTGTATATCTCTCGTTCGGAACTGGAATTTTGCATTTGAGGTGCGAGATGAATATTGGCTTGTGGTGCTCTATAGCTGCATATATCTCACAAATAACGTACTTCATAAATTGTGAATTCATTTATTCGCGCCGAAAGTTTTTGTTACTTTTTTCATCCATCTATTGAGTACTTTCAGTAGCTGTATTGATTGTTGAGTATGTTGAAGATTGAAATCATTATACTGAAATTATGAACAGCTTTATACAAAGTTAATATTTCTAACAATGTAAGGTTCTATAGTCTATGTTGAAGTGGTTTATTGGCCTCTCAAACTCGCAAAAGGCGCATAAATAAAAGCCAACTTCAGTCAGCGGGGTTGTTCTTACAACATTCTTGTTGTTTCAGGTGAGTGGAATTCTTAGGGGTATACGTAGGGATCGCGTTGATTTATTCTTCTTATTCACTCTATCCCATAAACATTTTTCGACCGTATTTTGTCAACCGCCCACGTCTTAAATATCCGTTTATCATTTTCCAGAGTGAATGAATTCCGAATTTTCATACGCACTGTTTGTTACCTTCGGTGTATTGAGTCCGCCGTAACGTGCTCTGATATTCCAATCGCGTTCTTCGCATAAATCCAGGTTTTTCAATCGATTTCTGGAGGTGAACGAATTTAGTCATTTTCGACCCTAAAGAAACTCGCTAACAGAAATGAACTCTTTTTCATAATCTGTTTCTGGTTATGGAACTATATTTTTTCTACATTCGTTGCCTTTTCGAATTTGAGCTTCTGTATTTTCATGTTCCCATTTATTAACTACAGTAGGTAATAAGGTTCATCCCGATGTATAAATGAATAGTTCGTTTATGTAGGATAAGTGGCGGCTAGAAATGATTGATAAGCTATTTTGCGGTTATAATAATCCACTTTTAGCAAAACTGTATATTTTTCATATTGAGAAGTTTGCTTGCACTAATTAACCTGCAAATTTCCGTATTTAACTCAATTTTCGCCTGCCCGTGTATCAATTTTGGTTTATTATTCAATAACAGACCATTGTAATCGCTCTCAAAAACAGTTCTCTAACCATCCCTCAAAAAAATTTTTTTTGCTGTTGAAACCGAATATTCAATAAAAAAAATTCTGTACATCCGCCGTCGACACTTTTCTGAAGAAACTATGAGACCTACACATTTGAATATTCACCAAACATCATTCTGACAATGGCTCCATTGGTTTCAAAGGAGGAAAAGTCTTATTTTCTAAGGTTTTTGAAACACCAAAACCGGTTAATATTGATGGTTGGGTGTGTTTGATATCAAGTCATAAAGGGTTTTGGATGCTGCATCGATAGAGCCCAAAACCGAGTCGGTAGCTTTAGTCCTTCTTGAGTTATCGTAGCTTTTATGTGACATTTTCTAGTGATGATGCTAGATGGTACTCGTATAACTCAATCATTTGTGGCGCTATAGAAATCGTTCTAAACTCGTTGGATAGCTCATTAAGCCCTCTCTTTAGCAGTAACGTTAAGCAATTACATTTGTTTTAGGTTAAATAATTGAAAAAATAAAAATATTCAAAATTAGGATAATTACCAAGGATTCACCCCGTTTGGGTTCGAAAGTTTGCTTTAACTTGGAAACCGAATACATTTTGGCAACAAGCTATTGAAACGCCGGCCGACCGGTGCCGAAATTGTACCAACGCAATCGTGGTCGATTAAGCGCCAACAAACGTCAGATCCAGGCGTCCTTTGGAGGTCGCAGAAGAGAGCCGGCTGTCGGTCGCCCATTGAGAAAGCTTCTCTGACAGGCATTCCCCACTCCGGTACAACGGATCCACCTTCCTAACGTACCCATTACAGGCCTCCCACTGTCCGAGAGTATAGCGGCTATAGCGATAACTTGAGTTCCAAATCTGTGGGATGGGCACATTTAACACTGCGTGCCGTCGAGCGAGATCGAATGCTAGCGCCAGTTTCATAATGTTCTAAATCGGCTTGCCTTCCCACGCGCGCATTGGCAGAGTGCACATCGTAGATATTGTAAATTCCTGATGAGTGATTGACACGTCCCGAATGCAATCAAACTATCAATTTCACTATCTTATGAATAAGAACGTTGCTTTTTTCGGTTGTTGTATACTTTTTATCAATAGAGGATGAAGGAGAGACAAAGTTGGCGTCTTTTTTTACATTTTATCCCCACTTGCTTTGCGAAAAAACTTCCGTCCATTCGGGTACGCTGTGGGCAGCTTAGCCTATGACCTCAAATATCCTAATACCATTGGCACACCATGGACCGATTGAACCCTAAAGATGCCCAGTTGGGGGAAAGATTTAGGTAAAATAAAATGTAGAGTGTAGAAAAAGGTAAATGTGGAAGTAAAAAGTTCCCAGTTGGTCTCCCGCTCGTCCTGAATACGAATAATAGTTTCTTTTTATGTGACTGAATTCATATTATTCGAGAAGTCATATTTTTCCAACCTTGTGCGTCCTGTGTTTTTATTGTGTTTCTAACATTCGTCCTCGAAATTCGGCGAAAAATATCGGAAACCATTCTTCCCTCGGAAAATCCTCTGAAGAAAAAAATGTTTCGCCCAGAAAGGAAAACAGGATGATTTTATCTTTCACAGGCCGCGCGATTCGCATGCAGTCGATTGTTCGCGGTAAAAAGAATGACGGCCGGTTGTAAAAAAGCAGCTAAATTGAAAAGCATTCCACTCAAATATTTTCTCCTCTTTGTTCTTGTACAAATTCACAAAGCGTAAGGTACTGACGCGGCGATGCGGCTTTCGATTTTTCTTTCTTTGTCGGTTAACTCTCAAAGCTCTCCCGATAAGTGATGGCAAAACGCAGAATGCATGTAAAAACCTCGGAAAGAAGAGTTACAGAGGTTTTCAACGGAAATTGCGTATTTTTTTCGGGCTTAAACCATCTTCCATTTTCAGTTAAACCGGATCTCATAACGTAAAACAAACTGCTAATCAATGTCACTGTCTTCATCTTTACACCGTGTTCAAAAACGTGTAACATCAATATAAAATATTTCTCATTTCTCTTACAAAAGTCATCACCGAGCCCTTCGATAGTGCCTTAGTCCGTTCGAGAATGAGAAACGGCCACAAATGTGGGGTGCATAGAAGTTGAAAGCAATCCACTTCGAATAGCTCCGCAATTCCCATTAAACCGAATGGCGCAGCTGAGATTGGATTGATAATATTATGCGATTCTATGGAGGCTAGTTTCCGCACGCGTTTCGGCACTGAGAGAGCTGTCAAACAACAGAAGAGGGGACGTTGAACGAGGAAAGGAAGTTGGCATAATATGAATCCACATTCAACCACCCATGCTCGCACACGATGGGAAACTAGAGAATGCCAGCTATTCGTCATATCGGACGTCTGCATGTGACGTGGCGACGCAGCTGACACGTATACGAGAATACGAAGGTTCGAAAGATAGAACACGGGGCGGATAGGATCGCGAATGGATTGAAAAATGCGGGAAAACACAGCAGATGGGAAGTTAACGGGTTTGAGCGTTGCTATTGGAAAACCTGACAGATGCACGGTTAGCAGATTTTGAAATTCTCGCCCGCCGTTTTTCATCTCTTCCAATTATGCCCGCGATGGGATTCACTAGTGTAGGTATGTCCGGATTTGGGCTCCTGTACGTCTAATAGAGTACGCTTAGAACCTCGCCGATACTCCAGAATGATTTTTTCAAATTTTTGTAGCGATTTTTCTGATATGAGACCGCAAAAGCCTTCTGTTGTATAACTTCCGCAACAACAGATTCGATACAAGTCCAACAACGTGGCGAAATTTTTACCCTTCTGGTTTCTCTAACTGGAAAAGAAGTTAACAATCTATGCACGTATGTGTTATATTGTCGGATTTTAGGCGCATAAACGCTTTTACAACTGAAGAGAAGGAACGTGGAGTTGGCATTTATTTCCAAACGGCACCTAACAGGCTTTTGAGTTTATATGGGAGTTTTGCCGAGACGGCAAAGAATGTCTAGACGTGCTACGTCTAGAATGTCTAGACAGACTAATCAAAGCATCCCCTTCCAGTTTTACTAATAAATTGTGCATACACCCGCCTACGCCAAGATAACACCTACGCAAGTTCGTTCATAATTTGTGCGATCACTGGGCCAAATAGTCGAGTCGCGGGATAAATTAGTGTCGAGTGGGACGACTTGAATTTCTTGACGCCTGAATTCAGAAACGCAGGAGTAATTGCAATTAATGGCTCGACCTCCTCGTGCTCTCCACTGTTTGATAATACTATATGATTTAATCAATTTATTGAACATTGAATGACCGTTGAAAAATTGATGAATGAACTTTGGGCGAAGGGAGAAAATTTATTACGTGTCTTTTCTTGTATTTCGTGATAAGTTTGTATTGAAGTAATCAGAATAAAATTATTTAATTGTATATCTCAAAACCATTTGAAAGAATTCGGATGAAAATCAATGCCATCAATTGTTTGTTTTCCTCCTCCGAAATATGATTTTGTTTTGGATAAATTTCAATGCGCCAGATATCGTAAATGGAAAATTCACGCGGCATTTTTAAAATAATCGTTTTTACGATACCCGCTTTCTAAAAAAATTAACTTTTTAAAATTTATTTAGTTTTGATTCATTATTTATATTGTTCCTCTTGTTACATGGCCCCTCTTAGATTTATTGGGAAGAGGATGATAATTTTTGAGCCGTACTATCACAAAACTAATTAGGTATTTCAAGAATGAAAACAACATTCGATAAAGATCACCGCCACGAGGCGGACGCTATTTTTAAACGAAACGCGGGGGCACGAAAGGCGAATAGAAGAGATTCCAGTTTATCAACATTGCGTAACGTGGATACGTGTTAGTGCATCGAAGCTCAGGCCTGGCGAGTTGCTCAATGCAGAACTTTGGCCAGTTAGCTTTCCTATCTAATCTAATATCAGCTACATTCTAGCCCAAGAACAATATACCTGAAGTAGAGCGCTGATAGATTTTGACGTTAAATGCTCATTAAGATCGGACAAAGTCGATTGGGTTGTGTATCCCTTGGACGATTTGATGAGGGATTTTTCTTGGAATATTAGAGAAGAAAGAGTTACAGTTTTCAAAAAATAATTAAAGACTGTGGTGTACCAGATACTCGCGTGCGACTGAACTTTGTTCTGGTAATAAGATTATAATTCCTTCTTGAGAGTATATAATCTTTCATCGTTATCCGTTATCCTTTAGCCTTGGTTTTCTCTTAAGAAAGAAAAAATGTGCACAGAAATATTTACCTCAGCTAAATTTGTTCGTGGGGATAAGAAGAAAATCATGGACCAACCCAATAAGCCGTAAATCCAATTTGATTTCTAATTCTAATTGAAAATCACTTCCACAAGATTCGTCCTCGGATTCCAAAACCCAGAAAGACTCTGAACGTTTACAAACTGCGACGTAGCAGCACTTTGCTCGAGTGGAACTTCATTCCGACAAAAACAATCGAATTGACCCTAATCTTCAAATCCCTTGTTCGCTTAGGATCAAGTTGTTTTTGAGGAAAAATTCACCGCATTCTCGTCTACCAGGGGTGTTGGAGGTTAAATGAAGTTCAACTCTAGCCAGCAGAAATGGAGAGGTTGCCGTAAAACGGAGAAAATACTGTGCCACCTAACCGAAAAGCAAGAATTGTGAATGGGAATAAATAGGGCAACCGGAACTATTTCCCCGAGGGCTAAATATATTTTCAAACTCAGCTCAACTATAATGACCATCAACCTCTTATTCGGAATATTGAAACCAGAAAAACATCATTTACACGTTACTACTGCTCTCGTGGAGATGGATAAATCTGCATTTAAAACAGACTCGTTTCCAACAAAAAAGGCGAATTACTCCTCGCCGATTTCGATTCTCCGATCGTGAGGTCAGATAGCGAGGTCATCAATCGCTATTTCGGTTAACCGCGCATCTGTCTGCATTTTTTCATTGCCAATCGTACCCCGAACTAAATTGGTTTTCGGTGCTAAGGTCGTCTGCATAATTTAAACATTCTTTCTCTGTGTTCGGCTCATATTCTTATCAGTTTTCTACCGCGCGTCCCAACAATATCGAAGGAACATTAGAAAAACTTTGGTATTATTATTTTCAACTGCAGCGAATCGTCATCCTTTCACTGCAGTCGTCCGAGACGATCTTGGGCTCATTATGTGCGAAAAAAATGAAACGAATTGATCTCGATTGAATTTTCGCATTTTTTACTAAGCCGGAGTGTCGAGGGAGAAAAAAATTCACTCTTTCTTCGAACTTAGATTGTCTAGCCTAGCTCCTTCGCTCCTTTTGGCATCTTCAGGGCGATGTTTAGGTTTCCGCGGCCCAGCATAACCTTTCAGAATGATGCACAAATGCATGGTAAAAATCTCGTTCGTCCGTTGCGCTTGAACGTCAGACGTGGAAATGTTCTAGGAGCTTCCAGCTTCCGTTGCGAGCCATATGGCGGCCGGAATGCTTTCAAATTCCCGTCACGCGACCCGGACTGCCTAACTCACCTCCTGTCGTTTCACGATTCCCGAGGGAGCCCGAGCGAACGTCCTACTTCTTATGACGTTCACGACCGCCTCACCAAGTGCCCTCAGGTTCAAGTTTGCACGTCTTTTAGCCCAAGTGCACCTTTGAAGTGGGACATCGATCGATCAGCGGAACCTGAGAATTTTGCCAATTATCAAAATGACTTGCCGGCCAGGTTATTTCACGTGTCAGCTGAGAAACTAGTGATTTGTCAAAGAATTGCTATCTCAAGGCAATGGATTGCAATTAAAACTCCGTTACTCCCGCCTAGCTTTCACGTCGAATATTCGAGAGAACGATTAGGCGAGTGAGTTTGGATTAAAGTAAAAGTGCAACTTGCACAATTAGCATAGAGTCTTGTGGTAGAACTAGTAATTACCTGGATCTTACGAACCGTTGGAATTCACCTGACAGTGAATATTACGTTGTATACTTCCGTCATTTCGTTGGCGTGTAACCTAATTAGCCCCATTGGTCGGATAAAAGGGTTCGCCTTTTGAATTTATATGTCTGTCGACATTCTTTCCAGGAAGAAGATAAATATATCGCTTATACATTGCTCTATCCCAAGAGAACTCTACTTTCCGTATTTGATTATCTTCTTCCCTAACATGGAAGTACTTTATGTTATCTGCACAACTATCGGTTTCCAAAAAACCAAAAGCTGAGATAAGCTGTACAGATTTTAGGACGACGAGATATTTAGTGTCGAGCAACACGTATTCAGGTTTGAATATCACGTTTCGCTATGCTATCGCAGCTTTCGTGAGATTTTTGAGCTTTTGAAAAATATATCCTGAACACGGGCATGTGGGGTGTTGAAATAAGTATTTTTTTCGAAGAATCGAATGAGATCAAGGGGCTGATTCTCTCTCTGCATTCCGCAAATCCACACTGCACTTTGCTGACGGATTTCTGTTCCTAAAGATGAAAATGATTTCGAAGTGCAGAGTTTTACCCTTTTTTGTTCTGAAAGTGCAGAGTGTAAACTTTGCATTAAAAATGGAAATCTGACGTAATTTTGGATTAGTTCTAAATTACGCTGAGGAATGATTCTTACTCTGCTCTTTGCTACTCTTCATTTCAGATCATTCATTTTGAAAAATATGAAGAGTAGGAGTACTTTTGGCTTATTATTTAATAATAAATAATTGTAATCGCCCGAGAAAAACATTTTTCTAGCCCCCCTCATGATTTGATGTTTTACATTTCAAATCATATTGGATATCCTCATATTGGATACTCGGATTCTACGTGCTTCGAAACTTAAAACATCAAATTTTGGGGGGGGGGAAATGTTTTTTCTTAGGCGATTTACAATGGTTTATTATTAAATAATAATCCAAAACAAAAACCACAAATGAAACGTCTGACCTTGTTGTAGAAATTCAATACTTCTCCGATTTCACGGAAACGCACTAGGTACAACAGGGAAAACGGCGGGAACGGGAACTCGCAGGGAACTAACTCAATTGCTCGCGGACGAGGAGCATAGTATCGGACCACCATCGGAACATGATCATGTTTTCACACGACAAAGAACCTGAGGAGGCAGGAGAGACAGTCCTTATCCGAGAGCGGAGTCGTAACCGTGACGAATCCTTGGACACATCGACGTCTTATATCTGTTGGGAAAAGACCCTTTATAAATGATGAGGCTGGCTCTAAAATTGAGCCGTTGCGAGTCCGAACATTATTTTTGGAAGGTAATTTCCTTCGTAGGACCGAGATTGATTTTTGGCGAAAATTTTTAGCTCTTATCGTTTTGCCGGAAAACTGCTAACGGCGTACGGGGGACGGACAGAATTTTTTTTATTGGATATTCGGATTCTACATGCCTTGAAACGTAAAACATCAAATTTTGAGGGGGTTAGAAAATTTTTTTTCTTGGGCGATTACAATGGTTTATTATTGAATAACCATGGGCACGATCTTCTTGACACTCGGATTGGAGGATGGAATGGGCTTTCGTAATTTCGTTCGGATGAGTCCAGTCGATTTCGAATGTCTCCTGGAAATGATTGGACTGAGTATTTCGAAAACAAATAAAGATAAGCTCAAACGAAACGGCGAGAGGCCCACTATGTTCGAGATTCAGGTACGCACTGACTTAATGTTGCGCGACATTGTATAAAGAATCCCATTCCGGATGGGATTCAAAAAATACTAAAACGCAACACACGGGATGCAAGATTCATTGTCGCGGAGCGTCCCGGATGCAAGAAAATGAATCCGAGACGCAGCTCCGCGACAGAGTCCGAACAAAGAATCCCAGTGCGTACTAGCCTTTATAGCTCCAACTCTCGAATTACACCCTCGTGGCTTTATTCAGCTTTATTGGTAACGGCTCAATTTTAGAGCCAGCCTCATCAATTAATTATAAAGGGTATTTTTCCTGGAAAAGACGTCGATGTTTTCGAGGTTTCGTCACGGGCTCGACTTTGCTTTCGGAAAGAAATGTCTCTCCTGTCTCCTCAGGTTCTTGGTGTGAAAACATGATCATGTTCCGCGGGTCGTTGGGTACTATGCGCCTTGTCCGAGAGCAATTTAGTTAGTTCCGTGCGCGTCTCCGTTCCCGCTGTTTTCCCGGTCGTAGTGCGTTTCCGTCAAGTTGGCGAAGTATTGCATTTCTACAGCAAGGTCAGTCGTTTCATTTCCAGTTTTTGTTTTGGTTTATTATTCAATAATAAACCATTGTAAATCGCCCAAGAAAATTTCTTTTCTAACCCCCACTCAAAATGTGATGTTTTACGTTTCAAGGCATGTAGAATCCGAGTATCCAATAAAAAAATCGGTCTGTCCGCCGTACGCCGTCAATACTTTTCCGGCCAAACTATAACAGCTACTTTTTCGAAATTTTCATCAAAAATCAATCTCGGTCTTACGACGGCCCAATTCTTGAACCAAATTGCTAACTCAATTTTAAGGGTGTGGGGGGGGGGAGAAAATTCATAATTTCCAAGGTTTTTCAGAAAAATTTGTATTTGTTATTAATTTCTATAGATTTTTGACGCTGAATCGAATGAAACCATCGCGGGGTCGATAGTTCTATTGGTTCTCGCGTTATCGCAGCTTTTGTGTCGAATTTGGGAAATATCCGGAAATTTGACATAACCTGTATAACTCGAGAGTTCTTGAAGCTATAAAAATCGTTCTATACTCGTTGGAATGCTCGTCGAACACTCTCTTCAACTATACCGTAAGGCGAACAATTCAGATTTTAATTTGGAAATTAAGAAAAATAAAAATGAATAAAATTACAATAGTTGCTACCGAGTTTTCCCCTATAGTTACCATCTGTTTTTCGGTGGGAACGTTCACAAATGTTCGAAAGATTTAGAGCCTTATTATACAGAGCCACTGCACTGGCGCGCGTTCGCCACCGCTCCAGTCGCGTAGACCAGCGAAACATGCTGGGCGACAGCTGTAGTGGCCAGGGGTCGCGTCTGTGGCGTGAGTGAGCCACTCCAGTCGCCTACCCTCAGTGGCGACCCCGCGCGACTGCGGCTGTAGTAGCGGACCATTGGTTGCTACGGCGCTTATTATACTGTGCCACCGTAGTCGCGCCACCACCCTTCACGTCACTCGTCGTATCCTTTCTTTCCTACTTCCATTTCTTAATTATTATGAGCAGTTGTGTAACTTCACGTGTAAAACCTATTGTCTGATGTAGTTTACATTACATTTACTTTTTCGTTACTAAAGATTTTTTTTCTTGAACCATTTTTTTGTTGGTTATAGTTATTTTACGACCTTCCTAATAAAAACGGATGCACTCCGATATTCCTATTCTTTCGGCGTTTTCTTTTTCTCAGTAAGAGAAGAAGCAACATTTCCTCTTCCTCACTAGACGAAGACATCTTTAAGACTCGCGCCAGCCCGCGCGACACCACGGTGGCGAACGCGCGCCACTGCAGTGGCTCTGTAATATAATAAACAAAATAATGGATAATCGTTTTAATTATATATTGAAGCGAAGGAATAATAAACCACTGTAAAATCATTTGCAGCGTTTTTGTTTCTAAGTACTCTTGACTTGATATTCTATGCAAAATGAAGAGTTATTTATTCGTCGTTCATAAGTTTGATAGCTTTATCGGTTCTCGACTTAAGGCAGCTATCGTGAAGGATCTTGAGGTTTTGAAAAATTATAAATAATTGTCCAACTTGAATATAAAGCGATAAAACTCTAAAGATTTTCAAAACGTTCTATCTTCATCTGCGTTTCTTATAATTGTTGTCCTTTACTCTCTCCGTCATCATTTTTCACTTGTTGTACATTCCTTCTCAGCTACTTGATCCATTTAAATAGTTAATTTCAGTTTTGAAGTGTTGCCCCCTTTTTCTGAAAACAGGAGGGGGTACTCGTCGACCATTCATGACCTCGAGATAAGAGACAACATTGGAAAAGCATTGAGAAAGCGATGGAAGATAGCGAGGCGCGGCTTAATGTAATGAACCCTTTTCCAGGAATCCTTAGTTGTTCTGAAAGGACTTGAGGATCGTTGGATTTGAATTCTGAACGAGTCGGCTTGGCCAGAATGGTTGAGAGGTAGCTCGAGAGTTTCCCTTTTCGCCTTCACGTAGTTCATCCCAATTTTCATGTTGCCAGTTATTCTGTGGTTTTGCTCGTCAGATATACTCATATTTCAGGTGCACTTCAGGTGCTATAGGTATACTTCGTATACTGTATGAAAGTTACATCTTAAAATTGGTAATAGACTTTTTCCTGTCTCTAAAATATACATCGTCCTTAGGAGTTCGAAATTTTTCACAATATTGGTCATTTTGGCTGAATAGGCGTGCTTCTCGAATGTTCCTGCTTTATCGTAATATCCGCTTTTCATGGTGCAGTAAAAACTTATCACCTTCAATATCGAGGCGAGAAGTTTCAATTCCAGTAGAGCGAAAAATGTTAAAATATCCGAGCCGCTGGTAAAGATTCGAAGTCCTCAACCAGTTGGTAATAAATTCTGTTTTCCCTCTCGTTTTCCGAAGGAAATTCTTTTTTTATGGTCGGTTGGCTATAAAAACGATAAATAGACATTTTCTGGCTTTCCCCCATTTTCCGTATCTGCTGGCTGTGATTCATTATTGTAATTTCCCCCCAGATTTGTCCTCTTTCTAGATACGGTTGCTACAGTCAACTTTTTATTGCTTAACTGAAACCGAGTTTACTCGGTAACAAGTGAAAATGAGTTTAAGGTTTTTTTTTTGGTCACACACGACCTCGGTAATCTTAGGATCTCCCATCCTTTCGATTTTTTCGTAGGTGAACTATAATAAATAAACTGTTCTAAAGCTATGGATCACCTTGAGCGATGGACGGTTCAAAATCGCAATGAAGTTCTCTCGCAAGTCTCGAGATTGCTCCCTCGGGTGGCGTAACGCCGAGGCTCTGATGAAATGGTAACCGAGTAGGAAGGATTGCCGTTGAGGGACGTCAACACCGTCAACTTGGAAATCTTATTGTCGAGAAATCTGAAAATCACAAATGCCAGTTGATGGGTCTTGAAATTTGAACTCAACTTTCATTTCGGGCCTATATTTACGAGCAAGATAAAGGTTATCGGTAGGCGTTCATAGGTTAGTGCTGGGAGATTTATTTATGCCGCTGTGTAAAGCTAAGAAAGAAACATTCATAATTGCTCTTTTTTGCGAAAGGTATTACAGATTAGAAATAGAAATTTCAGAGAAAAGTTTCAATTAAGTTCCCAAATATAAAAAAAATAAATAAATTCATTAATAAACCCATTATTTAGCTTTTTTAATTACCTATTATTTTTTTGTTCTCATTATTTCATCCTGAAAATTGATTCAGAAACCGCCGAAACCAGAAATTCATGGCGGCGTCTCTTTAGAAGACGTTTCTCAATCAATTACTCGGATTGTATTTATTGTAATGTATATTATTGCTCCAAATTAAAGAAATATATATATTTATTTGCAAAGATTATCAAAATACGTCGGGTGATGCTGGTAAATCATCGTTGCTCTATGTGAAGAGTTGTGCTTTCGCTCTGAAATGTTCGTTTGTTTGGGTGAATCACTTTTCCAAAAGGAAATCATAGCTTCGTTCCGAATCCATAAAACTCCCTTTCAGGAAAAGCCATCACGGTGCCCGTGGCCTCATCAACGTCCTCCCAACACTCGGCAGTAGCCTCTATAAATCTGTTGACCGTTCCTCTTCGTCGCGTTGTGTCGCATCGCCCGTGTCATGGCTCGAAGGTTTTTCACGCGTCGGTTCATCCGTTCAGCGATTTACTGCCAGGGCCGTCTACGCTGCGCCAATGCGGGCCACATTTCATGCGAGTACCGGGGACTAATCAATCGCTTCGGAAATACTAATTAGCTCGATTTTATCCTCCAGGAGCTATTTGAATTTCTCGATGTGTAACAAGAATGATAGATTTTTTGCAAATTTTTCACCCCGCATCTTCGACTGCGTTTATTTCGAGTCCAGAGTTGAGGAAATCGAAACCCCTCGGA
The DNA here is from genome assembly GCA_037159825.1 of Tupiocoris notatus. Taxonomy (NCBI): domain Eukaryota; kingdom Metazoa; phylum Arthropoda; class Insecta; order Hemiptera; family Miridae; genus Tupiocoris; species Tupiocoris notatus. The sequence goes on from JASJUZ010000178.1 coordinate 126,174, forward strand.
TCCATTATTCTCTTGAGGGTTCCAAGGTTCTATGGTGAATTTTAGAGCTTGCCTGCAAATTATTTTTCCAGCGCTTTCGCCTCCACAGGCCTCTTTATAGAGTCGTTATTTTGGTTTATTATTCATAATAAACCATTGTAATCGCCCAAGAAAAAAAAATGTCTAACCCCCGCCTCAAAATTTGATGTTTTACGTTTCAAGGCATGTAGAATCCGAATATCCAATTTAAAAAAATTCTGTCAGTCCGCCGTACGCCGTCCATTGGTTCTATTCATTCCAATGAGTATAGAACGATTTTTATAGCTCCAAGAACTCTCGAGTTATACCCTCATGTCAAATTTCTAAAAATCTCCCAAATTCGGCACCAAAGCAGCGATAACTCGAGAACCAATAAAGCTATCGACCCGGTGATGGTCTCATTCGATTCAGCGTCCAAAAATCTATATAAATTGATACCACGTACACATTTTTCTGAAAAACCTTGGAAAATATGAATTTTCCCCCCTCAAAACCCCCAAAAATACCCTTAAAATTGAGCTACCAAGTTGGTTCAAGAATTGGGCCGTCGTAGGACCGAGATTGATTTTTGGTGAAAATTTCGAATTTTTAGCTCTTACGGTTTGGCCGGAAAACTGCTAATGGCGTACGGCGTACGGCGGACGGACAGAATTTTTTTTATTGGATATTCGGATTCTACATGCCTTGAAACGTAAAACATCACATTTTGAGGGGGTTAGACTTTTTTTTTCTTAGGCGATTACAATGGTTTATTATTGATAATAAACCAAAAATGATTAAAACTACAATAGTTGCTACGGAGTTTCCCCCTATAGTTACCATCTGTTTTTCGGTGGTTTATATTCTGTCACCGTTCTTATTACCGGTTCCGGTCAAAACGTTCCTTGCCTATTCAGTCTCTCGTCGCGCTCTCGCGTCTTCGGCCGCTCCACTCGCGTCTCCACCGTTCAGTCTGCGTTATCCGTGGCGACTTCGAAAACAGGTATTTTTCAAAACACATTTCAAAATTGTTTTGATCCTCTATAAGTTTATTCATTTTATTTATGAGAATTTCATATCCCTGTCGTTTTTCGTTTGTCGTTTGTTCATTGATGGCGATTTTATCGGTTTGAAGGGTTAATACTTACGCTCTAGGTTCACGAATGATCAGGAGCCGGATTTGTTGCTGTTTAGAACTTTGCCCGTGCTCTTTGGTGGAGTTTCGCACGAACTTCAGCGCCTCTAGTAAACTGTTCAAGGTTCAAAATTGTTTCGAATTTGAAAGCGCGCACATTCTTGAAAATGTTTCTCTCGATTGCGGATTCTTTCCACTCTTTTATGCTTTACCCCGTCTGTAAACACTCGAATATCTAATGTGCGAGGCGGTGAAATATGATTTGTTCGGAAAACGGTTTAACGGACGGTATTTTCTACACTGTAGCGTTTTATTCGCTCTTTCCTTCTTTTCGAACTTATTAGAAAATAACCGTGTTAAAAATAGATATTATTTCGACAAGTTGACCGATTGAATAGTATCAATTTCTATTTGATGAATTTTAAGGCGTTTTAGTTGGAAGCGATGGAAAAAGGATTATGAGAATGATGATGAAATTGGAATTATTTTTCCTGCATATTAGACCAATAAACGTCGTTTTTCTGTTCCAATAATGTAACAAATTAAATCCGATGTAATTGTTTATTGTCTTCCAGTAAACGTACGAAATTGGGCTGTTCTTGATTTAGGATAACACGCAGTTATTCCATTGTATGCATTACAATTTTTGGTTTATCATTCAATAATATTGGTTTATTATCAACAATAAACCATTGTAATCGCCCAAGAAAAATGTTTTCTAACCCCCTCCAAATTTTCCGGCCAAACTATAATTGCTAAATTCTTGACATTTTCACCAAAAATCAATCTCGGTCCTACGACGGCCCAATTCTTGAACCACATTGCTAGCTCAATTTTAAGGGGGAGAAAATTCATATTTTTCAGCGTTTTTAAAAAAAAAGAAAGTTTATTTGGTATCAAATTATATAGATTTTTGGACGCTGAATCGAATGAGACCATCGCCGGGTCGATAGCTTTATTGGTTCTCGAGTTATCGCAGATTTTGTGCCGAATTTAGGAGATTTTCAGAAATTTGACATAACTCGATAGTTCTTGGAGCTATAAAAATCGTTCTATACTCATTGGAATGGTCGTCAAACACTCTCTCCAGCTGTTTCGTTAGGCAATAAGTTTAGCTTTTAATTAGGAAATTAAGAAAAATAAAAACGATTAAAATTACAATAGTCGCTACGGAATTTTCCCTTACCAATCTGTTTTTCGGTTGGAACGTCACACATGGACGGAATAATTACACTCACAAATGGATAATCTTCTTAAATCATTATTGAAACAAAGGAATAATAAACCATTGTACAATAATTTGCAGCGTTTTCATTCTTCATTTCTTAGGTATTAAATTTTTTTAAAGCATTTTTCCATCCTCGATGTTTCTTCCCATTGCCCGCGAATTCCGCTTCTGATTCTCGCGGGTGCGCTGAATTATTCATACGGCTCGTGGTGGTTTATATAGCTCCCGAGTGGAAGACCGACATCCCGTAACTTGCCGAGTCACTTTCGACGACTTTTTTCAACAGCTTTTCGCTTATGTGATGGTTCTAAATCTGCCGGCAGTATTTCATTCGACTGTTTTTTCTTTCTTCGACAAATCAATTTATGATTTTTCGACCCGTCATTTAAGTCCTTTAACTTCGTTTTCCATTTAATACGGTTTCCATTTACTACAGTTCCATAATGATTGTCGCCTCTTATGTATCGACGAAAATTAGTCATCAGTGTACTTTTTTGCGATTCTCCTGTGAATCTTGGGAAATTACGATTTCACCCCAGGCGTCTCAATGGCAATTCACCTCGTTAGAAACGTCTTCACAGAACTGAAGGCATCGCAAGTGGAAGCAAAGCTGGAAGCGTGTTTAATCTCATTAGAATATCGCATTACAAACTCATCATTATAGTGTTCCTTGCTCCAGTCTATCGCGTTTCCAGGATAAAGCTTTTAAGAGGTCGGAAGTGCTGAGGGTTAACGTTGAAAGCTTCGCACCGACTGAAAGTTGAGTAGACACGAAACAATCAACGGTCCCAACTCGAATCGACGATCTTATATCGATGGCGGTGTACATATTATTTTTCTAAAATGTGTACGCCGTTGGCTGGAAAAATACCCGGATTTCCATTTTCGACCTTGAATGTTTTCTAAAAATCCAAGTGTAGTGAAAAACGTCGTTTTTCTGAATCGTTAGCACACTATCGCAAATGGATGGTCTTCTTAAATCATAGTTGAAGCAAAGGAATAATAAACCATTGTAGAACAGTTTCCTGCGTTTTTTCAAAATGTATTATTTTTAAACGACGGAAGCACTTGAACGCTTCATTACGCCATTCAACACAAGGACGAATACAGCGATAGGAGTAGCATTAAAATTCGATTTTGGCTAACGAGGGGGTTAAGAAATTTAATTGCAAAGGCGGAGTTGGAAGAAAGGAAGGTCATCGTAAGACACGTCGCTAATAACTGAACATCTGAATCAGCGAGACCTCGACCCCATGGCTGGATACTAAGCTATGCATGGAATGATAATGATGTGTAACGACCGTGACAGGCAGACGAACTTGTGAAGCTCGCATGAATGAATTCTCGTAGTTATAGAGTGTAATTTACGATTACGAAGTTTTCCAATGATATTAGTCCGAATAAAAGAAAATGGAACGAAGGAAGGAAGTGCAAAATAAAATGAGCGTTATAATCGAATTTCTACCCGAAAACACACACAAGATCCATTTTATGGATTTGAAATTCGCTTAATGTTCTGCGTTTTTCGATTGTAGAGGAGGGCTTTTCAATTCGATATAATTTGGTTGCTGTCTATCACTCGATCTCGCAAGTGCCCACCCGGTTGCCCGCAGACTTGTTTTGACTAACAACTCTCTGATTCAAGGACGCTCCTGGCAAGGACGTCTACCTCAGGAACGTTGCATTTCTTTTTCCGAGTTTTTAAGAGGGATGATTATTCTTTCTCAATCGGTTATTACTCTTACGTGACACTTTTTTTTACCTTTAAGATGCAACTTGTGCCTTTTTTGTGATTTCGGCGGTAATGTTTCGATTTTTATTTTTTTTACGCATTTATCGGATGATTGATTCCTGTGTTCATTTATTCTGTCTCCTGAGCGCAATAGTTTTCCTGGGCATTTTGAAGAAGCATGATCTTGTTTCCTACAATAAACTCCCCCGTTACGGCTATGATGATACGTTTTTATTCTATTGAGCCTTCAAGCTGTCTCCTGTGCGTGCTTGAAGGAGCCGTTCTGTATCTGCGTACGTGATTCGAGCTGTATCTTTCTTGCAACTGACCCATCCTCTGGCCGATTGTCTGAGTTCAGTGGCCCTTCCTCTCTACCCGTCACGTCTGTCGACCTGGAGCCGAAACTAGTCATGGTTTCCCCCAATTTTTTTTCACTTGTGTGGTGCGCGTTTTGTGCGCTAAACAGTTTGTTAGAGAAATCAGTAGGTTTTCAGCATCGATTAGTAGGTAAAATAGGGTCTATCGATTTAACAATATTCACATTTGATTAATATATTAAACCTAGTTTGAACAGATTTTCATCATTTTAATCATACTCCTATTTACTATTCTTACTTTTGGGCTTGAATAAAATGGCAGGGCGGATAATTATGTAGAATATTAACTTCTAATCTCGAACGGGTACTAATTTAGCCTAATTAAAGGCTAGAGCTAGATTATATTAGGAAGTGCTTATAGATACTGCATTTCGCATGTCTGGGTAATTCGTTGCAGGCCTTTTCCTGTATTTATTTGCCGCCTTAAAAAAATTATAGCTGGCCTCTCGATTTTATGCCAAGGTGCTCAACACGTAAACTGACCGATCTCTGTCCAGATCGGCTATCACCTTCCGATTATGACTGTCCTCAATGGTATGCGCTATTATCGACCCTGGTGCCGTCTCTTCGGTCAACTTTTTCTACTGGCCGTTCAATGTCGTCGCCATTTTAGTCAACCTTGGTCTTTCCTACTTCCGCACTCCCGCCGAAGTTAGATAAACAACTTATCTCCGAATAATGAAATCGCTGAGCCGCGCGATTCGGCTCGAAATGCCAGTAACTAGCTCGTCGTCGAGCTGTTCGCAGTGACTTCAAAACAACTGAAAATTTTTTTTAATTACTACTTAGTTAATTTTTTTTTCTAATTTTTATGTTTATGAAATAGTAGTTTTACTAAGTTTTTTGTTTTTTTGTGCTTCCAGGAGGGCTGAGTTTTCTTATAAAATTTAGGCTTTCTTTTACAAAGAAAAGGTTTTCTCATGAGCGGTCTTTTCTTATCACCAATTAGCTATGAAATATCAACCACCATTTATTGAGTTACAATATTCCTTGATCTATTATTTTATTTAATCTGCAGTAACTATTCCATCGTTAGTTTCGTGGTTGATACACAATCAAGGTGATCGGTTTGCCTGTCTTGTCCGCTTTAGCGCCACTTGGCAAGCGTGGTTGAGTTCGGAAAGCCGCCGCCCGATTTCGCTTCAGAGGCGATAATGTAGTTTAGTTCCTCTACGAGCCGCTTGAGTCGAGGGATGTCTTCCCTTCTAGTGCGCTCTGTTGATCGTCGCTTGAGTTTCCTTGCTCAGTCGCCAGATAGCGCAGGGGTTAAATTCCTGCGATTGATCAAAATTGGCGTGGCTAGAGTTCCTTGGTTGAGTCAATCCAGATTTTTCATACAACCATTCCTGAATACTTCTTCTCCTTGTCGTCGCATTTTTTGATGTTCAAAAGGTATAAGGGGAGGAAAACCAGGTGACCCATTTTCCGATTCTTTATTTGCTGGCCGAGCACGAGGGCTGTGGACCCTATGACTCTACATGTCATCGTTCTGAGGATGCCCGAATGGGGCTCGGTGGTCGGCCATCCAATAAAGAATGGGGAATGAGTCGCCTGATTTTTCTCCCCCTTTCACCACCTGGACATTCCTGAATATTTGAGAAGATACTTGAATTCACTGTCGTGATTTAGATGCACAGAAATAAGAATCACGCTCCACGCTGTCCGCTAACGACTCATGGCACTTGCAAGCATAAATAATTTAAACTTCCTTGTAAATACGCCAGGCTCGAATCTCTTGCACTTTAACAATTAAAAGGTTTAATAGTTTTACATTCCTTTGGGTAAACCTGCCAGAAGTGAATAGGAGGATTGTAGGAATCAGTAAGCCCTTTTTAGTTTGCAGTTTGATTAATTTTGAACGGTTTCTAATCCTATGCTAGCGTCCACTGTGAAGCCTTTCCAGTTATGTTTATGAGCGTTTATGAGCGCTTAAAGCTAATCCCATGCCCACGTCGACCGTGCTTCCTCATTTAGGATCAATTTTTGGATGGCCTGCACCCTTTTAATGCTATTAATATACCGCCATATGTCGTCGGGATTTTCCTTTTTTCATCATCTCATCGTATTTTCTCAACTCTTCGTACTTCAGGAATCCATCAATTCCTGTAATGAATATTCGTCGAAAGCTTCAACGGTGCAGAAAGGTCAATTGGATTCGTTATTAGATTTATAATAGGCTACCCGCTGTCCTTTCTCTTCTGTTCGATTGATTTATAGGGTATATTGTTGTTTTTTCTTAGTGCAGTTTATATGCTAATTCCCACGCGAGGCCAGATGATTGAATATTGTTAAACCAGGATGTTTAAATCAATCAAAGGGACCTCTTCTGTTGTAAGCATGTCCAAGACAAAGGTCCAGCCCGATGTTCTATTGTTAGGTTTATTGTGGACTTCAGTCATTCGATTGTCCGGCCGCCGTGTACTTATCAAGCGTGTGCAGCAATTGGCATTCAATCAACTCGAACGTTGACTTCTCCGCGGTCAATTTGAGACCGCTGAAATTTTCGATTTTTATTCAGTTACGGAAGTTGGAAACATGTGCAGGGAAAGAGATCTATAAATTTGAATGAAAAGGGGACTATTTTTTTTTTCATGAGTTGTATTTTTTCCTCCTCCGCAGAGAATTTCAGAAGTTCTTTAACGTTCAAATTATTTTGTTTCAGCTAAACCGAAACTTACACCATCCATTGATTCGACAGATTCTACAGATAAGGCTGGCTCCATCGAAGATGAAGGTAACTAGGCTTTCAATTTTATTCAGATTTTTCGGAATCAATTGACGGTGGACTGTGTTTCAATTAAGCCCAAATGCCTCAAAACATAATTTTCAGTGAGAATATCCGTAGAGGCGATAGTGCTTGGCCAGGAGTGGAAAATTGAACTTTATACGAGCCACGTTAGTATTTTCGTACTTCTTCAGCACTGATAAGCCATTGGGATTTGAAATAATTTATTTATTTGCATGGGAATATTTTCAGAATTCACTTTAAAATATTCACCGAAAAATAAATTCTGAAATGCTGAAAATGATCCTCAATACCTAGTACCTATCATAGGTGCAGGATACATGTAATGTAAACCTCGAGTTTTCGGACCTTATTTTCTTTTTTTTAAATGTATAACTTCATAACGGCTCAATCTTGTTGAAAGCTCGATGAGCTTAATATGAGGCAAATCGAAGGAAATTGAAAACTCAATCTCAAGACCGGAAGAAAACTTCCAGGTCACATCGAAATTTTACGGGCTATTACGGATTTACTTCTTTGATTTTTCGCGTGCCTCAGGGTTTTTGGGTGGCGGGTATACCTCTGGTATAGAGCAATTATTGTCCTTTGCTAACCGTTTCCTCGTATTGTTGATCGCAGTCGATTGGTATTGACTCACTATCTAACGCTGTATTAGATAATTGAACCATTAATCTTGTCATCAAGTCGTGGATTACGAGCAATTAATCCAGCAGAATATCATCTTCGATGTCTGAAACCATGGGTTTGCATCAGTCTTTAGTGTACTATTGATAGTCAATATTCTTGAAAACAGCTACCTGAATTTATTGTTTATTTTCATTTTATTTTGAAGAAAATAACGATTTTCAAGATTCGATGAATTTCACTGCTCACTGATAATTTCCTTTTGAGCTTTTTGATCATGTTTTCGGTTATGGATATTGGCTTAAGATTACCATTAGAGGTGGCTTTCATTTCGGAATTGAGACAAGCACTTAGAGCATTATGCGTACCGTGCTGCGATGTCCATCCTGAGAATCAGCAGCGGCGGCTGACTATGGCGCTATGCGGTTAGGAGGTCCCCCATTACAATAGTAATGAGAGACAGGGTCGAACCGTGACAGATGCCTGGAGGCGGCTGGTAGGAGGAATTGAAACGTTAAGGTAAAGGTTGCCGTGCTCGAGAGCTTCGTCTAAACGTAGAAAGCCATCAGTGAGTCGATCGTTTTGGATTTCTGGCGGATGAAGCCTATTTTTGAGTGTATATTACTACGTGTATATTACTATTACGTGAGCAATGCGATTTATTTGTAGCAACTAACAAAAAGGAAGATACTCACGGATCTGAATCTCAAATCCAAACAAAATGAGTCGAATTCCCTATATTTTGTGGGATTTCGCTGCGCTGATCTCCGGAAAAATTTAATCCGTAGTATCGACGGGTTTCAAAATGTCTTCAAACTGTTGCAATATCATCATTTCAACCTTTTGCATTTCCGCTTTCCAAAATATTGCATTATGATGAGCTCGCTCCCATTCTCCTCCCAATTCGAGTGTTCGAAGATAGGGGATGGGATAGCAACTCGTCAGAGGTTGGGGAGCGGTTGAACGCCGATGTTACCATGGCATCCGGATGAAAGCAGGAGCATGGTTTGCCCTGACCTCATGGTTCCATAACTATCGATCCAACTGGATGCTGCCTTCAGCTGCCAAATCTGATAATGTCCTTCCACTTCACCTTGGTTACTTCATCTCGCTGCTGAAGGGGACTACGTTCCGCGCCGGTGGAGTTGATGGGCGCCTCTTTGCCGAAACGGCCCCGAGCGGATACGTCAGGCCTTTCCATGATCGTGTAATATTTTTCGATCTTCCATATTTCCCCGGCGCTTCCGAGCCAAAACTTGGCTAACTCAGTTTTGGTTGTAAATTTTTGAAACCGATCCGATCAGGACCGTAATTTCTGCGATGAGCACGGTTCAACGCTCAGTATTAGCGGAGGCGATTCTGTTGTGTAGTGTAGATTTCGGGTTGATTGACTTAGGATAACACGTACTGTTTCCAATGTATATAAGTTCAAAGTCATTTCGATTTTTACGGGCGTTAAAAATTAATATAATATTAGTTAATGTAAATATTGTTAAAATTTAATATAATAAGATTCACTAAAGGCATTGAAATGTTCGTTTGGAATTGCAGATGACGTAAGGTATTTATCATACGCCCTACTTCTCGCCCACCATACTTGCCTACACCATACTTCTGTGGTGTTCGCATTTTTCGTGATTTCTCCTCGTCTAGTTTTTACATCCATCTGGCTTAACTTGGTGATCTTCTCCATTGCTTTATACGGCTGTGATCTTTCGCCCCTTTGGGCATCTTGAGGCCAGCATAGGTATTTTGGGTATTAATAAAACAGGGGAGAACAAGTCGCCAAGTTATTCTCCCCCTCAAACTTATTGGTATTTTCCGCTTTCTGTTTCAGAACGTCATGGCCTACCACAACGAAAAGATTCGGCATGGCTGATTTCGTCCATCATTATAAAGGTCAGTTTGCATGTATTTAGAAACCTTTATATCGAAGCACAAGTAAATGCCAAAATAAAGGTGTCCATAAACCAGTAATGTATATAGATCACACAGTACTTCCATGTTAGAGTTGGGAGACAGGTAATATAACCAATTATGAAATCGAGAAACTCTATCAAAGGCTGCAACGCTAGTGCAATACAATATTGTAATTTTAAAACTACTCAGGAGTCCGAAAAACCGAATATGCAAGAATTTGTTTAATAAGGCTGACTACGGTCTGTGAGCGTAATAATAATAGACAGGTTTTGTGTAATGAGATCTTTTCCATACTACTCTATTTTCACTAAGTCTGACGACTTTTTTCACTTTTTGACCGCACACTCCCGGACACTTGTTCAGAAAGTGTTTCTGAGTTTAACACAAAGAACTGTTCTTTCAAATTCATCTCCGTTCCGATTCCAACTTTTTGGATGACTACAATACTTCCTTATACTACGTAAACATGGAAGTAAAAATAAAATTATAGTGCTCAACTCTTTTTAATTCATTCTCTGAGTATCTGAGACTTGAATAATTAATTATGTGATTATTTATGATCATCTATAGTTATTTACCCATCAAGTCGCCTACGCATCGAATAGTTCTCGTTCTCTGTTATCATCGTATTTGTTTTCTTTCAAAAATCTCTCTATTTGCAAACTGTAGAGAACCTATGATCCACATAATAATTGGGATTGTCTTTGCACACGTTCACGGCCCTCCTCAGCTCTGATATTCAGTTGTATCAATTGAACCCAACGGTAATCCTTGAGCGTTTCGTCGTCGTTTCGTTTTACGGCCCTATAAATTTCAGCAATAATGATGTGCGATAGCGATAGGCCGACTGGTAATCAAGCCTATAAAATTTATGCCCTTCTGGATCGATGACCTGAATCGTCGAACTGACATTTCCCCTCGGTCTCCGGCTTGTTTTTATAAATATTTCTTCTCCAAGTTTCGACTTGTTTGTTTTTGGTCGGAAAAATCGATCTGTTTTTGCCCATTTTCAAGGCTCGACTGACTCTGAGCTTTCTGGTAGAGCTGGAGGGAGAAAAAGTCCAAATGGGGTTTCCTGCTGGGATAAATTGGAGCGATTCCAGTTCTCGGGTTAAGAAAAAAAAGTTTCGACGACGCTTTCCTGAAAGCCGAAAGTCTCCGAAGCTTTTCAAACTTCCCCTCATAGCCCACGTGCTGACTGGCAGTCATTTCCTCTTCATTCATCCTTTGCCTTATTCAGGACGGATGGATAATCATCCTTTCCCCCGATTTTTGAAAGAGCAAAAAGGGCATTTTTATCTTTAAAAAAAGGCGTGCGATCGATTTTTCACTCTTGCTCATGCTAATTAAGGTTTCATGGATCATTCATACCCTCGCCAGTTTTCATCTTATTAATTTGACGAATGGTGAATTATTACGCTTTTTTGATCATCTGAAAGATTTACATGTTCGACTTATTAGAAAATATTTTGAATTGTTGTGGAAAAAATGATGAATATAAAAACTAGGTATCTCTCAGGCTCCAGCGTTTTATAATCCAGATGGTGGTTTTTTGTATTAAACACCTTCTGATTAAAACTAATAAAAAAAAAAAAATCCTGGCTCCTAAATCTTGGCTGCAAATTTTTTTTCACCGGGCGGAATAAATTGTTCTCTTACTGACTAAAAATTAATCCGAGTTTCACATGGTTCACTACAAAATCATCAGCTATATATATTAGATTAAAGGGAGTATACATTTTGTTGATCTTGAACTAAACGAAGAGTTGCATCGTTCTATCGGATTATAATCAACTAAACTCGATATTTGCTCTCCTTTATTTTTTTTTCTCTCGCGAAAATTATTCTCAAACTGGTTGACACTCGATACTAGAACAGATTCCATCCCAAGCTCTTCGGCAATCGTCTTTATTGGAGGGAACTTGAAATTGGATACGGAATTCGCTTTTTCAAACAAGGTATTGCGACGACGTGCGGTCGCGGCTGTACCGTTTCGGTTTACATAAGGGTTATTGGCTTTGTGTCGGTAGGTGCTTCCGCCGACTGCGGTACTCCTTGGTTTCAACCTCATCCCCGAGGGTCTACTTGTGTGGGGCCTTGCAAACACGAGATCGAGTTGATGGGTTTCGAGGGGAAAATCTGTTCTCAACCGCGAGTCAGAGAACTTGATTCTGCGAGCTTGATCCGATACTCTTACTTTCAGCTCCATCGATCACCATAATTTTTTATTCGAGCTGGGGACAAACCGAAGCCCAGATTAGCGAAAAGGCGTTACCCTTAGTAAATGCGCGCTTTAATGCAGCCTCTCATTGAGAGCGTGGTCCTTGGAAATTTATATTCATTTCAATTCTCAACAATTCTACCTATATTTCACCAAAATTGTATCTCATTTGCGCTGTTGGCTATTGTTTCTTCAATATTAATTTTTTCCATCTGTTGCTTCTTTGATTGGAATTTTGAGAATCGAAAACGAATAATGAATGCAAGATAAAGCTACCTACTGATTTCGTATGTAATTTTCCAACTCCCACAATATTGTTAGAGCTGGAGAACGGCTGAAAACAGTCGCTAGGCTTGACATAGAAAATGTTGAATCAAGGTGAAGGCAATCTATCATGGCCTAGACCTATTCGTTGGGAAGGTGCGATATTCCCCTTAGGGCACTCGAATAAACCATGACTGGTCTTCGCTCTAAAAACAATCAAACCGTGAACTTCTTCGAATTCCGCCCACATTCGCGTGGTTTTGGCCGTTTTCGGCCGCAATCCTTAGCTAGCCCGAAACGCAAACATTTTCGTTTTTCAACTCCACACCTTAACGGAGGGTGCAATTTTCGTTTCTTCGCTCGGGCTTCCCAGATTCGGGCGGTTTCTATGCCGCGGAGATCACGATATTTTCGGCTATTCGCCTTGGACCACCTACCCGTTTTTCGAGCTCATGAAAATAATTAGAGAGGTTCGTATTCGGAGAGACTGTGTGACGGACATTGAAGGATAAACGGCCTCGTCCTTCGCTCTTTTTGAACACGTGCTAGCCAAAGGTTAAGAATCCCACCTTACTTTTCCTTCTCTGGAGGCCTAAAGGGTAAGCTTCAAGATCAGTCGTTGGGCAAATGTCACGAACAGCGTTGGTGACTATTTCATTCGGAAAACATCACGTAATTTCTGCCGCGTTAATTTGAATTAACCGACGATATTATAAAGTGTCCACTAATTATTCCGTATTCAGGGGTGCTTTTAATTATTTTAATTTTTTTTATGCCTAGTTTTTTAAACTTATTTCTCTTTTTAATTTTTTATAAATTATTATTATTGTAAATTAGAAAACATTTCTATTCTTCAACTCCAAATTGCAATACCGGATGAAGTGCGATTAAAGCGGGAAGAATAAGTTTTATCCTCGAAACTGAATTTTTCTTTGACCTGTCAGCTTTTTCGTACCTTCAGCTGGATCTCTACTTCTGTCGAGTAAATTGGATAATCAAATTTCGCCTTGGCAGTTGCTAATGGATACGGGAAACGTCAGTTTCCTCGTACGAGGTTGAATGAAGATGGATGAACCTTGACGTCTCTGATTTTTTCACAAGGACAAAATTTGCGCGAGCTGGCTTAGAATAAATTGCATTCCCGACATCAATCAACAGTCACTAAGCGTTCTATCGGTGTTGAGGAGGATTCATTTTTCGTTGGTTCTTCATTGTTTTATCAAGTTTTAGGAGACGAATTTTCGACTATTCAACGAATTACAATAAATATTACTTAGCCTCATTTCTCGTCCCCTACGTTGCTGTCAATAATTTGATCTATCTAAAGATCAAGTCTTTTACCAGGGGCGAGGTCGAAACCTTTCAGTCAAAGGATGAATCAGGTTTAATGCTCAATTGGATCACAAGCTAGAGCACTTGTAACAGTTGATTATTCAGCTCTGATGTCTTAACCGATCGACCAATGAACACAGATCGTAAGAGTGATGGATCTATGGCCGTCGAAAGGCGACGAGCTCCGATCGAAAGACTGCCGAGTATCTTTGCAGAATAGGTGACATTGTAAAAATCGTTGTGATTTCTTTTACGCAAAATTAATGCTTATCGATGCGTTTGAAATGTTGCGCTTATCGTTTGAAGCACGATTACTTTGATCGTTTATGGTCGAAAAATATGCTAACATTTTTTCTTTGCTATGCATTTCGTATGATTGTGCGTTGGTTAATTATTCCTGATAGACTCGTGTTAAATTTTTTATGTTTTAAGTAGGTGATCCGCTTGATTTACCGAACTGTAGTCAATGTTTCTTCAGGTCGAAAATTATATCACCGTAGTATTTTATTCAATAAAAAAAAAAAACAATCCGACGAAATCTCTCCAATTAAAGTAGTTGCCTTTTTTCGGATTTTAAAACATACTAACGAATATTCAAGGTTGTTGAGAGTCGCCTTGAAAACAAGCGAATGACTATACAATGAAGATTACGCGTATTTCATGTTCTTTTGGAGTTGAGTTCTAAGTAATATAAAAACTTCGTCCCTACTAAGGCCCAGCCGTTGAGTCGTTTTGCTCTCGTACTTAATCCTTTTATTCCGTTATCTCAAGGGAGGCTTTATTCCTCGGGTTTGGCCTTGACAGCCGAATAGCCGGCCATTCGGGTTCCAAATGACTCTTTTATCTTTGTGTCGACGAGTTACTGTGTATTTTTCGTATAGTACTCTCAACTTTACGGTCACTTAGATGAAAAGCCGAGCCGAATTGTGACGTACTCGAAAAAGGTTTCTCATAATTTTCCCCCTCGGCCCGAGTGCTTTTTTCATTTTCCTCTTCTTCGGCTTGGAGTTTCATTCGCTAACCGACCTCAGTTTTATGTTCGGATTGATGTTTCCAATATTTTTATTATGATAAATCCTCAGTACGACGTAGTTACAAATCTTTAAGCTCCTGTCGACTACCTCGTTTAGACAAAATGAGAGTGTTGAAAGTGTAGTCGGTGTAATTTCATTAACTCATTCAGCATTTTTGAATTGGATCACGCTCCTCTGATTATTGACCGGTTTTAAAACCCTGGCGAGAAGCAAGCCTTCAGAGAGGGAGGAACGTTAATTCCTCTCGTATACGACTGAGGTTCGTCAAAAGAAATTTCACTTTTCGAAGAAGAGAAAAAATCCACCCAGAAGTGATTCGGTTTTAAAATTAATCCTTTTGCAAAGAGGAGCTCGCCTCGTTGGCTAGGGGATGTTATGTGACGTCGAATGAATACGGCCGAAAGAGATAGCGAACGAGAGGGTTCTTTCTAATCAAGATCAAGGGAAACTCGGAAGCTCGGCTGCGAAAAGTGAAACAAAAAGTACAGCTACCTCGAGCGAGGGAAATGTATTTCAAAGGTAAGATGTTTTCTAAGGCTTTTCAACGGAGCTAAGGTGAGCCTTTCAATGTAAATCCTCCTTCAGTTCGCCCGTTCTAAGAAACTATCGGGATAAGACGAATCTCATTAGGATTCTCAGCCAGCTCAGAAGGAATTTCGAAGGTCGGGACGCGAACGTCAATTGTTCTATTGTCTCAAGTCTTCTTCTCTTGCTGCGATCCGTTTTGATGAACAATCGGTGAATAAAGTTCGTTCTGGGCCGAATACTCGGTCTGGAGATCCATTGAAATGAAAGACAGTCACGGCTCGTCGGCAATAGTATTCTGGGTTGATGATTAGGAAGGAAAAAAAGCCTGGGAAAATGTATAGGTTGAAAGAGTGCAACAACGGAAGATTTTATGCGTTTTATATATTTCTTCGTGCCTTTATGCTTTGAATGTCAGCAAAGAAGTGAGAAGTTATTGGCTAATAATAACGTAGATGAAAATATTAATCTAAGTAAAATTTCTGAAAGATAGCTGTTCAAAATAGGCTATCGGCAATAACAGACTAATATCCATGGCTTAAGGTTCGGTTTTGACTCAGCGTGGAAATTGAGCCCAAGTTGACAAGCGACTGGTAGATATCGTAGGTGCTCGTATCCCTGAATGCTTCAATCTATGTCTTGTTCGCCGTAGTTCAGCTCCCCGTTTTACTGGCATTCTATTGCAGTGCAGTGACTCCTGCTAGTGCCGGTTCGTGCTGACTGCGCCGATAAGCCAGGTTCAACAGGGTCGAGTTATTGCACCGCCCGCTATTTCCAGTAATTGCCGTCTTATCTAAAACCAGCTTGACCCCTGTCTGGCTACTCACGTTGCACCATGGCCGTTGCAACTGCCGTGCCATTCAATCGGTCGAAATTCTATCAGCGGCGATATTGAGTAATCCGCCGCAGAAAATCAACTCGATTTCCAACCGCGCATTCTCCAAAGTGAACGATCTCTTTCAAGAATTTCTAAACATTTAAATCCCAGAATTTTTTTGTTGTTTTTTTTTGTTGTAAACTTACCCAAGATTCCTCTCTTACCCCTAGACCGCTCCAGTCCTATTCTCATGCTGGATTCCCATGCACATTTACCTGCGTCTCGCTTGGCCTCCCTTTCTGGGTTGTTGAACTCCATTGCAACCAGCGATGCTTACCAGATATAAAACTTGAAGTCGAGATAGCTATAGCACTCACGATATTCCTATTGTTCCTGGAGTTGGCCGTGTCCCTGGAGGCGGGGATCCTTGTTTGGCCACTCATTGTTCTAAACGTTCTTGCTGTTGCCTCCGTTTTTTCCTGAGCTAGTTTCGATGCTTCTTCGTAGTTCAATTGTTCATTGCGCTGGAACATATTGTGACATGGCAATCATCGAAGTACTCGATGTGTGACAAAGATTTAAGTACGAAAGTCTTTAGAGTTGGCCTCAGTTTCGATATTCCTCAACTGAAATATTTTCTAAAGGGTTGAATGATCATCAGGAACGCTTGCTATGCGATCGCTTTACTGTCACCATTTTTCCCGAGTAGAGATATTTTCATAATGTAGTTTGATGGACCCTTGATACTTGATAGTGACCCGCTGTAACAGCTTTATTACGAACACAAGCGGCCCAGACGTGACAACAGTGTTGAAGTAATAGGTCTTGCAGACCACCCCCTTCAGAGGCGAACGCTGGGTCACCCAGACCCACAAGTCGAATAGATCAAGGACATTGAGTTCTTGTCTTGTACAAACATTGAACGCCTCCGGCTTACTTCGCGGACAATGGTTTGCCGTTATCGTGTCCCACATCTTTTACCAACGATATTACAATTGTTTCAATCTTAGTTCGTATCACTTGGCGCGCCTGAAGCAGTGCGTCTTTCGAAAACTTGAGCTTGAAAGTGATAATGCGCGAAAATCGGCCTTGAAACACTCTGCTGGCAAATATGATTTGCGCTGAATTCGTCTCATGAAGAGAGATGGTATGAAAAGTGAAGAAAACGAAGACAATTTCGAAAAAATTAAAGTGCTTTGGAAAATATTTATTTTCCAAGTATAATAAAAATATGATGAAATTTACAGTTATCTAAACGCTTTATCGAATGTCACATTCAACCGTTAATTATTCATGAATCGTTTCATATTCTTCTCCGCATAGATCAAATCTATTCTATCCCTTAAAAGCAACGGTTCGATGTTGGAGGTCGCCAGTTGTTTTCAAATCACGCAACCTACACTACTTTTCAAATGGAAGGATTACTAGTTCAACGCTGATGATGCTGGTCCATTGTGTCCGGGAGGTCTCGCATTAGTTCGCGTAATCAAACGCTGCTAGACGGCAATTATTCTTGAATTATTACCGCGGTCATGATTGGTTTTCAATTAGTTCGTACAACCCCTCAGATATCATCCAGAAAACGGCTTGAGAATAATATTAGTGTAAGCGATGTCTTCGGTTTGAATAACGTTCACGGCATATTAGTTCAAATTATTGTGTTGAAATTTATCGAATCCACCCAGCTTATCTTGACAGATATGACCGGATTTCGATGTAAAACAAACGCAAGCCTATTTCAAGAAAGGCCTCCTGCGAAAATCCTTCAACTTTCCAAGGTATCTCATATGATCGCGTGCTTTGCCATTCCAGTGGCCAAGTTGTCAACCCGTACGTCATTTCAGTGCAACGTTATCGCCTCGATATCGGTCGTATATCAGCAGTATAATCGCACCTTTCGAGATCAGATCGCCACATCCGTCCTACATTCGAGTAGTAGTCGGGTATCGGTTTCAAATTTATTTACCTCCTGCAAGGCGTGTAAATTCGGCCGAACACGCTTCCCATTAAAAATTGACAGGTATTTATAGCGTTGGGATGATTTAATGAGGAAATTCTATTCTGTGTATGGCTATTCTGGTTTTTCACAGTTTCTGTAACTTGAAGCTGTTTATTGTTTCGAGAAATTTTCTTACATAAGATATTTATTGAGTGCATCTGGTCCCGTGCAAATAATTATGCCTCTTGCTATCCCCATTCAATTATCGCGAAAGAACTAGAAAAGTTATGTTCTGAATTAGCTTTTTTTATGCTTTCTGTTCTTGTTTATTGCAATTTCTTCTCTATCTTGGAGTGAAAAATTTGATTATTTAAAAAAATTAATTAATCAATTAGTTCATTTTATTATTAATTATTAAATGTTTATTATTTTTTATTAATTTAATTTATTAGTTTAGTTAATGAGTGTATTTTGTGATATTTTCATCCAAAGCATTATTACATTACCTAGCCAAATGCAATGTTTTCTGAAAATGGCTTCATCAATGCTGAAATGTTCACTGCCATTGCTAATCGAATGGCTGAAGTATTATTGTTGGATGTGATTTTCGGCAGAAATATTTTGATTGCATATTATGCAGTGCATTAATGTGAATTATAATGGTAATTTTAAATTTTATTTTTATTTATTGGTTTAATTTTTTGCCTGTTTCTTTTTTAAATTTATTGTTATTTTTATTCGCTGAGCTATGAGAGCGTCTTTTCTTTCTTAACGTTTTTTTCTCTAAAACGGTTTTTAATTAAGTAAAAATGAAATATGTGTACTGCCAAAATGAGGTTTAATGCAAGTCTTTCACTATACTGATTAATAATAAAAATTGTTTTATTATATTCCATCTTTATTCTCGCGAGGAAATTTATCTATAGGACAACAAGTCATCGAGGCAACTACTTGTATTTATTATTAAATTTTTTTTTATCTTGTATTGCATACTCAGGGCTCTGGTAAATATCAAAGGCTTTCCTTGACCTCATCATTTTGATTCAGTGTCGACTACCTCCGACTCGGCTGTTGTGCAGCTGCACGCTCATCTTGGCATGAGATCGACCGTCTCCTCTTCTCTTTAGCAACCGAAGCAGTCGCCGGTGCATTTATTTTTACGCCGCCGCAGACGGATGGACACCGGAGTGAGTCAACCGAACATCGCCTAGCCTGACATTTACTGTCCAATAGTATAATGTCAGCAGGTATAACACACTGGGCGTAGAACCTTTTAAGCTATGACGTTGAAAATAATCTTTTTTCCTCGCTTGACTGATTATAAGGTTTAAAACAATTTATTAATGCCGACAGTACGTTGAGGTTTCGAGGCCTTCCTCTTCAATCAAGGCGCACCTAAATCGTATCTCGAGCTCGCTTCAATGTTGACCTTCGACTGTTGCAATGATGGATGGCGAGAAAACGTGTCCAATTTATCTATTTCATTTGGGTACGAATAAATACGGGTAATTTGGTGGTTTTCGTAATTATTTCCACGCATATTTATTCGATGCATTTTCGTGCGCGCTTCGTGAAACTGGAATTTCTGCGTAGGCTTGGATTAATTGTGTATTTAATTCAAATTCTTTACACTGGAGCTGTGAGGAAGAGGAAACTCGGATTCCCCATTCATCGGACCAATTCTTCACTGATGTGTGCCTATCTAAGCTGCTCCTTTTTTTCGAGGAAAAATTGCAGCGGTTCGTTCTTGTGCGTGTCCACAACTGGTAACAGTTCGCCCCGCAAATATCGCTCGGGCAATCAACTTTCTGACGGACATAGACGTTTTGTAAGGCTCTGATCGCCCAGAAATGTCCGCGGGTGGTATACCGTGGGAACTGCCAAGAGAAGGGGCCAATTCAGCCTGTATCTCGATAGATACCTTAACAGAACGTTGCACCACTTATTTACCTTCACTTCTCCATTGAACGTTCTATTCCAAGCTAGATCAGGACACTCGTTCCCGTCACAACCGTTCTACTGGAACCCTACAATTTTCCTGCTCAATATGTGTCCTTGTTACCACACGAATTTTTTCCGTCAGAGCAAACCTTCTAGTATTATATTAGGTGCTTTGTTTTGCTTGAGTTATATTTTTGTGGTCAAAAATACCTCAAGGTTTATTGTGTACCTCAGCAATATACGTGCTCTCGTCAAACATATTCTGCAAAAACATTTTTTTCGTGACTCTTCAAAATTTAATCTTAGCACAACCGGAAATTGCAAATGGACTTGAAAGGGGTACACAGATTATCATAATCCAACGTAACATATTCATGTTGGCCACTTGAAAAGGCGCATGTCAAAATTTTTGAGCTTTCAGTCAAGATGAAACTAGCAGCACGAGCAGAGCCGAATTGAAGTTGCTCACCGACAGTTATGTGGAGTAATACTCTCAAGCCTCGGGTAACTGGGTTCATAGGGAACGCGAAACGGACACGTGTACGAGGGGAGTCGAGTTTGAGGCCCTAATAAGAGAAAGGCTGCGTTTCTGTAAAAGGTTACGTTGCTTGAGACATAACCTGACGTAGAGCAGCGATGAAGGGAGGAAGGTTAGTGATAAATTCATTTCATAAGGTGATATCCGCCGTTTTAAATCTTTTCGCAAAAGGTCACGGCGACCGTTACATTTGCCTTGAAATGCTATACCGGTCGTGGTGTAATAACCAGTAAATCAGGGCAATACGGATAAAAAGAGAGGAAAGGATGTTTTACTTGGCCTGATTCACTTTTTGAAACATATATTGCTGTGAAAATATAGGTACTTAAGAATAAAATTAAGACCGGTTTTTACGATTCGGCTGTGTAGAAATTTGAATTAACGATTGTTGCTTATGGAATCGGAAGAAAATGTTGCCGATTAATGCTTGGATGAAAATATCTTGTCTACCCTGCTGAAAAAATTTCTTCCACCATCTTCCCCGACGTTGACCTTTATCATAATTCGCATCACACTGTTAAAATCGACCCTAAAAGATCTTCTGTTTCACCGCCTTCTATTGTTGTGATCTCTCCCGTTATAAACTGAATTAACCTGGTCGTTTTTAAGTCCCTGTTTACGTAGTAAATGGAAGTATTGTGATCGCCCGAAAAATTTCATTCGTAACAGAGGTGAATTTGGGAGACATTTGCATAGCACTATACTCACTTAACCAGCACTGAACACTTTCTGAATAAGTGTCTGTGTGTGGTGACCGAATCCATATCCCCATAAAAAATGAACGAGATTCAATGAAACTTTCAGAAAATGTTCTTCAAGTGACTCTACAAAATTTTGCCGTTTCTGATTTTGGATAACACTGTACTCCGCATTCGAAGTTTTTTATATTTTGATTTTTTCAGGCCATACGAGTCTATATTTTTGTACGTTTGAAGTCGTGAAATGTTAGCTGTGGCGAGCAGATGAGTCTTGATTTTTTTCCTATTGGCTCGCACACCGTACTTCCACGTTAAGAGATTTTTTCGCTTTTTCACTTGTGTGTATTTTCTATTTTCATTTTTGCAGGCCGCAAAAATCAATATATGCAAACGCTTAAGGTTTAGGAATGTTTGTTACGGCTTGTGAATGACGCTTGATTTTTATTGTTCGGATCACACATCGTACTTTCACGTGATTCCCATTTTATGAGTATTGATCTCGAACTTAGTGATGGTTAATTGACCGTTTTGGTTGCCAATATTCGTAAACCGTCAATTGAGACTACCAACCTTGCCGATGCTTGACGGAAATGTTACTGAACACCTTCCTATACTCGGGCAGCTCTCAATTACGTGGAACTGCTTCCAATACCTGAGGAGTTGAAGGGTTAAACGGTGTCGGCGAAGGCCGAGGGCTTGCGAGGGAAAATGAGCTAACGTTGCCTGGAGGTAATCCCTTAACCCGTTATCGGAACCCTCGCATTATTCAGGCCGCTTCCCAACTCCGGAGGCGTTTCGAACTTGGCTCTACGACGGCTCGAAAGCGGTTGGTAGGAGGAACGTCCCAGAATGTTTAGTCGATACGGATTCCCTTGCCTCATACCATCCGCGAACTTTGTCCGTCAAACGCCTTCACTTGTCACCCCCGGTCGTATCCCAATTACATCCGGCACGTTGAATTCGCCTCGATTTTGACGCTAATCTGACTCAGAGAAGCACAATAGTTCATGATGATTTTCAATTGCAAAAACTTCTCGTTTGCCGGTCCACTTCAAAGACTTTAAGGTCAACTGCAAAAACTAAATAAGAGAAAGTTGATAAAAATCACCTGCATCGAGGAGTTATAAATTAGTTATATATTATGGTTTGTTATTCGATAATAATTCATTGAGGCGCCCCAAAAAATTCTCATCCCCTCCCTCAAAATATTTTTTTTACGAGTCCAGGCATGTAGAATCCTAAATCATGTAAATAAAAATAATTCCTAAATTATTATTAAATTAATCCTAAATCATCAAATGTAAATCATAATTGGAGAACCACTTCACATTATTTGCAGCCTTTTGTCAAGGGTGAGAAGGAGGAGAAACTCATATTTTCCATCGCTTTTGAAGCGTAGCCGTTTGGAATCAATATTACGTTACAATGCTCATCAACTCACTCTACTACTAACACTATGGAGATTAATATTTAAATTTAACTATTGTCAATTTTCGAAAAAATAATAATATTTAATTAAAATTAGGGTTTTTTTTCAAAGAGTCTGAAATTATTTTATTAACTTATATTTGGTTTCCTCATTTTCCACTCGCCGAACTAAGTGCGCACTTTGTCGAAAATATTTTCCCCCAGCACCTACATCTCCCGTAAATCGATCAAATAAACATTTTTTATTCGCCGGAGGAAAAAAGATGAGTCAAGACGAGCAAACGGGGTGATGTGCATGACGGAAGAGAAGAAGGAAGAAAATTCGATGCGACGAGGGCGAGCCAAGAAAAAACGGAAGGATTTATTGACTGCTTGACAGGGAAGAATGGGCTCTGATATTTCCAAGTTCCCCTCTGCTCGGTATCGGCAGCCTAATTTACTAGAGGTAGAAGGAACTCTCGGTTGAATGGGATTATTTTTCCAATAAGTGCACCCCCTTTTCCGCTCCTTTCACGAGCTGCTCCTCAATGAGATAGTATCGCGGAAAAATGGGTTTTCATTCTTTCTTCCTCTATCGTACTTGTACGTGCATCAGGTAAAACCTGAAGTACTCCGCGTTTATATTATCGACGAATTTTATTGGAAGCGTATGGAAATGTCGCTAGTGCTCTCGAATCAATTGATGTTGCGCTCGGATGTTATTGTATCGATGCGTTGAGATGGAGGCAATTAACGAGCTAGCTATGAATTCTCGTATTCAAGTAGGTAATTTCCGTTTTTTGAATTTTTCGGTCTTCATTACAGTCCAAATCCAATATAGCTGTTTCTCTGGCTCACGTGCCTATGAACCATGTGGCTGTCGTACTGTCGTGCCAAGTCCAGCCTCCTGTTGATTTGTGATGCCTATACTCCTTTGATCTAACTGCCGGGCCGCCGAGAAGTGTTATTGTCAGACGTAGGTGTTCGCCAGGTTTCCTTCCTTGCTGAGCCATTCTCAGGGGCCGACGTGATTGTATTTTCGAAACCGTGATCTCCTTGTTCATATAGCGAAACATCGTATTCACTGTGAGCCATTTCCGACTCCCACGCGGATTTATGACATTGGCCCATATCTGCGTAGATATTTCATCCAAAATTGGTCATTCATTTCAAATTCCTCTTATTTGAACCGGTGAAAAAAAATTACTGTTATAGTTTCCTATATTTACTTTCATGTTCTCAATGAATGAATGACGCCTGATTTTTATCGTTTGGGTCACTTACCGTTGATTCGAGTTATTCGCTAATTTTTTGGATTTATAATGACAGCTAATAGTCAATATATTTGGATGTTTAAGGTCGTTAAATGTTTTCCAGATGGGTTATTGTGTTGATTTCTAGCATCAAGGTCAAATATCGTTTGTATGCAGGATGTTTACTGGCTGATTCATGCGTTTTTCTGTTTTTGGGTCCTCTGGCTTGTTTTCCGTAAAAGTTTTGGTTTACTAACTTTGCGACCTTTTGAGTTTCTAGATTTTATAATAAGTTATACCTGTCTGCCAACTCAAATGTGGAAGTACTGTGTGATCTATACACGCCACTGGTTTCAATAGAATAAAAGGTTACTTTTTTATTGTCTATTTTAGAAATGATTTATAGATTACCTCAGTGAATAATTTGTAAACTGTTCTCAGTGAAATTATTTCTCCGATTCGGCTCTAGAAAAATCTTCTTTTGTTACATTGTTATTATGTTAATTTGTATTATATTTTACTGTACCTCCTCATCACTGTTCAAAGTAATTCATACATCTACGGAAAGCTGTTATCGTATGATAGCAAAGATTCGAAAAACAGCTTTCAGGATTTTTCTCTTTGTTAGTTGGCATAATTATACGCCGAGGTGAGCTCTTGATGCTCGAAAGGGCAAAATTAGTTTTCCGTCGGTTATTTAAAGGTGCCGGTAACAGATCATTCCGGTTTCTCAGTCTTGGCTTTCTGAAGGACGTCTTCTTCCGTTCGCACTGGAGTTCAAGGCACTCGTTGGAATGCCAGTACATGAACGTCTTGTTGGGATTCCGCAAATAATGTCTCCCTAAGAGTTTGCAGATTTTCTGTACGTACATGTTGTGCGATCATTTTTTTTTCTCATCTCCCTCTCTCTTTCTATTCGATTTCATTCAAAAGCGTAACTGTGTTCGAATCGAGCCTTGAAGGAATTCATACTGTCATAAAATAAGTGGGCTGTTTGCCAGCCACGTGTAAGGTAAATTCAAGGTGACTTGAGAGGCTATCAAGAAACTAATGCTGTCTTGGGCGTTGATGGATCGCCGCTAGTGGGCTGGCAAGGATCGGCAGGTGAACCGAGCTTTACTTCATTTGGTACCTAAACACAAAATTTTCTCGATTCCAGAATAGTTCCTAGTTAAGTTTAAGACGTCGATTGAAATAAAGTGCTAGTTTAGGTGATTACCCTTCTGTACATAACTCGTTGCTTTTGCCACTGGTTTTCTTTTATTAAATCTGTTAAGTGTAAATCAATGCTTCGGTTCGCTGGCATCGCTCCAAACCTTCAATCGAATGCTATTGCTTGCACCTTATTAATGGTTACGGAATCGTTTGCGTTGGCCTTCTTCGTAACGATCGCCTCTCGTTCACCTGAGACTCGTATTGCGTTGATAAACTCCTTTCTCACCAGTTCTATTCCGTGCTGAAGTATTCCACTCATCGTAACTGCCTTTCGGTCGTGAATCACGTATACTTCGCCATTCGACCGAGGAAACTTGGAAGTGAATCATAGGAAGAAAACGTTACATGCGTTCGATAAAGTTAACAATCGCCTGGGCTTCACTGTTGCCCGTTCGTTTGAGCATCTTCGCCTTCCCTCGGGCGTGTTCTCATGCCATACGCTGGGGCTATTCCGTTTTTCATCGAACTGACGGAAACGTTACTCGTAGCCCACATTGCATTTGCAATCGCGAAAGGTACTCACTATACTCGATCTTCTGTGGAAACGAGTTAACATTTAAGATAGGATTTCATCTATCGTCGTTAGTATTTTGTCACAACTGTTGCATGTATTGTATTATTACTAAGGAGAACCGAAGCAGTTTAAAAAAATTTAATTTCGCTTATTTGCCAACGGCGGCGACTTGAAGATTCATATAAGTACAAAGGCAGAGTGCGCGTCTTCGAAATTTCTCGGAAATTTTTTCAAAGGGTTGAATTAACCTCGTCGAAGACTGCTCCTTCGGATTTAATGTTCCCATCTCTAAATCTTGCTCCAGCTTGGAAACTGTTGAGCATTTCGGGTGAATTAAATTTTCCACTTCGGCACTTCCTGCAGCTCAAGCGGGCGACATGAGCATTAAACGGTGAAGTTACGAAGTGAGGAGCGAAGTTCGGGAGTTATTATGTTAACTTCACGGGAATGCTTTTTAGTTCTGTGAGATCGAGGAAAGAGTCGGAGACGGTGTGAATCCAGGAAATTACCCGTTGAGCTCTATCGCCCTGGATTACCTGCTTCGGGATGGAAATTATCGGCGAAGTTTGGCCGGTTCCGGAGGTTGAAGTTTGACTCGTGAAAACGCTTCGTCATCCAACTTGCGAATTCAAAACCTCAAAATCACCGTTGAAGAAAGGCGGAAAGTGAGATAGGCACCGTCCCAGGGAACAAAGGTTTGTCCTACGTGAGAAGAGCTAAAGTTGGGCGAACTCTTCTCGCGGAAAACCGCTTCGAGATAAAACTGGCGCAGCAGACGGTCGTTCTCGTTTTAGGAATTTGTCACTCGAATCTTTGTTTCGCTCCTTTCTTTTGTCCCTTTGACCTCCTTTGCTGTAACATAAAATTTCAAATTGTGAGCCAAAATTTCTGCGAAGCGTCGTGTTTCAACTCTCCGAGTGCCGAAATGTTCACTACTTTATATTCTGGTGTTACTATGACTGCTATACTGGAAACTTTTAATCAGCTTTGATATTTTCAAATTTTTTTTTGGTTGCCAAACACAAATTAGAAGTTTTCCGACAGGAATTTGATCTGGGGCTGGACTTTTTCACCTTCAGCGGGTAGAAATATACAAAAGCTCCCTTTAGTTTCGTCATAAATACAATAATAATTTGTATTACGAATTTGAAATCCTATTTTACTCATTCAAATATTGCCGTGTAGCCTGAGGCTGTAATCGGAGGAAAAATAGAGTTGTAGTGCCGAGAGAAAATTGCCCGCTCTCATTATCTGCTCGTAAAACACTTAGCCTCTGAAAATTCTAATAATCATCGGCAGATTCGAGCCGGCAATTTACGGTTATATCTGCGTAAGGCCGTTATTTCCATTTAACAATCGCCCGCTCCTGGGAATGTAGTCATTCGATGAAGTAAATTACCCCGAGTAAAACAAACTGTGTTGTCACTACGAAGGACGGCGATAATGATTTAGAACGCGGAGGCGAGGCGGAATCGAACTTGGCACCTGTCGGCAGAAATCGTGAATAATTTCCAACCGCTCGGTCTGTCGAAGTCTCGACGGCTGGCTTAATTTGCACGCACGATTTTTCGCCAAGCTAGAATCAAAAGTGACGCTGCAGATTCTGGTTTTTGAGTGGATTTTAAAATAGTCCCACAGCGTTAATTTGATGTGGATTTGAGTGAGCGAATGTAACAAAGCACACCCTTGTCGAAAATTCGTTCCTGAAAGATTTTAAGACAGGCTTTGCTAATTTTTGAGAACGTTATCTAGAAAAAATCCAAATGCGACTATAATTGTAGGCTAGAAGGCTAACCACATCGTTTAAATTCTTATTGAGCTTCTTAATGGTTCTGGTTATTGGAGGTTGTTTTTGTAGCATAGCGAGCATCCCACGCTCGCTGGTTGAAGAAATCGCCAAACGCAATAAGCTGTGTGTGATCTTATATACTTGCAAAGGTAATGTTCCATTTCATTTTGTGGAAAGCACCCTCTTTCCTAAAATGACGTTAAGGTCATGTGTGCTGTTCAAAATGTCCACACGTTTCTAAATCGGCTCTTCTTAACTATCTCGTCCTGCGTTCTTCTGTTATCTTAATAGTTATCTTGATTACTGGCCTAAACAGACTTACGTGCCTAGGCCCGAATTTAGACTCGTTACGCCAATCTCTTGCTGAAATGTTTCCATTTTACCCTTCTTTCCTTGACCTCCCCGGACCAGTTCGATATCCTTCTATCGGATTTTCCGGACGTTCGTTTTCACCCATCAGTTAGGATATCTCTGTCTCTTGCTTGTGTTTTCCTCTCGACTACTCAGGTTGAATCACAAAGCTCTATCGAGGGCTGTTCTACGACCGAATGGAGCCGACCAAGCAGTCCAACCCTTATCATTCGGACATTCTCAGGGACAATGGCCCTCCGTTCTCCTCCCGGTGGTCGCCTGGTCCCTGGCGGACGACCTTTCCGATTGACCATGTCCACTTCTACAAAGGAAGTTGGAGAGTAGTCGCAACGTGACAAGGGCCTCCCCAATCGCTGGTCCTTTTAATTTTACTGATCCTTTCTCGGTCCAGAGATTGAATCCGTTCTTCTATCTTCGTGGACGGAAAACTTCCAACAATTGTCATCGGCGACTTTTCAATTTTCACAGACTAAGTGAACCTCCCTGGTGGTAAGTTCTCATAGGTCCTGCTCGATTGTACTGAGAGTTTTCCTCAAATTAGGAAATGCAAATTATCGGCATGCTGGTAGCTGATTATGATCGTGTAGATGATGAGGCCCTAGTGGGTGAAAGTACTTAGTATTGAACGGAATACGTGTAGTCCGATTTTTCTTCCCACCAACCATAGTTGACCAAACGTTTTAATTTTTTTTGTCCCAGGAGTTTTTTTTTTATGAGCATCATCTGTGTCTATCCCATTATCCGTTATCATCAGACGAGCGATTTTTCAAGAGAGAAAGATTGAGCAGTCGTCTCGTCTATTAATCATTCGATTGATTACCACCTCTCAATTACCCAGCTCGCTTCTGTCGAATATTCCGTCCATTCTATTCACGTGTTCAACTTTTTCACGCCGTTCATGACGTTCGAAAATAAAATCTTCCTATCCTCTTTTCTTTTGTGAATTTTTAATTCGAACGGACGTGCATTGTAATAACCGTCCTCCGTTTCTTGATGTTACGCAATGATGAGTCCGTCTGTTTTGCCTGTATAACTGCCATGTCGCTTTGCCCTATCACCACGGTTCCTCGCGCATAAAGTGTTGCACCTGCCACGAGTCCAACGACCTTTTTGATTAGCTAATTATCTAAACTCTCCTTCGCTTAGATATAATGTGAAGTTGTTAAATTTTTTATTTAATTTAAAAGAAAAATGAAGATCGTTATTTGTTTTTGTAACTTAAATTTCGACGATATTGCACCCATCTTTAATTTAGGATAAGAAACTTGACAATCGGGGAAAGTTAGGCGAAATATTTTTGCTCACAAACTCGGGTTTTGGTTAGGACAATAATATCTGCTGGATCGTAATTTCATATATTTTTAACAGAGGCTATGAGCGAACATTCTAAACAGTTAACACAATCAAAACGGTTGTTTCATACCTCGAATAAGAATTGAGTTCGTCGACCCCTGTTGCCTTTCTTTTCACCCTGATGTGTATTTACATCGATCCTCTCACGTTTCCTTCTCGGACTCCATCGGCGGGCGGCCTCCTAGTTAGCATACGCGGTCTTCTCAAGGTTGACCGCCCCAGGTACGTCCGTCTTCCCTACGGCTCACTCTGCTTGATTTGAAGGTAGGAAACGAAGCCGAGTCTATTGTATTACTCTTCAGTTCTCCGTTGCCCCCTTCACTTCTATGAGGTTATCCAACCTTTGTAAGTCAGATAGCGATTGCATTTTCTGTTCCCGCTCTCAACGTATTTTATTACGAACTCTCACTGTTGACAGAGAATTCGAAAAAATACTTCGATAAATTATAGAATGATATAAATATTTTATAGTAGAGGTGGGTAGAGGGGGAGGGAGGAGTAAATATTTTATGTAAAAATATCGAGATTTTCGCTATTGTCAAATGTCACTATGGGATCCAATTAAACTTCGAAAGTATTCTTCAACCGTATTTAATTTAGATAAGAAAGTCGAGAGGTTAGAAAATTAAGGTAATTTTTACAATCTCGTAAATATTTTTGCACAATTGTTTGGATTCATTTTATGAGGAAATACGTTAATTACCACGTTTCAGTTATTAAATATTTTCTATTTTAACCATACAAGCTATGGAAATTTATTCAAGACTTGGTTTACCAGCCAGATGATAAAGGAGTTAGTTGGATTATTTATTCAAAGTTTTAGTTATTAATTTCAGTTTTCTTAGTTACTTCCATTTTTGTATTTGGAAATTTGTTTTGTTCAAGAACACCTGGGGTAATGCGCAGCAAACTTGCAGCATCAAAATATACGAAATCCAACCTAAAACGCAGTTTGTATTTCATTTTGAGCCAAAGGGTCAACATCGACCAAAATAACAGATCCGGTAGCTTCAAAAGCCTTCAGTTTCATAATATCGAGCAAATGTCAATATTTTCTGGAATCTCGCTCCTATTCAATATCCATTTACGATAGGTGCATTTAATTTATTCAATAATCGCAAACAGATCATACGCGACATGCTATACCAATTAACTTGCCTAGGATATCAACGTTGGTTTGTTCTGATATGCGCCCGCTCTATTGACCCAATTAAGTTGAGCAAATTCTGGCAATGCTATTGTGGACCCGTATTCTATCAGCACAAATAGGAATCTAGCATTGTAAAAAAAAACTGCAAATAATGATTGTACAGTGGTTTATTATTCATCACAGTTTTGACTAGTTTAGAATTTTTTCTTGGGCGATAGAATGGTAAACGAAAAATGCCTTTCTGAAACCAAGCTGCTATTCTGATCTCCCTACTAGATTAAGGGGAAGTGAAACGGTAGCCGTTTAACAAAGTTCAGCTAACCCTTGCGGCAGGTGCTTTGGTAAACGTTTTTAGAGGAGATTGGAAAAAACTAAGTAATATTCAGAAGTACTCCTTATAAGTGAACCCTTTTCTAAAAGCTTTGAATAGGCGTTGATAAAAAGTACACTCGCAGCGGTAAAGGTGAGACATTCACAATAACAAATGGGCTTGTATAAACAAAAAACCTCATTGAGCACACAGAGGGTAAAGGTTTTAAATTGGGCAAAAAAATAAGGTTTAGGAACGTTCTTGATCGCCTCTCGTCACTCGTCTGCTGTTGGGATAGTCACAAAGTTTATTGTGAAAAAGTAATCCTTTTCCTTCGTTTCCCATCTCCATTTGTACTCGATTCGCCTTTCGCCTCATCCTCTTTCAAACAGCTGGCTACCACCTGGTACAAGGGAATGACGCCGCTGGGGGTTCGTAGGGTGCTATTGGTTTGGGATTAGAGGCTGATTTATTGGAGCTATGCGAAGCCGATTAAAGGATTGAATTCGAAGATTCAATCCTTCTATACCGCTCTGGAATAGCGTATCGAAGGCTACCAGTGATTATTCTCCGATTAATGTTACATAAATTTGCTCCGTGTCTTTGAATGCATGAAAAATAAATAGAATACAAGTAAGCCGAAAAGTCGGATTGATATCTGCTGGGTGATTTATTTTCGGCCGACCATAACGCGGGCTGTTCGCATATAACTTGTTACTGCGCTCTCAGGAACCGCCTCGAAATAGGACCACTCAATACCCATGAAAAACCGTAAACAATTTAATTATTATGATGTTTTCGTAAGAAAAGTGCACCCATGAGATTTGCGGAATTACTGCAGGAGACGGCCAATCGGAATTCAGCTTTATTTTTATTTAGAAATACCTCTTTGCCAATCATTCAGCGTAATCAATACGTGCATAGTTCTGCAGAATATTTCAACCTCTAATAGTTCAGAGTGAATTACCTATATAGCCGTCAAACACTCGCTCCTCCAAATCTTTCAAAATAACGAGGAAGTATTTTTGCAAGAATAAATTCCGACATCGGTAGCGATCTAATCGAAATGAAACAATCCGATACCAGTTGTCACGATTTGAGCAGGAAATCTCGACAGGCGGAAAAATGTTCCCTTGAAGAACAAGGAAAAGGTAGCGACGTCGCCAACGACAAAAAGTCTGAAGGTCCACGACCTTGGAGAACTAAACGGCTAAACTGCCTAACACCTTCCTACCCTGACTGAATGGCTAGTTCCCATTCCACACCGACGGTTGCACTCACGCGACTCGACTTGACGGTTTTATTGCGCCACTAAACAATAATACAACGGCAGAGCAATAAGAACCAAGCTGAGGGAACGATGAACAATAGAACGTCAAAGGTTTAGCTCCGGATTTTATGCCAGTTTCGAACGTTTAACGCTTTTTACAACTGTCGTTTGAATCAATTTCTAAGGAACGTTTCTGGCACTTAATTCGAACCTCAGAGTCTTAGTAACGAGAAACAACGACACGGGATATTATCATGTTCTATTCTCCAAGGGTGAAAAGCAGTTACGGAGGACTCGTTAGGCCGAAGATAACTAGTCTAGGTTTAATGAACGGACCCAATAGAAAATGGAAGTTTAACGAGTACATTGCGCCCATAGCACCTCAATCAAGGCTGAAACTTCATAGAACTACGGCTACAGATGCTGTCGTTGCGGCAGTTTTATTGACTGAATACCATTTTGAGCACCGAATAAAACAGATAATGTGACGTTAAACAGATCGGCGTTCATTTTCGAATAGTAATGCCTTAGCGGCCTCACTAAAACTTCTTGGGTGTTGATGTGATATTGTGGAATAGAGGACAGAATTATCAAGTGGATGCTAGATGATGGGAGGAGATTGTGATTCAGTTAATTTTCGCTTGGTCGTGAAATTCTTAATGCGATTTTCATCTCTTATATTTTCAATTTCCTTTGTGACCGAATATCTACGTAACCCCATGCAGCAAGGAGGCTACAGAACTTCCGTAATTTCAGTTCCACTTGGTCTTCGACCTGAGTAGTGTACTAGTTTCCAAGTACAATATGCACATCGTCTCGACAGACACGTCTGACAAGATCCTTCCTAGCACGGCCGTGAAATTTCAGCGAGTTTCGCGGCAGAGCGTTGGAACTCGAGGAAGCCGCCGGCAAAATGGAAGTTGGGAAGGAAAGGAGGCCGAGAGTGTAGCACTTTAAGCGCTTCCTGCCATCTCATTCAAGGGCTACCGGCGCCAGCGACCTACGGGGCTTCCGAGGAACACCTTCCGCTCTTGTGCGGCCACTCAATTGCAACGGTTACAAATCGACTTCAACAAAAGAATCTTTCAAGACTCTCGGACGCGCGGTTTCACCTGAGAAAAACTACCATTTACAAAACTTGTTTTATTACCTAAACTGATTTTTCTTTGGACGAATTTCAAGATACGCCATGGAAAATGATGAGAATAATTTAGAGAATACATCGACATTTTATTTGCAAAAATAATCATGCAAGTTGATGAATTCCACCCCTTGTCATCTCTACAAAATACAAACCATTAAAAAAAGGTTTGCTCCGTCATTCCTTGAGATAACATCTCTAACTTCGATATCATTGGAATAACGTGAATATATATCGGAGCATGCAATGCAAGAAACAAAGGCGCTCATTCTCGAATCAATCAAGAATAGTTTTGAGCGCCAAGGCCGCGGTGTTGTTGTCCCAGTTTACGCAGGACGAGGAAATGAAACGGGACGGGCCTTGCGGAGGCGGACGGGAGCTAGCAAAGCCAACACAAAGGCTAGAGCTCGAGATGATTGAGCCGAGCAACCGGCAACCGTCGACTTCCTCGTTCGAAATTATTCGGCAGGTCCCGCGTCTCAGTTTGACATTGGAAGGGAGAGCACGGACCGGCTGGCGCTAGAGCTATTCAAGGGCATGGCTCAGCACCGTATGAACAAAGTCGAGGAAGAACGCGAGGAACGGAAAAAACTGACTTTTGAAACCGTAATAAAAAATATTCTAATTTTGCTCTCTAATGTATTGATATCGCAGAAGAAAGTATCTATCGAACATTGGATCGAGTATAAAACAATGTTTATAGCTTTCATAATTTCTCGAGTTCCATGATCACGCCGAATTCTCAAATTCTTGAAAATTACTCAAAAAAAGGTGCAACTCAAGAAATTCTATCGACGTCGAATTCTATCTTCCCAAAGATTTCTCTCTCTCTTCAAACGACTTGACACCTTTGAGCGTATTAAACCTTAGCTAATACGTTCAACTATTATTTAAAACTAATATAACGCTAAAGAATTTAGCCATTCTTGCACAGTATAGTTTATCCTTATAAATCGAACGGTCCCTCTTCGCTGCTTAAGATGACTATAGTTCCAACGAGTCTATAAACAATTTTATAGTTCCAAAATTTTCGAGTTATACAATCATGCCTGATTTCTGAAAATCTATTTATATAAATATCTATATATTTTCGAACGCCGAATCGAATGTCACCATCGCGGCGTCGATAGCTTTAACTTGATTTTCGGATTCTTCAATGAAACGTAAAACATGAAATTTTGAGGGGGTGAGGATTTTTTTTCTTAGGCGGTAACAGTGGTTTAATAAACCGTTCTTAATAACCTATGGTATTATAAACCAGAATCGTAAAATGTAATAGTCATAATGGACAATCAATTGAACAATGAATTGACTATTTTGAAGATTTCATTTTTTACGATCACAAGAAGTACTTCCATCAAAGCGTCTCAAGTCGTTTGGATTTATTCCTCCACGTTCTGCCACGACTCAAACGATTTAGTATGAGAGTCAAAGGCTCTGGGTGCTACGAACTTGTTCAAGGACTTATTGGCTACTTGGTTCGCTTCCTGCAAACGTACCTTCCACTCAACCTGTCCAGTATAGGCTCAACCTTTGGATTTGTTTCAAAACAGTTTCATCAACAAGTTGGCTAAGCCGCTGTTAAAAACAAAAATTAACGTTCACATTGCTCGTTTACTAAGAACTTTAGATGAAAAGAAATTGATTTCTAAATAATTGAGACCTGATAGAGACACCGCATAAACGGTTGAGAAGTGGATTTGTGTATTATTGAGGTGCCACCACCTTCAAAAAATTGAGGAGAGAATTCATTTCTGGGGCTCTTTTCTTATACAACTCCGTTTCATGCTCACGTGATCCCTTAAAATAAGGATAGCAAACCTTAGGCGTAAAGGAGTTCTTGTAAAACGAGACGCTTTGGCTCGAGAGTATTAAGAGTGCATGTGGATGCAGCTGAAAGAATAGCACTTGAAATAGTAGGGGGCTCTTTTAACGATCGTTCTTTCTGAGCGCCCACATACCTATTATCGTACCTTCAGTCTTTCAGGCGAATGTAAGGATTCTTGCTTCCAACATTGTGCTCTGCTCGTTGTGTTGAATTTTTTTATTTATTTTTCATCGGTAAATATCTTGGACAGAATTTTCACGACTGTACTACAGAACAATGGTTTCTTTCTGAGCTGAAGAAAAATCTCAATTTTCTGCCTCGGCACTATTAGCATTTATTTGATACTGAAATAATGTCACAGTTTACCTAGTTTATTCCTAAAAGTAAATAACGCCATTCTGCTTCAAGGATGGAAAACTCTCCGCAAAGTTGAAATCTAGTTAGAAACCAGTCTCGCCCTCAATGCTTTAGAGATTGGACAATTGATCCATTATTTCGACTTTATAATCCCCACGGGCGAACATTCGGTCAGGCCGAGATCGACTCCATTCGAAAACTTCGGGGTAAAATTTGCATGCCACTCGAGTGAAGAACTAAATTGATTTCAAACTTTGAAAAGAGGGTGAATGGGAGCAACTAATCAGTCTCCCAAGTTCTGGAAGAAGTTGAACTTCCATGGAAAGTCGTTCCTTCCCGTTCCTCCGGTAATATCATCTTCTAAAGCCTTCGCTCCGTAATTAAAACCCCCTTTTACTCGCCACGGGGAAACTCTTATGAAATTAATTGCCATTTTTTACTCGCTCTTCCGCTCGCCCCGAGAGCCTCCGAATGAAACCCATAAACAAACTTTACGCCCTCACCGTCGAGGTCCTAATGCCTGATTATACTGTCCACATTTTAAACTTATCAGCGGAATACAGCTGTTGAACCTCGCCACTATAATCTTATTATTATAACTGCAAAGGGAAGATTATTCGCTGGATGTATCTACCGGAATATAAAAGCCTCGAGAGAGGAATAAATTACTTGAAGACGGCAAATGATGACTATTACACATCAAGGACGACTGACCTGAAGGATTGTTCAAAACATGGATTCATCGCATAGCTGCAGCGAGTGGATAATTATTTGTGACACTTCTAAATCGCCGTGAGAATTTCACGAAGTCAATGAAATTTACTCTGACGCTCGTTCCGAAGCTTCTGATCATCATTCAATGACAAACCACTGAAATCGTTCTAACGAATGCGACCTTCTCAAAACTTAATTTTTTCGATCTCCCCGATAAATTTGCCAGCATTCTTTGGTTGGTGATAGTTAAATTCGAACGCGGATTATTTTTATATAGCATCAAAACGGCAACTTATTGCAATCTCGAGATCGCAAGTCTGAGGGATTTTCTAATAATATCATCCTCCATGCATCTTCAAAGCCTGCGTCCTCATCCTTTGCGCTCGGATTACTCATTAATCCTATTCCTCGACGTCAAAAGACGCCATTATCTAGGCCATGATGAGGCCTCGCTCGCGGTTCCTGTCTCTTGCACCAGAGATGTATTCATGAGTGCTAGATCCATCTCTCCTTCGGGAATGCTTCGCAGCCTGCGCCACGTCGAGTCATCATCTCCTGATTCTGACAGTTGCCATAGCGACGGATGTTAAAGCGATGTTGAACGTCCTCCGCCTCTCCTGTCTCGCGTCTTGCCAACCTCTATTGAATTATCGTGATGGGTTCACCACCTCTTCGTCGGAAGTCTTCGTCGTGCAAGTTTGCAAGTTATGCGCTTTCAGAATCCAGGAAGGCCTTGGATTCTTGAATTTCCTGGAGTTGGCAGGCGTTTTACATAGTTGAGATGTGTTTCGAACGCGATATTTCAAATCGCGGTGGTTTGACTGTAAAATATTTTCTCCAACCCGTTGAAAATGGGTTTTTATAACTGGATTTCCATAGTTTGAATGCGCTTTATGCAAGTTGACGCTAATTTACGTTCAAACTAAGTGGGAAAGTTCGCTCAGGGTTTATGAAGTACAATAATATACAATTATAAAGTTACTCTAGAGGAGGATGGATTATGTATGAAGCTAGTTGCAGCTGAAATAGGCTGAAGGTTCGTTCCTGACACGCCTATAAATCGACCCAGTTCATGCGGATTTTTATGCGCGACCGGATTCGGGCGGAGGATTATTCGATTAGGAATTCTTTCAACGGTTTGAGGCTATTTACCGAAATACTTGCGCCGGTGAAATAATATCTTTTGTAACCTTCGGGTGAACAATACGTGACGTCGCGGAAGAGGATAATAGGAGACCGAAACCTTTTAAATTCTGACCCGGTCTTTTCCTTTCCTGTCATCATTTTTCAAACATTTTCCCACCCTAAAGTATTTCCCTTCGGGCATGGAATTGGGCCGGTTTTAGCGAAGTCGAGGAGATTCAGAGTATGAAGTGGTGCTACGTGGCTGAAGGGGGTCGTGTTCTGACGGGAGGTAGGTGCAGTCGGCATTGCGCATGCGCTTCGTGGTTGTGCTAAGGAGCATGGCTATTGATCCACAAGGGAGAACTGCTGGTGGTGCACACCCTTTGCAAGGGGGAGCCCACGCCCTTCGCTCCCTCTCCAATACTCCCTTGGACTCCCATTTTCCCTCTCGCTCTCCTTCTAATTACGAACCCAATTCTAATCTAACAATTTGTTAGGTAGCCTACGCTTCGCACTCTCGGATCCGAATGATCGATTGCGATGATAGTTGACGCTTAGTGCTAAACGGACATGGACGAGATTGCATTAAATTTGCCTACCGCAGCTCGGTCCGATCGGCTGAATCCTTCCATCGCTTTCTCAGTGGGAACTCGTTTTCAACAACTGCTGTTTCCCAGAATTCTGCGGCCATTTCGTGGTGTTGATTTGTTGATTAATTGTAATAATCAAGAAAAGATCGGCACCCGTCAAAAATTTGATGTCTTGTGGTTCAATCGTGACATTTTCACCGAAAATTCTTCTTAGTTTATTATTTTTGGGTTCATCCCCCTACCAGAGAATTTATTCAGTAATTTTCCATGAAAATGTTCAACTCTGAGATCATTATCAGGCTACTCATAAAGCTTACAAGTTATCAGTGAAAAAATTCTCTTTTCCTGCACTGAAAATAAAACGGCGTAGTCGTAAATTTACGCCTTGAAAGCGAAGGAAATGAGATTCCGGGATCATCGATGGCGGACCCCCAGTTACAATGCGATTTACATTCGCTTTTCAAAATGAGTTCATTGTCTGGATCAGGATGCTGAATGAACGCAACCCTCCACTATTAGCCGATCGATAAGATGAAAAGATTGGAAGGAAAAATAAAGGGGAAGAGACGGGTTGAAAAGTTTGGGGTGCAAATAAAGACAGCGGAGCCTGATTAAATGCGACACTATAAAGAGGTGGCATATTGTTTTTTCCTCCGTTACAAACTGAAATCGAATACTCCACCGTATCTCTGTGGCTTCGAATCGTTATGCTAAAATAAATACAGTGCCTACGGTTTGAAGAAAAAAATTCCCCAATGCTCTGAGTTGTGTCAAGTTTGAATTCCCTATTTTCAGATGTTCGTAGAGTTGAATAGATTGAAAAAAGTCAATTGTGATAATTACTCATCAATATAATCATCCTACCGAACATGGGGTTTAACTTCGCTTTTTCACATGGAATATTCGTGCGAGCGGGAGTCGGATTTCGTTGTCGAAAAAAAAATAGTGTCCATTCCACAATGTACGGTTTCAATTCCCATCTTTCCCATTGTTTTCATTACGCTTCGCTACACTTCTTCAATTGTTTAGACGACTGCTGGTGAAGAAGAAGCTGCTTCAATTGTTCATTTCTCGAAAAAAGCATGTCGCGGCATTGAACGTTCGGCAGCCTGGCTTCGTCCTTTGATGACTTTCCGGTGCTTTTAACGAGAATTGAAAAAAAGTCGCGTATTTTCCCTGAGAGAAATGGCTTTCCATTCTATGCTACGCTTGTCTTCGTCATTTCGAATGCTTTTTAGGTTTTACATTCATCAAATAGTTTCATTAGTTTATTTGGGCATAATATTCATTAATTGGGCAATTTCTATGTTTATCGAAAATATTGATCGTTATATTATAGCCGTAATGTTTACGTTTCAAGGAAAGTAGAACCCGATTATTATCCAATCCCAATCCTAAAACATCCGTCCGTTCATCGTCAACCCTTTTCTGGAGAAACTATAATAATAGCTGAATTCTTGAAATATTCACCTAAAATTATTCTTGGTCTAACATTTGCCGAATCGCTACCTCGCAAATTTTCGGAATAGTTACTATCAATAGTGGATGGTCTTCTTAAATCATATTGGAAACGAAAGAATAATGAACCACTGTACAATCATTTGCTGTTTTTTTTTATTTTTTATTGGTGCGATGTATTGGTTTTTGCCGTTTTTTCATCACGAATGCTAAGTTGTATAATAGATGTAATCTGTATTCACATTAAAAACATAATAAAAAATAAGCATTCGTCTTTTATTTCTCTCGCGACGCTCTCGGTTATCGCTTATTAGTGTTCTTCATTTTCCTGTCAACGGTTTGATAGATCGCTTAGTATGCTCAAGTGCTTGTCTCATTAGTCTTGTCCATTTTATAATTGGCACTACAATTAACGTGTTAATCAAATGTCAATGTGGCGACTGGCAAACGTCCTCTGTTTCTGCTATTTTACGAGCTTTCTATAAATATCTTTATGAACGCTTTGAACGTCCGCCAAATTGGTGTACATTATTTGACGTATCGATGCTCTGATGAAATTACTATCGGATAAATCACGGGAAGGAATTTATTTTACCTCGTTTACATTAGTTTCAACTGTGTTTCACTGATAGTCGACGCGGATAATTTTGAAACGCGTACTGGTCATGAGAAGGGATTATATAGAAAATACATTTTAGCGTCGTCCCTCTCGATTTTCTAGACTTTTTGGAACCTCTTAACTGCTCTAATTAACTTAGATTTTTCACAGTTTGATTAATATTTGGAGCTTAGGTAGAATGGCTAAAGTAGTATTAAGTACTCATTCGTCTGTACTAGGATTATCTGTCAATTATTCACGATTTAAGCGCCACCAAGGCATAGTGCCGTAAGGAAGATTCCACCTGTCTGATGAATATAATTACCGTTTTTGATTCAATGTAAATCAGCCATTTTTGTACTGTTCTTGACAATCATTCGAGTCAGTTTGATGGCGCATCAGTACGATGCGCGATTCAAATAGAATACCCTGACGAGAACCCGCGCCTCCATTGTTTGAACGCGAACAATTGAACAATAAGGAACAATTACCATTGTGAAAAACTGATTTTTCACAATGGAGGAACGTCACGTATGGAAATAGATAACAAGCTAGATAGCCACATAATTGCATTGAAGTGCGCGTGAAATTCATGATACGCTCTGGAAATTGCCGCTATGGAGGAAACGCGAGTTAGCACGAAGGAAGATGAGGAAGTCGAATTTTGAGAGTTAATTCACTATATTGAAGTGAAGCTGAAGGAAATCGCTGCGGCGGGGTTGGAAAATCCTTAGCGTCGAAATACCGCCTGGCAGAAAAGAACCGTTTTCTTCGGCCAGAAAGAGGAAATAATTTGGCGGAAACGAGCTCAAGGAGATG
The DNA here is from genome assembly GCA_037159825.1 of Tupiocoris notatus. NCBI lineage: Eukaryota > Metazoa > Arthropoda > Insecta > Hemiptera > Miridae > Tupiocoris > Tupiocoris notatus. The sequence goes on from JASJUZ010000178.1 coordinate 166,505, forward strand.
GATGAAAGCTGAGGCATTGATGGATGGGACAAAGGAGTAACAACTGTTGAAGCCGCACTTTTCCACGATCCTGGCTCAAAGTGGAATAAAACGTTAAATCTCAAAAGAACGAAATTGTAAACGATGCGAGTTGAAACAGCTTTGATCGCTTGAGCTTGAAAGTTTTCCAAAGTCGCAAACCTTTGGAATTGAAGATCTGAAGTGGAAGCAACACAGTTGCGCATGACGATTTGCTAAGCCAATGGCGATCCAAAGGGAATCAATTTATTCAGTTGTAAAGTATTTGAGTACCTACCTTTCACTCAAATTTTGTTCATTTACTGTGACGAATAACATTTTTTGGATGTGATTTTTTGTACGTGTTTTTTGGATATGTGTGTGGGTGTGTTTTTGGATTTGTTGGCGGTAGACTAAAAACCTGCTCAGAGTTAAAAAAAATTGGACGTTTTATGTAAACGTTATAGAAATTGTTGAACCCCACTTGTAAAAGATGGGTGACGCTTTCGTCTCTTTTTCCAACTGTATTCGATACAACAGCAGCCGAATTTATCGAACTTGGTGTCAATAGCTCGTCATCCTATAACCTCAAACTAAATTATTCACGGGCAAGTCCAATAACTACTCAAGACTCTTCGTCTTCGCGACTTTTATTTTCCCGTTTTTACTCGGGCGCATTTTCCTGTCAAAAAGCCCTCCTCCGTTTTCCTTGAAGATTTTTCAACCGGGTTAGTTGTAGGGCAATATCTTCCGACAATCCCGGTAACGAGGAACACTAAAAGAGATTGCTGTGTTTATTGCTTCTTTCGAATTGAAGCAACCGTCAGCGGCTCCTGCCTTGGGTTTGGGATGGCGCATTTTTTATTTTCTTTCCCAAGGTTTCAAGGGCCTTGAAGGGCCTGCTTGGTCTCAGGGTGCACCGCGTGGAAGGGCGGCGATAAAACACGGTGGCCTGTTTTTAATATCGTGAAACTTTGAGAAGCTGAAAGATTAATAAAAACCGTTGAGCTGTTGTCGCATAGGTTTTATTCGGCTTCTAAGTGCGCATATAGATTCAATAAAAAACGGCCTAAATAACGATCGTTAGCTATTTTATTTATTCGAAGCGTCCAATGCTTGAGCTTTTCAGTGTTTCGAGTATCGATGAAAGTTCTTGTTTCGCTTCGATATGATTTTCTCGACACCTTGTCCTTCATAAATTTTGTAGGTATTCTTAGTTCTTGAAAAATTGAGCATTTTGTCTTCCGTTTTATTATAATTTCATTATAATTATTCATAATTGTCGAATAGATTCTAAATTGGGCACAGCTGCTTCACTTGTGTTCTTTCAGACATTTAATGTTTGGTTTTTATAATTTTTTTTTTTACATTGCGACTTAACCAGGACTATTTAAATTAGGTCACCAAATTCATAATCTTAGTGACCATTTTTATATCTATACATTTTGTTGTTTTTCATTGTTGATACAAGTGCTAACAATTTTTTTGTCCTCTCTTCCCGCGATAATTCTTTTTCCGATTTGTTTCATCCGCTTAATTTTTGCTCTGGCGACGTAAAAGAAATTATTAGCTCAAAGGCCTGCACTTGTGGAGATAAATTGTTTTAATCTAAAACGACCCCTTTCGTGCTCGGTTGCCTAGTCTCGAGTTACAACTGCCTTTTCGATATGTAAATGACCCTTTTTCCACTGCACGCGAATGATATGATTCAACGGGGCTGTTGTAAAGTGATATTTTCTAACGCCCGCTTGAATTCCGAGTTTTTAATATCCAACCTGGGGGAAAATCGCACGATAATGTCGATTAGCTGGACCCCATTTGTGTAGTCATTTGCCGCATTGAAAACAATCGATTGGATTTGGTGAAAATTGTTGAAACGATAGGAATTCAGATGAAAAACGAGGAATTTTTCAATGACGATCTAACTGGTCGAGCTGGATAATTCTCTGTGGGGAATTTATCACAACAGCATGAGACCATTTCGAGCTATTTTGCATACACTTGATATTTGTCTCTGCCTTTCTTGTTACGAGTTTTTCTTCGCCACTTTTCTCACCTTCAGCTTGAAGTTAGCAGTGTTCATTTTTCTCCAGTTCAGATTCGGGGATAAAAATTGAGGCGATTTTTCCTCTTGAGCTAAACAACTTTTCGTATGTGCCGTCGCGTGTTATCCCGAATACGGTTCGCCTCGGTTTCTCTGCAGCCTCAGTAAAACTACCTCGATTTACAAGACCGTATGAGTTTCTTTTGCCCAGCTTACGCGACTGTGTGGTTGAGGAGAAAAAATACTGTAGTCGTCGACCCTTCTGTCGTCGGTTCTCGAATTCCGTCGACTTTCTGTGATCGCTCATTGCAGATTGTAATTCCTAAGGGAAGAAAGTCGACGGTTTGGCCAATTAATTCACTGTCGTATTATTGTCGTTGATTTGTCACCAACTGATGAAATAAAAACGTTTGAAAACGTCTTAACTGTGAAAAAGTCAAATTGGAAACCGTATTTATATTTGTTAGGTTTTTTTAGAATTTTTTTTTGGAATAACTCAATTCTCTTCGTAATTCTGTTTAACAATTTTTATTTTATTATTAATATTGGTCTTTGATTCAATGACAGTTTAAGAAAAATACTCTTTGCTTCCTCATTTTCGTTCAGGTGTTGCTACGTTTTCGGAGGTCGGAATTCGCCCAATCCTGCTGACTTTCGGTGCACGTTGCCTTCACCTCGTTTTACGAGCGTCTACCGGGTTGGCAGGTTCAGGATTTCGGTAGTCTACCCACGTATGACCGCTCTTTCTGTAAATAAATCAAGACCCCCCTCCTCATGTAGCCCCTCATGAGCTCTATACGTCCAGCTTCTGTGCTGGTTTCACAATTCCATTCCGTTGCGCACTCGACCACGTGGGTGGATTTTCTATTCTGGCGCACTATTAAGACTGATGGATACTGAGCTAGATACACCTTTCGGCTCCGATATTGAATCGTACGTAGAAAAGGCTGCTGTCGCTACTGCATTGAGCATAAATCTGAGAATGATCCCGGAACTGTTTGATGTGTTGATGATTCCGGTGTGTTTAATCGTCGAGTTACCGATCTTCTGGTTTGATAGCAAAAAATAATAAGAAGAAGAGCAAGGATAAATATCGAGGATTAGATAAATGTACACGATGTTCATCAATATTCATGAAAGCTTCTTACGTCAAAAAATTTAATTATTATGATCATACCTTCGCGAAAGTCGAGCTAACTAGCTAACTCCCTTTAGCAAAATTTTCAATCACCAGCTTTTCTAATTTATTGCCCAAATAGCGTTTAATATTTTGAAAAAATTAATAACGAATTAAATTGTAAGGTCTGTTTTAACTACATCAATACCAGAAAAAAATTAAAATCCAATTTACGTTATAATAAGTATCTAATGCACTATCGAAGAGTTCGGTAACTTTCAGAAATTATTAGGTACTTATACCTGAATAGATACGATTACGACAATCCGTGAGGAATTCAGTGATCTGAAGTGAAGGGTAAGATTTATCCCATTATGGAAGTTTCACGTCTGATATTTATCGGGAGCCAATTCGATTAAAACTTCGTCAAGGTCTTGCAACCCACGGTTGCTCGCGCCTTTACAATATTTCGGATTTGCCAAATTAATTGATTTCGAACCTTTTCAACCGCACCTCTCTGCAAGACACACCTCGCTCTCAATCAAAAATTACAGTTTCCTCGGGCTTTCGGAGCATTGTAAATGGTGGCGGTTTTGGCACCTGGAAAGCCTCGCGGTCGTATTTCATGCGGAGTCGAATCCGATCAATTTATCATCGGCAGTCGAACGGTTTTACGATATTTATTGACTCCAGAAGCTCAACCGTATAGAAATGCAAATGAGCCTGGTAAGGTACCTTCGGTTGTGCAACGTTGAAGAACTGAAGTTAATTCTATTCCATTGACGAAGCTTCCGTCGCACCCACGTGGTTGACCTTGAAGGTAACTCGATCGTGATTACAGTCGTTCACGGCTCCTGGGCTCTACTTGGAGCTAACCGACCCGTGCAATTATAACAACAGTGGCGTCTCTAATTGAAAGCTTCTCATCAAGAAAGGAGCTCTAGTTCATCAACAGATTGGCGTCTAATTTTGTACGGGAATTCAATTGAATCGAGGGTTTATTGATCATGTATTATTTCGATTTTTGACTCGGCGAACAGGAATAACCGAGCGAAAAATCTAGAAATTTATGTAAAGGCCACATCAAAGTAAGGAGATGAACTGTCACTTTGACGATGAAGTTAGAAATTGGACGTCGTTCAGTTGCCGATACAAGCATTTCAATAATGATCTTATATATTTTTGTTTCAATACGTGATTTTAAGTCTAGTTCGTAGACTGATAGCTAATAAATAACCTTTGTCCTGTAAAATTTTCTTGATTTTGGGAAAACATGGGTTTGCCACTTAGCTTAAATTTCCTTAAGAGCGGTCTCCGATGAAAATGTGAAGCAACAAATTGCTGTACAGTGTTGCGAGTTTTCCGAGTGTTTCGAGTTTGTGAATGTGCTACAGCGCGAAACTGCCAAGTTCGGGAAGTTTTCCAACGGAATAGCCGTCGTCCCGTATTATTTCTGACCCCAGACACGGCAGCAAGTTTTGCTTTCTTCTTTTGGTATATACACGGTCAACCCTGACAACTTTAACGAGGAGACATTGTCACCTTTGCACGTAGTGTCGAGAAACGAACTTCCAATTCCCTTGGTGCGATGTTTCCGAAGTTTCTTTTTCCCAACTCGGCAGATTTATACATTTGAGCATTGTAACGTTTTGCCCGTTTCCCGAAATGTGTCGATGTTTGGAGAGAATCGAAAACTTCATGCCATGCGCAGTTAAAGTGTTAAACGTATACAATTTTTCGAAAAGCGGTTTTGGATTTCGAATAGATTTAATTTTCAGATTTCATTTAGACATTTGTTCGATATAGTTTTTGATTTATGGCGGATTCCAGGACATTTTTTTGCGCTAGTGTAGCTATACGGCTTACAATCGTAGATTTCGCCTGAAAACACTGACAAAAGCTTTTTTGTTGCAGGTGAGCTTAAGCCAGACAATCCCTCCGCTGTCGTAAGTTTTTATCTACTAATTATTGCAATAGTTGAACTAGACGACCACCGAGTTTTCAAATTTTATTTCTTTTAACGAGCTTAACCAGTTTTTTTTGGCCTTTCGAAAACAAAAATTCGCGGCCTTTACGATTACGTGCCAGTATCATTGATTTTATTTTTCCGGAATTTTCAATCCAACCCGGTAGAACAGGTTGTCCGACCTTTTCGCGCTGCATGATTCGCCTCGAATCATCGTAGATGGAGATGAAAAAGGAAACAGGTGCTCGCCGTTGGCCCGGGTTCCTTTTATTTTTACGTCTTCGCTGGAAGAAGATCTCATACGTGTGGCACTGGAGTTCGTTGAACCTTCTCCTGCACTCGTGAAGTGAACGATTGAACTATAGTGAACATCTGTTCGAGCCTCGGCCGCCACGCGATGTCCAGCTGGTCTCAAACGAACAATACATTGGTGCGCGGGTGTATTTGTTCGCTCGCATAGCCCGAAGTTTTTTAATATTTTTATTACGTACTGAACTGTCCCCTCGGTCGGTTAATATAGAACATCTTTCTCATTCGCTTCGAACGATGGTTCGCTGAACCAGGCTAAATAGGTCAGCCATGTCTTCAAAGGGTTGAGTTAGCTATGGGCAGCTGCACTGAAGTATTCATCATTGTTGCTCGTTATGGCGCATTTTACGACCATACCTAATGAGCTGGCTCTTTCCAGCGCAGCTGTAAGGTTTCAAACCGATCTTTGGATGTACCAAAAGTTGCACAAAACTTTATTATTGATTTTATCGCGAATGGCGCACGATCAGTTGGAGCTAGGGTGTCTGCTGAAGGAGTTCAATAGTCGATAGAGTCACTTGTCTATTCCCACGCTCAAGTCTATGTTATTTATTTATTTATTTCACAGTTCATTTTTCTTTCATTTTAGTGAGACCAAAATAACCTCATCACCAGACTTGAGGACGAAATCTTTCTCACGTGCAATTGTTGCGAGTCTGTCGCAAATTCTATTTCCTTTGTTAGATTAACGAGTTCGCCAATATTTGTAAGTCGGTTGATACGGACAATTCCATGAATATTTCCAATTCGACGAACCTGAGCGCGCAATTACTCAGTCGGAAGGGTTTCTTTTAATTCACTTTTAAGCATTGCGAATTATTCGGACGGAGGAAATGCATCGCTCTCTCGCAAAATGAATATCTGAAGGGGAGAACGAATTTCCGTAATGGGCTGTTGAATTAGTTTACATTCGCTAGCTCAACCGCTTCGGAACAGTTGGCGGTGAATATAGCGCCGAGTTGCAGTTCCGACTAAGCCTCTTTCGAACATTTACGATAATTACTGCGAATTAAATCCCGCGTGCGGATCGCTGCATTTTCTCGTGAAGAAAAGAACGTGGAAATCTTCACCTGGTTTCACTACCCGGAACAACTATAAAGTCGGTTGAAGTTTATAAAACTCGACTCGACTGCGAAGTGCGAGTTGCGCAACGTTATCCGCGAAGAGGCTTGAAAGCTTGTGGAAAAAGACGAGGAAAAGGGAAGATGGACACGGTGTTGAAGTGCAAAAGAGCTCTCCTCCGCCTGGGTTCGTTATCTTTAATGAAATGTAAACAAAGACGTCGACAACTTACTTGACGCTCCGTGCTCGAGGGTAGAGAAGGCTTAAAATTGAGTTCAGGCGGGATTCACTGTCTTTCCTCCGAGAACGAATAGAGAATGTGTCGTTCTCTGGAAGAGTTGAACATTCCATGTTGAACATTGGCGTTAGATATTTTTAAAAAAATTATGGAAATTGATGCAAATGATAGTACTGCGGTTTACACAGCTCTTGTGACTGTTGATGCAAATTATTTCCGATTTTCGTAGAACTAATCAATACTAGAGAGTTTTTGTACTTGGCATGGTTTTTCGAATTTGGACGTGAGGAGTTTTGGTACCTTTGCAAAATATCATTTACTTTTTTCTTTTCTTTTTTTTGTGAGTTTTAAAATTTTAATCCCCAATTGTCTAGTTCCCTCGAAATTCGTTCTTATTCGTTTCAAGGCATGTGGAGTCCGAATATTCTATGGAAAAAAACATTCTGTCCGTCTTCCGTACGCCATTTACCCTTTTCTGGAGAAACTATAATAGTTGAATTATTGAAATTTTCTCCAAAAATCATTCTTGATCTGGCAATGGCTCAATTCTTTAGCCAAATCGCTACCTCAATTTTAAAGGAATTTTTTGGAGTTTCGTGAGGAAAAAATCGCATCTTCCTATGTCCAAAACACAGGTGTGTTTCATATCAATTTATGGAGTTTTTGACGCACAATGGAATGAGATCGTTGCGGATTTGATGGTTTGAATGGTTCTCGATTTAGCTTTTGTGAGTATATTCGGAATTTTGAGAAATTTTGTAAGCTGGTTTTGGTTATTTTTTAAAATCTCAAGTGTCCATTGGTTACTGTCGCATGGCCGTGAATTGTGATCACCATTGGAGTCATACGAGTTTTCTAAGTAACTTGAATTCCTCTCCTGAATAAACTCGCTAAGTCCAAAAGTTTAACTTGCAATCGACCGTCAATAATTAACGTTTTAACGCTTCTTGAACTACTCAAAGATCCATATGATTTTTCGGTTTTAACATTTATTCTTCAATCTACTCAAAATTTATTCAATATACTCAAAAATACGAATACCACATAAGATAGGTTTTGACATAGCACGTGTGGGCTCTCTCGCGTGGCTGTGTTTATTATGCGTGTTCCATCTTGCAGAGCACTTGCGACAAGCTCATGCTCAACATGTCTCTCAACTTAGGACAGGTTTAGATTCTTCAAGCTGTGTACTATGAATCGCACGCCGTATATAGCAGGTCAGGAGGTTGCAGGTCGTTCCCAGGATTGGCGGAGGAAGGCGCGGCTCGGGGATGAACTCAGGGTTCAGGCGGGCATCTTGCGCTTCCTCCAGCCCTTTATTGTCATGGTAACGGACACGATAGGTCAATTCGGTGACCCCGATGACGCACGGAGGTTCCATTGGCACTTATGAATCGTTTACGTATTCATATCTTCTATCGCAATGTAAATTTTCTTGGAATTTTGCTTTCTTGTTCATTAGCAATTTTTTTATAAAGCAATATTTGTAATTATTCTTCTCATCCTGAAGTAATCTGATTATTAGTTTTAAGAATCCTGTCGATTCGCATTAGCCTAGACGCAACCCGTCAAATCTCCAGCGTCAGTCGATCATTCATTTGCTAAATGCCACTCATATAACATTACTTGAGTCACACGACTGCGCATCACGTTCGTCGAGGTCGAGGACTCTCCTCTCGTCCTCAGTTCTTTCCTGAAGCTCTCAAGAGCTCTTTGTATGTATGTTATTGTTGCTACGTGATCGCCGCATTTAAATTCGGTTCCTCCCATTGTTTTCGCCCTGGGGAAGCGGTTTTAGTAGTCAAGCACAGTGCCCCACCTTCTTCCTCTGTGTTCGTTTGATGCTTCGTATCGTAGAAACGATTTACACACAATACGATTTGTGAATTTCACCCCGAGGCGTCATTGTTGATCTCCCTCTCTTTCTTTGTATTCACTGCTTGTTGAGCCGAGATGCGACCGCGGCGGCTTGTCATCCGCTTTTATCATCCAAGATAATCCACTCTATTCGCGCATCTTGTTGGACACCGAGCCAATCGTGATCCTCCAGAACTCCGAGACAATGACTTCATAACATGACTGTCAATATCGTGGGGTTGCAGATTCGCTTCATGGAAACCGTCGTTCGTAATAATGACGAATCAATAGTTGGGAATCTTCGACACTTCCCTGTCTACAGTAATTGGTAGTAATTCAGGATCTACAAATCAGCTTACAGATCATACTATGGAGCAAACTAAGATTGGGAAGTACTGTGTGATACCTACTTACCAACTACTTCACATTTATCCTAGTTTGCCATCGGAGGATCTTAGGATCGACTGAGAATCTATCTGCACGTTCTGACCGCTCTAGTTTACTGTACTGAGTATGGAACATGTTACTATCAGGGCCGCACTGTAAACCGTCCGTATCTAGGATCAAGGCTTTCCACGCTCAGAGCTTTTCCGAAGGATCTTGTTACTTTCAATTTGCGTCGCCACCGGTTTCACCGGTGTTTTTCTTCGCTCCTTTCTCGGTGCGGTTTCAATTTAATAAAACCATCCCCTTTGGGACGACAGTAAACGTTTCGGGTAGAGGTTAACCGCTTTCCTTACCCTGCCAGAGAACGTTCACCTGAAACTCCTAGTGGGCAGCTCCTTCTGTAATGAAGTCAGGGACGAACCATTTGCGCTAATCACCTTTCGCCCTACCTTTCTAGGTTTAGAGTACGCCTTTCTCGTCGTTTATTGCCCCAGAGTTCATGTTGCTGCTTCATCTTGCCCGTTTCGGTTCTATCTCTTTCCTAAGCCGAGCAATTCAATAACCTTCTAGGGTTCGTTCATGAGTTGCACGTCATCTTATCAAATTACCCTTGCTTTTCTTGAGCAGCTTCGTTGTGAAGGTGTGAATGAAACGGTTTACAAACATTTCTTATTTGTTTACCTTGATTCATTTACGTACTGCTTTTAGTAAGGGAGACTGTTTCCATGTTCGTTTTCCGTTCTGAGTGTAAGATCTGTTATGGTTTATTATTCGAATATTCGTTGATTCGTATTTTTATCAAAGCCCTTCAGGCTTTGAGTCAATGACTTCTTTATATTATTTCATGCTCTCCGAAATCTCCTTATTTCGGGAAATCAATATGACGTATCAAGATGCAGTAATGCGGATAGATTTTTGAACAAAACGCTTTCTGAAGAGCATTATAGGTTGGTCGGAAAGGCAGTCACGCAAATTGTTTGGGCGCCAGACACGGAAGATATCAATAGAAGGGAAAAGTTTAGCGAGAGAATAAAACATCGTGCCTTATTGTTGAGCTTTGGGATACATTTTACGCTTGTAAAAGACTCGTTCGCACTGAGCGTCCGAACCAGTCTCGATTGCCTGTAATTGCTATTATTCAATGCTTCAGTAGCAGTTGTATAACGACTAGTTCTGTCCGTTGATTCAACAATGATTAATTGGAAGAACTGAAAGATTCAGTCGTTCAAGGTCTGGGAGAACTCCACATGTGGAGTAAATGGAACTTGTAATTTTCTCGCTGCGTGAACTTGCTTGAAAAGTCTGGAGCTGGGGAACTTTTGAATTAACTGCTATCAAAACCAACTGTCAAACCCAGCGGGTGGCCCTTGCGAACAAGTAGTACGCGCTGAGGACACGTTTGGTCGTGGTCCGCGTGAATGAAAACCCCCCTCATTAAACAAGCGGTGAGAGATTGAATCAAGAGCAAACCGAAATCGATTAGGTCGCCCCTCTGCGTCTTTTGAAAATGGAAATAATACTTGTTAAAAAAAACTCGGGTTTTCATTGCTGATTGATGTGATATGATCGATTAAATTGGGGGCCCAATGCAACAGAAAACAGAAAAAAAGTATTAAAATGTTTTAAAAAATGAGGAGTTTTAAACAACATTGAAATATTTGTTTGAAAAGTTTTAAAAAGATTTGTAACAAAATTAATAAAAATAATTAAATGTTAAAAAAGGCGTGGCTTCAGATTTTGTGCATTTGTTCTGTAGAACTGTGTAATCTCATATATTCATTTTTTATCCTCATGATCGACTGATTCAAAGTTCTCTTGAGAAATGTCACTTATCCATCTCCATTCAGTGTCATAAATTTTCATGAAAGAACTCGTGTGGTAGTAATAATAAATGCATTTATGAGTGATAAATAAACTTTGGCTGTTTGTCAAAAATTTTGCCGTCCATCGTTTTTACATTTGCGTGGAAATAAATTTGTTATATATCGCAGCTAATGATTGTCGTGTCTGCGATTCGATCGCCAATCGTGAGAACTCTCTATCTTCCGAGTATATGTTACCTCACAAGCTTTCCATGTGTATGAGCAGTCCTCTCCTGCTCTGTCGCTCTACTGAGCACAGTTAATTAGCTCAATTCGCCTCGCCCCTTCTCTCGACCGTTCCCGTTTGCCGTATTGCAAATCACGATCTTGTTTGAATAATACTGGCCGCATAGGCACATGATTTAGTTAACATGTACGTAGGTACAACGCTCCAATCAATAGACGAAGGCTTGGCCATAAGCCCGTCATGGTTTCCCCTAACACCTGTTTCGTCTGACTTCGCGTGAGTAGTATTATACTACAACAACAACGTTACCGTCGTGTTGCCAGGGTGAAGTTGTGTGCAGGTACGCAGCTATTGAACGCCTGCTACTGGCAGGAATATTGTCCTTTGAGCTAGGCTCGACATTTTCAAAAAGACGCACTACAATAGTAATCCATTATTAGAGATATCGTGACGATTATTACGTTCGGAGAATTACATACATATTCCTCCGCTATCCAACTCTGTTGGCTCTTCATAGCCTCTCATGCTTTGAACGCACATTTCGAGATATTAATCCCTCCTCTAGTTTGATTCCGTTGCTGTCTATTATGTCACGATATGGCTACATTGCAAAAGTAATCCCTGGAAATCGGGATGATAATTCCTGGGAAAATCTTCGGCCGAATCAATTTTGGGGATGGAAATTGATTTTCCGATACTCGCGATGAGATCTATGAACCAATGTTATTCTATTCTTTACGATTTGCGCTAGAAGAGTTGTGCTAGTTGACGTGACATTGATTTGAAAGTTGCATCAATCGATTTTCCTATTTCGTTCTTCAGTCTAAATGGGGATCGTGCATACAAAAATTATAAATTTTTTCTCCAAATTGCGTTTTTAGGATTTAAAATTACAACGTTTCAAATTTGGATAACGCGGCAGTGAGGTAAGTGACCCTAACGTGAAAAATCAATCGTCATTTACCGTCAGTTCCAAATTCGACTTTTCGGATGAACAAAATACTTCCATTTACTAAGTAAACATGAAAGTACAAATTTTAAGAGAAAACGTTACTGAAAACTCACGGCGGGTGCTTGCGGTGACGTCACAAAAGGCCACGTTACGCCACTATTAGGATTGCTCGTATTAAATTCGTTTAAACGGTGATTAAAAAAAAAAAAAAAATTCGATCACTACAACTTCAACAACGAAATTCGGGTGAAATATTTTTCTCATTATCGGTCTTAATGTCAGCGCGAGAACTCTAGGGGATCAAGATAACGATATTGTTCGATGGTCATGAACTATTGGAAAAATATGTCATTGCTCATCCAGGCACTCTACATGAAGCAATATGCTCTAAGCAGAAACTGTCCGAGGTGTAAATAGCAACAACCGTCGTCAGGAATTAAGTGTCTTGCTTTTGAAAAACAGACATTAGCGGACCTTGGACAGAATTTAAAGCGACATAATGGCAGTTTGTAGGCGTTGCCGGGTTATAAACATCTCATGGAAATAAAACCGGATTAAGTTGAAGGTGCAAACCGCAAAGGACACTGTCCCGAATCGTAAATTGAGTTAGCGCAAAATGTGCCACCGAAAGCCATCGTGACAAATGCAACTTCGGTGTCGATTTATTATGCAAACTCCAAAGAGGGAGCGTTTAGTGCTCAGCTGAGTGGTGCAACTTCAAAAGAAAAACCTGTCCGCTGTATTTCAACGTTGACCATAGCGCCGCACGAGTTCTGGTGAAATTTATTAGCGAGCAATCGAGGTGAAGCGGTTATCGGGCAACGGGAACTAGAAAATCAAGACTTATATTAGCTTTGGCGGCAGCGTAATGCATTTCGACCAAGGACGGTGGTCGAGTCTCTCAAAATGCGTTAAAATGTTTAAATTAACAGGCGACTGACATTTACTAGCGGTTTTATGCATCCACTTCGGCCGAGGTTGGCAATCGCTTTGAACATTGTCGTAGCTTTGAGTAGCTTTGCTAATAATTCAGATATTTCAATTCGCCTACACGTTGTAGATACATATGTTTTTCCTCGTGGGCAATTTGTAAAACCGGATTCAAATCTTGATATTCGTTTTTTCTTCTTTGGTTTCGTTTCGCAAAAAAATGCTTCCCCTCGATGTTACCTTGATCTGGAACATTAATATCTCGTGTCATTTTCAGTTTTCAATGCGCAGTTCCAATCGGTCGGAGGACGATGTCAAGAGTTGGAACTTCAAAGAACGTCTCGCTGATATTGCCCTAGCTTGACACATGATTGACATTTAATCGCCCTAGGAGAGCAATTTCGTCTCACTTTATGTTTCCTCAGCCGAAAAGATTCGTCCAAATTTTTTCGCTTGGGTTCCGACATTCATTTGCTGGTTTTTGAAATAGGTGAAAGCCGACAAGTTATATAACAATATACAATCGCTAGGTTTTCCCACTTGTATGCGAATAATTTCGTTCCTTCCATTCTACTTTATCTAATATGAGCTTGATTTGATAAAAAGAGTCGAAATCGAAATCTACTCTGTTCCTGCTCAGTACGTTTCGTTTTAATCTCACAGCTCCGCATAATCCGTTTATCTATTGAATTGATTAGTCTCGATATACAGCGGTATCTGGCAACCGGGCAGACAAGAGGTGTGTCAGATTATGTCGACTTGTAAAACACGAAACGGTTACCTGCAAACGAAGGGAGCGCAGAAAGCTTCACTTCCGTTGTGCCACACCTGTCAGCATGCAAATACTTGTGTCCGAACATAACTCTCTACAATGAATGCTGATTAGGTACATATGTTAACATATGATGTTACTTTGAGATCTGATAGATTAAAGGCGAGTCGAGAAATTATTCGCTTATTTATTTACATTAAGCTCACTGCCGGTAAGAGATTTCAATATCTGAACGGTGAATAATATTTAGCACCGATCATATTATGAACTATGAGCTCATAAAATGAGCTCCACTTATAAATTTCACTTGCTAATCCGAGAGCAAAACGCTAGGCAATCCGTCTTGTGAATATGTTACAATAAATGTCTATTTTATGAAATTGGATTAATTCAATTGTAACGGCTGATGCTAAATGTGCCGAGCTTATTTGTGTAACTGACGTTGCAGCACCGAAAATCACGAACAAATATTCTGCTTAACTCGACGTCGAGTGATTTCGTTAGGTACTGATTTCCTTGAGGCCAAATACAATTTACGCAAAAAAAAAAAAAAAAAAAAAAATAGGAAAACAATTTACTATAGCCGCAGTAAAATATCCCCTCGCCGAGATCGGGCGACAATTTATAAAAGGTCATCCGGATTCCATTTTGACGGTTTTACCACAACGATAAGCCAGATATCATTCGTAAATCATAGCAGGTGGATTTGTCGAGGCTCCAGCTTATAGTTTCAAGGTTAGTCAAAGCTGGGACTTCTATTGATTTATAGCTTGCACAATCAAGGCGAGAAGAGAGATTGAACTGCTCCTACGTAGCGTTTCGTTAAAAAAAGCAAGAAGACAATTATTTGTGATTTTGAAATATGGTTGACCGGTTTTAATGTTGCGCCTCGCCCTCACGATCATATCATATCGGTGGAATGATGGTGTTTCATGCCGAGTCGAAAACTAATTTATTGAAATCAGCTTTGCACGAGGCAGTGGCTGAAACTGCTATAATGTTCGCCGAGAACCGTTCCTCGACGAAGGTATATTTCAAACATTCCATAAACAGCTTCAGAGTGCATAACTTGGCAGATTTTCCTTTGATGAGTTTCCTCGATTTTCTAATTCGTTCGAGCGCCACTGGCGGAGAACTTATTTGATGGTCGGCCCTAGGGCGTGCAAACTGTTCCTCGGAATACCTGGGTATTTCAGCCGTAATTCCGCGGTCGTCGAGGGCCGCCAGTCGAGGTGAGCATGTTCCCAACTGCTATCGATTCAGCTCGTCCGTGTTTTCAACCCCTCGACAACAAGCGCCGCCGACCGAAACCGTATGCCACGGGTTGCATTTCAATGTCCCACCGAGACAAACGTAAAGTTTCCATTTCGCTGGCCATATTGGAATGACTTTTAAATGAAGCAGAGCGAACATCGGAGCCGGTATCCGCTTTAAAACTTTGCCGTCGGTTTCGCTCGATTTGACAGTTATAGCGTTTGGTATTGCTTCGTGTTTCTGTGAAATGGCACGTTCAAATTTAATGGATTCTTTTAATATTGAACGTTTACAACTTGATTGTCCTAAACTTTGGAAACGATGACCCTCACGTGAAAACGTCAAGATGAATGACAATGTCAAATTATTTGCCCATCCCTTCGATCTATATTGTATGCATATCCCTCACCTTTTTAATTAATCTTCCTCAGAATTTACAATGAATTATTATTCGTTTTTATTGCATTATTTTTTATTCAATTTAATGATAATATTTTTTTGTCAGTTATCAGGGATAGGTCACATGGGTGGATTAATGACTTTCTGTAGGAGTTTTCGAGGGTTAAAGAGACACTATTGGTTTTTACTGCATGATTGGAAAGCAGAGTGAATTTCGTCTGAAAATGAATGGAATTTTACTTTCAATAATCTGTAATACGGAATGTGTGTTCTGTTCATATCATGCCTACAGTTCGTTTGTTATTTAAGGTTCTACTACTGTCTTTCCTGGCCTCCTATAGCATACTCCTTCTCTCTGATATGGGTGGGGAAATAGAGCTTGTCCAGCCTCGTCTTCCTTCCTAGGTGCTCCGAGTGGAAATAACTTGTTCGCTTGGCCATACTCGGATACGAATAAGGAGCGGGCGGGTGAACTGACCGAGTAGGAGAGCTGAGCTCCTGTTATGCCCGTTGCTCCGCCTTGACCAGTTATCAGGAGACGAGAACGTCTAGAAGTGCAGCCAATGTCAAGGGCACGTCTGCCAGTGTCTTCCTTTTATTCCTTCTTTCGAGATCCTTCATTCGATCAATTTTCTTTCATATTCTTTATCGTTGCCAATTTTTCTTCCTTGTTCATTTATTTACAATAAACAGTGGAGAAAACTGAATGAGTTTTTAGAAAGTCTTCGTCTCTTCTATTTCGTGAATGTATTTCAATTAGAGCTCCGGAATTCGAAGAAAAGTTGGATTCGTCGTGTCATAAACTTGGTTTTCTGTAGATTTTGTTAGTGAAACTTGATTAATCTATTTACACCGATTGATAATCGATTAATGTTCCATTAGCGTGTTCAATTTACGACATTCTCTAATACTGAAAACAATGTGTGTAACTGGAAATAATTGGCAATGGCCGATAGTTCCCTGTATGACCTAAACGAAGCATGTAACGCATTTGTCATTCCTTTTTGAAAGTAGACGTCGGCCAAACGACGTCCTCTCGATTTGTCGTGAAGACCTTAGCGATTGGTAATGATCTCACTCCTGCCTTCTAATCGTGAAAGGGACCACTTGGCGTGATTGAAGGGGACCACCGCACCGGCTCCACACGCCGATGCGCTGCCCGTCTCACGATCACGTTCAGTGGAACCGATGAGTCAGAGTTGCTTGTGGAACGTTGAACTTATTGTACTCTAGCAAGCAATCATCGCCGACCCTACTGCGCTAGGCGTCCGTGGGAAATTTCATTCGCCCGTGCACTTGCGATGCAAGCGCATGGTTTTCTATGTTTGAAAATGGAACAAGGGTTGCATTAATTTTCAACACCGCAAGTGGCCATAGAGAATTGGACTTGGTGTGGCAGGGAATTGAACCAGTTGAAAATTTAATAAAAGTGAAAAATTCTGGAAAAAGTGAAAGATGCTAATTATTCTAATTTGTGGTTTTAATGCTGTTCGCATTAATTAATAAATAAATAAATTAATTAGACTTAGAAACTGTCGTTTCTATGTTGAGCATGACAGTAAAAGAGAACTTGCGGTAGCATAATCGAGACTTGAATGAAGCCAAATCATTTGTTAATCGCGTAACGTCCTAATAATATAAATAAGAAATATTTGAAAAAACCGAAAAAATATTACATTATAATATGTATTCGAAATTGTGAGGAGGGATTTTACTCCCGTGTACAGTTAAAATAAATAAATAAAAAAAAAAAAAATAGTCGGGTGCGATTGCAACTTATTGGCAACTATCGAGTGATACAATATTTCCTTTGATTTTCCTTGCGTCTCTTATATTTCGCTCTCTCGATATTCGGCCATACTCCATTGGCCGTTCAAGTCTCGACATTCGCTCTTTGTCTCACACTATCCAATCAGGTTTTAATTTCGTTCTCAATAGTACGACGTTTCTCTTTGTTATTCGAAGGTGATGTAGTGTTCGTAAAACATTTTTATTTTATCGTCGCAATATTTCGCTCGCCGAAATAATAACAGTTAATTGGCCGGCTTGAATTGTAGATCGCCTTGGCCAAATGCATTTCGTGTACTCCTGCAAGAGCCTTGCAAGCCGTTAATTCATCATGTTGAGCCTGTGGCCACTGTTGCAGTTTTATTTTGCCCGTTCAACATGTTCGCTATCCATTCGCGAACGGCTCGATATATCACGCGTTCCCGACGTCATAATATTATACTCCTTTCGAGGTCCGGCATTTGGTTGCGATTTATTTTCTTGTGTAATCGAGTATATGACCCACATATCATGCTTGAGTATGAATTTTATCTCAAGCCTGCAATTTCGCAGTTGTTTTCCGTATGCGATTGAGTTGTCTCCTGAATCGATAGCCTCTGGTTGATTTACACGTCTGGCATTTCTTCGCTTCGTATCGGCTAATCGATGATCATTGAATGAATATTTGTGTTGTAGTAATACATTTCTTTGCGTCGTTTTTCTTGGTATTTCATCTTGGTATTTTTTCTACCATTCTCTGGTTATTCTACGAACGTAGAATCGGTCTTTGCTGTGGTATTTCAATTGTTGAAATAGTGCAATGAATTCATAGGACTGGAAGTAATACTGTTACTGTCGCATTGATCCTTCGCTATTTTATCTCGCTCTATAATATCAATTGGTTCTCGAATTAAATTTTTTCCTTTGCGTTTCCCTCACTGCCCCATTATCAGTACATTATTTTGTTTGCTTTTTGCTTGACTTGATTCAATCGATTCTGACCGTCATATCAACTGATATTTCCCTTCAAAGCACTTGTTCTGATGAATTTCTCTCGGCGTAGCGTAATTTCCTTTACTCCGCTAGGTCGCTGTTTGGTTAACCGCAGTTCTCGCTTCTTCGCCTCTTCAACATCACATCAACGTGCTCATTTTCCAGGCCGCCCCACCGAACGATTCTGCGGATCTACGATTCGTGTGGCGCTCAGCTTTGATTGGTCGTATACCGCGCGAAATCATTTACTTTGGAGACCGGCCGTATTTACATAGCAGACCTGACGCTAGCGTTAGTGCGGCGACGACGGTCTCATTCGCGAAAATCGTTTCACGTCTACGCAATTTCCACATTGACTGACATAAAGTGACTCTAATTAAAACCAAGCGTTTATAAGCACCTGAACGTGTAGTGTTTTATTTTTAATTTTTATTTTTTTTCAACCCACGGCTTTAGTTACTGCGGAAACTTCTTATGGTTGGCTCTTGTCAATGTTCAAATTTTTTCTTGACATTTATTAGGCATTCGCTCGAACTCTAGTCTTTGACGAATTCATCAAGTTCCCACGTTTTGCTAACTAAGGCTGTTTATTATTGGTTTTATCGTGTGTTGATCTCCATTGTAGAAGAAGAAGTCGATGAAGTCGGAACATGCTGTTGAAAAAGTTTGAAATATTTCTAAAAAAAAAAAAAAATTGTCTCGTGGGAAGAAGCCGTTGGTGTATTTTTATTCAGATCTATACCTACTTATTCATGAGGCTGCAGTTTCACTTCAATTGGATATTCTGTTTGAAGAGAATAGAAATAAATCACTTTCCGACTATTGCAGCGTTGTTTATCGGCCGTTTTATGAAAACCGTTACCGTATGCACTCGCAGCGTAATCGAAGACATTTTTCTTCCGAACCAAACACGCCCAAGACTTCGAAAGGCGCCTCTTCCATAAATGTACTTAAGCTCCAACCCACTCCCCGACTACGGATATGGAAATGTCAGCATTGCAAAGGAGCGTCGATTTTTCACGCTAGTCGAAGCAAGTACTGGATATGCGGAGTTCTCGGTTCCTACGGAATGCGTAAAAGGTGGATAATCGATCAATCATGACACGGCGATAGGTGTCACAAGCAAAGGATGCTGAACTGAGTTGCTGAACATTTTTCTGCGAGATGGAAAGTGAGGAACTGAATTTTTTCTACCGAGCAGAAAGTAAACTGCCCGTTATTGGTTGAATGACGGTTTTAGCGAATTTTTCTAAATTGCACTAATTTGCAGTAATTAAATAGTAATATCATCTAGCCTAGAAGAAACCACTAAAAAACCTGGACTGCAAGGTCTTATATTTTCGAACGCGCTGCTCCGTATTCGGAACGATTTCGATGCGATTGGTTTATAATACCTTGGAGACTTGAAATGATAATAATAACTATAATACCGTGGTTCTTGAAAGCTTAAAAATCTGCTCTTTACAGTGTATTACGGTGTATTAGCTAACCCGTCTGCAAAAACAACCCTTATAGGTCAAGATATTATTATATCGTTGGAGCTCGAGTTCATCAGAACAGATGATTGGCAGATACATCAACTCGTTGGATTTCTGATGCATGCGCCCTGCTTTTGTGACGTCTCCCGGATATGTGTGTGATGAATGATCAAAGGGCCCATCTCTGTTTACTTGGTTTGTATGGCGATATCGCATTAGCTGGAGGCTGATGAAGGAGTTCCATACTCAGAGATGGTGTACGCTGGGCCGCGTTCTAATGAAGATGTACACACAACATGCTGACGCATAGATACGGAAGGGAGTTTCTGTGTCGTTAGGTGCGAATCCACTTGTAATAGCGTCAGAGAGGTAGATGCATTCGGTTGAGATGGACGAGGGTGGCGTTTGTCCGAGCTGAAGGGGCAATTTACATCCTATTGATCGATTGGTTGCGATCTGTCAGAGACAGGTCCTGCCACGTTGCACGCTCAGTATTTAGCACTTTCTGTGTTATCTCTTGCCCGGAATAATTGTCGCCTCTGTGTAGGAAAATAAAAATAAATTAATTATAATTTATTTTCGAGGATATCGCGTTTGTACATGTTATGGGGTAGTTAATTTGTTAAGTTAGAAGATTGCAGTGCTGAATCGAAAGTTTCTTATGATTAAATTGTTCTGATGGTGGCTCTTCCGTTCTTAGTTGATTAACATCCAAAAAAGAGGGCTCACTTTGTTTCCACAGACATTGTTAGTTTCCCTCTTATTCACTCCGCCGAATATTTGTTTATCTCTCAATAGAAGATAATTATTTTATTTTACATTTATAAATGACAAGAGAGAAACAGAAGTTAGTGATAGATATATATTAAAAATATCTAGCCCTCTATAGATTAAATAAAATATATAAATTATATTTAGCATTCATCTCTGTAAATATATACTTTTTTAATATATATTACAATAAATCGTAATATTCGTTCTATAGTAATGGAACGCGATCAACTGTGTACGTTTCTCATTGTTATACCCAGCTCCAATATTTTGGGTGACACTACATCGGAATTCTTCTCAGCTCGCCTGGTCCTTGCGCCTTCTTTTCGTGACAAACGTCGTCTCTTTCTTGACAGGCGTTTCACCTAAATCCACGGTTGTGCCATCTGCCTTGGCCACTTCCCAGAGTCGAGATGGTGAACTCGATCGAGTAAACGAATATACAAGAAGTTAAAAATAACCGAAGTCTGTGCAGACTGCACGTAGTATACTGCCTCTGTCGTAGATTTTTCGAGACTTAATAGTTTGTGTCGTCTACGGTTTTTTTTTTCTTGGCTGGCACCGTGATTTACAGTATTCTATTTTGATTGTCGATTTAATTATAATAGTCGATTCGCTCACAATAGTCGAGTTTACGACTAATTCGCAACAACTTTTGTAACATCCCCACCGACAGATCGTGTAACTTTGATCACTATAACGGCCAAACTCCCTTCTCAACAAGAAATCCGTTTAAACCTCTCGAAACACAGGCAATCCTTTACTTTTTTGGAACCTTGTCGAAATTTCATCTAAACAAAGAGGAAAATAGAACTTGAAAACAATTTTTTCCACTTCCAAATCACTGGATTTTTAAAGTCTTCAAGTCGTGGAGTTGTGAGTGAAATTCGCCTTTTTATATGATAACGGTTT
Source organism: Tupiocoris notatus (assembly GCA_037159825.1). NCBI lineage: Eukaryota > Metazoa > Arthropoda > Insecta > Hemiptera > Miridae > Tupiocoris > Tupiocoris notatus. The sequence goes on from JASJUZ010000178.1 coordinate 187,759, forward strand.
CGTGTCGACGAAAAAACCTTGATTAACAATTACTCGCTTGAGTTAGATTCTTAGAGGAATATCTCGACTCGGTCCAAACGCATAGCGACAGTTCTAACGGCCTCTAAAGCACCTGTTTTGCTGCACCTGACGCGACCGACTGTCGTTGCTTACCTTCTGTCGCACATGGAATGACCGTTCACGTTATTCATTAGCAATTAGGCGATATTTTGTAGGGCGGCAGGGCATTGTTGATTAATTCATTGCTACGCCTGGCAAACGTTGTGCTGTAGTTTCTCCTTTATCATCAGGAATAATTGGCTTATTGACTGCCTAAAAAGCCGAAAAGCTCTCACGAAAAGTGTTTTATGCAGATAGTGTTTTATCGCGTCCGTATTTCTTGGTGTCATTTTCCACCTATCTATTTTACACGGTGGCAAACGAGAGCATCTCGCAGATTTGCTTCAGTGTTAAATGCCAAACTGTATATTAAAATTTATCCGGAGTAGAATTAGGCTCTAAAATTGCAAATTACGCTATACCGCCGAACGGACAGAAGGGAACTTTAATATCAAACTTGATCCGACGGAGTTAAAGCGTGTCATTGCGAGGGTGAACAGGAAGGGAGAATAGCATGGTCCATATCGACATCCGACAGACATCCCGCCGTCGGTCTGTTGGCTCTCGGTCGTCCGATATACCAATAATTCCTCTTCTGCATTGACGTAATGGGCTATTCATCGTGGCTCGTCCAGGGGTGGAAAAGTGGGAGACATCGAGAGGCAATACGCGAAGCCCTATGCTCGTCGATCAATAATGTGCATTATTTTTGAAATTAAAATTTGAAGGCGAACCAAAGATTTTTTTTAACAAAAAAAAAACGAGGTTATATAATTGAATACAGAAAACCGGTCTTGGGAACCTTTGAATACAGGCATAAATGAGATACAGAGATTCGTGTGAAGTAAAAATAGAGCAATCAGCCAAAGTAGAAGAGTTTTTCCGCCATAATTTCTAACATTTAAATTTTGACTCCATAATTAAGCAACTTTATGATGCTTGAAATTTCTTAAGCGTTTGTTTATGTGTTTATTTAATAAGTTAATAAGTAAACCATGTCTGCCATAGTGAGAACGCTTGTACTGCGAGACTGAGCTTCTAGTTGGTGACTTTTAAAAACCTGCACCTATCTATCGTAATCTAGAAAACCTAGCGCCTTTGAAGTGGTAGATTGAAGATGTAGATTTGTACTCCCTGTCTTCGTAGTAAATGGAAGTATCGGGATCGTCCAAAAGTCAAATTCGGTTCCGAGGCGAACTTGGAACATGTTTCCATAATACCAAGAAGCACTTTCTGCGGTTAAAAAGTTACAGAAATCGTCTTGTCTCAATGAAAAACCAATGAAGCCCGATGAAATGACCAGACCAGCGGATGTACAAAATTAAACGTTATTGGATTTTGGATAACACTTGATATTTCTGTGATATAAGCGACTTCTATCCTTTCTGTTCAATTATTAGCTCTGTAAAACTACAGTAATCAATTTCCTATTTTATTATTCCTTCGTTCGTTGCAAGGTGGCTGACTCGATTTTATTCGTTTGGTTCGCAAACCATATTCTCGCGTTATCATTCATTTCGTAATTTATTTTAGAATCGAATTCTAAAAGGAGATCACTTTTTCAGCCCTTGCTTCTCAACTATGTTTTCTAGTTCAATTTTAAATTATTACAGTCTCGCGTTCGCGTCAATCGTATCAATCCTATTCCACCCCGAATTTCGTCACCGGTCAGGGAAGTAGCTTTGACGATTCTCTCAGTCGGAGGCGGCATCCGAGGCGCCTGATGGATGAGGTGCCGGGGACGGTGAATCGGTCGGACGAGCTGCGTGTGCGCTGGCGGCGGGCGGACAGCGGGTGAGGTGGGGGTGCCGCCGCCGCCTTTGCCTCCGACTCGGCGCTAGTCATGCCAGTGCCCGCGCTTCACCAGCATCACCATCAGAATTGGTTCCAGTACCCACTGCTCGTTCCCGCCACGCATGTATACTGCTGGACCCTCGTTCCGTACCGTTTGTTCCGGCTGCACCACCACCTCGTCGCCGCTGCTTCTGCTATGGAAACAAGGTATCCATTAAAACTGAGCTGCTGTAATAGGAAAAATACTACCTGACGGAACAATATAATTTATTGTCGAATCTTACTGAAAATTTTTTGTAGTGAGTATATATATTCAAAAATATGAAGCTAATGGTAATGTCGATAGTATATTGCCTATTTATTTATTTATTTACTATAATTCGAATTCAATTGAAATTGGAGAAAATAATTTATAAAAATGATGTCAATTACTGTACAGGGTTTTATTCCTAGTTCTCCTCGTATTCACCTTATTGATTATAGCTGCCTCTGCTTTAGTAATAAGAAGATGAGCAACTTGTTGAAAGTAGCGAAGCGTAACAGCAGCGATCCAGGCCTCGATAATTTCTGAAAATTATTTCATAATTTCAATCATTTTATTTTTGTTGAAGTGATTCAAATTTATGTCGAATTATTCCCGTTGATGTAGCCAGAGAGTTTTAGTCATGTATAAGTTAAGTTCTCAAGATTGTTTAAAAAAATTTCTTGAGTTTTCCAAAATTGCTCTCAAAAGCTATACCTAGTGAGTCAATAACAGTTTAATTATTTAAAAAGATTGAAAAAATTGAAATGAATTTATATTTTCGATTTTATTTGTATTGTAAAAGTTTGAGAAATAAAAGGGCGATTCAATTTTTACTATATTTAAATATGAGGTGTGATTTCAGACAAAATATACTAACTCTTCGATAAAATTTCTTCCCTTTCGAGTCATCTGCTGACAAATATTTATGCAGCAGATGTCGTTTTTGGCGACGCTGTCAAAGAACTTGGCCACTTTTCAACCTCATCTTCAAAAATCCCAGCTCACCAATCAGTCTCGTTTTCTCAAACAAGGAGCAAATCTCGTATTTTTCACCATTCCATAAGTCAAGCCTTTTATTTGCCAATTTTTCAAGTATAAAAAATGTCATAATATAAATTTTTGCCATGTCTCGCAAACTTCAAGGTCTTATCATTCCCACGCCCGTTTTCATTTTTTTTCTACTTTTGAGACATGAGTGATATGCAACCCAAACATGTGAACGAGACCTTGGCGTCATTAGTACACGCGCGAAAGAGGCCAGACAGATACAGAGATCGTTTTACAGATGGTCGGGTATTTAAAAATATTTCACCCATCCGCTCGTGACTGAAGCCCGAGACCTGTGCAGCCTTGCGCTCGAGCCAGAACGCGCATTCCTAAAATTTTCTTCCTAAATAGACCACTCTTGAAACGAATCGCCGGCATTTCATTGAAATTCAATTCGAATTCTGTTTAAAGTCCGAATTTCAAAAAATCCATAGGCTTGTATTTACGAAAATCTAATTTTTTTCAAAAAATTGGAAAAAATAAGATACATTGACGAATCCTACATCAGTTGTAGGATCCTTCATCGTTCCCACGCAGAAGGAGCAAGTAGCTACAGTACCCGCACAGCTCAAATACAGTCGACAATCTACTAGGTACCTACCAATTTATCGTTGCTCTCAAACAAAACAAGAACTACCTGATTCAGACATAGTTGAAATTGTAAATTATTTATCCCGATATTCTTGACTATCGCATTTTCTTCTACGAACTTCGAAACTTTTTAAAGACATGAAAGAATTGGAAATAATATTTATGAATCCTGTTTTGATCGAAAAAAATGTATTTTCACCGCTAAACACTCTCAATCGAATTTCAAAAAATGGTTCACAGTTTTTAGGGAAATTATCGCATTTAATTTGATCGGTTTCTATTGAAGAAATAATAATATAAAGTTTTGATATTTTCGTTGTTTAAAAAGTGAAAAATCATTGTTATACTATGTTATGCTATTCGAAAGTTGGAAGAAAGAATTGCTATTGATGCGCGTGATTCTTTAATGCCCTACATATCCTTCGACGCGATACTGCATTGTATGAAATTCAGCCCTTGAAATAGCTAGTTCCATTATTTACTTGAACTACCTTCTTCGGTTATAGCTCCTTTTACATCAACCATCAATCAATTTTACAATAATCGACCTGCGAGCTCTGTCCGTATTGAAAGCCTCGCCCGATTCCATTAATTTCCATCCCCGAAACGGCGACAGATTTTCGTCAGCAGGTGGCCTTTTTTGTCCTCGCGTGAGGGAATCCATTTTGCCGTATTACTCAAATGCTCTTTTATTGTGACCCATAATAGAATACAGATGAGCAGTGAAATAATATTTTTAATTTTACCCTGGGAAAAATATTTTTCATTGTGATGAAACATTTTCATATTTACTGGATGAAGAATCCCTGGAGAATAAATTCGCAATTTTTTTTTATCGTTTCTAAATATTATAATTTCTTGTGCGAGAATATTATTAATTTATTGATTGGGCAGCTATTATTTTGGATGAATACCCCCATAATTTTGGAGAATAAGTTCGAAATTTATCAAACACAATGTAGCAGTCTGCTTCAAAATTAAAACAAATTACAGTCGCCGATTTTTTTTTCTGTGAAAGCAAAAACGATAATTTTATTCGATCCTGCGTTCATAAATGTATTTAATTAAACGCCGAACAAGTTTTTTTTTATAATTCTGGAAGTGTAAATTCAATCGATATTCTGTCGGGATTTTCTAAATTTATTCGCAAAACTCGCTCATTGTTATTAAGGTGAGTTGATGGTCTTGAATGTAATAAATTGAATCGAAGACGTTCGAACATTTTACAATCATTTGCAGCGTTCTGTCGTAATGGGTTGTGCAGGAAACTCTTCGGTCGGCTGCGGTCTGACTGAGTAGAAAGTAAAGAGAACGAGCTTGGGCTCTTCCAAGGGAACCAGTCCAAGGCCGAGGTGGATCTTCGTCTCCACCAGAAGCACGTTTTGTTCTCCTCAGTCACCGCGTTCTTTCCTTAGCTCATCTCATTTCGCTTCATTCGTCTGCGCACTTTCCAGTTCGAATGATTAGATAATCTTTTCTTCACGGTGTGTAAGCATATGAATGAAGGTCTGGCGAAACTCGATTCCTACTGAAGACACGATAAATAGCAATGATTGCACAGTGATTTATTATCCCTAATATACTTTGCTTCAATTACATCAATTTAAATTCATCAATTTAAATTTTTTTATTTCTTCTACTTATTTTTTTCTTTTTATCTTCGACGGGGACATTCATTTTCTGATGTTATTTTCCTCTCAAATCTCAGATATTTGTTTCCGTCCAGACTTGTAAATTGAGTTGATAAATTCAAAATAGATACGACATAATATGCTAAAGAACGCTGGCGGTATATTTGCGAAATTCAGGTTGACATGCGAAACGACTCTTTCGCGTGACTGTTCCGGACCGGTTTCAAAATCGGAGTAATAAGTGGCAAGCTAAATTCGGCAAGTTGCATAATCTGTCCATTATTGTCGTCCCAATCAGTTCAAGACCATTGGATGGTAATTCGGTCGTTCGAGTGTGCTGTTATCGTGATAGCTACAGATTTGAATAAATTATTTGTTCACTCATGTATCACGCATCAGGATAGCGTCGTTACATCAACCCAATTCCACCTTTCATCAATACATGATATTTTTTGGCCAAGGAGTTCAAATTGATTTACCTGTATCCTATAGTATTTATTTTCTTCGAAATTATTCCCTACCTTTATCATTCACATTACTTCCCATTTTCCTCCCTCCTCATCTGACCTTAAAACCGCCTACTATTCCGATGACTTTTCGTCGTCTCTCTATTTTCCACCTCGTTTATATTGCCAAGTTGACATTTCGGCCTCTAATTTCCTCTTCGTGTCATCCCTCGTTTAATACTTGGCTGTTCAGCTTGTACGAGGTGAAAGTTCATCTGTGGTTGCGTGATCCTCACACCCACTTGTTGCAGAGAGAGTCGCAAAGTCGATTGTAACTGGTTCTTTCTACTTATCGTAATGAATAATTCATTACCTACCGCCTCGCATCTTCAGTTGATCGCGTTATTGCTTCTTTAATGTGTCTCGAAATGTGAATTTAATCGCGTTACATGTTGACGCGTTGTAATGGGTCAGAATTCTTTTCCAGCAACATTTTCAAAAGGATAACGTACTGACGATAATTCTATGTATTTGCAAGTAGTTGTTCGGAAAACTCGTTTTTACTTCCATGTTTACGTAGTAAATGGAAGTATTGTGATCGTCTGAAAATTCGAACTCGGAACGGAGGTCAATTTGGAAGAAATGTTCTCAGTACTGTACTCAGTAACACTTTCTGAACAAATGTCTGTGTGTCCGTCCGTCTGTCTGTGGTCAAGAAATGACATAAATAATCATATCTCCGTGAAAAATATATGAAACTCAATGAAATTTTCAGAGAATGTTGTTTTAGTTAATATGCAAAATTAGCTGTTCCTGGATTCTGGATAACACGCAATACTTCCAACATATAGCCGTTCGACGGTTTTTCTTCTTTTCCTGTTTCGATTTTTTCAGGCAATAATATGAATTGCTGAGAAAGAAGAAACCATCAATAAATTTATGAGAGTGATGAGTTCTGAGAATGGTTTGGATTCAAGGAGTTAGTTTATGATACGTGGCAATTTAAAGAGGTCTTCGTCTTGAAAATTAGAAACGTTTCTGGTGAATTGATTAAAATAATTTAATCTTAAGCTCCGAATCATCTACATTTATCCATAATTGGAAGTATTTCATCACTATTATTATTGCTTGTATTGTATAGTTGTATAGCCGAATGAAAAGTTGGCAGGAAGTAAAGCGTTGTCGGAAATTGTGTGTTCAGTTCGTTAGCGCCAAAAAAATTCCATCGTCGAAACTTCGGCTTTCTCGGCAACCGAGCCCTTTGTCCCATTTTCGTAAGGTTTCTTTCCGGCAGCGTTAGGGCAGTTAGGCCATCGCAGCCGTTTACGAGACAAAGAACGAAGGGTCCTGAGGCTCAAACAGTTCAGACCATCGATTCCGTAGAGAAAGTTTCGTAACTCTTTTTTCGTAACATCGACAGCGCGGGCGGGTCGGGGCGACGCCAGGGTTAACACGAGTGAAATCGAGAGCCCGAAGGATACAGCCCACTGACGATTGGGCTACCCGTGCATATGTAGATGGCAGCTGGTATTGCTAGTACTTACTAGTAGGTACGCTTATTACGGGTCGTTTGAATATTCCATGAGTTCTTGCCTCGCTTTTGTACGATCGGTATTGTCGTTTTGAACTTGCTTTACGCTCTTCTCCGCTCCGAGTCGTACGTCCATCAGAATTTTATCGAATGGATCCGATTTACGTTGAACGCGGTTTTTAAGTTAAATTACTTGCGTAAAATAATTTCTTAAATTTTTTTATTGTCCTCCTATACCTAGAACATAGAACGTTTCCGAGTCCCTTCCACCTTTAAAATTAATGTAACCGGTCAGATTTCACAAACACTTGATAATGTGATGTTGTGTTGTTTCAGGTGAGTTGATCTACTCTGACGAGCTTCTGACTTCTGACTGATCTACTGTAACCATCATGGTAACTCTTGGTTTGAAGTAATTATAGCTAGGTGCCTTTGAAATGTCCATATCTACCAACAGTCGATAAGGTTTGCGTTGACGGGCAAAGGTTCCTTTGCTCTTTGGCCAAGTTATCCAACGCCATTGGCCATGTGCTGTTTGTCAAAGCGATCAGAGGATATTTCCTTTGAGCGTTGGCTTGTTAAGTGTCGCTTCATTTGGAATGCAGAGGAGCAAATCGTCAGAACATTAAGGATCTTGATGGTTAATGCGAGGTAGAAAACGCGATATCGTCATCTAGTTCAGTTACCAGCACATTGATCGCTGTCAAGGACAGGATCGCTCTGATTTGCGCTTGATCACAAATAATCACTCGCTTGATGCATTCGCAATGTATATTTTTCTCGAATTTTATATCTAGAAAAAAAATTATTCATTCTTTCCACGTTTTTAATCATTGTTAAATGGCCCCTTTCAATTATTGTTTCCCTTCTAGCCTCGACGAAAGATGATCGGCGAATATGCCCTCGTTTCATCGCAGGTTGTAAAAACTTCGCCAACCGAAACATCAACTGGGGAAATTTATATCCTGTCTTACGTTCTCGAAAATAATCGCAGAACGATCTATGGTTTCGTGATCTCGTAAAAATATCCGTAGACGGAAGATCGCCCCTCGCTGAAGCGCGTTCTTCATAAATTGGATCGGTCTTCTTGTTTTTTCCTGCCTCGTCTTTATTTTATTTTCAAAGTTTTACGATTGTCGTTTTGATGGATTCTCCTGAGAGCTCAATCTCGCGGATTTACGTCCGGCATCACGATTGGAAATGAAGCTATCCTTTGGAGAATATAAGGGGAGACTGCTTGAATAAACTAGGCCCTTGGCAGGTTTTGAAAATCCGCATGCAATACTTAGTTATTGCTAAAAATGTTCCATAATATTTTGCAGTATTTTGTTAGATTTATATTAGAAAATAATGAAACTGGAGAAAGTACCGAAAATATAAACTTTCCTCTCTTAACTAAAATTTTTATGACTCGAATCAAGAGCAGGAATAAATGAAAAAATAGCGAGAAGTGTTGGGATTGTTGATATCTCTAGAAATAATACCTTTTTTGGCAATGAATCCTATACAATTTATTGAAATTTAAAAAAGTGACGAAATTTTTTTTACCGCACTTTTGGTTCTCTGAAAGGTTCATTGTCTTCAAGTGCTTTGAAAATGCTATATTGGATAAGCGGGCTTGCCTTTTGAAATTATCATTCAGCTCTAAAAGAAACCTATGGTTAAAGCTCCGGAACTCGTCATTTAGATTTTTCCGCGTAATTTCGACATTGTCCACCCTTTCCAATAAAGCTCGAAACTCGGGCCGCCGATCCCTTAAATTTGATTCACCATCAAAGTTCTAACAATAGCAAGTTTCCCTTTTGTGGACTTTGGTTGAAAATTGCCGAAAACGTTATTTCGAGGTTTGTGCCCGGGCGTGAATTAATATGAGAAAAGGGTTTAGGTCAGGAGTTTCTATTGAAATTATGAGCCAAAGGATCGGCAAGGTACTGACGGGGGTCGCTTCAGCACCGCAGCTCTCCGGATGCCTGCGAATGGCTCCTTTGTTGATGCCGGCATTTCTCATCTCGTTCCTTTTCAAAACTGGAACTCCAAATGGAAGCTGACGATGATTAGAGTGCGTCAGCGCTGCAGGTAAAGTTGAAAATGTCTCTTTCCGTCCAGAGTTTTTCATCCGTCGCCTTTTATAGAGAGGGGAAAGCCAGCATAATAAAGCTTCCCATTCAGACTGACGGTTGCTTATTTTTCTCCATAACTGAATAATTAACCAGTTGAATTTAAATAAAGACCGGTCTTTAAGTTAGTTTTTTTTTCAAGATTCTGAATTCTGACGCCTCTCGAAACCATACTTGTCACCAGCGGTTGTGAACTTCTAATCTAGCGCCAATGACATGATCTTAGAGGCAGTACCTCCTTTTGGTTAATTATTCAATAACAAACCATTGTAATCGCCCAAGAAATTTTTTTTCCAACCCCCTCAAACTTTGATGTATTACGTACCGCACAGTTCCAGTTTTTTCCGTTCCACAACTCTATATAAAAACCTCACTTTCATTTTTCTACAAGCACCCAGACTATTTTAGATACCCCAGAAATATCCAATACCCCATCCGTTTCATATCTCAAGCGGTAGTTCACGTTCCTCAAACCCGTTTGAGGAACACATCAATACATATTTTCTATAGCCTACCACTCTCTGCTAATAATGTTACCCGAGGAAATGAAACAACCCACTCATTTCTCCCGCTCATTATTGAATGAAAAAAATATTTTCATGGCTGATATTTTGTAATGAATTGATACCGAGCATGTATGCAAGTAATATTTTTGGTTTTTTAAACTCTTTTGTATTCGTCTTACATTTTATTAATCCTTTTTTAACCGCTTTTTTGAGTTGGTAACGATGTTTGGAGCTTCAAACACACTCACACTGCACAAGACACTGACTAAGAAGAATTGTTCTTATTTTGTATTATAATGGAACAAACTTTATATTCATTCTCGTTTCAAGGCATGTAGAATCTGAGTATATAATAAAAAACAATTTAGTCCGTCCGCTATTCGCCGAACGCCATCAACACTTTTTTGAGGGAACTATAATAGCTGAATTTTTGACATTTTTACCAAAAAATCATTCGTAGGCTAACGATAGCTCAATTCTTTTGCCAAATAGCCACCTCACTTTTGAAGATGTTTTTGGGGGATTAGTATTTTCTTATGTTTTAGAAACATGGGTGTGCTTGATATCAATTTATATCATTTTTGTCGGGAATTTGTTAGATTAATAAACAATTTTGCCATGATGGTATTACTTGAGCATTTATGGAGCTATAAAAATCTTTCTATACTTGATAGAACATTCGTATAACACTCTCTTGAACTGTATCGTTAGACGAATAATTTAGCTTTTAGATAATTAACAATAATCTATGAAAAATTAGAATTAAGCTAGCTAAAGAGTTTTACCATATAGTTACCAATCTGTTGTTAGGTGGAAACGTTCACAAATGTTCGGGATAATGGATGAACTTCTTCTAATTGAAGCAAAGGAATAGTAAACCACTGTACAATCATTTGCAGCGTTTGTGTACTCGAAATATATTATAATGATAATATGAATCAATCTAATAGTAAAGCTTTCTACAATTATTTGCTGCACCTTTTCAAACCCTCGCACTTCTCCGCTGTATTCCATAAATGCAGAATATCCCGTTGGTTGGCTAATTCAGCCTCTTACTCCGCTGGCTTACCAGAGCGAAATAATAAGGAAGTTATCGACGTACTATTCCTCTATTTAACACTAGTGCTTTTAGCCCGAGTTGCAATAACCAACGAATTCAATCAATGCTACCTACGCTCAAACTGCGAACTACGAGGTGGGCAGAAATATTGAGGTAATCTAGCGTGAAACGTCCGCGAAGAAACGATTCGTCCGCTGGCTCCTCGGATGGCGTGAGAAGACATCGATAACAAGCTATCACGTTGTCTATCTATGGAAGTAGGAGGAACTTGAGGAGCCGAGTCAGCTCATCGGTTGCAATACTTCACCTCGCCCCTATGCAAGCAGACGCTCCTCCGAGGTGTTCCAAGGTCACTGCCAAGTCACGATCTTCGCGCATCCTCTAGCATGCAATACGACCGCTATGCTCTGCCGTTGAAAACTCGTTTTCATTCCCGACGTGTTGCACAATAGTCTATCATGTCGTTTGGCCATGGACGGCTCGAAGGAAAACTTGGGACAACCGTGAATATTTGTTCGTTTGTCTCTTTGGTTTAAACATACAGGCGTATTTTGGTTAATTGTTCAGTATATATCGTTTGCTCTCGAAAAAAAAAACACCAATCCTACGGAGATTATCATAAATTAAAGAGAATAAATAAGGAACTAGCTAGGTATTAACCCGAAAAATTGAAGGTTTTGAAAGTAACACCTACTTGTTTATATTTCCTTTGTTCCAGTTTCACCGAAAAGTTCTTTCAGAAAAGTTTTTCTAACATAGATCTCAAACGCCGAGCTAACATTTTTACTTTTCAATTAAGAAACAGTTAATTACGTTTACAAAATTTTACTTGAGCTAACTCGATTCATTCGACCACTATTTTCCGTGTGAACCTGACGTCTCATCCAATTAACCTCGAACCGTTCCGCGGCCCTTGGTATAGTTTTAAATCCCTCGTCCGCGTGCCCTGACCAGACCACATAATATCCAGATTTCCCGTGGGAATAACAAAACCTCCCTTCAGGTCGAACTCGCTTAATCCATCGCGGTAATGAACAATTTATTCCCTTAAACTCTCTTCCCTTACGGTTTGGTCGTTTTAATTTCTATAGGTACACGTTTATATTATAATTCTCCGGTATTAGAAGCGGCAGTCTTGATTGAATTTAGAGTAATTGTAGATAAAGTGGAATAGAAATCTGTGTAACATAAAACTGGTAGAGGATTCACAATTGGCTAAAGCCTAGAAGGCAAATTTAAGTACCAACACGTTTATTAATGGGACAAAACTTTTGTCAAAATTAAAATAATTCTAAATGATTTAGTAAAATAATTCTAATTATTGAGAAAACAATTCATTAAATTGAATTAATCAATGAAAAATTAATTAGGTACTATTGGTTAATGATTGATTGATTAATTAATCAATTTCATTTATTATTTATATTACCGATTTTTGTTCTAAGGTGCATATTTGTATCAAGTTTACAGGCAAAGCTGATGTTTTCTCTCAAATTGAAGCGAACTCTAGAAATTAAAAACCACTGTGTTATAATTTTCAGCGTTATCCCGCTGAATTAATAACTCAGTCGAGGTAATGTTCCATACTATTTCGCACTTTTGGCACCAACCTTGTGCTCTCGTATTCGGTAATCGTAAAGGCTTAGTCATGGCCTCTGTGTGTTTGCCTTGTCTACCGTCCGACGCGGTCGAAGGGACTCGCAAAGCTTAAAGCTTCTGTGGTAGAGGTACCCTTAAAGATCAACACTTGGGCTCCTCGACCAATCAGCGTGAATAATTTATCAAAGAGGAGAGTTTGGTGCCCTTAGGTGGTTTTAGCGGCTCGTCGCTCTTTCTATACGCCCAGTTCAACCTCACGGGACTCGAACAGCTTTCGATCGGATGAACTTCCCCTTTTCATCATTGGGTGCGAATATCTTACGTACCCATTTAAAATGACCTTGAAAAGGCGTAAAACGCTTTGAAACGAATTCAATACCTACTCATGGAGTCGTCTGTGGTCGTTTGATCAGCTGCTTTTACCCGAATGGAGCTTCTTATTAGCTGCTATTAGTAAATTGAAAAATGTATAGTCCTCTGTGAAATTAGAAGATCAATTAAGTAATTTTCAGAAATAGTAGAATGGTAGTAACGAGTGCTTCATTAAACCTTGATACAAAAAAAAAGCTGCAAATCATTGTACAGCGGATTATTATTCCTTTACTGTTATAATGATTCATGAAGACCACCCATTTGTGATAAGAACTTGTCTGAACATTTGTGATCGTTTCCACCATACAGATAGGTAACTCTAAGGGAAAATTCCATAGAACTAAGGAACTTGAAATTATTTTTATTTTTCTTAATATTCACATTAATAGGTAAATTATTCGCTTAACGGTACAGCTGAAGGGAGTGTTCGACCGTTCCAATACGTATAAAACGATGTTTATTGCCCCAAAAATTCTCAAGAAGATTCCACAAATTCTACACGAAAGCAGCGATAACCCCACGATAGTCGCCATTGAGCTATTGTCAGACAAAGATTGATCTTTGGCGAGAATTTCAATTTTATAGTTTTGTCCGAAAAGTGTTGAAGGTGGACGGTCAGATTTTTTTTAATTGGATATTCGGATTTTGAATGCCTTGAGAAGTAAAACCTCAAGATTTTAGAAGGGGTCGATTTTTTTTGCGATTACAATGCTTACAATGGTTTGTTACTGAACAATAAATATAGAGGATGGAAATTAAATATCCATGTTCTAATATGGGCTGATAAATGGCTTCCTCAAATAGTTGGCTCTATAGGTGATTAATAGTTTATCGCTGTTTTTTCTCCATTTTATCCTCCCGCAACGAATTCGACAACTGCTGGAGAGTTTCATTTTCCGACGATAGCGACTTGCCAGATGGGAAATCGTTTCTACAAGACCCTTGTTCTTGCGTGAGAGTATAAAAGGAATATCCCTGGGTAGATTCTTTTTCTTCCGCATCGCGTATTGCTGTGAGATTCAGCCCCGGAAGTGTTTCCCCCTCGAGCCAATAAATCAACCGGTTGTCACAGGATGATGCCTACAGGAGCCTGCAAAAGCTGAACCTTCTTCGTGTGCTAATGTCGTTACTTCTTTCCGTAATATCCTTTGGAGTAAAATTGGATTGTCGAAAAACTCTTCACCGCCGAAGAGAACCTTTGCAATTTTGAGCAAATGGGGAAAATTTTATGAAGAAGCTCTCTCCATTTATACTCCGTCCTGACTTAGCACTGCAGGTGATTAATCGGCATACTTATCTTTCTGTGCTTCTAATCCAGTACACAATTTTCCATTGTCGTTCATATTAATATTCAAAACTTCGACAAAGAAATAATAGTCTTCTTCCTTCAGTAATTTATCGCTAAAATGGAGAATAATATACGAAGATCCAGTATTTTCTTTCATTTTACGCGTTAATAGTTTTCAAAATCCCGAGTATCTAGCAACAAGGCTTGATCGCTGATGTTGATAATTGGATGCTGTCCACCTTCGAATGCAAGAATAATTTTAGTTGCCTAAAGTTTGCTGTGAACTATTTCCCTTTAAATATTCAACCGATTTCGTACGGTAACGATCACTTCGAGATTTGCTTTCAGCTGAGATAAGCTCTTTTCAGCATGTTAGCTACGTTATCATTTTCTTCGGTCCGGCTTTTGCTTCATGCGGGGCAGATGTCGAAGCTGTTTTTTCACAATTTTTTCCTCTTTGCCACTCAACAAGCCGTGTTATTCTTTACACGTGGGTAGCACAGTCAGCGCAGGGCTTGAGTTGTTAACACCGCGCAAAGTGAAAGCTGACTTGCATGAAGCCCTGAGCGCGTCCTGTACCACTTTCTGAAGATGCGCCCAGGGCCTTGACCATAATGTTCGGGGCCCTTTTCCCTTCGTAGCTTCGCGCTTTCACGAGTCGTAGATCATCGTTTCACTTTGTGCCTTCCTTTCTCAACTCGACAGTTCTTTTCGATACGGGAACTTATCGATTGAGTGAGCCATTCCAACGATTTCCTCATTCTCGTGTTTAACAACATTAGTGGCATGTACGATTCACCAATGATACATCTGAATAGAAATTAATGCGTTTTCTTGCTGAGAACGATCGTATCTCAACCTGTAACTGAGAATCTGGCTCAAAAACAGCCTAAACTCAAATTGCACCTCAAGGATACATAATTCCGTCTGTTCTCACGGGTTGCCCAGAACATCTGTTCGGATGAAAGATGACGGAAAACATCGGATTCTTAAGGAAAAACTGTTCTCGTGTTTCGGAAGGAAACGGGTGTAGATGAACTCAGTTAGATACACAAAATGCATCGGGCTGCGGTTTAAAAGATGCAGGTGGCACGAGTTTTTTCAACGCCCGCCTGTGGGAGCTTATCTCCTTCATGGGACATGCAGTCTGGCAACCGTGCGTTTCAAATCTTTGAATGTCTTTCACGTGATAGCCTGTCCTCAAATTCACCCCTAGTGGCGTTCGGATGTCTCTAGGGCTACACACTCACGTGGTTTCATTTTCGGCTGAGCACTCGTCGTAGAAACCGAGAATGATGCATAATTATAACTTTGGGTAGAAATGATGTCGAATTCAAGGTCTCTGGTGGATTATTAGGTCCGGTACGCTCCATACATTGAAGAGTATCTCACTGGTTTTGTGAGAAACGTACACTCCAGCTTTTTTACTTTTCATATTTTTTGTATTATAGTGAAAAGTTGGGGTGCATTTCCCTTCTTTCAATTGTCGGAACGTGAGTGGGTACTAGAGCATAGTCAGGAAATTGGAGCACCCCTCAGCGATAGACTCGATATTGAGAGCTTGTCTCAGACTGTCAAATTCCCATCAATTTCTCGTTCACGACTTGAAAATCATTGTTCACAAAATATTTCTTAATATTTTGTACGAAAAACGTCGCCTCTCTCGCTTTTAACTCTGGATCTCCGCACTGTTCGAAAACTTTGAAATAGCACAGGAAACTTATTTTTCACTCTTCATATTTCCCAAACTGAAAAGTGAAGAGGCCCCTGGTATTTTTATTGCCCTAGTATTTATTATAGCCCTAGTATTTCTGCCATGATCTTATAAATACAATAGATTGCTCTGTCTCTGTTTTGCAGAAAATACTTAGTTTTTTTCTCTGATACCTATTATTGTGCATCATGGTCAGCATTCTCCTCAAATTACATGTAACCATCCACCAATCTCACAGCTGATTCCTGTCGAATTTCAATATTTTATTGGCGCTTGAAAATTTGGAGAAAAAAATCGCTCTATCGTCTCGTGATTCTCCATTTGGGCACATGGGCTCAGTTTGGGTCCTATTCTAATTTCTTTTCGCCCAGTCATTCGGAAATCTTGGGTTGGAAGAGCAGCATCATTGTGTACAGTAGCTGAGTCCCTTTTCATATTGCCTTTGTCGTCGAATTCTACCTGGAATGGCACCTGCACCTAGATTTCCTTTACCTGGCTCCTTTTGTTGCTGGGCGCTGAACAAAAACGTTTCGGTCGTAATGTTTTCCCAGGTAGAGAAGGGACTATTGCAAGAAATCTCAGAAATACTTTCTTCACTCATAGTCTATTCTGCATCTCACGTTTACCAACAGGCATTTCTCTCAAACGGTTACCTTTTGTTACCTATTCGCGACTTGTTCCGTACATAAACCGCATTGTTTTCACCAATTTTTTGCCCGTTGATTTACAAGACTCATGAATGGTCCTTCGATTTCGGTTGGGTCGGTTTGTTTTGACGTTGTAGAAATTGAAATGTGGGTCAAGCCAAGGGCTGGTCGCGTGACCACTGTGGGCAACAGTACTTGGATTTCCACATCTGTCAAATTAGGAGAAATGGAAGTTGGCTTGCAGAAAAATTGGAATATGTCCTTTCATCTGTAGCAGCCTTTTTTCATTCCCTCGCGATCTGATCACCTCTTACGTCTTGTTGACCTTAGCGCGTTTCATCCTGCTAATTAAGTTCCAATTCTTTACGTTAATGGCAATTTCACCATTACATTCTCATGATAGCTATTTCACGATTTTCTCTTTATGCCGATAATAATTTTGAGCGAGTGTGGTGAATTTTAAGAATACGTGTGGATATAATGCTGATTTAGTCAATTTGGACTCTCCTAGAAAGTTTCATATTCAGCGTCAGAGGCAGAGTTATTTTGGCTGATACGTCTCATACTGCTCGCATTGATGCCAGAATCTTTCTGAAGTGTTATGAAGCTGAGGTTGCAACTTGGCTCTTTCTGGTTTCAAAGTTGAGTTCGGAGTTGCCCTCGACATTTTTCTTATTTCACGGCTTGCCGTTCTAACTTGGCCGAATGCGAAGGAGAAGTAGATTTCTCTCCAGTTCCATTGTACCCTGGCTATGCTTTCGGTTGGCTCAGCGTGCCGGGTCCTTGGTTTCCCTTTTGTCCAGAACCATCTGCCTCAGTCGTCTCTTGATGGACAAAAACTTCTTCTTTTCGCTTCTCGTTCTCCTCCCGCCGCCTTAAGATGAAAAATAGCAGTCGTCTCGTTTTCCCCTCCTATTCTTCGCTTTCCTTTTAGTTGTCGTCCTTTCTCGCCTCCATTTTCTGGTTTTTGCTTTCGCGGGAAAAGATCCATCGAAAACCAGCGAAATGATCATGTTCATTCCTTTCTGACAATAAAACGCGACCTCGAAAAGTCCAATCGAATTAAACAAACGTTAAATGTTAATTTGTAAAATTAGGAATTTGCATCGATTTTTTATTTCAAATGTAATCATCAACGATTATGTACACTATCACTAGAAACACAAATTCCATGTGAAATCGAAGAAATTTTTTAAAAAATTGAAGGACAAAAAATCGTCGAGAGAAGCGGAAAAGTAGCCGAAAACACAGACGAATTGCTGACGTCACAAGCCCAGTATCTCCACACAGAGCTTCTACCTTCCATCCCACCTACCACCCACCAAACAGTATCACTACCCTATCCCAGGGCTAGTGTACAAGTGACGTCAACAACGCTCCCTTCTGTGTGAGCCATTTTTCAAATTTGAATACTACAAAAAGAAAAAAAAATCTGATTTTTACAGACGCAAATCGAGGCTTTTGAGCCATCATTCGGTTATCCACGTGGGATGAAATTAAAAAAAAAAAATAAATAAAACGAAAACAATTAGCACGATTTTCAAACTCATCAAGCTCGATACCCTCGAGTTTTTCTTTGTTGCTCTATAGTTTCAGGTATTTGAAACCAAATCGTAGTATTTCTGGTTGTAGTTGTAATTCCTTAAGTAATCGTCAATAATGATGAACCGGTGGCATGCTCCTCAAAGTTTAAAACACGTGTCAACTGCCTTGTGCTGTGTGCAACTGAAATTCGCCAACTCAAAAACTGGAATGAGGTCGATGACAGAGTGGCGCCCTTTCTTTTCCAATCGGATACTCCGGACCGGTTTTCAGTAGAGTCATTATCCGTTACGAAAAAAGTCCTTGCATTGTTCGAGACCGGTTCAGCATGTGGTGAAACAGATGAAGGCTATATGGGATAAATAGTTGAAAGGTCGTCATACTTCGTAGGCCAACTAGGGAACATTTTCTCCCCTCTTTCTCGATTACTGTTGTCAGTTTCACCTCTGGAAATCGCCATTTTTCTATCCAGCTCTACCGATTTAGAAGCGATAAGAAAACAATATTATGTGAAAATCTTATCGATCCATTGATGAGGCAAGATAGTTGAAATTGTGAGGCTTATTTTGTGATCACATAATTATGTGCTTATTTTGTGTTGTTTTCGAATGTAGAAATATTATAATATTGGTGACATTTTGAGCTCATTTGAGGGTCAATCGACACAAATTACAGTGCACCATATCGTTAAAGTAGGCCCATTCGCAACTGGCGTTCACCGTTTATATCACCGCCCGTCTCGCCGCTAACGGTTTGCCAAAGGCAGGTGAACTTCCGCCGTGCGTCTTCCGACCGGATACACCTGTTCTGTTCTTTCCTATCGTTTCTCCGTGTATTCCTTCTCATGTGCCTTGTGTGAAATTTCAACTGCTCTTCGTCTGGCATTGATAGCTAAAATAGTTTCCTTAATCGTTTTCTTTCCGCTCGCTTAGCTCGCGCTCTTCCAATTTGCCCTAGGTGAGCGAGTTTCGTTTTTATTGATAAATAGCCGTTTTATCCGTCGAATTACCTCTAACGGAAGCTTCATCTAGATTATCGTTTCCGAGTTGTTACATGCGTTGCTATCGTTTACCAGTTTATTGTAGAAAAAAAGGACTCAAGCACTAGAAGAACTAATATGCTCACTAAATGAGAGCTTCAAACATGTTTCATTTCTAGATGCTTTCAAATGTTTGGTAAAAATTTGTGTGAGTTCCTTCTGAATGCATTTAATGGCGTTTAATTTCGCTCGGAAGTGAGCCAATTCAATTCTCAGCTCGATTAACATTTGGAACCAGAAAATTCCCCACTCACGTTTCGCAAATAAAACTATGGAACAAAAGTGTTTCTATTATATTGACTCGTGTCTCACAAATCATCCGTGAAAATTTACACACATCGAATCCAAATCGTATGCGTTGGAAATTCGAAATGTCAATGTGTGATATTATGCTAGCGCCTTGAGGCTTTCACGCGCATTGAAGTCTCAATCGTGGGAGGATGACCGCATGATGGGTAAGGGTAGATCAAACATGAAGGCCGCTCACGCAGCTCTCGGTTACAAATTGAAGAGTTCGGCTCCAATTTTTTCCAGGTCATACATTTTTCGGCCGCCCTTGGCATATTTTGTTGTTCGAAAGTGAACGAACGCTTCGACGGGGTTAACAAAAGCCTAGCATTTCCATTACCTTCAGCCACCACAATGGAGTTGGCTCCACCGCACTGAGGTACCGAGAAAACTGATGGAAACTTGTGGGTCAAGATCTCGCCTTACATTTTGGCCATTCACATGGCTGTGCCCAATATTTCGACAGCATGATCAGATGAACCCATGGAATGTGAATGTGAAATATGTGAAACGTTCGGTGTCGTTAAACATACGCATTTGCAGCAATCTCAAGTTATTTTCGATGTTAAATCGATTGAATCAGGCCCTGAAAAGCCGAATGTTGATGAATTATAAGCCAACAACGGGCAAATAGGAGGTTTTCTAGCCTTATTGATCCCGATGGGCCTTCAGAAGAGTCAAAATTGGACATGGCAAATATATCAGCGAAAAAATATCTTTAGCAGTGTTTTTCTTATCGCCAAGACACTATTTCACTGTACCAAAAATTAAGTATTGTGAGCACGGGAATTTTCATTTTGTATTTTTACTGACACGTAGTGTTATATGAAGCGCTCCAGCAATTGATTCGACCATCTCCACATCTGGCTACATCATGAAATGTGCCTCAATCGAATTAGGTTTGATTTTCTAGCTCCACTTTATCCTCGATTCGCTGCAGTCGGTCCAGCGTGTTGCTTGATCACCTGTGTGGCAAAAAGTCGGCCCGCCGAGTTCGGTATTGACTCATTGTGAGTAAATAGAGCGATATTGGGGTGGAAGTTTGGATCTGTACCAGGCTTAGAGCTCCGTCTGTACTGGGAACAATTTGTGGCTGCGGCTGCGACCCACTTTTATCAGCCGTCCCTATTGTTTACCTTCCTACACTTCATCCTTGGCGCCACCCGAGTTTTCAGTCGAACTTTCGCTTTTTCTGCCTTTGAACCGTGTGTATTTTTATATTCCAAAAGCGCTGTATGATAAACATTTACCCGGAATCATCAGAGCCTGTAATTCAGCTCATGTGCGAATTGCAGGCAAAATTTTACCGCTTTCAAAATCAGAAATTTTTGTGATGGAACGCCGGTTGTTTATAAGTCGTCTGACGACCAAGAAAAAACTAATTTTCAAGGTGATTTATGAATTGTAAATCGGCGAGTCTCAGCTTTCGTGAAACGAGATGTATCGTGTGGATTTTTAAACTTGAATCGGCATGATAAATGAATCTATCGTCTCCAATAAGAACAGTGGTTCTGTTTATGAACCGTAGCCGTCCTTTGAAACGGGGTGGAGGTTAGTGGCGTTTATATTTAAATCCGCGAATAAACGGGTGGCAAGTTGGACATCAATAAAAGGCTGTTACGCGATGGTTTTTTATCAACTGTTTTAAGTGGAGTTCGAATAATCGGGCGCAGAAAGAAGCCCCGTCTCGGCGATATATTAAACTCAAATTAGGGTCAAGCTGTTGAAGAGAATCTGGGACGGAGATTTTCGAGTTTGGCATGATTTTGGTGTCCATGTGATATACTCTTATACGTTTTAGAACCTGTAATTTGAAAGAGCGCGTACGATTTTCAAGTTTATTCTGAAGACATTACCTAACCACTTACTGTAAAGAGCAGTTAATCGTCGAAAAAAATTCTCGAAATTTCAATTAATGCAAAAAATATAAATATATGCAGGAGTTTTCATTTGTGAAATAGCTCGAATTAACCGATGACCTTAAATGAGGAAAAAATCGTTTATGCGTTTTTTTTTTTTTTTTTTTTTTTTTCACGAGTGTCCTAGTTGGCGTCCTCATTTTCATTGCTCGGCGTTCAATTCAATTTTCCTGACAACATTCTGCCTCTCGTACCATTCACGTAACTTTACTGTCTTGGAACTTACCTTTAGAAAACAAGTTTCAACTTGCATAGAAAACTAGGGCAGACATCGGAGCTTAAATCCGTTTAATCTCGTTCAACTTCCGCTTCGGGGGGTTTCAAGTCTTCATATAATGCTTTAAAAGTTGTTTATCGTTCTTGTAAAGAAGCCTTTCCATTATCTCTCGCTTTTAGTTTTGAGGACGCTTCCGGTTTCCTTTTATCGCTACATCAATAGATTTTCCTGCAATTGGCTTTTGTTTTATCCACGTTTCGAAACTTTTCGAACTGAGTATTTCTATAGTCTTTCACCACACTTTATTTGAACAGAAAACTTGAAAATGTTTCGATTGTTTGAAAATTTATTAACGCCGGTAGCCGAGGTTAGTTCGTTTCTTATTATTTATTAAAAGAGATAACTCGAGAACTGTTACAGCTATCGACTTGGTTGTGGTTTCATTCGATTCAGCGTCTAAAAATGTATATAAATTAATATAAAATATAGCTATGCTTTGAAAGACATATATCTACATAAAATATATCTATGCTTTAATTTTTTCCCTCACAAAAAAAACCCAAAAATATCCTTGAAATTGAGGTAGGGATTTAGCAAAATAATCGAGCCATTTTCAGACTAAGAATGAGTTTCGGTAAAAATTTCAGAATATTTAGCTGTCATAGTTTCTTCAGAAGTGTTGACAGTGGACAAGATAATTTAATTTTATTGGATTTTGGAAAAATTAATGGTAATAATAATAAATGAAAATATTTTTTACCGATTTTTATTTGTTTTTAAAATAAAACATTAGAAAATTTCTTTTTCATTCAATTTTGTGCTCATACAAGAAGGCTGGATCGGACATGGATAGGTTTGTGGAAACCGTTTGAAAAAGTTCCTGGAGTAAAAAATTACGATGGTCGACTCTAATCCAAAATATTCGGCCTTTCGAATTTCCATGCAACTACTTTTTCAAATTACAGCCGCCATTTCTGCAATAAAATAGTTGAGAATACGATGTGCTATTGTTCGCTCTGTGCTATATTCAATGCTGCGGTGCCCTTACGCAGTGATGACAAAGGAGCATCGGCAGACATCTGCCGAGGCGGGGGCCGGAAGACATGTGCTGTGCTAGGTGCCTGCTCTGATATGAAAGGCTGGTCTGTCTGCCCAAGCTTCTGTTTCGAACTGTATCGCGTCCCGTAGGCGCTTCTGTTGTCCTGCCAGTAGCCCAGGTCCGCTTCTATTCCGTTCTGTCGTAAGGCTTCTCTTATCAATTCGACCCTAGCGGCCTTGTCTGCTTTGTCGGACGGTTGCCGACACTCAGGGTCATATAACGTCGTATAATATGTTAGTAGTTACGAAACGTCTATAGCAGGTTGTCGAAGGTGAATTCGCAGCCTTGTAAAGCAATATAACTAAGTTTAAAAAATGCGAATTGATCGCCGAAAAATTTGGAATTTATGGATTTATGGAATTTTGTAACATAGGTTTGTTCCGGCAATAGTTCAAACGTTTCCAATTTTTAGCAATGTTGAATTATAACTATTAGCCTCTTCTTCGAATCGTTTACCTGTGCATATTTTAATTTAATATGTATTCTTCGATGTGGATCAGTGGGAAAAGGGTTGTTCCATTCATTCACAATGTGTATTGAGCTGCGTCGTTCTACGTTCCCATTCTTTTTCCCTTCTGTACTAAACTACAATTCGTTCCTACTCTTTCTCCTCCTACCGGCCGTTCTTCTCCTTGTTTTATTAACCCATTAGGGTCGGAGGGACTTACGTTAAGGAGAGTCAGTCCCAATAAGAGCGAAGTTTCCTCTTCACTGATTTACAGGTCTTTTCCTCTCGCACGCTATCACCGCCCGCTCCTTTTCGGTCTTAACTCTGGGAGGCATTAATCCCACTTCGCTCTACCCCTATCTTCGACTTGGATTTAAACCCTTGTGTCTTGGTTGCTTGGAGTGTGCTTACCGTATATTTCCATAGAAGAAATCGCAGTTCATCGGTTTTCGTATATTCACGGAGCGGCCGTGTCAATCTGTTAAATATTATAATTAGGTACGAAAAGTATTTGTCAATATTATCCCAACATTTTCCTTTGGGTAGTTCATACCGTTACTCCAATCATTTTTTGCTTTATTTTGAACATTTCAAAATTGGAATTCATTGAAATTCCATGAAAATGCCTACAAATGTGTACTATTGCGGGTTTTCCAATCGCAGCGATAATTTTATTTGTCTTATTTGCACCTCCTTCACATTTCGTACATATTATACTTTCGTACATATATTTCACTGCCATATAAACTTCGCAGTTATAAATACATACTTCACTACGAAATAACTATCATGTTTTGCAGTCTAATAGACTGACCCAAGAAAGTACCTGCTGAACTCGATTCGCAAATTAGAATGTAATTTTTGGAAATCCTCTACAAAACACAATCTTTAATAATATTGCTTGAGGATAACTATCGCGTACTCGCTTTTTCGCTACTTATCTCCCATTCAACTTAACACCCATTGGTTATTTGCAATAGGTAGATTCAAAATCCTCGGCTTCTGATCGGGTCAAGAAACAGTAATGTATCAATGTACGAAACATATCCCACCCACCGCGTTATCACTAATCGATTTTCCTCTTCGAATCACGCGATTCTCGCTCGGGTTCTATTTCACTATCGCAATTCCAACGACAACTTATCACGGCTATGTGTCATTTTGCACCGTACTCAATAGCCACGCGCCTAGAATAAAACGCGAGCGTTGCAGAACTTCGCTTAGTGTGAGCCGAGAGCCTCCGTTGTTAGGAGGAAGGGATCAGCTGACGTCAGTACAAAGACAACAACGCGTTTATCCTTACTCATCATAGTTTTCGCTTGATTGCACATTCAATCGCTCAAGGTCGACCGCTCAATCTGCATCTTGGCTGCTTCTACGCTATTTGCTTATCTATTCTATTTTACGACCGATAAGCACCTGCTGACATTTTAAGCATACAAGAACTTGCGTATTCGAAGAAGAGCTTGACGAGTCGAAGAGTTTGAGAAGAGAGTTGCCAAAAAATTGTCTTGGAAATTATAGTACTTGAATGGAAAATGTGTAATATTTGGGTAAATAACCCTCGAAGAACGTGTTTTTGATGGGTAAAAAATGTATGCTACAAATATTCGAGTCAAGAAAAATGAATAGCGTTTGTAGGCGAATATGATAAATGGAACCGACTTCTGTAACTTGAAAATGCATACTGCAGCCAGGACTTGCCTGGCTACGAAGCTGTTGTGAGAAAGAAGCGAAACCTCTTCTCCAAGACGTTGTTCGAAGGTTGTCGGGGAAGAATTCTCGGGGTAAAGTACTTTTGCGGCTAACCGCACTTTGGAAATGAACTCCGTACGAGCCTCGAGAGAGGAAAAGAGCTCACGTCGCCAGATAAATACGGAAGAATTGAACCTGGAATATATTGTTACTTCTGTTCTGGGAACTTGCGTGGGCCTGGAATTTTCGTCGTGGTTGTCATTTTCTTGTTGTTTATAACGGCTGAGAACTTGAAAACGATCAGCTATTGTAAACGAAGTCAGCTATTTTATTGAAATTGAAGTGATAAAACTCTAGGCGACTCTTTCTTCAGTGAGCACCGTTGACTTTCGCTCCTCTAGGTATCGTCAGGTAGACCAATCATGTCTTCAGACATCATTTCCGATTAAATTTGAGATCATTTTCCGTGAAACGTCAACATTTCAGAGGGGGTTTAGAGTTTCTTTACTGAGATCCGATCGCTTCAGCAGGTTCTTTTTATCAACAGTTGTACAGCAGCGAGTAGAAAGTGAAGAACGGGGTGCGAGAGAGTGAGCAGGGCACCTGGAAGGCACATGGGGCGATTTATTCTTAGCCCTACTCGCATTTACATAGCGATCCACGCTGCCACGCACATGTCAACCTCCGGCAGCGCTCGGGGGTTCCGGCCGCCGACGAAAAATCTCAAAGTCTAAATGCACCTTCGGCTGAAAATCTCGGCAGTCGAAAACGACGAACCTCCATTCTATCAATACGCGGATATTATCTCCGCTCATGTTGGCAGTAGTTCAGCGATTTTCAGGCCAACGGATGAGTTTCAATATCCCGTCGGTCCACTCTCATCTTCGGCGGCGTTGGAAAATATATAGGAATAGACATGTTCTATTATCCAATCGATGTTCAAAATTGTACATTTATCCCCCTCGTTGTCAGAATACTTACACTTTAAGTTGGACGTCGTTCTTTTTAAACCGGCGATGACTGTTCGTATCGTACAGCGAGTCCCTTAATTATTCCGTTTCGAACGGTATTAATGAAGTTCAAAAAGATAAAGTTGAATTACGACCCGACACCGTTCCTGAGCTATTTGCATAATCACTGTCGATAGTATGCCTGCACTTGGTAATATTGAAATCAGTAATGGGACGTGAGCGGGATTAAATGATACGCGTGACTTGTCAATAAGAAATCTCTGGCGGCCGTGTAAATAGATTCACACGAAGGTGCTCCTGACATTGGAAAGGTGTATCTACAAGGGCTTTTAATGAGATTAGCTCCGTTCTGTCATTGTGTGGTCAACAAGACCTTGGGCTGCCTTTGTGCGTGAAAGATGGCTGTATCTACTTCAACACTCAACACCGGTTCGTGCTTCAATATCTTCAATACTATTTGTCCGAGTTGAGTAATCTTACTCCTTTTGGTACCTATTCTTTATATTTTCATGACAATCGTAGTCACCTTACCATCTGACGTCTGCCCTCTTTCATTCTATTGATTTTCGGCCTCGCTCTTTCCACATTCTTTCTTTTTATCCTCTATTCGGCGATCTCTTTTCAGTTCAAATATTACAGCCTCCTGCACAAAGGATTCGGCAAAGAGAAAACCGAGGGGTGACAATCTCTTGAGAATACGACTCTCTTTGTTCCCTCCTTGATTCCGAAAAGTCGCGAATGCGATGCTCATTTAATTTCCTCAGCATTTGCATCGTACCGGAGCATTGACATTGCAATATCATCCAACCTTCATCTTTTTGAGGGTTTTGAAGCTAATCCGGTGAATCATCGTATTATGAAAGAACAGATCGATAGCCTTGTCGTTGAGACTTATGTAACTTTGTATAGAAACAGAAAAAAATTCCAACAAGTAGGTATAGATCGATTTTCATACACAAATAATTGGATTTTTATTACCTTGAAACGTAAAAAGTCGAATTTTGAGCTTTTTTTTTAAGCCATTATTGAATTTAAAAAAAAGAAAAAACTGCAAGATTGTACAGTGGTTTATTTATTCCTTTGCTTCAAAGAAGACCATTCATTTGTGATAATAACTATTCCGAGTATTAGTTAAGTTGTCCACCTAACACCAGATTGGTAACTATTAAGAAGAAATCCTTATTAGCTATTTTTTTTTCAATTATCAGCTAAAAGTTGAATTATTTGACGATCGTTCCAAAGAGTATAGAACCATTTTTATAGCTCCGAAAATTTTCAAAGTATAAATTCTACCGTATCTGAAAACCTCAAAAATGTATTCAAATTTCTTCATTTCATTTATACAATTTTCTTATTTTAATCGCTGCAGAAATTTCCTTCAAAAAAAGTTTTAGGAAAATTTGCTCACACTTAATTCCCAACGTTCTACTCGGATTAGCGATTCTATACGAATATTCACCGGGTATTTTCAGGGATTGTCTTGCATTAACTAGTCCGAGCTGCTGATGATGCGCTTGAACGAGCGACGTTTAGAGCCGTTTTCGATTTCGAATAACCTTATGGCAAAAGCGAATTTCTAAATCGTGCTATATTACGTTCAAGGCGAATCCTTGACGGGAATTCAATCTCGAGTTGTAAACGGGTACTCAAACATCTATTATAGCGCTTCGACCGAGATTTTGAACCTGCTTTTTCGGATCATTCGAGGGAATATAATTGGCGCGGGTTTAACGCGAGCTTTGGGCAATCCGGTTCGTTCGGAGTCGTGTTTGATTCGTCATAATTCTCCGGTTCGGTCGAAAATCGCCTTCATCTGGCGGGATTACAACTGGTCCGCCCTTCAATGTTGGCGTCGAGGGGGATTTACTTGAAAGCTTAGCGGTTTGATCGATCGTATTTATTATACTCGAGTCTGATAAGTCGTTGCCTTGAAATGCCGGCAGGTAGAGTTTGTTTGGAAATATGCTGATTAATTTTCGAACATGTCCGCGCTTGTCTTATTTTCATCCGTGATAAGGACAGGAACTCTATCAGGATCAGAAGAATTAACGACAAATCTCCGCCCAGGATATTTTTAACAGACTTCCCGATCACTCTTGTTGATTCCCGAGTACATTATATCCTCTTATTACTCCCGAACATTAAATTTCTGCCTCCGTTCGATTGCTAATCAGTTTCCGACTTTCCGCGTGTAGCGATGTGAATTCAGCATTATTGCACGTTGAGGCTTTCTAGGGGGAGCAAATCGAGCGCGTCTGCCGTTGGGGAAGTGCCATGGGAACCAACTTTCTTGCCCTATTGTAGACCGCCATATGACTACCCCCCGACTGATTCCCCTTCTGCTGTTTATGCGATTCGAACCAGGTACCGCAATTTTGCCGTTAGGTCGTCGTGTACCTGAAATTTTTTTGTCAGCTCATCGGAGTTGGCTCACGTCTGGGAGAAAAAAAGCACAATTTTTTTGCCCGCCGAACAGTTATAAGGAAACGTGGATGGATCGAAATTCGAGCTTTTACTGCTACACGTTGGAAAGAAACGATATCCTGGCCTAAGAAAATTTGAGCCTATCGAGTTTTACCGTTTACTTCTATTTGCAAATGTTGTGAAATATTCGTGCGAAATTGTATACTCTTCGATTGCAATGAAGTTGGAAAAAGGTCGACGGATGGCCTGATTAAATCGAAGGATCGTATCAACCTCGCTTCCGATTTTAGCGGATCTAGCCTATCGTTTGCTAGAGAAGAGGAGAGAAAAATATCGCTCCGAATCAGATGTTCCCGTGGAAACAGTTGATTTCTCGATTCCTTCTAATCGTGTCAGGGTTTCAGTGTTGGATGCCACTTGATGCAGAATGGATATCAAGGACTAGCGACCGTGAAGGGCCGTTTCATCCCCGTTTCGATGGAATCACGATTTTTCGCCGAAGTTACTATGTTTAAATGTCGGCCTTGATTTCAAACTATTTAACAGGAGCTGCGTTTTTGCGATTGCGGAATATCGAGTGAACGTAATCATCCTTGACAATCACGGTTTTCTGTTTTTTCCAGTTTGAGGATTTTGAATTCTAAGCTGACATTTAAATCATGGGATTACATTATCGATTGACGATAGGGTCATGAAGGTAAACCGTGGGAACGCAGTGCGTTTGTTTGACGATTGGAAATCTAAATTAAAATTGGAAAGTGGAAAATTAAAATTGACAGATTTGTAGCCTTCCAAAGTCGGAATTCAAATATTTCGTTTTATAAAATCGTCATGCATCTAAAAAAAGAAAAAAAAATAAACCAAAAATTGTTGCGAAGATAAAATTAATTTGCCATTATAGTCGTTCAGCAATTTAAACATGATACGGTGGAAAACCTCTGAAAATTTCTATTTAGGACTTTGATTTTTCGCAGGGGAGGTTTCTGTAAATTTTGAACTTTTTTGAAACCACGTTTTTCCGCAGTTGTTCGCGGTTTTCTCGAAATACAAGGTGATAAGATTTTATGAGCGCATTTCGTTCATGGGTAAGTTCTTTAAACGAAAAAGAACGAGAATTTGTTCGTTGGTTGATTTTAGCCGGAGCTAAAGTGGCTCGAAGCGAACACGCAAATAACCGTAGTATACAATCGATTGAGAATCTGGAATAGGTACTATAAACAAATTTTGGTCATACTCGTACAGCCGTGAAATAGGAGCAAATTCATCGGCTGAAAAAATCGTCTTTTTTTATTAAACCTTCAATTTAGTTTTATTTCCCTTTTTGAAATTTATGATCCGATGTTTCTCGTTTTTTTGCCTTTTTTTGCAAATAACTTTTAATTATCTTTTCGCGAACGTGGCGAAAAAAATTCCAACGTTAAAACTCGAAAAGTATAGAAATTGAAAAAAATTTGATTGTTTTCAATTTAAATTCGAATTCTACGTATAATTTCCTGTAGGAGTCATTAATTAATCCAAATGGAACAGTATTGATAGTATTTGCAACGGATTTTCAAAGTTGAAAAACATCAAAGCGTGTAGCAATGAAGTTATAAAAACAGACAGTTTTCGTCAAATTCCTGTCGTTTTGACGTCAAATTCGGATTCAGCGTTAAATTTCCTATAAGAAATTGCTCATAAACAAAAGTTTAATTTTTTACCATTACCGATGCCAGCGGAGCTCGAATTTTCGTCCGGTGAAAAACTCGATTTACGGAAAATAATTTCTGTGGTGCTGTTTGAATATCTTTCGCCAAATTTTTTGCTATGTTCGTGTGTAAGGGGTCAAAATGGAGACTTCTGCGTATTAAAACAATTGATTCACATGAATTTTGACCACGAAAATCACAGTTAAAGTCCAATTTTCGAGCTTACAAAAACGTATTTTTTTGGACCACTTGCAGATTTTTCCGAGAAATAAAAAAAATCACAAAAATGCATCTTGGTAAGACACAACTTTCCTGAAAATTTCAAATTTTTATCTGTATTGAGAGACGAGTAAAAATTCGTTTAATGATCGGTTGAAGAAAATCGCAGGGGTACCCCTTGGATTTTTTTGCGAAACATTTTTTGAAATCGATTTTGCTCAAATTCAGCATAATGATAGTTGATGATGTGTATATCATTAATCTATGCTGCATTCTTTGTTTCTTTCGCACTAAATGGATGAAAAGAAGTTTTAAAGTTGAAAAATTGATGTTTTCGTGTATATTCCACTATTATTGTTGAATAACGCATAAACGGTTGAAAAATGGATAGGTACATTGCATGGGGAAAATGTAGACAATTGAATTACCTATCTTTTGGTATATTAAAACACATGAATTGACTACTTTTTGTTAAAGCTACCCACTGTGCAAGTTACAAAAAACTTGGAAAACTTAAAAGTTGAAGTGCCTATCTCGGCTAAAACTTTGCGAATTGATACAAAACTATGAAAACACCACCACCTACATATCAATTTATAGTAACTACTGCTATAAAAACTATAAATTACACTTATCCATACAGGAATATTAAAGTTATAATTATAGTAGTAGTGAAAAAGGACATCCCACCGATATGTAAGCCCCGGCAGGAGGGGAGGAGTCCCTCTGACGGGCCGTGCCAGGGGGGGAGCCCCCGCCAGGATATAAGAATAAAAAAGACGTAATGTTTATTTAGCTTCAAACTACGAAATAGGTTGATGATTGTATTTCCTTAAAACCTTTAGCGATTGAAAATGTTCATAAATAAGTTATTCTCACCCCTTCTCATCCCCTCGCCATTTTCAATTGACATTTAGATCGATTCCTCATTTGGCTGTGGGTTCTTCGAGATTGACTCGAGATCACGTTTGTCAGCCGGGAAATGTCGCGGGCGTCGCTCGTAAAATCGAGACATTCGCTAACGTCTCAATTTGTATTCACCTTGTGCATTCGCTAAGGTCTTGCGAAAAATCGAGTTCTCCCTCGAACGCATCAGCAATCTGCGTTAGATCGTGCTTAGAAGTAGTGGCCTCCTTGACAACGAAGCACTAGGTCAAGTACCTCAGGACTTGCGACTAGCCTGTCCTTTGGTTTTTTGCCATTTCACGTTTTATTCAATGTGCATGTAGTTCGAATTATGAGACAGTTTAGTGCTTGTTTTTGCCGCAACTATTGCCGTAGATTATATTAACGTACACTATGGGGAATATAGGTTCTATGCGAATCCTTTATGTAAATAATCCCGTCCATGAGTATGAGGGAAAATGTCTATTTTGTTTTATTTTCAATAATAAACGTTTGTGATCGCTCAAAAAATTGAAGAAACTTCTGAAATTGAATTTGCAATTTTTCGAGAGCTTTTACTAGGTTTAACTAAGAGAAGAATTTTTGAAAATCGCTGTATACTCGTTGGAAGTCTTATTATACAATCTTTTAAGCTGTAACATTAAGCAAAATTTGCTTATTATTTAATAGTTGTTCTTCAAATTAGTCTCTTGAGAAAAAAATTAGTATTTTAATGTACGATATTTGCCAAGGAGTTTTCCCTTATTGTTACTAGTCTGTTGATCATCATTCACAAATATTAGGGAACATTACATGCGGATGGTATCCTTGAATTATACTCGAACAGAAATTCACTTGGAACTAACTGAATGATTTGCTGTACTTGAGAAGTTCTTCCGCAACGTTTCAATGGTAAATTTAAGTGGGCAAATTTCCCTGAAATGTTTCTCGCTGCCGCTTTGGTCGTTAGTGCCCTTATTTCGCAATGAGCTTGGTACTGCAAAAACCTAAAACCATCTTGTCAGATCGAATTCACTCGGAAAAGTTGTTCTAGAAGGTTTCACGCTCGATTGCAGTTGATAACAACCTCGACCGCTTTTGAAGCGTGTCAATTTTCCGAACTGCGCCTTCCACCGATGCACGTCTCAAAATGCTTCTCGCTCATTGTCACTCTTCGACCGCTTTTGAATGCCGAAGATCGTGAAATTTCTGCTTTACCCGTTAATTTTATACTCATACTAGTAATCGGTTTTTCGATTGAAAATAATTTTATTCAAGTTGAATATATAGGTTCTGGGAATTCCAATTGATACCTTCTTCGCCAATTAATTGCCCTCCTTTTTTGCGTCTAAACGCCCGTCAATTTGTATCTGCGAGACCTTTCTGAAGAACAACGTTCGTTAACAAGGCTCAAGTTGCCTGCTGAGACCTCTAATAGGGATTATCCTGCATCGGAACTCCCATCTCCTTACTTTTGAGATTACGGTGCTATTAATTCCGAGAACGATGGTTTTTCATGGCGCATTATACCCCTGAGAAGTGCCCGCCTCTGTTCTTTTAAATGATGAATGAATTCACTTTAGTTATTCATTAATGTGCTGCGGCTAAGTGCGGTCGGCCTGCTCGCTTTCTTCCATTTTCCCCCAATTTCACCCTCTTCAAATTGTAGCTCAACCTGAAAATCTACCGTTTGAATGAAAGTTGGTAAATAATTTGTTTCATCGTGTAAACGAGAGTTTCCTCGTTTTCACTTCTTTCTATTGTTATGAAGTCGTTTGACACGATTTTTTTTTTCGACAATGTGATTTCACAGTTGTACATGTATTTTCATCTTATCATTAGTTCTTTGCTTCGACGATGAAGAACGTGGAAAAAATAGAATAATTCGTTCAAATTTGAAAAATAGTTAGGTATTCATTACCTTTTTAACAGAAATGAGCCGAAGAATTCTATTCCGTTCGTAATTCTCAACTCTGTTTCTTCAGCTAAAATAGCAATTTTTCCTCTTCGAAATTCAAATCTGCATTCAAATTGAATGGCCATGTAACATCGGGTTGTACAGGTTTCTTTTTAGGTTACTCGGTATCGAGCCTACGCAATGCGGTTTGCCGTCAACCGACTTTATTTGTTTTGTCGAGCGTCCCTTGAAAAGTGAGTACAAGGCGTCATGTTCTGCTGCTTCGTTTATTTGCTATTCGCCTTTTCCTCCAGCATCGCCCAATCTGGCGCGAACGTTGTTGGCTTGTTAGTTCTGAGGAGGACAAGGTCGGTGTCAACATTTTATTAGCCAACCGATGCAACGCGTCTCAGGCACGAGAGGCCTTGTCGCTATTATGCGTGCACTTTGTATTTCGGCTGCCCAACTTTTCAATTATTTGTTGAAAAATTATTGAGAGCTGTTACTTGTCACCCAATTTGACGCAGCAAAGAAATAAGCAATTTTCGAAGGTGATTCATGAATTATGCACTGTTGGGATTCAAGGATGTATTGTAATCGACTAAAATAAAAATGCGTTGAATTGATGTTGGAAACTTTGTCCTTGAAGTGATCTTACGTAGTTATCTCATTTTCAAATATCCAGTTTATCCAGCAAAAAGTTTTTCCAGTCTGATAAATGTACTGAAGCTTCTGAAAAGCTATTAGTTGTTGGCAAGGTCCCCGTCGGACGAAATTGTATTTCCTTTTCAATATCCTCTCGTTTTGCATTTCGTTTATCATGGGAGCAAGCTTGTTAAAACTTATCAAACTCTCTTACAATAGAAGTGCGCTCTCATTAAATTCTAATTAACCTCGTGTCGTTTCTCGACATTTTTCCCTCGACTGTGAGAAAAATCGGCGTTCCACGATAAGAGATCTTGTACTAGTCGGGAAACTATGTGGGAATGGAGTATCGATGGTCGGGGGAAGAGGAGTTTATGACAAAGGGAGGAACTAAGGTAGAGGTGTCTCAAAAAGCCAAATCCGCTTGGCGCGTATCACCGCCACAAGCGGAGCATGAAGTTTCTGCCGGTAGCTATTTTTCGACTTTTTGGGCGAGAATGCTGTCGAACTCTTGATATCGAGCAGTGGAAGAATACCTATAACTACATATTGAAATATTTTGCATTTGGCATTTTGTTAGCCACTTATTTTTTTTCTGTGCTTGCTTTCCATCTGCTTAGGCTAATTCGCCAAAAGACAAACCGGTCCTTGGATTCCTAAGTTCTCATATTGATGTCTTGAGGGTCACAAAACCAAACGCCGATTGGCCTTTACAAAAGAGAAATCAAGTTAAAAAATCTCAAAATATTTTCTATTGGTTTTGTCGAAATTCCATCAGAAACGTCTCATTTCGTATTTCGACCGGCGTACGATGGCTTTCTGAGCGGAGAATATGCATTCGGTGACGCCGCATCGCGGATCGCGTTCACATAGACCTCACCTTCCGTTTCTCCGCCCGAATAAATGAAACAAAGCGCTCCTCCAAGTACACAAAGTACATCCTGAGCACAACGGATTTTTTAACCAGTGATTTTCCTGTAGCCGAATTTCGAAGCTGTCATTATCTACTTCAGTCACATCGAGGAAATGAACTTATTTATAAATCATGGCCGAGAACATATTTGAAATTACATGAACCTGTTGTAACAACAGTGTACCTGTTTTGCTACGTTTTGCAATTTTCTTACGCAGTTTTTTTGTCTTTGTTACAGGTAAGGAGAACAGGTGTTGCAGCCGTATTTGCTTGCGCATTCGTTGTTGTGGCGAACGCACGTGTGTTCTAGTAAGTACCTGTGGCATTACTCATGTCGCATACCTGATTTACGGCTGTCATTCAAATCTGGCATTATCGTTTTGAGCGTGGGTCGCTTAAAATCGCCTTGCATCAGCATAAATACCGTCGAAATGACCGCCCCAGCGCCGACTGTTGTCGTTATGGTTCTCCGTGTTCCGTAATGCCTATCATTGATGGGGTGTAATATGCGCGTATGACTGTGATTAATTGTTACGACGTCGGTTTGCACATATCGATCAAAATTAATTGCTCGCCATACGTACTTGATATCGAATAGCTCGATTGTTGCATCAGTCTGAAAATCTACTAGGTAGTACATTCTGCGCTATGGTGCGATTCTAGCCGCTGTGCGAATTTCATTATTATTACCGTGCTGCGTTGCGTTCGTCTGGAAATACTTATCTTAAAGCATTATCTTTGTAGTCGAGTAATATTCTATTCTATTCTATATACAATATTCTGTATGGTAGCGTTGATATTTATTTTACTTGTTAAATTAATGAAAATAAAAAATAAAAAAAATAAATATTGCATTATGTATTGATTTTTGTCCCTGAATTTAATTCATATTGTTTGAAATTCTTCAATTAGTTTTGTTTGGATTTTTTAAATTTATTTTAATCTTTGTGCAGGAAACACCTCGCAAAGTTTTTCAACTGAAAAACGGTCGTCTCTTGTAATTTATTTTTGTACTTGCATCAATCGTTAGACAATGGTATAAATAATAAATAAATAAACTTCATGGAGGATATTTTGCAGACACTCCACGCTTAATTGGCTTTTGATGGAAGTAATTGGCCATTCGTCGCGCCGTATTTTTTATTACTAAAACCAGTTCGCGATTAATTTCATTTAAACTAATGGTCTTCGCTGGTTTTCATTTCACGATCTGGTTTCGTCGAAATCTTGCCCGTGCGAATCTACACTTTCCCCGTGTATTAATCTTCCGTTTCTGTAAATAATGTTAGCGATTAAATAAAATGCTCTTTTAATCTTCGTCGAGTGGGTATATTTTAGTCGTACTTTTTTTTGCTCGCGCGTTAACTTCACAAAACACAATTCATCACTCCCTCGCCGAGCAGTGTTGCCGGTCCAGTTCTTCCCAGCGGGGTCTTAACTAACGACCTTTATCGAGGTCCTCCCGTCCTGAATGGTGAGCTCGTCTCATTTCTCAAACAGGAAGAACTTGTTAGGGCCACTTAAAAAACATGAAAAAGCGATACTTTTCACAAAAGGTGACCGAATCAATTGTTTTCCATTCTCGTCTTTCGTGATTCGAGCTGCAGAAGCTATTGTTTCATTTTTTCAACCATCAATCGCAACTGAACTTCTTTCAAGCTGGCCGAGAAAGCTGACGTGACTGTTACGTGATAGCTGTGAACACGTGTTTGGACCTGATGCTTGTCTTTCCGCCCTAATAGCTTTCATATTTAACTTCAAGCTGTTGTTATGAAAGGATCGCTTCATTCCTGTCTTCTATCTGGGAACCAGTCCCTTGTTGAATTAGTTATTGGACTCCTTATTTTGGTAATCTCTTTATTTTAATGCTTACAAATCCGCGGGCGATTCAGGGTATTCTACTTTGAATACCAGACGTTTATTTATTTTTTTAAATTTTTTTTATTATTATTATTATTTTTTTTTTGTATGCACTTGATTAGTGGGATAAATTATATTCACCGGTTTCTAACTCTAATCAAAGTATCCTCAGCCAGTCTGAAGGTTGAGTCGAGGGTCAGGCTAATTCGAAATCGTGACAGGTGCTTGTAGTCACGATTTGGCTTTGAATTCGTTCCACTGCTCTATTAATCTGCCTTATTAGTAGCTTCAGGAACGGTGAACAGTTTCGCACTTCGGGTTATTGTAATCTCTTAGTTAATACTAACTGGATGATTTAAGCGCTGAATCTCGAGAGAGGAGCTCCGCATTTTATGCCAAAATCCCCCAAAATTTATGCGGCTTGAGACGCAGTGCTGGTTTTCTAAGCTGGTAATGAAAGCTCAATAATGATCATTTTTCTTCTCAGTGGGTTTCTTTGAGGATTTAAACCAGAAAAGTGATCAAGGTTGTAAATATTTTGGCCTTTTTCAATTTTTTTTTTTTTAAACCAGTCCCTATCTTAATAACTCTCAGGGGTCGGTGTTTTTACTTCGAGTGCACTGGAAAACTGTGCTACTCGTTTATTCACAATCTCCATACTTACTCTTATTTCAATTTTTCGTGCCGATCTGGAAACCGGCGCTCTTCCGTGGTTTCCAGAAGTCTTTCTTAGCGCCGGTAGATGAAGTCGCTCTTTCCTCTTCAGTACGGTGGTTGTTGTCGCGTCGGTATGCCTCTGCTGCTTGGGCGAGCCCTCGGGGATATCGCCAACTTTGATCTCGTATCGCTATTGTGCTTTTTCCTTGGCAACGTGCCCTTGTATACTTTTCCCTTTACCATTTCACACGAAGTTGACCTCGGCCTCTCTCGCCATCCCTTTCTCTCTTTTACTCTATTTCTCTTCAGGCAGCCTTCTGGTGCCTCTTGCCTTTGCTCGGTCGTACCTTGTTTGCAACCAGAGTATACGCCTTCGTCGTTGTGAACTTGAAGTACGGGCTTCTCTACGCTTTTGGAATGGTTTGCATCGAACGTCGCCTCCGCTTCGCTCCCAGTTTCAAGTTAGGGTCGGGGAAGACCAAATGTTCGTAGGGGAGGCCGCCCCCGCATTTCTGCTTTTATTGATCTCCCCTCCCTTCTGCTCTCGGTTATACACTCCTTCGTTTACTCTTTCTGTCCTCGTCGTTCCAAAAGATAGATGCCGCTATGCTCTTCTCAGGCCTGCCAACGAAACTTTCGGAGACCGCAACACAAATTGATGTCCTTATCTGTAGCCAACTCGGTCAGAAAGTGCGGCTCTAAATGGCCCATCGAAACTAATGGGCCGTCTTATGTATGGGTATGGTCTCTAGAGTTGCCTTTAAACCAGGAATTCAACAACGTCAAAGTTGAGGGTCCAGTTGAAAATTTAATCACTCCAACTTTGCTTTTATTGGTGTCTTCTGAAGGCTGTGTCCCCACGAGTTCACAATGTAGCGATATAAGCCATTCTGAGCACTTTCACTCCTTCTGAGATCTTCGGGGCTTTGTAGCGCTAATTTCTACTCTATTTTCCAATACATTATATTTTAGTGATAGTCATGGTAGTGTTGCTTATTGGCTTAGCTGCTCTTCTGTTCTCAGCAGGTGCTTTGTTTCGTCTAGTCTGAGGGCCCCTCGTCCCTCAAAGTCACTGAAAATTATCGATGGTAAAATTGCAGCGTATTTAGATTTGGCTGCCTTCCGTCGTCAGATGACTGGGACCAATTTTTGCCAAATGTGTTGAGGGGTAGAATAAATTGGCAAATTCTTCTCCATTCTTTTACTAGGAAAGCTCTTTTGCCCCTTCGTGCATCTTCAGGGCAGCATACGTCCATTGTGTACCTATGACCTAATAGACCCATGATAGATATAGATGTGCGACAGCCAGACAAATGTTTTCATTTCGACTGACTGATTCCGACGAATAAAATCCGCAATCGTTGGACACTTTTCTCAATACATCCATCGAGGGTAGGTAATCAGTTAATTCAGGTAATTAGAAAAAGTTTTAGTAAAATTGTCACTTCATTCCACCGTTACTGTGATTCTTTGTCAAGTCGATGTCGTGTATGATTCTTCCTCGATGTTATACCGTTTCTAGGACACTCAGTACGTTTCTTACTCAGGCGACATTAAAACGCTTTCAGGTTCCAACTGGGAAACTTGCCTTACAAGTGTGTTCCAAGGCGTCTTCTTGCTTACCATAACGTGGAGTATAAGTTATCGTTTCGTTTCACAGTACGCGCTGTAAATTTCCGGAATATGGTAAGTAAACCGCTACACGCTTCTACGAGCCAACTCTGTCGTATTAATCTAGCTGCTGCGTATTAGAGGGTCTATGTTGTGGCTCCAGAGAGATAAATGAGCTGACGAAAGTTTTAGCCGCTCGCTACGACTACGCCAATATGGCCCTGCGGTTGAGGCTGTTGGACGATGTCGGCTAATGCTCGTTAAGGATGGCTTGAAGCTGACTCAGATTACTTTTAGTATCAGTGGAGACATTTAGATTGATAGCTAGATCGCTGTGACGATATAATTTCGCTTTGATTTGATAAGTTGTAACCGTGCGAATAAATCTAAAGTCCTCTCTCTCTAGAAATTTGATAATTTACCTTTAAAATTAAGTGGACTCCGAACTTGACGGTTTCCAGTTGACCTTTGCAAACCTATTGAGAGTATCTAATCTTTTTAAACTGGTTCGGTTATAGTCAAGGATCTATCATGAATTGATAGTTTTTCCTTTTTGCTTCTGGTGATATTCCGAAATTTTTTTTGCCCTGTGTTTTTCCACCATAATTTTTGTTCAACTCAGCTTCTTACTTCGATCGTTTTCTTGACACTCGCATTTTTTAATATTTAACTCCTCTTTTTTCTTTTTTTTTTTAGTGCAAGTCCTGGATTTTTTTTATTTTAGTGTAATTACTCTATTTTTTTTTACATTTTATTGATCATTTTCGCTCATTGATATGAGTCGCAAGGGAGATGTCTTGCGTGGAAATGAGGGATGAAGATGAGAAACCGCTTCCGGTGTTCGTGAGATGTTGGTAGTTTTATCGGAGCCAATTTGTCCACCTTGGCTGGCGACAGTTTGAGGCTCCTCTAAGAAGGATTGCACCCGGCTTCTTGCGCTGTACTTTATCTCGTTCCATCCGAGACTCGACCTTTTCCTCACCGTCTTTATTCGCCGCAATTTTCCTCCCTACCGTGAAAACTTTCCTCGCTTGGAATCGTTCCCCCTTTTTCATCCCGAGAAAGTAGCTCTACTAAACGAATGTTTTCTGTCAACTTCCCTCCCAAGAAAATTGCACTTCGTCAACTTTTTGGATCTTGCAAATCCATAATTATGATCAAGTTCCCCCTTCCCCGAGTGGAACTCGAGTGCTGTGAGTTTTGCGAAACATGCGTAGAAATCTTTTTCGACGATATAATCGTTTAATTTACTCCTCGGGAATACTTTGTCTTTTACCGTTCGCTTACTATTCCTACTGATTTATTCATTTATTTTAGGTAGCAGTGATTCTTAAATTATTGTAACAAAACCACGGTCATTGAGGACTAATTCTCTCGTCCTTGGACTTGAGGCGCGTCGGTGGCGGACGAGCAAAGTTGTTTTTCCCAGAGGAAGCTCCAGGATATGCCCCCGTGGCCACACACAATGGTGTCCATTGTTTCACACCGACGTAGACATCGCACATATCACGACTATTACGTTAGTTATGCCGCTCCTAGCAGAACTTAGCGACCTACGTATGTGTTTTACTCAAGGGGTTATATTTTCTGGTTTACGAAAATTGCCTCGGCTCCCGCGCGCTATTGCACTTCGGAAACTTAGACCGTTTGGGACGATGATGCGCATCAAGGAACAATTTTTCGAAGAACGTTGTAGCATTGAAACTCTAGCTTATTGTAGAACACTGTTGTATCCGCTTCGTGGAATATCGGTGCGCTATTTTCTCTGGGTACGAATTTATGATTTATATTTGTTTATAATTTATGAGAGGCAAAAACCATTGATGCAATCAAGGTGGAATAGCTGAAAAACGGACGTGCTCACCGCCGTTGAGTTGATAGGGATCAGACTATGAACCGGCTCCAGGTTGCCGGCCTCTGTTCGGCTATTGTGGATAGAGGGGGGTCTTCCCAATTAAGACGATGAATGGACTGTGCGATGACAATGAGGGCAGGCTGTCAGTAGGCTGTGTAAGATGAGGGTTGAACACTGAGCCGTTGGGCGTGAAGAAGTGCGGGATGTTTGAGTTCATAAAATGGCGTTCGCATATTTGCCATAGCATTATACAAAAAAAAAAAAAAAAAAAAAAAATACATAAAGAGGTAGTAATCTAAATTGATTAAATATTCCCCTGAAAATGGAATAAATAGCAAGAGGACGCAATTCGGAAACATACAAAGAAGCAAGCTAACAAATTTATTTTTAATCGTCGACCACTTTGAATTATTATTACAATAATAAATCAAATCAAATTTTGCTCACAGCTGTACAAAATAATTCACCACTCGCTCTTCTCATTCCTTCAATACTTGACAATCGTCGATTGCTCTCATGCCATTTTCCACCGCCGTCATTCGTATTTTAGAGACGTTTCCTGTCCATAATATTCGACCGCAGCAATTTGTCAATTTCCTATGGCTCTTCATGTCATTCTGTTGACATTTCTGATCAGCAAAGTGCACGGAGGATATTTACGTGGTACAAGTTATGACACGAAAATGAATCAAATTGGATAGCCCATGAAATATCTCATGCTGTAGGTTCCAGAAGTTGTACGATTTGGCAAAGCTTTTCGAAAGGCTCCGTAAATGAGCTTTCACAAGGTAGCTATGTAGGCTTACTGCCATTTCAAAGGTTACGTATGTTCTCTCGCCTGCGATGATCGTCGTTCCAAATTGCTGAAGTTGTTTCTCTTCGTTCTAGGAAGTAATTTTTACAAAATCTACTGCTTTTTTTCTCGGTCACTGTGCTGAAAGAAGTAATGCCATCTAAGAATGAAAAACTACAGAGGAAATTGATTTATAAATCGATTACAAAAAAAAAAGGTTCTAGTAAACATTTCATTAAAAACTCTTATCCTTTTTTTCATTTATTCGTTGGAACATTTTGCGTTTCAGGTTTTAGAGTCGTATTCGCGGTTTATCTCACTCCCCTTGGGAGAAGTAAGGCCCCTTAGTTGATCAGACCAAGTTCAGAGTGAATCTTGGAAGCCGTAACGAGAAAGTTACTTAGTTGTCTGAAGCCTCAGTTGATCACCTGAAACTTCGCACTAGTTAAACAAGTATCTTGTCTCTTAAACGCCATAAAACGGCTTACTAAGTCTGTTACGGTGATTATTGATTAGATAACTGAGCGTGTCCAAAATTCCTAGAATTTTTGTATAAACGAATCCATCAAGTAACTATGGCCCCAGATTCAGAAAACTCCGAAAACGTGATTTTGCGAAAACAGGAATTTTTTACTTTGCAAGCCTATAAATTCTGGAAAAATTGCTCGATTTTATGTTGTTGACGTCGTATCGTTTATTTGTCATCTTCCTATGTGTGTCTGTTCAAATTTCCGATGTGGCGAGTAGAGAAAAAAGTGTAACGAAAAGCGTGATACGATTTATCAATAAATTGAGATTTTTCAAGCACCATCCCCACTCAAGTTGAGAAAAAATATAATAATTTTAATTGATTTGCTCAGGTTTTGACTGCGAAAATTAAACTTACAAATTTTATTGACTCGATTGAAGTATAATTTATTTCCATTGGCCGTATTCTTAAAATGGAGACAAACACCGGCTGAGAGACAAAATATTCGCTGATGAGTTGTGCGGTTCGCTACCCGCGTTCAGCCGCGAGTCAACCAGGATTAGTGCCCACAGTTTCATTTGCCTCTGCTTCTTGCCTGTTCCATTCTCACCTCTCGTTATTGAAACACAGCGAGGAAACGGCAAAGCGTAGTTAATTCTGATGAACCTAGGTTGATCATGACTTCCACTTCAATCCGCGCGTCTCCAAAGTTTACTTGGCAAGTCGGATTCTTGAGTTTAGCGAACTTGAACCGCGCCGCTAAAGTTTGAGCTGTTTTCAACCGCCAAGTTAATCATCAGAAACTCCATTTCAACTTCAACAAAGCACCGTCTCCAGGTGAATGTCTAGGCAGACTCGCAACTTCCCCGACCACTACGTTGAGCTGAGGGATGCAAATGAGCTGAAGACGTCATTATTTCAGTAGGAGGATCCGATTCGAACTCAACGGGTAATCGTACGCAAATCCGAGTGTAATAAAAGGGCTAGTGAAATTTAGCCTTCCATTGGCCCCTTTCGATACTTGGGAAACGTGAGATTTCCGGATCCTTATTACGTCTCAAGGTCGAGCCCGTTTTCAGAGCAGAAGCTTCCCCTTGCATTTCCCTACCCTCGCCTTGATTGAGCCCATTCACGTTTAATTAAACGCATAAATAATTGTGCCTTGCGTTGAATAGAAGCAGCGGACTCTAACAATGGTATAGTCGGGATCAGCTTCCTCTCTAATCAAATGAGTTAACATCAGACTTTCTTGGGCTGAACAATGCTCCTCCTCCATTGTAAATCAGTAGACGTTCGAA
This sequence comes from Tupiocoris notatus, assembly GCA_037159825.1. Taxonomy (NCBI): domain Eukaryota; kingdom Metazoa; phylum Arthropoda; class Insecta; order Hemiptera; family Miridae; genus Tupiocoris; species Tupiocoris notatus. The sequence continues at coordinate 230,658 of JASJUZ010000178.1, forward strand.
AATGGAGGCTAATCTTATTTATTCGGGGTATACCGTTGGCAGATATGGATTGTAGACGCGGAGCTAAGAAATAAGGAGTTTTTCAAATGTGTATTTTAACGTTGAGAGATTAAAGAAAGCAAAATGAGGCTACTTGCACACGTGGAATCCTCTCTCAAGTCCTCCGTTTTTTCTTTGAGTTTCTCGCATTTTTCATTCACACTCTCTCTTGTTCTGGTTTCATTCGAATGGTACCTCATCATCTCTATACCGTCAAATGTAGGTATACAATCATCTCCACCATTGAAATCGAAGTTGAAGTAAATCTCGAAACAATTTCTCGGGCGAAAAATGAAGTCAGCTTAATGAGGTGTGCCTAACTGAAAGAACTTCTTCCCGGCTGCTTCTTCGCTGAAAAAAGCCTCTCCCTCCGCTCAAAGGACAAGATCACCCGGAGAGAAACTCATTACTTTCAGGAGAGCCTCTGCGGTATTACCAACTTGCTTGCCGAGCTTTTTGAAGGGCCACCCCATGGAAAACGAAGTGAAGAGAAGGATGGCGAATGAGAAACATCGAACTATGGCTGAATGAGCGAATGGAAGAGAAGATGAGAACTTGCCAACTTCAGATGGGGAGATGTTTTTATCGCCTGAAAGGGAGAGGAAACGGCTGAGCAGGAGAGCGGCAGTAAAACGATGACGTCATTCCCATTGAAGAGCGCCGATCTCTTTCTCTTGTTCGATGGGGAGAGTAGAAGTGTCGATATGAAGAGCGACGAGGGGTCCACTCGTGAAAGGCTTGGGGTGCGGATTCTATGAGCCTTCTCGGAGCTTTTGAACATTTTTGAAATTTTCTTGCCAATGCAACGTTTTCTCAAATGGGAACTTGCATCACTGAAAGTTACCATCGGCGAAATGGAACTTCCCCGCAAGAGTTTTGGCGATTTTTATTCGTTGAATAGTTTTACCTTCCGTCGATTTCACGAGGAGCTATAATAGCTTGATGAAAATTAAACTATGGCTCAATTATTTCATGATATGTAAATATTTTCACGCGTCACAATGCACTTGTCATCGCATGCGGTTTAATTTTTTGCAAAATATTGAAATAACAAACCTACTCCCAACTAAATCGATATCTTACGAAGTTATCATTTCCCAATGCTTTATAAGGCTTAGGAAAAAATTAGGCAGTACAACTATGCGAGACGGACATCGCCGAACTCTACACTTTGCCTAATAGCGTGAACTCCATTGAAGAACGAATTATAAAGGCTGAGAAATTTCACACAGAGCTAGATAAACACAATACCGATAAAGAAAAGCAGTTGTATTGTTTTACACGGAACGCTAACTGGTTGTGAACGGAAGAATTATCCGTTCGAAGTGTGGGGATGGGAAATGTTTGAAGTAGGGAGAATTGTTTCGCCGGGTGCTATTCACGGTGTAGGTTTGCATGAATTATTCGGCCGAGAATATATTCAAAAGCGTCTAGTTCATTTTTTCCCTGCTAAATGATGAGATTTCCTCGATTTTTAAAGCGAATTCATTGGCTTTTTTTGTCCCGACGTTTTAATGATTTTTGTACCGCGCTCAAATATATTAGACTCCTCTTATTACCTTACTTGCATACAATTCGCTTTATGATGTATACATTCCACGTGAAAATCATACCGTTAAACGAGGCCATTATTTCCGAACAAAATTAAACGCGCGTTAATCGGCGGACGAATTTCCAACGAGGAAAAAAGCGGCGGAATTTCCCGGTTCGAAAGAACAGTTTTTTCGAGGACCGCAACGAAGAAGTTGATAAAACTTCCGTCGGAGGGCGAAAAGTTTTTCGCGTTGCGGACGGGACGGGTAGGATTTATGCTCATTACGTCTGCTGTAAATCTTCTTATAGTAAAAGAGGAAGCGGGAAGAGCTAAAAGTTACGGATTCCATCGCCCACCGGACGGTAATCAGATCAACTGGGAGAATTACAAAGTTTGACGAACGCTCTTTGCAATTTATAGCTTCGTTTATACAGCACAACATCGTCGCTTTTGATTTCGTTTAGTTATTTTTATAGCCTTTCCTTCGAGTGTAGGCCTTCACTATTTTTTACAGCCGAAGGCCTGGCACAGAAAGCTTATGACTCTGATATCATACAGCGCTGTGTGCATTTCATACCTACTCTTGAACATTTGTTAGTACCTATGTGTGAGGGTTTTTTTTCATTCTAATAAAGCCCAAAGTGTCATTCATCCGAGTCGACTTTTCGACTCGCCGAAATGTCTCTTTTTCCCAACTGTTTAAATCCGATTGGGATTTTTGGTTGGTACAATTGTTCATTGGCGAAGAAAGCCGTTACTTTTTCGGGTGCTATTCTACTCATATCCTTGTTTTTCCTCCAGTCAATTTTTTTGTCGGAGGCGACTTTATCGAGAAACTTTCCTTCCCTCCGGAAAAGCTTGCATTTTCGTGCAAACGCCTAAAATGGTATTTGATGGCTTCGTTAAAATGTATGAACCATCTTTCAGTCTGGGAGAAAATATATTTAGCTGAATAACGCATGAAGGGGTAGTTTGAAGTATAATACTAGTAAATTTCGGTCTATCCTCCAAATACTGATAGCATCTAGCCATTTCGTGGACGAACGGGAAATAGAAACAGTCTTGATTCGCCGTAAAGAAGGCGTTGTTTTTGTATTATTATTCAATAATATACCTTTGTAACCTCTCAAGAAAAATATTCTAATCTCCCAACTAAATGTGTTTCAAGTTTCAAAACTAGTAGAACGCAAATATCCTATTAAAATAAAAAATAATAATTTGTCCATCCGCCGTCAAAATTTTTCTAGAGACTATAAGACCTAGGTATTCGGAAATTTCACCAAAAATCATTCGTGGTTTCACAATGAGGGTTCTTGATGGGGAGTTCATATTCTCCCATGTTTTTGAAAATGGGGTTCTACGCTCGTCGAACACTCTTTTCAGCTGCATCCTCATGCAATTAATTCGACTTTAAAGTAAGTTACGCGTATTGAAATAAATAAAAATTCGATACTGGCTATGAAAATTCCCCTTATAGTTGGGTAGAAACGTTCACAAATTTGGAATAGTTAAAGTTGCAAGAGGATGAGGTAGTTAAATAGGTTGAAAATATCCCGTTCCCAAAAATACTCTTCCACAGAGAATCTTATAAGTTTGTATTATCGAGTGTTGAACGTGGAAATATTTTCTTGAGCGAATAGGCGGAAGTTGCTTAGTTAATTTTCAAACTTACTCGTTTCGTGCTAGCGATGAAAAAAAGCTGGAAATGCTAATTGTGCCAAAGCTAACATTCAACAACCATGTGGCGAGTTGGCGATATCAGTTGAAACCATCTTCCACCACAGCTACTGCTTGAAACTCCTTACAGCTTGTCGCGACGATTGAATGATATTAAGCGGGAGGTCGAAAAAAAAATGCGGTTGCACGTTTCGAAATAATTTAAGATGCATAAAGATGTAGGAAATGCACATTCGCGAGGCTAGGATTTTTAAAAACGCCTTGAGCGCGCTTATCAATTTATGCAACTCGGTCTTGAAAATAAGAACATGGCACGAACAACTTGCCATATCCGTTGTGCACCGCACCCTGAAAATAAATAATACATTTCGAGAAGTACCTACGAGAAATTCAAGGGCCACTTGAAATCTACAAGCTGGGCTTGGAACCCGTCTCGTATTCAAGGTGGTCCAGCTTTATAGCATCTCGAGATTGAAAGAAAAGGCGAAACGCAACTTGCCTCGGTTTATAATTAGAAGGACGGGAAAACATTATAATCAATCGTTTAAAAGAATCTGGTACGGATAGTTTTAAATTAATGAGTCTTCGGGAATTTCAACGTGTTCATCTCGTACAGCAGGGGAGATCGAGTTAAATAAGTTCTCTGATTCGAATTTTTGATCGATAAATTGATTATGCGACGTTATATTAGTAAATTTTTACTATTGATAAGAATGCCCAGGACTGAAATCAAATTTATACCGGATAGCCTGCCATATGAACGGAGTGAGCAACTTGCAACTTGGGAGAGGGCAAGCGAGCTCGGCGATCGATGTATGCGCGCCTACACGCTTGGGCAAAATGTACGTACAAAAACAGGGCGTTGTCTCTTGTTTCTCGAGCAGTGAAACGTCGCCAGTAATGCAATTCAACTGGAGTGAAAATTGTGAATATAAAACGCCATGTGGCGAAGCGAAGAGGGCGCAAAAGGCGGCAAGATATGGCGAAAATGTCACGAATATCTAGAATTTCCTAGCCAATAAAAAAAAACTGGATAATGTGTGAGAATATTGAAATTTGAATGCTTATAGAAGTACTGTGTGGGCTGTAAGGATGAAAAAACTCAGGTTTCGTGAATTCTCTGTTCTTTCTGAAAATATTCAAGTACCAGTATTTTAGAATAATAGGATCGGATTAATTCGACGATTTGTTAAATTAGAGTATCAGCTAATTTATTATTTGATTTCAAAATAAAACTACTCCTGTAATTTTTTATTTGCTATCGATAACGACAATGTTGCTAACGAAGGTGTAGAAATTTCGGCTTCGGCCTACGATCCCAAGAAGAGCGTTTCGATGAATTGACGCTCCCGAGTCTTGCAAGCCGGTTCCTCTTCGTTCAGACCTCCTTCCAATTCCCTCTCATCCTGCCCGACTTCATTCCCGACCTTGAAATTACGACACAGCCGCAGAGGCACCGTCCATCCGACCGCACGGAGGTCGGGAAGGAAGCGAAACTAGTCTCGATGTAATCACAACAACCACTCCCTTTCCACTTGCACGGACAGACTCAAGCTAAGTTCTAATCCGAACAGGTCTTCGCGTTTCATTCATAGTGCGAGGAAATGCAGGAAGTTATGCAACTATGGAGACGAATAAATTAATGGTAAAGGACGAAATGCATTTATTTGATCGAACAGTGGACTTTTTTTTGAGGAGAGACTCAAAAATGACGCTGCAGATGATTCTTCTGCTTGAATCATGATTTGAAAATGCCAAGGGGGCATTTTATTTTTTGGGCGATTGTAATGGTTTAGTTTGTAATCGCCAAATGGTTTATTTGGAGAATGTCAGGAATTCTCCTTTTTCCCGCCGCTTTTCGATCGCGCTTCTATTGACGATTCCTTCCTCACTGTTTTTCCCTCACGATTCGGATTAAAAATGATGCGAGTTCACCTTAAGTGAATTATTTTTAATTCCCTCGTAGCCATCTTCTACGGGATTCTTATTTGGTCAGTACGTGCGGTTCTCTCTCTCGTTGTAGAGTGAGAATGTGTTCTGAGAAAACTCCATGTGCTCGATGGAAATAACAATGAAACTATCATGATTATTAACGGTGACTCAGTATTATGAGATTTCCCGACGAGTGTAGAACATTTTTTCAGATGCTACCTCACTACAATCGTACAAGGCGACTCCTACCCACTCGTGTGTCGTAAGCTGTTTCTTGAATAGTGCGTTATTCAAATGAGACATCTAATCTACACTCCCATGCTAAGATAATGCTCTGTATAATGCTATACGAGCTGCGACCGTTGCATAGGTCATCCTTAAATGACTCTTTTTATTGATGCTTTTTATATCGCACACATTGGCTCTGTACGAGCGCTAAAGCGTGTTGCCAGTTTGCGCTTGTTAAATACTTATAAAACTGCCATGGGTTTTGAATCTGAAAAAATGCTGCCCGCGATTTTCTAGTATTTTAATATTAAAATATTATTATTTCAAATATCTATTGGTTCAATGGTGATGTCGTTAAATCGTTTGTGAAGATAAACCCCAATTTCTCCGGCCGTAATATTCATTTCAATCGCAGGATTCATCAGGTGAAAGAATCGTTCCATATGTTGCCTGGGCCGCTTTTTGAAAAAGTCGCTTAGCTTTGTTCGGTCATGTTCAAAGGGGACATTGGATTTCGCCAGACCACGCCTTCGCCATATACTAATGCACAAGCCTTGTTTTCACCTCATTAGCCTGCCCATAAAGTTTTTTTTTTAAAATTCCGCATGAGGTAGCCTTTTTTTATTATGTTCAGCACCGATATATTGGCCTCGATCCGGTTCGACTCGGTGGCGAAAGGCTGGTTTTCTGACCCTTTCTCCGCGAGTTCAACTATTTTCAATCGCTTCTATTCTCTTGCCGGTTCATTCTTTCAGGGCGCATTTTTTTTTTCGCTATATGCTGATTCGATTATAAGTCACCGGCGCCCGGTCAACATATTATACGCGCTTTCTTCGTTTTAGAATCATAGTTGACTTGTGTACCCGGACACAATTTTGATATTCACTTCGCTTGTTGCCACATTGGCTAACCGCACGTATCCCCGCGTCACTAAAATAAATCGCCGCTTCTCGCTAAAAGCGTCACCCTATTTCCGAAGCTCTCTTGTCTCTATGCCATTTTCATTTGTAATCGAATTTCATCTACAGCCGCCCCTGTTTCCATCGTGTTCCGGAGAGTATCCCGTCATTTTGCCCGACTCAAACCTAATAATATCCGATTGGAAGGGAATTCCTGCTCAGAAATTGGGAGTAGCTAGGAGCAAAGGTTGAAGTTCGATTTCGCCGTCGATAGTAGGAGAATCCATCTTGTAATTCAATCAGTCTCCTGTATGTTCCCTTTTATGGGAAATGAAACAGTCCAAACGTTCCTTTTGCTTTGCAGATTAGAAACGGATTGCTTTAGAATAGAAACGCTATCGGCCTCGTGAGGGAAAACATGTTCGAAAAAGTGTTTTTCAGTGCTTTTTCATGGTCTCATTCGGTTTCGAATGACGGTGGTTATTTTAGGATCCATAAGCCGAGGAAACGCGAGTAGTAAAATATTTCGCGCAGTTGAAAAAAAAATCAACTTTTTTTTTAATGCTGGAGACATCGGACTCCAGATATGAATGATTCGATCGATAGTGTTCATAAAAAATTGTTTTATAGGAATGGTAGGTGTTGAATTCAGTCGGGGGAAAAAAGAACCGCACGCTGTATGGTTTATGGACTTTAGAACGAACATCGAAGGGATTAAAAGGATGTTGGTAAAGGCCGTTTTGTCGCTTTCAATAACCGAGGGTTTGGAAACAATAGAGAAGCGATGGGAAAATCGGATTTATATGGAAAGAGAGTTCTATTTCGTTCACCGTACCAATATTTTAAAAAATTGCTCCCACGCAACGAAATATCTTTCTATTTTATTGTTTTCATCCACCAAACTTCTGATCGGTGAAATTGATCCTGGTTTTTTCCAACCGAGTATTCGGCGGATGACTAATTTCACCATACATAGTTGTAGAAATTATCAAGGGCAAATCAACCCCCATTTCCCTGGTAGAATTTTAATTTTATTTTCCTCTAAGCTTTTTTTTTTATATATTTTGTTTTGTTTGTTTTTGAGCTGAACATTGAGAGGTTGTTGTTCACTTTGCAAAAAAATCCTTTCACTCTCATTCATTCCGAGACCTATCCATCTGGATCATATTATAAAGATATTGGGAATATTTAACAGGAATTTTGCCAAGGCCTAGGAGAGAAATGGCTCCAGAAATATTGAGGCTCAATTTTTCCAACATAATACTGAAATCATAATGCCATTTCATCACATGATGGAATAAAGCTGCAGTTTTAATTTTTTATTTAACGCAACCTGTAAAATCCGTTTCTATCGTGGACCTTTGGTTGCGTTTTTAGTCTCGCTCTGCTACCACGTTCTCCGCTGTCGCTGTACCGAAAAAGAACATCCGATATCCAATGTTGACTCGTCCTCACTTCCATTAGTGATCGAATTTCCTTTACTTTGTTTTTCCGGACCAATAACCGGACTTTTGCTTGGCCGGGATCCAATAAAATCCGATTGAATGGGAATTTCTTTCTAGAACTGGGGAAATACGAGTGGGAATCGGATTTTGCTGATTGAAAAATTCAATATTTCCTGTTTTATTTCACTCTAAATGTCGGAGTTTTATGATTCCTCAAAGGTTTCTGTAATTAGCCCTCTGTATTCAAAACGTGGATGAATTTTTTTCTGGTGAAAATATATTGGGAGTCTATTTTCTCATATAAACTACCGTTCTATTACAAGCGGTTGCCTGTTGGACAGGAACCACTAGAGAAATAGGTAGCTATCGTAAGCCGTGGTGTATGCAAAGCTTATACTTTGAGTGAAAAAAAGCTTCCAGTTCGCGCTGCTACTTACCCTTCGCTCTGAATCTAGGTACCTAACGAAAAGCTTGAGAAAGATGAATCGATCATGTTGATCATTCGAGCAGGGGATGCTGTACGGTGGCCCGCTTTTTTGCAAGGGCGAACTTCTTTCATCACGACTGTTTGCTCTGGTATTTTCCTTCCTTCGCAACCCTTTCCGTATATCGCATTGAGTGGCTTGTGAAATTTTAATAAAGCGATCGATGGTATTCTGTAGAGTTCTCTCGATTCATCAACATATCATCCGTTCAGAGGGAATGCCATCCATTATGCCTTTCGCATTACCTTGTCAAAAGGATGTTTGCCGACCTTCCAACGGTAACGCTCAATGGCATTTTTTAGCTGTTGTCGGGAGATGGAATTCGAAAAAAGAGCAATGGAAGAATGGGAGAGAAAAAATGCAAATGCGCTCGTTTTTCTCTGGGGTAGAAAAGCGACCCTCCTGTTTTACATAGGCGAAAGTGCGGAGGGTCGTCGAACTACTGAGGGTTTACTGTGGGAAAATTGCTGGGTTAGGGTAGCAAGACTTCTTATGACCTACCTGCTCAGAAGCGATCCACTCACACGAAGACTAAAGAGGGGATCTCGACCGAGGTGTGAATTCTATGTCATAACCCTTTCCCCAACTGATGTAAGTGGTTTTCAGTGTATAAAAAATGTGTTAGCTATAAGGGTTATGAGGGAAAACAGTTTTGTCTGGTTTATTGATGGTAAACAAACAGTTTAAAAAAAATCTTATCCTTCATCATCGCCCGGATTTCTTAACATGTTTCAGTTTTCCCCTTTGGGCTTCGGATCGGACTGATCCGTGTGCTGTACTGTAAATGCTGTGCTGCAGCAGCAAGAAGAAAAAAAAAACAAATAACGTAATAATCTTTTATATAATAAACGCAAACGTCACCGCTGTTGCTAAAGGCAGAATCGATTCATCTTCTGAGAACGGTTGAAAATCGAGCTTCCTAAAATTCTCGTTTAACGCGCTCGAATGATATTCGTTTATTCAGCTATATTTAACCGGCTTGCGGGCGTTGCGAATTCGTTGTTGCATAAAAGATTCTGCTGACCTTTTCATTCGCCCGATTAGTCCGAGAGAAATAACCGGCCGACGTTGCCTTTGGAGAACGATTTTTGCCACTGGAACCCGTCATTAATTTCAATTCCGACTGGCAAATCTGTTGAACTAAAGATACGTTTCGCTCGAGGCCACCTCCGTTAAAAACGTAACGAGCGCCCTCGCTGTCTGGCGTTCACAGCTTCTAACCACGAATTATTAATTATACGATCGCAAAAGAAGCGTAAAGGTGAGTTAATTTACCCATGCAGTATTAAATTGCAGTTTTTGAATTCGAGTGAGGTCCATTCATTATCCGTTATTGAAGTCAGGGTGATTTCTTCTGCTCGGCTTCCGTTCTGTTCTTCTCGTGCATTTCCGAGATTTTGAATTTTTCGCGACGTGAGTGGGGCATTATTATCAGCTTCGAGTAAACCAATATTGATGATCCAACATTCCTCGACGCATTTCTTGTGCAAGGAAAATCGGGTGGAAAATTACTTGCAAAACGTTGGCGGCATTGAATCGGTTTTACCTAAAATGCCACACACGAGCTTTTGCATTGATTTCAAAATATCTCCTCCTTGAGCCAAATGTGTAAGCCGACAAATCCTTCGCTTTTTCGCGAATACCCGCCTGAGCGTGTCGAGCGGTTGGAATTCGTTCTCTCGACTGATACGTGAGATGCTGAACCCTGGAGAGTTTGTGGCCGACCGCATGCCTCGAGCATTAGCCGATTTTGTGCCAGAAACGTCCTGACAAAACGGCCAAGGGCACCCGTGCAGCGCGATGTCTTGAAGGGTTAAACCTGACCTCAAAAACGTTGTCTCGTCCGACTGGTTCGCCAGTCTGGCTATAATTATAGTTCCCTTTACCTTTCCAGCTGCAAAGAAAACAGTCTTCGCGAAAAGAGATCCGCGTTTGAATTGTTTTCAGAAAACTCAGCGCTCAGCCGATTTCGACCTTAATTCTTCGCATTTTTAAATTATTCCCCTCGTTTACCAATTAGTTTTACGAGCGGCTCGACTGTCGAAAGAAATCGACTTCATTTCCCCGGAGAAGGACGTTCTCGGGCGCTGTAATTCCTCGGGACTGACATTCTGCTTCGCGAAATGGGCCGTTGTTTAGAACGAAACGTTGCAACAGAGTTTGACATTAACCCGTTTGTTGAATTGGAATGGGAATAGAGACAGAACGGAGGAAGCTTTCGGGAAGGAGAGGGTTTATGGCGATTACTGCTTGACCGTCCATATTTTACCCGAACGTGTCTGCCGGGAGCCGCCGTTATGAGAAAATGGCGACACCCGCCCTTTCGCTGTGATCGATGGCATGGTCGTTTCAACTTCGCAAAACCTCATTCAGCGTGGAGTTTTTGTATTTCTTTTTTTCCCCCAACTAATAAACTCGCCTGATAAATCCTCTCAATCAAATGAAAACTCGAAGGTAATACGGTTTTTATATTTTACGTTGCTCTCCATAGGACGATAAACTTTCACGCGTAGAAAGTTCGACAAAAGAGGTAACGATTGTATTTACCTAGGTAAAATATAAGCAGAAACGTCATAGACTAACATTTACTGAGTTCATGTCAGCTCTTGGTCACGTAACGCCACTACGTACGTGTCGAGGCTTTGTCGATACGTCAACGATAATGAAATGTGAGGGCTTATGATGTATAACCTATTCTAAATGTTAGGGTTCGATTCCATTCGATTCTGAACAGCCTTCGCGCGGTTATCTTGATGGGAACTTGTCCACGTTGCAATGACAAAACTCCACATTGCGATAAGGACGATGAGGGGAGAATAGTGAAGCGAGAGGGAACCATAAAGCGTCAAGACTGGGGTTACAACAGAATAAAACCGCCCCTTGATCGCAGTCGATGTATCTAAAGGCTGTTAACGTATGGCGACAGTTGTGGATACAATAAGACGAACAGTGAAGACAAGGCAAATTTGTAACATTCATTAACTCAGCTGTATTTTTTTTTTTTTTTTTTTTTTTCAACTTACGTTGAGATTGTGGAATTTCATTTCAAATTTTTTTGTAACGAATTCTACTGATTTTAAATGAGTTGTATTTTTATATAGATTTCGGCGTTTAGTCCATCGTCAGTAACAGTTTGTTGTAAGATTGTGACTGATGATGGCCTGAACGCCGAAATCTATGTAACAATATAAATTATTTAAAAACAGTGCAATCGTGGCAGTCTCGTTGTCTTCTATCCTTGGGAGCAAGGTTTTCTAAAAATGTTCTGCAAGTTTCAAAATATAACTGGTGTTTTGTGAGGAAAGAGGAAAGAAAAACGCTGAGTTGAGAGTGAAAATCGACAATTTGAACTGCATTTCACATGTCAGTTGTTTCTGGAACCTGTTAACAGTGCCATGCAATGTGATGGTGTTCCCTCGACAATTTTATGACATCACAATTTCATTCCTTTTGCCCGCTTACTCGCAAACGCAATCCAATCCCGTCCGCTTCGTAACCGTTCAATAACCGATTCCGGTATGGGCATGACAGGCGCGGACAATCCACGATCCTGTCAGACTACTTCTCTTATCATAGTACAACTAGACTGAGATAGCGTTGTGATGGACGTGTTTTGCGTTTCGATTGTCAGTTGACGCCCCGAATCGCTGCAAATTTCCTCCTCACCTCTCAGTTGCTCTCGTGGTTTTCCATTTGTACGTCATCCAATGACATCTCCTGCTGGCTTCCTGGGGATCCCTCACTCCTTTACTTCATGACTCAATACAGCGCTGTTCTCCGGATTCGATGCAGTACAGCATCCTCCTACCTCGATCCCTCTGACGCTATGATTAATGCTGAATGTTCGTTGGCATTAAGATTATTCCATGCAAAATCTAAAGTCTGACGATATGAAAATATTTTAGGCTAGCGAAGAGTACCAGAGCGTCAAAAGTGCAACCAACAAATTTTTTCATCTCTAGTTTTGGAAATTTTTAGTGTGTGGTGCACAAAATTGTGAAACCATTCAAAATTATTTGATGCGATCGGACTCCGGCCGTTGGAAAACATCAGCTTTTTGCCCTAGTAACCTCGTCGCCTTGATTTCCAGTTTTGCTTTGGTTGGAACCAATCTGTCACCTGTCAAAAAGTCTGAAAAAAAGTGAAAGTCTGAGTCTGATTGTGCCACTTTTTTCAGCTTTTATGAACCAGCATTTTTTATTTGATCTTCTGAAACTCGAAAACTTCTCTCCATGATAGAAAACATCACTTTTTGAGGATGTTCCGACATTTTTTCTCGAACAATTTCGAATTCACGTTTTTTAATAATGCACCGAACATTTTCTTGGTTGCTTTCGATAGTCTACTTTTTAATAATTTAAAACAAGTTGACATGAATAGTGTCTCAGCGTGCATGCGTTAATTTGAATTGTAATCCATTCTATGAGAGCGATTAATGTTCTATTGAACAACGAGGAATAAGCAAAAGCCCTACGCTTGAAACGGATAGGAGAAACCGCTATTTTAAGAACAGGTATTTCGCGAAACGAGAATGTCCCAAGCGGTTCGTATAGACGTGGTTCAACTCTGCCGAGGGAGTTAACGTGCCCACATGCTCGCCCAAAGCGTTTAATTGGACACTACTTGGGCTGCTAATTATTAGCTGAGGACGCTGTAACGCTTCGACAGCCAGCGGTGTAAAATTTATTGTTTAACCTAGCCTCGGACAAACGATTTGAACACGCTCTATCGGCTTGTCGCTAACGATTTTCATAGTTAGAGAGAGTGTGTCGTTCGTCTCGGTACACAGTGACCTAAGTGAGTTTATTTTTGAAATATCGCTGAGCCTTTACGATGTTCAAGCTGGGAGTTACAAATCAAATAAAACACTCATCGCCCAATATAGTACAACAGCAGAAATATATAACCCTGAATTGATTTCTTGTAGATCCAAAACTGAAATTCCTCGTGATCTATGCGCTCTGGCCAAAAGAATAGTTCGTAGCCCTCCTCGCGTTCCTTGAATACAATAGTGAATGAGGAATTAAGAAAGATCACCCGTACCCTATTGTGACCCTCTAGGCACTGCAGCCGCTCGTAGGTTATTGTTTATTGTTACCATTTTAAGGCTCATTGTTATCCGGGAGGAAGTCGCTCGACGTGCTGGGAACACTCGCAGTACGCGGCAGCTTTGGGGCCTGGAAGCAATCGTACACGTACACGGTTAGAATGCTGAGCCCGCGCTCGGATATATCGTGCTTTGCCAAGAGGAAGAATACGAATGCTTCCACAAATAGGGTAGTGGGTGTTACGATTTTATCTCAATATTTACCCTCACCCTTACAGAAAATAATAAAATCCTCTTATTTTTCATTTACTTCGTTTTATTTTTTGATCTGTTATTCAATCCTAAACTAGTTTAATCGCCCAAGCGAAACTATGAAGAGCTGTTTAAATTTTTTTTTTCTAAATGATAATCGAAAGCTACATTTATACAAGGTGAATAAATTTTGAGGACGGTTTTTTTTTAGCGAATTTTCGCAAAAAAATAATATTATTTGGCTTGTTTGGGAATTGACAAATTAAAAAAAAAGGAAAAAACGGTTGTAATTTCCAAGATAAGAATTTGATTTTTTGCAGAAAAATCCTTTATGGCTAAAGTAATTATGAGTTCATTGGCCAGCCACATTAGAGCAGAAAATGATGTTCAACTTTAAATATCGAGAAAAAAAATAACATTAACCTATGTAACCGGTGTATTTTTAACGCTCAATCGAATGAGGCTTGCGGGGTCGGTATCTTTAAGGTTTTTTTTAGTTTTCGGTATTTTTGCATTTCGGGAAATGCATAAGTAAGTAACGATAGTATTACTCGAACATTTACGAGCCTATATGAATTTTTTCTGTTGTATTACATTTTTCTACCTGTCCCCTGAATAATCTTCGAAAATTTGTCGTAAAACAATGCTACATAGGTTTTTTTTCTTTTTTTTTTGTATCAACTTGAATGATAATAGTAGCACGATTGCATTGAATAGTACCTAATAAACCAAAATCCAAGTTGGAAAAGCAGATTCTGGTCTCCCCAAGGGTTTGGTGCTCACGAAGGATATATCTTATACCTTAGGGACATAAAGTGAGCTTTAAATCCTCGGTTCCACCGTGTACTGAAGCTCTCCTTCGTCTTCAACCATTCTCTCTCCCAATCCATCCGAATGGAGTTTCGGAGGGGAACATGAGGAAGCTGCATCAAGCGGGACCCCCTCAGGCGTTCTCCAGACGAGCTGCCCTGTTGCCACATCGGGCGTTCAACTTCGAGCATATCCCCTTCTTTTTTCGACAGTCTCTCAAAGCCCTTTTCGGACCTTCGTCATGTTCCACTCCTTCTAATTCGCTTTTATCTTTCGATATTATTTTCTAAATCATGCTTTCTCTAAAATACAATGTTTTTTTTTTCTTGTCTTATTGTAAGTTCATATACTAATTTGAATATATTGTTTATTTTTTTACGTCAATAAATATCTCCATCTATCAATGTGGTCACTATCCCTCACGTTTGGCAAATCAGCCATCGAATACGAACGGTTGAATACGCCTCAGCTCCTATTCATTCGATTTCCTCGTTAACTGAACGTTCACTTAACTTGTTGAAGGAAGTTTCGGTCGGTTCTATTGTTCCAATTTGTTCGCGCTCTCGGAACTGAACAAGTGCAGGACTTAACTTCCGAGCTTATTCGGCCCGTCATTTGCGCAGGCGAGAACGTGCATTCCGCTTCATACATTGGCCTGATTTATAGCGCGCTTGCTATAGCCCTTATACCAGATTTGATTTATGCTTTAGGTCTTTACTCGCCTCCCACACCCCTTTTCAAAAAGACCTTTCAACGATCGCGGAAAGACCTGTCGACGCCTTCAAAGCCGCCGAGAGCTCTTGTTAAAGGAGCGGCGAAAACCTTTTGAATTTCGCCTCATGGAAAATGACGAGGGCTGACAACGACGGGTCTACATTTTGTAAAACGATTATACAGGACACAAAGATCCGCAAACATCGCGGGAACAACAATTTTTCAATAATAATTTTCCTATGAATACAATACGAATTATGGGAGATTAAACGCTTTAGTCCGCCATAGTTTAATTGTTGATAGTGTAGAAATGCGAGTTCTTTTATTTATTCACTATGGGACTGCTAGCTGTGATGCAACCTTGCACGCTGAGTAGGCAAAGAATATTGCGGACGAGCGCAAATAATAACTCGAACTGAAATTATTGGGGAAATTTCGACGTTCTTTGGCGAAGATTTCCCTTGGCTCGTTGTTTTTTCTCTTATCATTATTTTGTCTCAAACAATTACGTCTCAAATGTTCGACTTTGTCGGCATGCTTAAAGAACTCCTGACTGTCATTTTTCCAATAAATAAATGTATTTACGTTTTATATGACTTTTCGGTTATATCGAGAGGTTCTCCGCGGAGACCAGATCTGTCTAATTTCCTTTTATCTTAGATTAGAACTGTTTTATATGCTTTTGATGATTTCACCGATTCAGGTTCATTATTTGTTCCTATTATTATCTTCCTCCCTGACCGAATTGGGCAATTGGTCTCATAAAACTGACCCGATTTCCGCTAATGACGGTTGCTGGCATTGGCAAACGCTCTTTTCGCTGGTGCCCTTTATCGGAATCATCTCGACAAATATAAAACGACCGCGAAATAAAACCAGCATTTACGACCAGCGAAAATGAGGCTGCCGTGATGCAACCTTGCACGCTGAAATGTTCGAGAGGGAAAAAATTGGTTCGCACTTTCCTTAGGTAAACCCTCTTTATGATGGCGCTTGTGGCCCCCTCCCTTCCCCACATTTTGAGCCAAGTTTACCGCCCCCACGGGCTCCATTAGTCCCGTTCTCTCATAAAAACCCGACGAGCATTAGGATTTTTCCACGATCCCCCCAGTCTTAGTTTTTACGACTTGCGCTGTTTTACGGCTTTAAACGTCACTTTTTGTGTTTTTAATTTAAAAATGTAGGTAGGTACCTAAAATTTGCTTTTTTGCACAATAACCTTTTCCCCGTCTATCACAGTTTTATATCAACCCTGGAAGCGTGGGCACTTCTGAAATTTATTTATTCAAGTTATGACTTCTGTTATGGTAATATTGTGACTTGATTGCGATTCGCTCATTTACTTTGTCAACTGTTTCAGGTGCGTGGGTCGCGCTACTATTTCAAGATCCGATCAGTGGTAACTATCTTCTTAATGCACTCTTCATTCATCTATTCGGGTTTACTATAAACGTTATTTGACTCTTATTCTAACACAAATTTACGAGTTGTTAAAAAATTTAAAACTAGAACGATTAACTTCTGACGGCGTGCTTAAAAAAGTGGGAAATTGGACCGTCCACCAACTCTACACAACTTTCCACTCAAAGGGTTTTAAAAACGCTGCAAATGATTGTATGGTGGTTTATGTTTTCCTTGCTTCAATTATTAAGACAATCCATTTATGATAGTAACAATTCCAAATATTTTTGCGAACGTTTCCATCTAACAGATTAGTCACTATAAGGGAAATTTAGTAACTATGGCAATTTTAATTATCAAATTAAAAATTAAATTATTTGCCTAACGATACTGCTGAACAGACCGTTTGATGACCGTTCTAACGAGAATAGAACAATTTTTAAAGCTCCAAAAATTCTCGAGTTATGCCCATGCCACATTTCTGAAAACGTCGAAAATTCTACACTAAAGCTGCTACTACTCGGAACCATTAAAGCTATCCACCCCAGTATGGTATCATTTGATTCAGCGTTCAAAAATCTCTGGAAATTGATACCAAATACACCTTTGTATTTCCTACGTTTTTCAGACAGAGGTGAGTTAGGTATGTATTCTATAGGTTTTTAGTCACTGAATCGAATTAGACCATAGTGGGGTTAATAGCTTTAAAAATAAATAAATTGAATCTAAATAAATGATGTCACCAAGTGCTAAGTTTCCCTCACGGTGCCCAGTTTTTTTTTTGGTTTATTATTCAATAATAAACCATTGTAATCGCCCAAGAAAAAAAAATTTCTAACCCCCCTCAAAATTTGATGTTTAACGTTTCAAGGCATGTAGAATCCGAATATCCAATAAAAAAAATTCTGTCCGTCCGCCGTACGCCGTACGCCGTCCGCCGTCCGCCGTCCGCCGTTAGCAGTTTTCCGGCCAAACTATAAGAGCTAAAAATTTGAAATTTTCACCAAAAATCAATCTCGGTCCAACGACGGCCCAATTCTTGAACCAACTTGCTAGCTCAATTTTAAGGGTATTTTTGGGGGGTTTTGAGGGGGAGAAAATTCATATTTTCCAAGGGTTTTCCGAAAAATGTGTACGTGGTATCAAATTATATAGATTTTTGGACGCTGAATCGAATAAGACCATCGCCGGGTCGATAGCTTTATTGGTTCTCGAGTTATTGCAGCTTTTGTGCCGAATTTGGGAGATTTTCAGAAATTTGACATGAGGGTATAACTCGAGAGTTCTTGGAGCTATAAAAATCGTTCTATACTTATTGGAATGGTTGTCAAACACTCTCTCCAGCTGTATCGTTAGGCAATAAGTTTAGCTTTTAATTAGGAAATTAAGAAAAATAAAAATGATTAAAATTACAATAGTTGCTACGGAGTTTTCCCCTATAGTTACCATCTGTTTTTCGGTGGGAACGTTCACAAATGTTCGGAATATTTAAAGTGCCAAATGGATAGTCTTCTTAAATCAATACTGAAGCGAAATAATAATAAACCACTGTACAATCATTTGCAGCGTTTCTTTACGTAGAAACGCTCCAAATATACGCAATAGTTCCCATCACAAATGGAGGGGCTACTTGAATCATTATTGAAGCAATGGAATAATAAACCTCTGTACAGTAATTTTTAGACTTTTTTCTTCCGTGAAAATCGAATTTATGGTGAAATTAAATTCTAAGAGGAAGTATTGAAATAAAATTGATGTCTGGAACTTGCACGAGGATTTTTTAAAAATTCATCACATTCTGAGGTCCGCTCTGCGATATTTATAGGTTATGGGCCGAGCTCTTTCGAAATGACCCCGCGTCGATTATTTTGATGTTCGCAGCTACGTCTTGGCGATCTTCCTTATCTATTTTCAAGTTTTAACAGATATTTATCTACGCTTTAACCGTGACGCCGAATGGAAGGTTTTCTTCCGCATGTTCTCACCGAGCATTTTTCTTCATCTCGAGTCTTCTCAATGGAGAACAATAGTGTGGCAAATCGGCTATCAATTACAAGCATTGTTCAATTCTTCAAATAGGTCGTCAAAAAGAGATAATCTCACCAAGCACTGTAACCCCTTGAGTCGGCGAACAATGGACCATTTGGACCGCACGAGTCGCGAGAACTTTATATCCACCGTTCCCACAGGATTTGTAGTCGGCTCAGTGAGATTTTCTCGTTCTTCGGGAATGTGCGGTTTTTAGCTGTGACAGTGTTGTAACATTTGATTAGAGTGTCATAATGGGTAAAAAATGAGTGCTGATGATAAATCAAAATTAGAAGGATTGATGTTTTGTTGGTATTGTAAAAAGAAGAACATTTAGAAGCACAGTTCACCATTAACTTTTTTATATCTAGCAATTTTTAGGGTGTTAATTATGCATTGAATTATTCCCTTTTGGTTGGGAAACATAGGGGGACTATTTTTCAAACTCATATTCCTGTATAAATAGAAAAAATCCATCTCTATCTCAGTTTTTTCTGCTTCGTCTCGAATTTCGATTCTTTCCCAATACATTCGGATCATCAGGTACGATTGCCAGTTCAAACTCACATTTCGGTTCGGCGATTTGTCCCCCGTGTACGCCGTCGTTCAACGGTCTTACTCATCTTTCTACGCAATTTAGCTGGCCGCGATAATTCTGCACGTTTCGACCATCGAAGTCGAACTACCTGCAATGAAACTCCTCAGCGGAACCGTTGACTCACTCGCCCTATGACTCAATTGGGAAATGGCCCGTTCGTGGGGTTTCGGCGAAAAAGGATTGACGAACGTCGCTATTTTTTTTCTTCGCGTGAACGTAACTAACGTTTCACTAACAGCACGTCGTTTCGGCGCATCAAAAAAGAATGATTCTCTGTTTCAACATTTGTGTTTCTCTTGCGAAGATTCGAGGTTTACAAGATTCGAGTTGATAGATTACAGCTAGGAGAAACAATAAACGATTGAAATGTTGAATGAACAGTTCTGCGAATATCTGGGAATAATAGTGTAGCTGCTTTCTGAAACGCTTGTTCGTTTTTTCTTCGGAAACCCGCGTGGGATCTTCCAGCGAAGACGATCAGTTTGGAATTTCCTCTTTTGGAAAAATAACCATCCTCGAGAAAAATCTACATCGCCTAATTTTTTTCCTTTGATGCCACTCATAATATCATTAAAAACGTTCCCTCAAGAAACAGAAGTCGCCGTCTTCGAATTGCGTATTCGCTCTAGAGAATACTGAGGTAATCTGAGTTATAACGCCGAGTTCAACTCGAGCCATGCGTGTTAAACGTTTAACTTTAAAGCCACCGGGCAAAATGAACGAACCATATTTCACCCTCGTCTAGATTCTACTTGTCGTCGAAGCCAACTTTCCGCCGAAGTACTTTAAAGGTCGGGAAGCTTTGGAACTTAGTTTCTCAAAAGTTTTCCTCACTGATGTTCTTCGAGATTTTGATCCGCACGAGGGAAGTTATGTAGTTTGGACTTGTTCGACCCGTCCCTGCTTCCCCTAGTCGACTTTAATTAGTCTGAAACATTTCAGATAGGGATGATGAGGAAGGGTCGTGGGTTCCCCATGCTATGCTTCGTTCCCTCGACCCCCGATCTACCGAGATGCGCCTTGGTGGCTCCCATTGTACGTAAGGTTCAAATGTTATTCCCCTCGATCTTCCCTCGATTTACCCTCGGCCGGTTTCTGCGCCCAGAGTTAAATATCTCACGGCCTCGTATCTTTCGGAACGGTAGAAGAGGCAATTTTAAATGGCAAAAGGGACATTTAAAACTTACGAGCATCTTGTAGAAAAACGTTTGCGGCCATCTGCGCTTTCTTGTTTCACCCCTCGAAAGACGCGGATGAGACGTCGTCCCACCTTGGGTAACGTCCTATTGTGCGTAACCTCTTTTGATACTACCCAAAAGTAAGGAATTGCTGTCTTTGTGAAAATGTCCCAACACGTTCGATATCGTAGCCGAGGTCGATTCAGCCGCTGCGACCGTGAGAGTGGAATCGAAACGTGTAACGATCATCTGTATTTTGTTTGGTTTCGCAGAACTTTCTTACGGATTCGATCGTGGATTTTGTTGCCATTTTTTGTTCTTTTGTAATAATCATCTATGCTTATGGTTTTGATTGATTATTCGACTGTGAGCGCTTTTGGAACTGCGACAAATAGCCGTTTTCGAATTAATGTCGGCTCCAGCGACCTTTGAGGAGGGAGGTACACGATAAAGGAGAGTAGCGAGTTCAATGAGTTACTAGGAAAAATTCGTTTGACGGCGATTGAATAACAGATCAACAAATACGCTGACGTACAGACGTCCTTTGCCTATTTAAAAATAGAATATTTTAGATAAACCGAGCTCAAGATATTCTGAACGACAGTTATTTCAAAATCCTTGTCGTAAATTGTTTAAATCTAATTATTTCTATCCTCACGTTTTCATCCTGTGAGGTTTTTCGTTTCGGGAGTGAATTCGGTCTAGAAGCTGCATTGCGAGTTGTGAGTCGTGTCGGGATCGGGACGTGAAGGAAGCACAGCAGATGGTTCAAAGTGAGAGGCTGGAAAGGCCCGTAGCAGCCGGGGGAGCTGGCCTTGAAGAGAGACGATGATATGAGATCAACGTTCCAAGCCAAGGGCAGCTCAGACGAGACAGGGGCCTAGCCCTGGCAGGCAACTCAAGCAGGCACATCTCGTGATCCTTGCCGAGGGTTCCTTTTCCCCGTCCGATCCGAAGAACTCCAACCAGGGACTTACTCGATTCCTCTTACGACGTTTCTGGGTTCTCTTCGAACGATGTGCCTCCCATGGGCACGACTCATCCCGTAGGAACTTTGTTTTCTGAGAAAGGTCTCCCAACAAAGAAGGAAAGGTTCTACACGTCTGTCGGCTTCTTCGAACTCAAAAAATGGTGATGAGCCAATCTCCTTTGCGGTCTCTTGATTTTACCTATCTGATGCGTTCACTGTGAAATCTTAGAAATTGTTAAATTATACGTGTGTAGTAAAGTGCTTGTGAGAAATACCAAAATTCACTCGTAGCAATGGATTTTTTGTAAAATAAAAAGAATGAAGCGTTCGTCTGCGTCTGAAGCGTTCGATAGTAAATACAACTGAATTCTCTTCTTTTTTTTAAATTAAATCCGGTTGGATTGACTCATCAGGAATCTTACATCCCTGGGAAGCAAGTCAGCCTTGACGAGTAGATAAGTTTATCGAAGAGTTTCCTGGTTCACGTAGTGAGACCAACCGAGACTATAACATTAATACTGACGTTTCTCGCATCATCGCCGATTACATCACGAGGGAAATCATTTGTTGAATATTCTCGCACTGTCCATTCTCGGCACTGTTGTAATTTAACTGTGTAATTACCGCGGACAAGTGACTACTTATTGTTCTTAAGGGGCCGAAGGCTTTCCCGATGGTATTATTGTTTTGAGACCAAGACAACGCACGGTCGCGCCATTGTGGTGTGGAACGGGACAATAAGTGGGTTGTAAGTTATTTATTATAAAAATTTTCTGTATATTGATTTTGTAAAAATTGTTATTTATGTACTAATAATCATACGAATAATTATAATATTATTTGATACATAACAAAACTAATTTCCGATTGATTTCCATCGTCAGAAAAAATACTATGTAAATTTAAAAAAAGGAATTTTCGTAAGAAATTGGTAAAATTATTTCACGTTTGATTTACAAAGTGTACCTAATGAAATTTTTCTCGTGGGAATGAGAGTATACGAATATTATTTTTTTTAATCATTCGATACAGTATGCTACCCAAACTTCGATTCGCAGTCGATTGTTCGAACATAAATCTTCTCTAGCCAAATGCTCTTTTTTCTATTTTGTATAGTATTCTGCCTAACTGCTTTCAAATTCCGTATCACTATTATATCCGAAGGGATTTCAATTAGTGTGTTCAAAAATAGCCCTTCGAATTGTGAGACGGAATTTTTTTGGGTAATTACAAGGATTCATGTTCGAATAATAAAAACATTTCGGTATTAATCGTTACGCTCTTTTGTACAGCACGTGGATTCCTTTCATTGTTTTCTTGATGAACCCGGTGACCTAGGCGTCTTCAACAATGAAATTAGTTCGCACGCAAATCCGCTCCCGAAGAGATAAAAATTTTCCGCCGTGGGAGTGAGACGGAAAATAACACGACAAAAGCCTCTTTCGATAACAATTATCTTTCATCTCCGTTCCCAGGAGAGGGCCGGATGATGGAAGGACTGAACTTTTTTGCCTCTATCAATTTTCATCCCTTCGCCTCGTACAAAAAACTGTAATAAACCGATGAATTTTTTTCTCTAAACCTTTACGAACCTTCGCTTGAGAACAAATCGTTTCTTTCCGTCTGTATCTTATAAAATCACCTCAAGTCTGGTACGTTTAGAGCAAGTAACTAGGTCGTGACGATCAACAGCTGTTGTGTTTTTTCCTCCTTCGTTGTAGGCGGTTATTGGGCCCGATGTGCTTCAGTTCAAGTTCATTAGCCCCACGTATGAAATCATGCTCTTGATGTTGTCTACGAGCGCAGTTCACGATCTCGTTAGATCGCAGACATTTTCTTGTATATAGTTCTCGAGTAATTTTTAATCCAAAAACGCTCAATCACGAATATTCTGTTGGTTGATTAATTAGCGAATTTATTTGAATAATAATTCTGGCGAGATTTGGCCACTCGGCCACTCTTAATAACATAATTATTCTTAGCTTATATAATAAGTATGGCTACAGACGTCGCATTACAGTAGTATAAAATAAAATTTCCCTTCCGAAAGCGTCCTTATTTTTCTCAAATAGGTAGGCACACTGGTTCTTTTTTCATATAGTTCCACATTGCATGAAAAAAATAAAATCAATTAATTAAAAATAAATAATAGTAGAAAAAAGATGAAAAAATAAATCAGGTTTTACAGTCACAGGTTCATTATCAATACAAAGCCAAAATATGCTGTTTAATCCGCTTTTTAAACCAAAAGTCAAAGTTCATGTTCAGATAGAGGTTAGGACTGCTAAAATTAAATTATGTAGAGGCCTTGAATTTTTCGTGCTTTCTATTATGCCAATGACGTCTCAATGCGGGTGTTTCTTGGTGAGCTCTTCATCAAGAACCCGCCTTCGCTTCCATGTTTCACAACACTATTACAAAATGAGAGTGGATGTGGAATGCCAAAATAAATAGGTCCATTAGAGATGAGGGAAAACATTGTGACAACTTGGGGAACAATGAGAGGCGGGACGATTTTGTGTTAGACGTGACATTGCCTGGGAGGACCGAGTTGATATGGGAAGGGTGTTCCACCTGCTTCACGCGAACTGATGATGTGCCCTATTATATTATGCGGGAGCCCACGCACCCTCGCTAAATATCCAACTCCGGCTTTCGAACTGTGATATCATTTAGATGATGAATGCTCATATAACTGGTTCCGAGAGAGACGGAAGACGTGCTCACATTGCAACGACTCCGTTTCTGTCTAGGCTGTACGTTATCTTAACGATACAGAGAAGCTCAACAAAGAGATAAGAAACGAGAGTGAAATCTTTTTTGTTCCACTAATATCCTGCAACTGAGTTTAACCTCATTCAGTCGCTGAGAAGAAAAATAGACTAGACCCGTTTGAACAAGGCTCGACATTGAAAGGGCTGACTTGCTCTTGTGATAAGACTGAATAGGATGTGTTTGAAGTTTTTACTGTGGAAGACGACTGCACTTCGTCATCCGATTTTGAATATTCGAGTCTTTCAGTCTGTCTACGATATAATTATTATTGATGTTGTTACTACTGACATCAAAGCGCCTAGAGAAAGCTGAAGAATTACTAGGTGATATTTTGAATCTATAGCTCACTGCTTTCCTCGAACGTTCAAGTTGAAAAAAATTGTAAATGTGTATTAGTCATAATTATGCCATATTTCGTCACTGTTATTGCGATCTAACGCAGTTTTCTTGTGTCTTGAAAACCCCTACTTGCCGAGCTCAGTATTGTTGAAATTAGAGGGTTACCGCGACGGCTACTGAAGATGTTATACATGGGCTGATCCGATCTCGATTTTAATCTTTTCAAAACAAACGATCCAAGACGTTCAGCGATGATTCCTGAGAATTGGGACACGCGGAGGCGCGCGCGGAGATCTGGGCCGGATTAAGTGGAAAGGCGAAGGGGCGATTATAGTCGCAGCCGCAGAGTTCAGGATCATTTCCAAGGTTGACGATGACGACCCTGAGGCTGCCGAGATGAGGAGCTAAGTGCGAGAGGCGAATCGTTCTTTTATTCCTCTGCTTCCACCGCCATTGCACGAGCTTCTCCGGTCCCAAGATCGAGCAACTCGGGGAAGGTCAGAGGAGACGGGACTCGCTGCGGCGAAAAAAGCGTGTCCGGGACGCGGTTTTCGAAGGTACAAGGTTTTCCAAGGTCTTCAATTTGTTTGAAATGAATTATTGAGTTGACAGAGTCGAATGCGAACCATGACAGAGCAGGTGCCGCTCGAGTAGGAACTGCGCGTTGTTAAAAGGCCAAACGAGACACAAATCAGGACTCTTCTTTATGTTACGGAGTTCTTAGGTCATTTTCAGCGAGAACCTTAATCCCAGAAGTGGTATAAATTCATCATCGTCATAATGTTGAAGCTAATGAGCTTTGCTACCAATCGCCTTCCATCTGATAAAAATTCACACCCTCAATATTTCTAATTCTGTTTTTCCAAATCTTCCGGTGGTGACATGTTTCGTTCCATTTCTTCGTATCGTTTTCAATAATATTTGATCGTGAGCCGGTGATATTTCGTACTTCGCGAAGTCCCTTTGTTCCGGAGAAATCTCTAATTGGAACGTTAAGCCCTGACGAAACGCAAGGACAAAGGAACCTGCAAGAGGGGAAGGGGAAGTTCTATGGTTCTTAGCAGCTTTACCAGCTGGTTACTTCCCCTACTGAGAGACGAGTTCCCGAAGTACCAGCTCGTATCCTTCAATGCTCGCCTCAAGGCCTAGGAACTTGAACCCTCCGTTGAATAGGAGGGGAGGGGTCGCTTGTGGAACTCTGGATAACGCGAAAATTGAACTCTGTGTAATTTTGTGATTCTTACGAAAAATAATCACCATTTTCAAGATTATTATTTTTTTGGTGTAAAGTTTTTAATAACTGCCTGCTCTTTTTAAATACTAATGGTTCAGTTTTTACGTAGGTTTTTTATTTTTATTTTTTGTTGTATTTTTGAGGTTCTTATTCAGTTTCATATTTACTTTTCAATGGTTATTAAATCAACTTATTGTATTTTCAATTTTTTTAAAGATTTTTCAATTGTATTTTTAAGTAGCTGTTCTAGAACATTTTTCCTAATTTTAGTATATTTCAAGGTTTTTAGGTTTATTTTAGGTCTTTTTACTGTTATATGTGCGTTCAAGAAATTAAAGAATTTTCTTAGCTCCTTAAAACAGCTTACAGCTATAACCTGTACCCGCTAACTTTTTATTTCATGTACTTATTCTTTATCTTATTTATATATTCTACTTTTTTCGTTCTGGTGGTAGGGTTTTTATTTAATGTTTATTTCTCAATTTCCGATCTTTTCGAGTTTGACACGTTTTTGCGCTGAGTAGTCAACCGTAGACGTTATAGAACGAGACGAGGAGTTTGAACACTCACGTCGAGTGGGGAATAGGGAAGGCTGAATCTCTTGGGCAGAGGGAGAGGGAGCCCTGCCCGCTTCCTCCTGAGCTGCCTACTCCAGTCAGTGTTCGGCCGCCGCAGTGTAACAATGGTTCCCTCGGTTTAATGTGTCTCAATCCTCCCAGCATAGTGTCACCTGTTTTGTTGGATACTCACTCAGTGCCGAATCGAACGTGTTTTCTTTCGAAACTGGAAATATGAAAACTCAGGAACCCCATGACAGAATCAGGTAAATTGGCGTATCCGAATTTGGAAAACTTCCAGCGCGAAACCCCTTCTTCGACCTATTCGAGGCCAGCTCGCTGCCGCAGACGTTCGATTTTTCCCTCTCTCCTTTGTTAAAACAACCGGGAGTTCTGCATTTTTGAAATTCATAACCCGTGTGAAAAAGGTTTCCCCTTTTGCAAGGGTCGCCTGTATACGAACGTCGTTTTTCCTCTCTTGAAGATACATCTCTCGAAAAAATAGCCGGACGTTTCATTGAATCGGCAGAATTTAAAAATCAACCGACAAATACCAATTTTGGGAAAAAGAAAGACATTATTTTAACTGGTGGCGATTTTGAAAAAATTTAATCGCGCTCTTTCACCAATATTGGTTTGGTGCTTTAGGTATTTTTGGACAAATGACTATTTCGAATTAAAATTCCGCATGAGAGAGCAGTATTTTAGTGCAATTTTCTCGGTTAAGTGGAAAATTGTTTGCCTCTCTCAAAGAAACCGCTTTTGTTTCCGTTGTGAAAATGTAGGATGAATTCGATCGAGTTGTCAGTGTTGATAAATTCTTGGTTATAGAATTACAATTTAACGCTCCCGATAACTTTAACACAATCTAGGGCTGTTGTTGCCTTATAAAAGCCTAGATGAAATCTCGATTGTGCTGTTCGAAGGGAGTGCGACTGTCGGAAATCATAGTATCAAGGATGCACGAGAGATATTGGTATCTAATGTTAATATGTGATACCATTTCGGTGAAAATTATCTGCAGCTGTTTCATATTGGTTAGATCGGTTTTTAAACCCTGGGGTAAACCATGCCTCATCAAGAAAATTATAGTTTTCAGAACACTGTGTTAAATTTTCACAATTTTAATCAATCAGCTTCCCAAAAAATATGAAAAAATAGTGAATATTAGAAATTTAACGGGTGATTCTATATTAATGCATTTCTTGATCGAAAAATACGAACTAAAGGTAAAGAAAGAACGAAGGTTTATTATTTCAATAATTAATGCTATAGGTAGAGATTAAGTTTCGATACGATTAAGTCGTCCAAACTCGAAGTCTAGGATTTGCGTTGGTTTAGAAGCCGAACGAGAAAAATACAAATATTTGGTACTATTTCGCCAAACAGAGACCATACTTGACGGTAAAATTATTTGCTAGGCTTTTAGATTTTTTTTTAGCATTGATGTTCACCTCGAGTTTATTCGAAATGAATGTGAAATTTCCGAGTTATTTTCGGCCGTTTTTGCTAAATAATGAAACTAAGGTCAAAACCACGGTCTGTAAATCAGCGGTTAAAAGAGTATTGTAAAACTATCCACTAGTTTTATCAAAGGAATCTAATAGTTTAAAAACTTCTTTTTTTTTTGTTCTTACGGCTGAATGAAAATTTCGTCATTTATTGTTCGCTGTAGAAAATTCCAAGGGTTATTTTATTCATAATTTTTATATTTTAAAGTTGAATTCGACAAAAATCATTGGCGAACAATTCTTTGTATTCTAAAAATGGATCTAATTTTCTGCAATTTTAAGAAGAATCATATGGAATAGGCATTTTGGCCTTGGATCATGGACTATCACGTCGCGTATGAATTCGAACTTATTTGTCTCGAATGCTGTGCCAATCGGTCTCCAGTCTCTACCGCCCACTTCTCTCTGAAAATAGATGTGAGCTAGCTCCCATGACGTTCCCATAGCTCTATCGATTCCCTCCTTTTTTAGTTTTCCAAGCGACTTCTTCCAAGTGAATACTCCGAACGGTTCAGATGCAAGGGAAAAAATAAGTAGCTCCAGTGTGGTAATTTTATTACAGCGCACATCTTTTTCTGTTTTTCGGCTTTTCGTGCTTGCTTGCCAACGTCCTGCTGCGGAAAATCTGCTCATTTTTTTCGGAAAAGTTAACCTTTCATGTCACAACTGCTGTGTAGTAGTTTGTTTCCTAAGGGGTATTCGTTGTGGGGGAAATAGAAGAGTTGTGAGTGTAGCATTTGTGCTACCCGGCTACGAATTAGTGTTATAATTAGACGCTATTAAGTGATACAACCCTAGTATCCTTCGCATAGTCTGTGGTCTGTTTCACTCCCTCATATAACTCTACTTGTGCTCTCTGGCGGCCGCTGCGGAAACCTGCAGCGTAAACAAACGACTAGTCTTGCCTTTTTGTCCCTATTCAGAGCATTTTGTCGGCCGTCGAAAGCCTCCTCAAGTTTTAACGTATTACATTCGCGGGCTAGTCGGTCGTTGTCGCCAAGTTGTTGATTCTATATCTCGGGAAAAGTGGATTGTATGAAAATGATGACCCATCGGTACTGATTGTTTCAACCTCCAAAAATGAGACAAAGGCGACGTCTAACTCTTTGTGTTCTGGAACAAAGGTCTCGGGCGATGGAGGTCAAAAAGAGAATATGAAACTCTTCTCGAGAGAAGTGCATCCCCAGCTTCACAAAAACAGGGTGTTCTTAAATATATGTTCGAGGCCCTTGGCTACATGTTAACGTAAAGCTGACGAAGGTGCCTCTGCGGGTCTACCGAGAGGAAAAAACGCGAAGGGATAATGGCTTCTCGGCGGTCGTGTTGGGAAAAAGGTACAAAAGGTTCACCGGTCGGCCATGGAAGGATAGGAATCGGGAAGAACTTCCTAACGGAATTTATTAGTTTTAGGGGAAAACCCAAAGCTGAACTGGAGACGGGAGACTTTGGATTTACCTGTTGGCTTCACGTTGTGTAGATCGACTTTTGAGACCTGGAAGCTCCCATGGCGTAGAGGAGTTCCCTTTGGATTTTTAAGGAACGATGCTCCCGTACTCGGATACAGCGCATCACAAAAACGAACTTGGGTAAAGAAAAAACATCATTATTGACCTTGGTCGGCCGAATAGGCGAAGAGTGGGTCGCGGGGACTAACCTAAAGCTGACCTTTTTCTCCCTCTTGTACCTGAGGCTACAAAAGATTTTGTTTCTTATCTCCGGTCCAGACGTGAGGACTACCCGAGGGCCCGAAGAATTACCACCTGGTCGACCTCTCTTCATCCTCAGCTTCAAGCCATGAAACTACTTCACGAAGCATTCTTCCTTCTTATACTTTTTTCTCCATTCTGAGGAAGAGATTTAGGAAGGTTCCTCCAGTCGTTCCCATTCCTTTCCACGCCAGCCTTTTGTTGTTCCTTTGAAGAACAAAGCCACAAGTTACCAACCGGTCGTGTTTCGGTATTCTTCCATCACTACAACATTTCCCGCCCATTGTTTCGATAGCGATTTAAATTGTATTAAATTTCTCAACGGTTTTCGTCTGTCGAAGATAGAGCGAGCATTGTTCAGCAGCGGCAAAAGGTCGATCTCGTCGGGCGCATAAATTTCATACGATATTGGCGACCTCGCCCTCCGCTTTTGCTTTTTTTGGCCCTGCCTAATGGACCAATTAAGATTTCGGCCTGCCGCTCGTTTCGCCGCGTCGGTTTCGTAAAAGGCTTCAGGAACAGTTATTTTCGACATGACAGCGGCTAGTTTTTCCCCTTGGAGAACAGGAACGCCAAGTTTTTGCTGCGGTTCCGCAACAAAAGCCCTTTTTAAATCCGTTCCCAGTCGAAGATTGCGTAATGAATGCGATAGGCTTTTCAATTGTAAGAAACTTGTCTTTTCGACGGGCGCACAATCGCAGAAGGGATTGAAAGGGCCGTTGGGGTCCCTTTGGAAGTCGCCTATACAGACAACCTGTTTATCTGGAAATGTAGTGAGCGAAGTGTAGAGGCTATTGGTGACTCGAACGGTTGAGAATTGTGCAAACCTTGCGAACGAACCGACCCCTTCCATTGCCTTGTCATTGGAACCGGTGGAACGAAGGTTGCGTCCGATGAAAGTCTTATTCTGAGCGGGGTATGCCTTTCCGATTTTTCCGTACGATCGGCCAAGGACCTGGCACACTTTTCCGAACCTCGTGCCCGTTTCGCCTTCGCCGGAAAACGCTCCTGATTTTGAACTTGGGCCTGCTTAATCGCCGACAAGGCTAAGTAATGGTTCCTATGAAGTGAAAGAGCTCTAAGCTAACCGCTTTTCGGTTTTCCAAAGAATTTTTAATTTGCCAGCTTTGGTAAAGAAATGAGTAAGGGTTACAGAAAACTTTTATTCGTTTTGAAGATTCTCAACATTGCGTTTCAGAATCCTGCGGACGGCTGAAATTCAGGCCAGACCGCTGTGGAATTCGGTGAATTCGTTTGAAAGTTACTGAGCCCATAAAATTTTGCTGTTGGTGATGTTGAATAAAATTCTTCTTCTTGACTTTGTATTTTTGTCGAAATGGTGAGGGGAGAAAACCAGGCTTCGAATACCCTATGGTTCCACATTGCCCCGAAGATACTTGACGTTGCCCAATAAGAAAATTATTTGAAAGTCGGCTTCACTTTTGAGACGCCATGTTTGGTTTTCCTTGTTCCAAGAAAATTTACTCAGTTCAAAATATTTTTTCACGTTATTCTTGTCAAATCCGTCCCAGACACTTGTCGTTGTATTCCTAATATTTTCAATCTTCTCTGTTCGCTAATCTATTCGCCACTTAATTTCAGTTATTCTCAATGCTCTGATCCCGAATGAATTTCCCACTGCCGCATTTTCCCCAACATGCTTTTCCATTCCCTCGCGAGCTTCCCGGATTTTCAATCTTCTCACAGGAACGGAATTCGAATTCTTTTGTGCCACTGCTTCGCTCCTCCTTCGTCCGCTGGCCTTCCACCAAATGAATAATGAAGAATGAGCATAGACCATTGTTCATTGTTTCCACTCGAAGCTCTCCCATTACCTCTACGTGTCTTAAAAGTTAAATCTTATAACTTACTCCCCTCCCCGTGGCTTCCTGGTAACAGTTTCGCTACGCCTTTTCGACATTGTTGTTATTCTACGGACCACAAACGTTGACCTTTTTTCGTTTTTTACTCATGTTTCAATTTTATTTGCTGCATTGTTCTTTGTTCGAGCTATTGCGTATTCTTATTACTTACGTACTCCATTGCGGCCAAACGTTATCTTGTCGGACCGCGCCCGTTTTCGAAACATATGGCTGCCATATGGTCTCCACTCCGAGGCCCGGCTCATTAAAGTTGTACATTCCACATCCACATGCCTTCTGACTAGGCTGGAATTAGTTATGGCTTCAAAGTTACGACCCTGTCCCATCTTTAGACTCGAGGCTTCACCCGGTTCGTGCCCAACCTTCAGCGGCGGGATGAAATTATGCCACCATGACTCGAGGTGCAGTGAAATTTGACTTTTTAGTCGATTTGGGTGGAGTTGTTTCGCAGAAGTGAACATGCTGATCGCACCGATGTAGGAATGCATCGGGAAGAAGGTATTCGAGGCATTGACTATTTTGAAAGCGGAAAAATAGAAAGAATTGACTGATGATAGCAACAAAAGAAAAATTGAAGAAAAAAAATAAGAAAAATTAAAAGAGAAAAAATGAAAGAAAAAAATGAATGGAATGATATTAACAAAATGTAGCCTTTCTCCCCAGCTGTTTGTGATAACTATTAAAATGATTTGCCTTCGCGTGATTTAAAAAATCCGATACTTCGGTCATTAGGTCTGCAATTTCGTCATTGGTCATTAGCTGGTAATTTGCTATCGGACCTCGAAGCGTGTAATTTCGCTATCACGAAATAGCCTTATAATCATTTTTAATCATGCTTTACTCGTTTGAAAATCTCCGTTCATTTGTCAATTCGACATCCACAAGGAGTATTTATATTTTGTCCAGTTCTTGAAAAATCTTTCGCCCGTTTGGTGGAATAAATTTTTTCAAGCCGCCCATTAATATTCAATTGGAGGCAAATTTCGATTTCACCGGGTGTATTTTTAGCGACCAAAAAAACGCGTAGCTTTTATCACACTTTATTGAGGTCAGTCAGCGTAACCTGAATCTAGAGTCTAAAAATCTATACTCTCTTATGCGATGCTAGTTCTATATGCATACGTAAAATATCCATTTCGACATACACAGTCCTATTCAAAAGTTCATACACTGAACGTATTCGAGATGTGATACATTTCAATTTGCCCGGCTTAAATTCATCGAAGAATATTTCTTTTTATCAAATTTATGGGCTGATTGTCGTTGCGTTCAAAGCACATTATGAATGAGTGAATATATATATGTTTATTCCAATAATGACAAAACAGGTTATAGCGAAACTTAACAGTGGAATTACCTCAAACCAAGGATGTATTATAGATTCGTTACGCTCTTCATCTTGCTTCCATTCAAAATATTATTATTTTTTCATATTTTTTCCTACGTTTCACTCCCTGAATTGACATTCGAGTAGAATGATTCAGAAATACAATAAAAATCGGAACGAAATCGTTTGTTCTAATGGAAAAATTATTCTCTCGCCCTTGCTATTTAATGATCATAGTATACTTCAGAACTTCTGTTCAATGTGAAGGTCTCACTAGCCTCGCCCGTCAACCGCGCCCGGTTATATTTGTAGAGGCACGACCGATCGATAAGGTAATTCAACCTCTAAAAATACTCGACGATCAATAATGTGGACTTGCATGGGAACCGGGCAGCTCCAAGAGCTTACGTTTTACTCGTTCGATTATATAAAACCAGCTATGAAAGTCGCTTGGAATTAATTGTACGCTAATCAGAAAATATTGTTGATTTATCGTTATTTATTTACATTTCTCGTGTAAAAAAACTCGCCGATATTTAACGACCAAAAACTTAGCGATAGGGAAAAATACTTTCGACTCTCAACCGGTTAAGTCTTTAATCAGTTCTCAGTTTATTGCCGCCAGCGGTTGAATTAATATTCCAGTATTACTCGTGACTTTTTATCGTTCAGCCATGAGTCACTACTGAATAAACTCTATTCATCGGCTATGAGTCACGTTCACTTCCGACATAATCGTTCGGATGTGCCGTTGGCAAGAAGATGTAAGTGCTAGGAATTTAATAATTTCCATTATTGTGAGCGCTAATCAAAAACGGCATGAGAAGGGTCGGGAGGGCTGTCAAGTTCCCTACATTTTTCTAACACTGCCAATACAATGGTGATCTCAAATAGCCTTTGGGTGGATCATTTTGCATCCCTTTTATTATTATGTCCATTGTAACCAATTGCTTAGCGACCACTCTCATGTACCTAGCAACCGAGCGACTAGGTTTGGCTTAGAATGACCGATATTCATTGTCAAATCCCCATACTTTTATCAGCATTTAAAATCCGATCTCAACAATATCTCATCAATTTTTCTCTCTCATTTCTCTTCTTTTTTTCTCTTTTTCTTTTTTCTCTCTCGGAGAAAAATTTATTTTATTATTGATTTATTGAGACTTTATTTGGTTATTTATTTATTACAACGATTGTAAGAGCTTATTTTCTGTTTATATTTGCTCCAGGGGAGGTGGAAGAGAGGGCCACTCGGCCCTAACTTCTCCTGGTGGATAAATAAAGAACATCAATCAATCATTTTTTCATAAAGTATTTTTTCTACTTGAAATACTTTCATTTATTATTATTTTTTTTTTTTAAGAATTTGTATAAATTAATTGGCCCTTCAAGTTTCACGTTAATTTCTCCGGTTACCTTTTGACCGTTTTCAGAATAATCTGTCGCCACAATTCGTCGTTCCGTTCCGGTATTTCGGGCAAGGGTTCGCTTCTCTTGACTTTCGAATCTAAATGCAGACGTTAGAACGTCCTTTGATTTATCGTTTGGGTAAAAGGTTGAAAAATAAAACCAAACCGCTTGATATGAGAAGGGGTCTTGTCTACCTTACGAAACTCGGTTTATCCGTTGTCAAGGGCTCGAAAACAAGAGCCGCTGAGGTTTCGTTTCGACTCAATTTGCGATGCTTCCTCGACGAATGTGGCCGAAAGCGGAAATTCGGTTTTTTAACCCTCCTGTATGCAATTTGCGTGCCGCTCCTGCGACCCTATGCGGAAATAGAGCTGTTGGATCGATATTCAGGAGTCTCTGCCTTCGGTTAGGGTTCAACAACCCTTTGACAGGCTTGTGTTACCTATCACCAATTTGGAAATATCTGCACGCTGTTGTTCCAAGTTCAGCCAGACGGATTATTTTCCTCTTCGATAGTTTGATGATAAATATCGTTTCTTTCCTTAGAAAACATTTTCTCACTACTTTTTCACATAAAAATCTCTCTCTCCGGAAT
This sequence comes from Tupiocoris notatus, assembly GCA_037159825.1. NCBI lineage: Eukaryota > Metazoa > Arthropoda > Insecta > Hemiptera > Miridae > Tupiocoris > Tupiocoris notatus. The sequence continues at coordinate 265,232 of JASJUZ010000178.1, forward strand.
AAAAATTTCGAAAGATTGCGAAAATACGAGTAGAACTGTAGAATTGGGTTTCCGAAATGGTTTCGTTCTTCTTATTGAACGGGTCTGAATCGTATCGAATTCCTCTAAGAGACGTCGCTTTAAATGGTCGATTTTGAGTATTAATGGTTTTGTTTAGGTTCGTGACTGAAACCCGTTACTTCCGTCGAAGAGAAACTGTCTTCTCCTCGTATCTCCGTTTCATTGCTTTTGTTATCTTGAGCTAACTTACCTGAGAGTTCCTTCTCCCGTCTTTAACTGAGGTAATCCATCGAATCCACGTGCTCCTTGTTACAATGAATACACCAGAGCTGCCGTTATATTTAATTGCGTTTGTATTGGGGGTTTTTATATTTAATTGCGTTTGTATTGGTTTTTTTTTTTTTTTTTTTTGTGGTAATAATACTTTTTATCTTCCGATGATAGTAATCAGTTTAATTAATTCAGGCTCTCGCTATTATTCAAGACCTCCATTACTTCTGTATATCGTTCATTATCGATCAAAAATTATCAATAGTGTGAAAATATTCGTACTACCACTACTCAATAAAAATCACGTTCGATCGATGAGGTTTTTTCTCTCTAATTTTGAATTTTTCTATCTAGCAAACCTCTGACACTGTAGTTTCGATGTTTGGCCTCGATCATCAAGGGAGATCTGGGTCTGTTTAGAGCCACGTGGTTTCCGCCCCTCTCTAGGGAAAACTTTCGTTCCTCGAGGTTGCTAGGGCGACAAACGCCAGGCGCTTTTGCCGGCATTGATCCGTTTTCTCTGCCGCGCCAGCCCTCGCGCACAGTCGGTCCGGGGTCGAAAAGCACTTTTTATACCACGCCAACGGAAAACAGTTGAGAAAATTGGATTCCACAAATTATGCCCAGAACTTACCGCAGCCCGAAACTTTACATTAAATGTGGTATATAGTCTGCCAAATGCCCTTGTTTGAATACTAGACGATTATTTAGCCCTAAGCTACAATCGAGTGACCCAGTTAGATTAATTTTAAATTAGAACAATTTTTCATTTTGAATGATATTGGCCATTTTATTTGCCATCGATGGGCCACATGAGGTTCAGTATTTTATAACGAATCAACGTCACCATTCAAAATCGAGATATATTTCCAACTTATGTATGCATTGTTGATAAATAACACGCTGCAAGCTCCTTCAACGCTTGGATCACTCACGATCAGTTAAATACGTCCGTTCCAAGGCTAAGAATGTCGTTTCGAGTATTCCACTCTAATTCTTCCATTGTTGCGCCGAGCTCATGTCATTCCCGTCAGACTTCGTGGGCAACCTCGCTGTCAGTTTTGCTTGCACAACTTCCATACCTACATACTGACGTGGTGGCCAGTTGTGTTCAAGAGAATGGTACGAGACCTATTTCGAACAATAAGACAGGTATCAAACTCAAATAGAACAATACCATTTGTACTGGAAAATGTTCTCATGATTACTCCCGGCCATTACGAGTGACCCGGAATTCCCCGAATTTCCACGTTTTGCAAGTTTGGTGTGTGCGGTTGGCATTGCCATCCGAAGTTGCGCAGTGATTGTGATGATTCAAGTCAAGTTTAGCCATTAGCGAGTGAAAATCAACGTCTATCAAATTCACTATTGATTTTCAGGAGGGGCTCGACAATTTGTCATGTGAAAGGAGATTTTCAAGGATTTTTTTAGTATTAACTCACTCTTTTGTGTTGAAAATTCATAATGCGGTGTTTTTCGCGAATGGTTTTTTTCTGAAAAATGTTTCAAATAAAATGGCGATAGAAGAAACATTACTTGCTGCTTGTACCGTTGCGCTCATATTTGCTGCCGATGTTTGAAGAAAAAAATCACGATGTTATTCATATTGGGGGTACCTATTTAAATGAGAGAAGCTGTTCCACGTGAACTCCAGACCCGTGGGCCGATCCGTTCAGCTTGGCCGTCAAATAATATTGCATTTGCCCTTTCCAAACTCGAGAGAAACGTGCTCGAGGTTGTCATACTTTTCGAACCGATTCAAATTTTACGTAACGCCGTTCAACCTGCCTACGATAGCGTTAAAATGACCGCTTATTATAGCAAGTTCACATCTGAAGGGGACTCGGCGTCAGTTTTTTGAAAGCGTTATTAAGGAACCGATAATTACCCGAAAATGTCAGGCCAAGGACCCGCAGTTACTATCGCGAAGCCGAATTAAAATATACAGGTAGGTAGAAAATCGAGCTTCGGACGAAGAAAGGTTTTTTTGTCGGGGATCACGTTTTTCTACCTTATTCTCTCTTTGTGACTTCAACCTCCATCTTGTCGCTTTTGAATTATTGATGAGGCTTTTTTTAGTTTCTAGTTAAAGGACAGGGTTGGCTGCTGTCAAGTTTCGTGTTTTCCGTGTAATTTTGCTCCCGACTTCTGCTCAAACACGTCGTTGATATCATAATTTGGCTGGGTTATAAAAAATTGTGTAGGTTCTCTATTGTTTCCGGTGAATTGAGAATACCCCGCTGTCGTGTTTTGGCTGTATAAATCTCTAATTGTATGTATTAAAACCAGGAACAACTCAATAACTATTTTGACGCCGAGTTTCCCGGATCAGTTTCAGTATTTTTCTAAACGAAGATAGCGTACTTATTCTTGTATTAGATTCGTATTCCTTTTTCATTTTTAAGTATTAGCGAATCGGTGAAGCAATTAAATTAATTAAAATTCCGCCATAGAGAAAACGCCTTAAATTAAATCAAGTTTCAATGTCTCATTCGCCTTCTGCTGCTTTCCGCGATTAGGATCTTAACGATTCTAGGGGTTGAAATAATCTCGAATCGGATCCTCAATTAGCGCTCCCTTGAGGTATAACAAAACTCCTATTTAGTATTGGTACTTTCAGGGCTCGCGAGTTTACGACTTCGGAACGAAATAGAATGCGAGATAGAAAAGCGACCGACCTTCCACATCTTGACTAAATATGGTTACAAGCGCAGGGCTCACTTTCTGAACAGGTGCTGGATCTCGCTTTTAGCATGTTCGCCACAGGTCTCAGTTGCACTGGGTGGAGATTGGAAATGCGAACAAGATTCCGAGATAGGGAGCCGTTTTGGTCCACCTAAGTGCTAATACATTTTAATTAAGCTCTTCGGATGGCGGGCTTATGAAGTTGAGACAAGAGTAGATAAAAAATGTACGCTTTGTTCGGAGTAAATGGACCGGCCAAGGCGCATGTGGAATTGTAATGCGTATGAAACGGTCCTCGAGGGCATGAAGTGAATTCATAAGGTTCGATTTCTTCAACCGGTTCGCCATTTTAATGAGTCCCAACCGGCCATTGGAAAACTTGATATTGCGGTTCAATAATTAGTCGTTGTAATCTCCTCAGAAAATTAATTTTTCCATCCCTCTTCCTCTGTAATCGAAACTATAAAAATTATTCCTCTACACGCTTCAAGGCCTCGAATATTTTCCATTTAAATACTTAAGCTATACTGAAGTGAAGATTTACTTGCCATTTTCACGATTTCAATTGACCTATAATTTTTATGTTTCAGGTACGTCTGTGAAGGTGTCATCCGTCGGCGATGCCGCGTATCACAGTAAGTGCCTGAAAATCGATTTGGGGTGTCAAATGTGGAGGGAAAGGGATGAAAAGAATGTGGAGGGAAAAGAAAAGAAATCAGAGAATATAATGAACCCGGGCGTTCCACGCAAACCTTCGAGTTGCTCGAGAAAATAAATCGATTTCTTGTATGAAGCGGTCAGCTACTGTTGGCCTTGTCTCGTGATGTAATATATCAAGGAGCGCCGTGCTATATAAAATAAATATTTAGATCGTTATCTGTGACAACCCTTTTTGTCCGCGAGCATCGATAGCGTTCCTCCTGTTGGGAAAAGAATTTACAAACCGGCTCATTTAGATGGTAAGTGTAAGGCGGGTACATTTGAATTTTGATTGGATCCGTTAATTACAGTCGGATCGCTTCCGATATTGGTTTTATCGAATTGCCTTGCTATTTCGTTCTAGATAAACGGAGGGATAAAAATTGTCCGATTTTATCTCTAGCAACCCACGACTTTAATTAGTAATACCAATATTTGTTCTCCTTGACATTTTCACGTTGCGAAATATAGATTTAAGGGAATGAATTCGCGTCTTGCGTTTCCTTGTAGTTTTAGATTTTAATCGGTGAAAAATTCATGATTTCGTAAATATTTTTGAAGAGAAGGTTGTCAGTCAAACTGTGCTTAGATCTTTATTTGATACTATTATTATTTATTTTTTTCATTAAACTCATTATTTTAGTTTCATTGCTTTCAAAAGCAACGGCCGCTTTTCCTTTTGTTAATCGCTCTCTATATTTGCCAGCTGGTGCAATCTATTTTTCTTTCTTCGCCCAGTAGAATTATTATTTATCATCCATTTTTATTCATGGTCAACCTCTGTTTCTTCTTCTATGCAGTCTAGATATCTGATGTACTTTATTTTTATTTTTTATTTTTATTTATTTATTTATTTTTCGTTGCTATGGATTTTTATCTGTGAAGCAATAATAAAGAATCTATCTATCTATCTATCTATCTATCATTGCTTTCAATAGATGTCTTAATTGCTTGAATTGTTGGTAGCGGGAGAGCTTGTTAATAGTCCAACTTGGCTTTATTAGCATATTTTCGCTTTTATATTGTCATCATATTTTGCCGATGGGAATTCTCGACAGTGCGCAGAAATTAATATCGGTCAGCTATAACCGACGCGAAACTGTGTCAAGTTCGCGCGTCTCGCCAATTTCACGCTACTGTTTGGTCGACTTTTTGTTCGAAGTGAGGAAAAAACTGTTTTGAGTTACGTTTCGCAATGGAAAAAGTTGCAAGACAAAAAAAATGACCGAGGGAATTTTCACTTGTTACGGGAGTTCCCGTTCCAGTTTTCACCAGCGGCGCCAGCGGAAATACGGGCCGAGCTCTCCCCGCGCATGCGCGTATTTCCAAAAGGATCTCACGCTGTCTGCGATCCTCCTTCCTACTTGCGCAATCGGCTTTTCGTCAGCTAACTACGGACAGCCGTTTAGGTACGATCGTGATTCAGCTGCCGGTGAAAAACGAAAGCCGTAACGATCTTTCAGTTTCCTCGGACCCAAATTCGAATTGACACGGAAGGATTATGATTATTGAGTGCTGTTCTCTCTTAATCATTTACTCTATTTGGGTAGCTTTTTTCAACCTAGTTGAACGATTACCAAGGAGAGGCAACTCTTTATATTCAATATCGACATTGGAGAGTTTTAGTGCGTTGGATTTTTTTTTTAGTAGTTTCGGTTACTTTGTGAAATCATATAAGTATATTTCTTTAGTATACCACAATCCAAAATTCCCAGGTTCAAGTTTAAAAATAAATCGCTATGCTTTAAAACTCTATTACACTTGTACTACAATTTATATTGTAGTCAGCTTGTCAATTTCGGGTCGAGGGAGAGATCGGATATTGGTTCTCTCACTCGATCCGAATTATCGTCGTCCCTATTTTTTTCACAATTATTGCTTTACGTTCTAGTTGAGAGTTCGGTTTTGATCCCCAATTGATATTTAATTATAAGATTAGACCCTTTGAAATCTAACTTATACAAGGGTTTAAAGTTCGTCATTGTGGGTAGAAATCGTGCAAAACAACGATAATTGCTTCCATAAATTATGATAGTTTACCATCCCATCGGAGTATAGATGCATAGGCGTAGGGATCTCTCAACGCAAGTATACTATACTCTCGCCCATGAGTGTGTTGAGTATCGATAGGGCAGGAGCTATTGTGACGTCAGGGCGACAATATTGGGCGTACAATGGAGGAGGTCGAGGGCGAGCGGAGGCGTGCAACAATAGGTCTCGCTAGACACCTGTGCTTTGGATGTGAGGCCAGGACGGTATCGCTGTATGGCAGCCCTGCATATTCCGACAAACGCTTTTCACATTATAATTCGACTTCAGTTCAAATGTAGGCAACAGCACTTCGTTATGATTCGAAGACAGCTGACGAATGCTTGATATATTCTAGACTCGAGGAATATGACGTTCTTCAGTTGATACGCGATCAAAGTTTCTTATTGTATTTTATTACCTATGCTTTTGCTTCAGTGACGATTTAGATTTTAGGGAGAAGAGAATTAATTTGTCACCCAAAGCAACCGTCATTTCCTATCGCTTAGCCATCAGTATCTCTATACTAACTAGGATACCTTGCAATCGGGTTGCCTAACAACTGGCTTAGGCATATATCTGAAGATATTCGTACTCCGACTTTACCTAGCATAAATTTCGCTTGCCGGTAGGGTAATAAGGTATGGAATTCGAAATGCTCTCGAATATATTGAGCTCGTTGAGAGTTTCGCCCGTGATTTTCATTACACCTGACAGCGAAATGTTCGGTGTTAAATTCCAGCGGAAACTACCTCGTCCTCTCGATTGGAAATTATCCAGTGTCGCGATTTCACGGATGAGCTCGGTGAAGTTATCGACGTTCGTCTTTCTTCTTCAAAAACCGCTAATTAGCTTTCGACAGAGAGAAGTGATAAAGTGTGAAAACGTTTTCCATTTCGTATGGGAAAAAACGCCAACTCGTTCGTAGCCGTGCAGTTTCCGTCGATGCTAATCGTAGCTAGTTTTGCTGCGTTAGTAGGAAATGGCTTAGTCTGACGTTGCGACGACGACCCTGAGCCACTGTGAGACCTCGTCAGAGACAATGTAGTCAAGTGAAACCTTCCCAATTGCTCAACTTCCAAAAGTGGGGTCCCAACCGGGTCGACGGGCCGCGTTTCGTTCGCAGCTTTCTCGTTACCTCAGCGACCCGTGTATCATAAGACCCAAGGGAAACCGCCACAACTGTCATACGCGTTGATCTCCCTCAGGGCGTTTTTAATATGGTCGTAAAGACGCTGTGTAAAAATTCAAACCCTTCCTGTTCGGACGTGGCTGTCATAAAATTTTCTCCCAAGGACCAATATCAACTTGATGTGAAACGTACCACGTAGCAACGTTTCATAAATATATCTCCCCTTTCAGAAAAAAAGTTCCGCGAAAAGTGATCGATTTTCATGGAAGATCAACGTGTCGCGCTAAAATTTAAACGGATCCAGTATCTAAAAAGAATGAAATAATTTCAATAAAATGTTGCAGTTATGCAATCTATAATTTTTCGCTCCTTTCCACTTGAGATTTATTTTCTGCAATGGTTCCAACGCTTCCATTCTAGTGTTTCTGAGTTTCCGTCCGATTTTTCCGCAAAGCTCAATTTACTCTATCTTCCTCGGCGAGAAACCAATCTTGCTCATCTGACGTTGCTGAAGAAACCCTTCTCACTTGAAAAAGCTGGTCGCCTTTTCCGTTCCTCGGATCCCATTTTCGCGTTGTCTCTCTCCAATGCGGGCACTTCCCTCGTTATGGAAGCTTCTCGCGTCTCCTTGGCGAACTCTTCAACAATAGAATCTCGCTCAGCTCCAGTTACATCCATTGTTCCATTGGAAAACCTTTACTCCGGGCCCTTTCTTCCTCTGTGGCGGCCTTGTTGCCTCCATTGTCTTCCTCCTTCGTGACAAAATTGTTCAGCGGTAGAATTGCCCAACGCCACTTCGGAACCTACGAATAGAGTGAGGAGAGCTCTCTGAGTCCGTCAGAGCGGAGATGGGAAAATGTAAATTGTGCTGACTCGGGCGAAAACGGAGAATTTTTTTCCCTGTCCGTGAATAGACTCTTGTTGCACTGGTGGAGAATTTTTGTAAAAAGAAGTCTGCTAGGTTTTAACAGTTGTCGAATCTGTTGTATTGGGACATTCCTGATCTAGGTAGCCTTGGATCTCCAGGCGACAGAGGCTGTAGTGTGCGTGAGTATCAGATAATCAGATAAAACTTCGGAATTGTGTTTAGAGTGCCACCTGTACCTCGTTAACGATCCAAAAAAATATTTTTTTTTTGCCACTTTGATATTGAAATTTGTTAATTTTGCCGAAGCAAAAGGTTGACGGGATCTCTTCTATTTAATTGTAGAGAATGTAATTTCTTCCAAAAATATGCGCAGCAATTGCAATTTACCTCTTACCGCTAAAAAGTTACTATTTTAAAATTCCTTTATAATCCGTCATTTCAGTAGACTAAACGTTTCCCGCTAAGTAATTGAATTTTGAAAGATCATCAGTTTGCTTTATTTTCGAACGAATGAGGATAAATTGGAAATTTTATCTGCCTCATGATATCTTCATATTTTGCTTACCAAGTTTTTCACCCTCCAGTCTTTTAACGTGTTTGAAATGATCATTTCAATTACGTTAATCTTTCTGTTGTATCCAGTAATTTAGAGTTACCGAGTTCCGTTCTTTCTTTCTTACTACAATTATAATTATGCTGTTAAAAACGGCTGTCAACGTTGTGAAATACTTGCGGAATTGAGTTATTGCCAAGAGAAATCGCCGTGGGAAAACGCAAATCCGCAAATAATTCGAAACCGCCCGCTCGGAGAGCTGAAGGCAATTGTACGCGTTATGAAATGCGCGGCATTGTTGGTTCAAAATGAGATGCCTTGTTCTTGATAAGGGTCGCAGCAGACAAGGCGGCTAAAGGTAGAAAGCGCCTCGACACGTGTGCGCGAATCGCTGACGTAACAGCAGCACCTTGACACACTCAGCAAGTTTGTCTGTCGGTCTAGGCTCCGGTCCTGCAGTCAAGGGATTGGCGGACCAGCTGGCGACCAGAGGTCCGGCTAATGTTAGGTCACAATGACCGCTCAAAGGTCAATGCTCATTCTATAGTCGGTTTTTGGACAGGCTATAGAAAGCGTGAAACGAACTAAAAAAGCATTGAGTATAGAAAATTACTATGATTATATTCGAGGCGACATTTTCAGTACCAATTATACGATGCCATTAAGCCGCCTCATTTTTTTCCAGTCAATCGATTCGAAAAAGAAAATGTGGACCGATGTTAAAAACGCTGGAAATGATTGTAAAGTAGTTTTACTATAAGCTTTAATAGTTATTCAGTTTGACCTGATTTATAGTCAATTTAATCTCATATCGCTATGGTTGAAGAGAGCGTCTTAAGAATCGTGTTTGGAACAATTTTCACAGCTTAACAAATTTTTCTTTGACTACTACAGTCGTTTTAAAAATTAAATAACCAACAAATCTCGCCTTTATTTTATTTATTCCTGCCTTTATTTTAAAGAATGGTAACTTCTAATTTGTCTGTCTTTATTAAGTAAATATCCCACAATTAGCTCAAAGCTACTTTAAAGAACTCTAACTTAACTCTTTAGATGTCGTATTCTAGTGAAAAACGTCTGAGATCAAATTGTTTTCGTATAACGAACGATCGATTGTAATTGAATTAAAAACAATCTAAGGTCTCTTTGTATTCTTCAATTTAATTAACTACTCCGGAAGGTAGTCGGAGTTGATTTATTTCATTTAAAAGGTTCAAAGGCGAAAGAAAGGTTCGGTGCCATGTGTTCAATTAATACTGACACCGTCTCGACGCTATAAAACTTGCTTCTCGAGGAAGGCCAGTAAAAGTCGAGCGGGTTTTTCGTCCGCATGTGGGCGGATCTTTATAAAACCGACCCAGGGAACAGCTGGTTATATCACGCGGACTGTCTCAGTCGAAAACCGGCCTTCAACCTAATGCGCCCACGTTATAATAATATTGTTCTACCCCAAGACACTTGTCGCCATGCTAAATAATTTTTAACGAAAAAATGTGGAAAGTCATTGTCCTCTGAGTTTTTTTTTTTTTGCTCTATAAAAGCGCAATTTTCCTGTTGTTTGCAAAAGATTAAGGCGAGGCGCGAGTGAATTGTATTTCTAATACAATTCTATCTTATCTCGAATTTATCAATGCGTTGCTCCAATACTGTGAAGAAAGGTTTTTTAAGGTTGTGTAACGAAATTTTCCTCCACTCGATCACATTAAGCGAAACGTGATTACAAACGACGGAGAATGATTAGAATAAAATTATTCCGAAATGAATTAATGAATTGCTGTGCATACATTTATGACTGAGTGAACGGAAGAATTCCGCTAGATTTTTTTATTTATATCTTTTTCATATATTCCTCGGCATTTTTATTTGCCTTTTTTTATTTAATGAGTTATTTTATTTTTATTTATTTATTTATTTATTTTAAATATTTTCAAATGTAATTGGGCTTGCCCGTAAATAAACTAATAAACAAATTTTTGATTTTTTTAAACTCGAATTTTCTCCTACGTTCTTTTCTACTAATTTTCTGCCAATTTTACTCCCACCATTATTCCTACTTTGACGATGCTTGTCTGGCAATTCATGGCTATTTATTTGTCTATTCGGCCGTGTTATTTTAATAGCGGCGTTCGAGTGTTATCCAGCCTTCGCTCTTGTTAGCAACAAATTTTCTGGCCGAATTGCTGGCAATAAAATTTTTACAGAACGGCCCTCCTCATGAAATCCGGGCCGTTCCTTAGTTTTGAACCTGTTCCGAAGCCCAAGGCCGTCTCCGTTTGAAATCGTTATATGCCACCAATAGTTGTAACAGCGTTTTTAACCTTTCGCCAGTGCTACGGTTTCAACGCCTATTACGGTCCAAGGGGCTCTTTCACCGCAGGTAAATAGTTGAATCTTATCAGTTGCAGTGACTGAAATTGGCTCGCCGTACTTGTGGTAATACTACCAAGGTCATCTCCTTTCCAGCGTTGTAATGTTTCTAGCGACCTTAGTTCGGGAGCAACCTTGCGAAAATCGTTACGCCAGACGCATTAACCTTACTTTGGACGGAAAATCACATTGGCAGAGTGATATATGATTTTACGTGTTCCTTGACAACTGTCAAAGATATCCGTGAGTGCAAAACCCTCTTTTGTTTGTTTGGCGTCATCAAATTGAGAGTTTTGCCTGAATCGAGCGGTTGGAGACGTAAATTCAATTCTCGACAACTTCTTAGTCGAGAAATTTGAACAATGTCGACGTCGGAACATTTTGAGAAAAACTGTTTTGAGTGAGCAAACGTCACTTTTTCGAGGTCGTAGCTCATAAACCGCACGGTATTCGTGGATATTGTATAGAATCGAAGTTTTAGAGAATTTCATCAATTTTATTTATGAGATAGTAATTTTTTTTTATTTTCTATTTTTCATTTTTAGAAGAAGAGTTATTGATATGCAGGCGATAAATCGAGGGTGGTTACCTCTTATAAGCATTTCTCTTGAATATCACGCAGCAGACGTCAGGATTGTTGATATGTTCAACTCGAATGCGCTTGAAACAACTTTTGAATCTCATTTCTTTGATAACATTCGCTAACCGAGCACTTTCGACCGCTCGGGCCTCTTCAGGGCCGTGCCTAAAGTTTCCGTAGCCAAGGTTTTTTCTTTATCGTATTACTGTTATTTCTGCTATCATTATTATTCGTCTGAGTGTCACCATTTTGAATATGGTTCCTTGGAGGGCTATGTGAAGTTTCAAAATTCAGCTTTTGCTTCGCCTATAGTTCTCAGGCTGCGTTCGTTCGACTGCGGACCCCTTTTGGTTCGTTTAGCTCCGTTTGTCTTTCAACCAGACGTCATAGTACGACGTTTAGTTCTATTATTGTTCATCTGGTGTTGCTAGTGACAGAAGGCGCCTCCCTCGCAGTGTAATCCATACAGAAAACAACTCTCAGCGGGTTCGCCTCCTCTTCTGCGTACGATAGTTGTAAAAGGGTCACTCGTTTCTGTCAATAGCCAATCGAAATTCAGCGCAATTCGATTTTTTCCTTGTCAACGTCCCTAAGATTATTCTCTGTTGGAATGGAAGCCAGTTCGATTTCGAAAGGGAGCGATGTATGACTCACGGGGAGATCGATAATGTGCACTGACGCGAGGGTGTGCACCGAATGGTTTAAGTTAATGGGGCTGCGTTTGCGGGATAAGGGTGTGCCTAGGGTTTTCCATTAGGACTTCCACAGGGTAGGGGTACGTCCCTTTTGTGGGTTCAAAGAACCCTTTTGCAAGCGAGGAGAGGTCTACAGCGCACTTTACGCCCATTAGGGCGTCCTATTTGGCTGGAGAGCTGAAGCTCATTTCGTCTTTTCACGAGATTCTGTCGCTGTCGAGCGTTTTTCAACCGGGGGCTATCCGTTCGATTCATTGGGGTAGTCAAAATATTTCATCGCCTGAAGCTGGAAATCAATCAATGGAAACGTCGTATTGCCTTTGCTCCAGTGAGCTTTTAGAAAAGTAGATTTTATTCCTTTCATAAGCTAACCTAGAACCCCGTAAAAATATTCTTAATTGCAATAATTTTTTGCTTTATGACTTCAATTAAAAATTTTCCTCCGTCGATGTGGTGAAAGTGTCTGGTGAGCTTCTTAACGATAAAATACCAATTTTTATAGCTTTAGTTTGTCGAGTCATCGTACCTGATTGTTGAAATTCTCAAAAAATTGTTCAAAATGCTGGTATAACTTGGAAATCATTTTATTTGTCGACTTTGCAAAGGTCTAGTTCGATTCAGCGTTCGATAATCGATCAAAATTATACCAAACATGCCTTTGTTTTGAAAACATGGAAAACTCACCGTTGTTAATAATATACCTAAATAATTTCATTGCGAAGCTGTTTGGAAAAGAATTATTTCGTCCAATATAAACCGATGAATCTCGTTGAATTTACCGTCGGATATTCCCCCGCATTCCGATGCTCGGAAAAATTCGTCTCTTTTTCCATTTGCTCGGAAAAAACGTCCTCTTTCCATCCATATTCATAACTGCGAATAATCAATGAATCTCTGGTAATGCTAGCATCTCCTAATGGAAATTTTCGTCGTTTCTCGCGCCGTTTTGCGATTCAAATTCGATCTTTGTTATCAGCCAGAGCGAACGTTACTTTATTATTTGTTCAGTTTTACCATTTTTCCTTGGCTGGAAACCGATTCGCGCGAGAGTTTGAATTCATAATCAAGCTTTTCGCGATGATTTGCGAGTGAAATCATGCACTGTAAAGTGCGAGTGAAAGTAATGATTTAATTATGAGGTAACAAAAGTCCGTGGACGTGGAGTGCTCAATTTTCGGAGGACCATTTGAAAATCCGACGATTAAAAAGCTTTCTTGTTGAGTTTCGACGAATTTCGATCTCATTGCTCAAATTCGCCGATTTGTACGTGATAGAATTTCAGTTGAGCCTACGAATTTTCTATGATGCTCCAGCACAATCAACTCATCTCACAGGGCTGCATCGCAAAGATAAATTCTCTGGAGTAGCAGACCGACTCGGATGCGCAAGGTTACGACAGCTCAAGGGAGGCAGGATATAAAATGAGGGTATGGCCTTCGTCAGGAATGGATGGATGTAGGGAGCAAGCAAAAAGACTGACATGGCGGGAGGCGTATAGGTTGAGCCGGAGGCGGGAAATGTGCCCAGAACGGAAAAGGGGTCGAAGTATCTCGAGTAACACTACTCTAGGCCTGTCTTCCTTTTCTAAGCGCTATCTTCATACGACTCACTCCTTTTCGAAAAGGGTCCCGATATGAAGTTCGTCGTTCTCTCTCTTTGCACTCTTTCATCCGTGGCCTTAGCGTTTTATCTTAGTCTGACACACATCCGCTTGCATAATATTTGTTGGAGTTGAAATTATTTTTCCCCGGTTCGAAAGAGAAGTTGTAATTTCGCAATAGAGATTACCTCCTACTAGGTATTACTATTATTTTCTTTTTTGTAGCATATCACAATTCCAATTTCAATTTGACCTTTCATTTGCAGTATATGTTTTTTCTTCGCAGTATTTTCCTTACAGAGGCGATTATGTATTTTTTTACCTACTCAGGGCCTCTCACTTTCTCAACAATCTACTAGCTCATTATTTTAAGGCGCCAAATTTTTCAAACTTTTCCAAATGTTCAACTCGTGTTTCGGTTCAAGGTTTGGTAACTAATTGAATCTGACGACTCTGTCAAGAGCCAGACGCTCCTACGAATGATTCACAAGGTTCAAGTGCAGTCCTAAATACGCATTTGGGCGGAAGCCAAAATGTAATATTTCAGGCACATTCAAGTCTGAAGAGAAGATTTAGGCTAGGGAATAACAAAATGTTGGGCAGGTTTCTTTAGTGGGACGTTGATAAGTCGAGCAAAAACAATGAAGGCACCTAGTATACTTGTTTATTTGTTTTTTCATTTTTCCAATTAAGTATATAGTTTCTTCTATTTGTTCGCTCCTTCTATTCGTCTTTTTATTCTCACCATATGAGTTCCTGCTTTGTGCGTCAGTACTTGAGATTGGTTCTTGTAATTTCTACTGGTTAAATTATGATATTATTAGCACTTGAAATATTGGCCTTGATTTCAGTTCAGCTAAAAACCACGTATCCTGTAAAATTTGCTCGGTAATTATTTTTCGCGCTTGTTCACACAAAATCCAACTCCGTTTCTTTATTGCCTTCTCATTTACACATCTGTTGATTCATCGAACTTTTCGAGCCGAATCAGCGTTTCTTTCTCCCAACATGAATCACTCGACCCGCTAATCTTGATAGCGAATCCGCCGCTGACTCATCGGCATCGCCGACGGCCGGATCTATGCCAACGTGCCTCTGTGCGTGGCCCTTGTCAGATGAGGTGAAAGATGGAATATCTCCTCCTTGCTACGCGATATCCGACCTTTTAGTTAAGTGTGTAACCGATGTATTAAGAAACAGGTAAACCCATTTGCTGGAACCTCGACCTTATTAGTTACATTTGAAAGGAATATTTTCCAAGATCCGTTCAATCCACTTTGAGGTACGTTGATTTTCTGAATCATTTTTATTTGGATTATGAAATTGGAGTAAACTTTTTTTTTTATCTCAATGGTAACTACGAGGGTTTGTAATTTTTTTAATATTTTTCACTCATGATCATTAGGATTTATATTCTGCTTGAAATGGCAATAGTAGTCATTAACAAAAAATTTGCTTGGAAAATAATGAAAATTTCACTTACCGTCTTTATAATTCGATTGGTTTTTAGAAATAGATAATCGAACTTAATGTGTTTTTCCCAATAAATAACCTTCGATTAATTGGAATTGTGATTAGCAAATTTATCTTCTAAATGTGGAGAAAAGTTGATTCGGCAAATCTTTTCAAACGTTTTACATGGTACGAATTTCACATGAATTTTATATGTTTTCATTATTTTTACACCAAAGAAGAAAATGAAACGAAAAACACGCAAAGTGGGGCTGAAATTATTTTATTTTTGATAAATAAATTTTACATTTAAATTCTTGTTTGTGAGTTCTCATTATTAAAAAATGTCCTACATGTCTACTTCTTACGTGCCCTACTCGCATACTACATTTTTGTTTATTGCTCTAATCATGGCCCTACTAATAAATTACCTTCTGATTATCTATATTACACTTCTCTCGTTCCAAGTTGATTTTTTTGTTCGTCTTTGCGTCCCAGCTTTCGCAGTATTTTTCCGCCTAATTTATTTGGCGTTCGAAATATTCCTTCACATTTCGTTCTGTTGTTGCTGCGCTATCCAACTCTAGTTATAGCTTTACTATAGCAGCTGTCCCGTGTGGCTTCCCTAGCCCTCGCGGCCAGCCCCACGTTGCTCGTTTTCTGTTTCATTTTCTTGTTTGGTGTAGACGGTTCGCCCTTTTCCCTGCTTTGGGTCTCTTGGGCCCCCTGTGCCTTTGCTCAAAATGAACGGTACCCTGCTTTGAGTTGCTTCCCTTACTTTCAGTCGAGGCTCGTCCTTTTGTGAGTTTAGATTACCTGTTGTACGCGCGTTTCGCTCCTTCCAGCAGTTCTTTATTACCCCGGTGGGGCCCTTCCTGCCTGCTATGTAAGGTTTCCTTGGGCCCAGTATGCCTGCAACCATCAAACCGCCGGTTGTTGTACGCAAGTGAGTCTTCTCAGTTAAAGAAAATCATCCAACGTCGAAAAATTATGTTTTTCGCTGGCTCTAAAGCCAACTACAATTAATCGTTCTAATTTAGAATTAAATTTCCAATATTTTCTGCTTGTCAATGAGGTTTTCCACAATTTTATTTGATCTATGTCTAGTAACGAAATTCTTTTGCAGTTTACTCGAATTTATTTTCTGTAGTAGGTAAATATTATGTTTTCCTTTAATCTTCGGCATGAAATAATTCTTCCGATATTTTCGTCTGGTAATCTGCTCCGCTCTTTTCCACGAGTCGATCGATTTTCTGTATTTTTACTCCAGTTTCGGCACACCGCTGAAACAACATTCAGTCCAACGGCCGCAATTTCGCCTTCACCTTCCCACGCAATAGTTTCTGATGGGTTCGTTTCCCCTCGAATTTCGACCTGTGGTTCTCCCCTGAGTCGCCCTTGGCCTAACCTGCTGGCCTTTCTATTTGAAAATAGAACGTCCGCCGTTCGCAAAACCGTTTACGAAACACGCTCTACCGCTCGTTTTGAAAAACAACTTTCGGCGTATGAGGTTTGTAAAAAGTTGCAAACTTGATCCGTTTCTGTACATCGTTACAAAACCAGGCATTTTCACATGCTATATGCTACACGCATACCGTCGCTCGATCTCGAAAAAATGTTCCGCGTTTCAATATTGAAGAAGAAACCGTTAGATTATTACATTAGATAGAAAATACGCGGACTCGTAATTTATTAAGTATCTGTATTTTATTATATTATACCTATTACTCTCTGCTCTACGAATTAAATGGAATCCTAAGTTATTTATTTTGAAGCAATTCAATTGCTTGAGCATAATGCATTTTTGATGACTTACCCGAATCATATCTCTGACAGCTTATATACTCCGTTTGTCCTATTTTTATTTCTCTGTTAAATTAATTTAATTTAGGCTTTAATTTAGTGTATCACTTTTGTGTTCCAGGTACAAGGGAGTTGGAGGAGTGAGCAGCAGTCGGTGCACCGCCTCAGGGGTGGAGCTCAGGGAGCTGAGGAGACACAACTATAAGAATTCTGTATTACCCAACAAAACCGCCTCGTACATCGAAATCCGCCGGGCCAGAAGCGGCCGGGGCATGAGCATGGGGCAGAAAATATCAAGTAAGCATGCCATATAAGTTTTTTACCACCTTTTTTACCTTGTCACTTCTTTGAGACTATTAAGGTTCTAACACGAGTGAAAATGGGAGGGTGGCATTTCTTTTTGGGGAATAAAAATTTTAGGAAATCATTTAGAAAAATAGCTTGGAAGGGGAAAATTATTTATTGATTTTATGAAGAGGTGTCCAGTTTTTGAAATTATTTTTCTACGGCCCCAATTATTATTTTAGCCATTATTTTGGTTAGTTTTTCTCCTATTATTTCGTTCCAGTTTACCCCTATGGAATTGGACGCCTTGCTGCATTGAAAACTCATAATTCTTTTTAATTATTCACTAATTAGATGCGCCTTATTTTCGTTTCCTGCATTTGCGCTTCTAGTTCCTTATTTCCCCGGTGATCAAGAAAGTCCTCGACCTAGCACAATGTCGGACGTAGAATTGCGCACTCGTCTCGCTAGGGTTTCTATCGCTTAGATTCCGATTTTCATTTCGAGTGACAAGGTCAGATAAAGCCCCTTTCTCACGGTTTATCGCGCGTTTACTTTTTCTCCGGAGTGGGGGAATTGAGCAGCGCAATGGGTGCCATTGTTGCTACTCGGGAATCAAGATTCCGTCGACCTTGATTTCGAATGAAAAGTGGGTTACATGCTCCGCGTTACGTTGGCTCTCATAATTTTCGCAGACACGTCATTCGCTTTTTCAAAGATCTCACTCGTTACTCAACATTTTTCTATCGCTTCGAATTTCCATTGTGAGTTAGAACGATTCCAATATTTCCACTCCAGGCCCACGTCATACTTCTTTGTTTTTCATTTTTATTCTGAGCATCTGCAGTGATTTCGTAGCGGATTGTCTGCCAGATGTTACCAAATTTAGTCGCCGCTTTCAAGTCATCATCGTTTTACCTTTTCTTAGAATGAAAGTTATTTACACGTTCGGCCGTGGCCTTTTGATTGAACCGGTATAAATACCAACGAGCTCTGGTTCTTATTTACATTTTTAAAAATGTCAGACTCTGACATTCGTCGCTGGCCAGACGTCAGAAGTTTCATCAGAATTTTTGTCTTTCGAATATTTCGCCCACGGTGGTTCCACTTTTTAACTGCTCGATTCGCTCTTTGAAGTTTTATGACTTGTCCCTGAAACGCGTTAAAATCGATTTGCTGGAATAGAATTTTTTTCTGGCCTCGCTGACGATTCAAATGTTCGTCAACCATGAGGGCAATTTTTGTCGGAAAATATTTATTCCACTGACGAGTTAATTCTGCTGCATAATACTAAATATGAACATACGATTTTTCGTTCGTTGTACTGAATGTTATCTGCTTGTTCTGTCTGACAATAGAGCACTAGTGGTATCGAATGTTGTATCTGATAACTGTTCATAGTACGTGAGCGTGGTTTATTCTCGACAAGAACAGTCATTGTTTGCAAGTTTTAACTCGTCTGAACGTCAGTGCTGCTCTGGCAGTCCAGTTTCACAATTTTATATCTTTCGACGAAAATTTCCTCTAAATTTTATTTTCTCACGTTTTAAATTGGCTCGCAGTCGTTTTAACTTTTTCGAATTCGAGTTCCATCTCGCGATCGGATGGCTCCCAAACCAAACGTGACAAAATTGCAGAAAATATGCGCCCTGAGACAACGCCTGTGTAAGTTTTTCGTACCCATCTTTTTCACATTGGCAAGCTGGTTTGTTTTTCGAATTATTTGAGCATCCCCACTTCACTGCAATCATTTTTGTCCTTGCTATAAACATAATAATGAAGCGGAACATCGTTTTACTGTAAATTGCGTTCAAATTTGATTTCTGTAGAACTTTTTTTTTTTTTTAAATTACTCGCTAAATATAAAAACTTCAAAAAGCTATAAAATCGATTTTTTAAATCTAAAAACGTTTATGTATAAAAAATATGAGTTATTAGATTTTATGTTAATCTCTCTCGATTGATCATTTACACACCAAATTATAGCCTACAATGTTCCAAAAAAAAAAAAAAAAAAATAGAGAGTAATTTTTTTTTAATTTCTACTTTTCCTCGGATGACATTGTCGATATAATGGCCTTGAACGAGCGCTATTTAATTATTATCGCCTTTCTTTCAACTATGACTCTCGTAACCTTGTCGTCCGTCGACTTTTTTTCTTTTTCATTAAACTCCTGCTGAAACGAAACTGTTGGATAAAACAATTGAGCATTTCAACGGGTGGGAAAAGATCTGGCCAATATCTGTTATGCAGAACAATGCACAAAGTTACCATTGTGAAAAATAGACGGCATCGTATTCTGCTGGTAACAATGAACAAACGACTACGTGACAATAGGTGGGATTGGATATTATTTTGAACAATAAATCATAATTTTGATCGAACAAGCTTCAACCGTTGATCGGTATTTTTAGTTCACGTATTTCCTGGCCCGAATTATTCATTTCCCGTTCCCAATTCGCAAGTTGTTGCTATTTTCAGATGCTCCCAAGTAAGCACGTCTTAATGGCATCGGTATTTTTTATTTTGACTCATATAGGTATTTGTTATTAATTTTTTCAATTTCTGAGTGAATGTGAATTTGCGGAGATGGGTAAATGTTATCTTAATAGGACGTTATTTTATTCACTGTAACGCCAAAAGCTATTAAGACCTCTATCTATACACTCCATTTTGCATTCAATTTGGTTAGTTTACGTTTTCTGATCTTTTTTCCGGTGTTAGAAGTGACACCAACCTCGTACGAAATTTGCATTTGAATTGAACAAGACGAAGTAGCTAAACCTGCTATTTGTGCGGCCGCTGATCAGTTCAGTGACCTGCTCCTTTTTGAGCTCGAGATAATATTTTGCCCTTTCTTCTCCATTTTTTTTCTTTCCTCTGAACGGAATCAATGTTTTTTTCAATCTCAAAAGAAAGTCGCCCCGTTGTCTTTCGCTTCTATTTGAGTTGGTGATTTACCTTCATAAACCATACTCTAATTTGAAAGTGTAAGAAGGGCCTAGCACCTCCCGTTGTTTATGGGCTGTGCTTACATACTCGCGTACCGTTCACCTTTCACATTTTAGAAATCGTCCCCGGATTTCCCTGCCATTAGTTTCGGCGGGGTTTCTGCTTCCTTTTACTTGGACGTAATCGCGGTTTTCGAAATTCGTCAAACTAGTCCGCCGTTTACTGCCGTTTGACAATGTTCTTCGTCGCCGGTGGCATGTTCTGCGCGAGCAGTTATTTTTCGATGCTAGACGAATGTCAGTATTGCGAAGGTTAGTTTGTGGCGTGATCCATTTTCTATAGAAATGCTCAGGCGAATAGACGAGCATAGGTGTCTTAAATAACCGATCGTTCATAACAATGAGGTTCAATTTGGCGGATTTTGCCCATCCTCCTTCGCCCTATCGCCTTGCTAACAGGCCTTGTTTCAAAATATCTTCTCTTCCAGATGGAGTCAAAAGCGTCAACCGAGAGAGCCCTGCACCCTACAAACCAGTCATACCTAGAGAGCTTGCCCACGATTTTCAGAGGCCGGCTCGACTCGATATTCTTTTGGACATGCCCCCAGCGTCGAGAGAGGCACAGATAAAGCACGGATGGAACCCCGAAGACCGCTCGTTAAATATATTCGTTAAGGTATGCCGATTTTTCTGGTAATTCGTATTGTTAGTAGCAATAAATTATAATTCATTTAATTTTTTCAATCCTCCTTTTTCAAGCGTCCTCTATTAAATTTTCCCCAATTTATTCTACCTCGAGCTGCTCAATTAGATTTTTTTAAATTGATTCAAGATTAATTCTATTTTTGAAAAATCTTCTTGAACTTGGTGCATTTATTTTAATAAGAAATTGTTCTGGCGACGGATCAAAAAATTTTCACGCTCCCCGATTTCGATTAACCATCATGAACATGAATTACGATAACCACTCTGCTTAGTTGTATAACGCAGACCTTTTCCATCCCAGGCCTGTCCATGTCATGTGCCATTTGAGAAGAGGGTTTCTCCCTTGAAAAGGTCTCAGCTTCTTGAGTGGTTTTCTGCTCAATGAACGTGAGAGAGAGGAACTGTTACTTAAGTTATAAAATGCCACGTGATTGCCATCAGTGAACGTTCAATCTTAACTCGTTTGAAAATTATTATAGCGCACATAGCACAATAAATTCGAAGATTGGCCTGCGTCACAAATGCAGCGATGGCTAGACTAGTATTATTTTCTGCTCTTTCTTTTTGTACCAGTCTGACGGAAATTTTTCCACCCGTTTTCAAAGCTGAAGTTATGTGAGGTGTTAGAAAATGACCAAGTTAGATAGTTTTAGAGCTTTCGATTCCAAGGACTCGCCGGGTGAAGTTTGTCGTCTCGGGTACTTAACCTTGAGTTGGCTATTTTCTTTAGACGGATATCTTCACGCGCTATTCGACCTTGCGTTGAAAACCTTGCCGCAAATATCGGAGCTATTTACACGTAACTTATGTTGTACAATTAGAAACTACGCTAGTACTTATCTAGGATAGCATTATAAAAGGCGAGTCGTTCGATTTAATTTAATTTTACCTCATTTTTACTCTCCCTCGCTTCATCCTCTTCCTATTCAAAATTCCTCTTTCTTATTTTTTGACACAATCCCTCCGAATACGGAAGTGTTGACATGCCGCATAAGTATGCTCATTGAGTCGAATTTGTCGGCCGCGCGCGAGGAAATTATTTGTCGTCAGGTTTCCATTGGGTAACGAACTTTTGAAATGTTGGGGCGCCAGGAAGGGGTTGAGCGTTGACTGATATTATAGCAACTCAACGTACTTATGGCTGAGCAGATGTTTGCCCGGAGGGGCGCATGGAAAAAGAGCTACGTAAAAATCCCGGCAGATGTTAGCTCCGACAGGAAGGCACGAATGGGGTCAACGGTAACGACTGAAAATGTTTCGAATGCGGCAATCACTAACTTATAGATAAACTATCGCAAATACAAGTTTTGCCGCGAGCGTGGATAAATTGCAGACAAACTAAAAAAAAATTATGGATTCTTGAATTAATTTATTCCTATATCTCACCAATTATATGAGAAATCCCAATTTTTTCACTTTTCTTGACTCCAATTTCTCTTTTTTTGCAGGACGATGATAAGTTAACGTTCCACAGACACCCGGTAGCCCAAAGCACTGACTGCATACGAGGGAAGGTCGGTCTTAGTAAAGGACTCCACGTCTGGGAAGTCCATTGGTCGACGCGACAACGAGGGACGCACGCCGTTGTCGGCGTTGCGACAGCCGACGCTCCCCTGCATTCCGTAGGATACCAGGTATGACGATATACATTTTTGAAAAAAGCTACAATTTTATTAATGGGGTTATTATCATGAAATGTATGTACGAAGTGGATTGTCACCCTGCGGTAAAAATGAATGTTTAATTAATGGAATAATAATATTCACCCCAGATAAATTTGACTATCAATCAAATCAACATATTTTACTGTACGAATATTTTCACTTAAATTGTTACGCATTAATTTGAATGCCAGGAAATGAGAAAGGTAAAGTTTATTTTTAGGGTTCTCACAAAACGCCTCCTATATCGAATTAGAAATTTCACTTCTCAAAACGTATTATTATTATTATATATTAGTAATGAGTATATATTTTTTAAACATGCTCATAATTTTTCGAACTGCCGAAGCGTAAAATCGGATTTGACAAGGAAAAAATTTTCGAGGCTCGATTTTTTCAACTACTTGATACCAAGTTGAAACTTGAACTCTCCTATTGACTTGCACACCTTAAAAATCAACCTCCAAGCCTCGCCCACATCATTAACTCTCTATTAGCTTCAGTTACAAACGAGATTTCACGCTAATCAGAGGGGAAAATTGATTACCTCATGAAATTAACGCATATGCCGGGAATTAATGGAGCGTGAATAATTTGAATAAATCGACAACTCTAGGCGGGTAAAAAAAATGTTGTAGTTAAATTTCGAGGTCGTGTCGCGGTCCGGTTTTTTACGCGAAACCGCCCAGTTCGAAATTACCATACGAAAATGTCAAACGGCTTATTCGGGTAAAAGTCATTCCGGTTCAGTACTGGATATCATCGTCGGCAATTTTATAACTTAATCTTTGATCTACAAGGGACGATTGGAGTTCGTAATGTGAATATTTCAAGGCGAGCGTATTCGGTTCATTTTATCGATTCTTGTCCGCGTTAATTTACTAAAAATAAGAAAAAAGAAATTAATACGCCTACTTGGTTTTCAATCAATTCTGTGCTTAGTTTTTCTATCTGAAAATTGATTATTGAATAAACTTCGTTCGCTCGATTACTTATGACTTGTCATATAAATATGATGGTACTTTTTCCTTTTTGGTTTATTATTCAATAATAAACCATTGTAATCGCCCAAGAAAAAAAAATTTCTAACCCCCCTCAAAATTTGATGTTTTACGTTTCAAGGCATGCAGAATCCGAATATCCAATAAAAAAATTTCTGTCCGTCCGCCGTACGCCGTACGCCGTACGCCGTACGCCGTACGCCGTCCGCCGTACGCCGTTAGCAGTTTTCCGGCCAAACTGTAAGAGCTAAAAATTTGAAATTTTCACCAAAAATCAATCTCGGTCCTACGACGGCCCAATTCTTGAACCAACTTGCTAGCTCAATTTTAAGGGTATTTTTGGGGGGTTTTGAGGGGGAGAAAATTCATATTTTCCAAGGTTTTTCAGAGAAATGTGTACGTGGTATCAAATTATATAGATTTTTGGACGCTGAATCGAATGAGACCATCGCCGGGTCGATAGCTTTATTGGTTCTCGAGTTATCGCAGCTTTTGTGAAAAATTTGGGAGATTTTCAGAAATTTGACACGAGGGTATAACTCGAGAGTTCTTGGAGCTATAAAAATCGTTCTATACTCATTGGAATGGTCGTTAAACACTCTCTCCAGCTGTATCGTTGGGCAACAGGTTTAGTTTTTAATTAGGAAATTAAGAAAAATAAAAATGATTAAAATTACAATAGTTGCTACGGATTTTTCCCCTATAGTTACCATCTGTTTTTCGGTGGGAACGTTCACAAATTTTCGGAATATTTAAAATGACAAATGGATGGTCTTCTTAAATCAATATTGAAGCGAAATAATAATAAACCACTGTACAATCATTTGCAGCGTTTTATTGTTACTGATGAATTTCCTAGTCTAACGTTTTTCTCGCTTTTGTTTCAGAGCCTGGTTGGTAGCAATGACCAATCTTGGGGTTGGGACCTAGGAAGAAATAAACTGTACCACGATTCTAAAAATAATAATATCTCCGGCCTCACGTATCCCGCTATTCTAAAGCCCGATGAAACGTTCATCGTTCCTGATAAATTTTTAGGTGAGTATTTCCCTTTTTTTGCAATGATTGTCAGTGTTTAAGATAGTAAGACCTCACTGTGCCAAAAAATTATCTAAACAAGTGAATGACTCTTGTGGAGAGTGGAACGCTTGAATTTTAGGCTACATTATCAACGTCGAAGGAGATCTTTGCTCACGTATTCGATGAAACGAAATGTATTCCGTAATTTTGGCTACGGCGCAGTGTTGCTTCTTCCAACAAAACAATAGAGCTCTTTGAGACGAAAGAAGTATTCGCTGTATTGTTCAAGGGGATAAGATGCCTCATTTGTTAGTCACCAAGGGAACTATTGGCTACTCGGGTTTCAGTCCCAAATTATACCAGTCTTCAAGATCAATCTAGACCTTATTTCCTATGCTTGAACCATACTCAGTAGCCGAATTCCCAGTTCGTTCTTGAATTAGATGCGGTCCTCTATTTCCTGTTTCATTAAATTGCGTTCCCGTACAATCTGCTCCTAAAGTTTCCTCCGTTTCGTTATGTTTTCCTTCGATTCTCAAAAACGTTTCGTTTTTTGCAGTTGTTCTCGATATGGACGAGGGAACGCTGTCCTTTGTCGTTGACGGCCAATACCTCGGTGTCGCGTTCCGAGGCCTCAAGGGGCGCAAGTTGTACCCTATCGTCAGTGCGGTCTGGGGACACTGTGAAATTACTATGAAATACATCGGAGGCCTTGACCGTAAGTTGATCGATTTTAATACCAATTTGTTTTATTAGATAGTTGACAATTATAGCGAGGAGTTTCACTCAAAAGAAATATAGAGGCTTGGTATATCCCTGTGGGACGTGGGTGAAAGAGAGAAATGTTTGGATCGATATGGGAACCTTGTACAACTCCTTGTTGCTATGATCATCACGTAATATACTGGCTGAGACCAGTTGAAGTGAGAGCACTCGGGGACATTATGGATATTTTGCCTCGCAGTTCCTTCCCCTACAACTTTTGCTGCATTTTTGCTCCGATAATGATGCATTTCTTTTCTCCATTCCAGCCGAACCATTGCCGCTGATGGACCTCTGCCGACGAGTGATACGGCAGCGAGTAGGAAAACAGCAACTCGAAGAGAAGATCTCAGACCTGAACCTGCCGCACGCCATGAACACCTACCTTCTCTACAAGGACAGGAGATAACAACCTGGTGGCGGTCCTTCCCCCCTCCACCATCTCCTTCTCGTCGATCCTACTTCTCCTCACCCTCCTTCTTCACTATGATCTACCTCAACCGCCAAACCAAGTGCGCGAGAATGGACACGATTTACACGTTTATTATTCTATTACGGACAACTCGGTGAAGATGAGTGATTAATCGCTTTATAATTAAACAAAAAAAGAAAAGAAGAAGAAAAGAAAAAGAAAAAAA
The DNA here is from genome assembly GCA_037159825.1 of Tupiocoris notatus. NCBI lineage: Eukaryota > Metazoa > Arthropoda > Insecta > Hemiptera > Miridae > Tupiocoris > Tupiocoris notatus. Next base: position 290,988 of record JASJUZ010000178.1, read on the forward strand.
TGGGAAGATAGTTGGAGAGGAAATTTTTCATTGGCCGTGTATTCGGTGTTTTTGTCGGTGTTCAGTTTTCCCCCCATTTCCTTACCGACGACGGATTTCGGCCGAAACTGTTTTTTCCGAGCAAAAGTCTAATTTTCGCTTTTCGCCCCGACCGTACGAAAAAAAAACGAGTTGTGTTCCCTGCGCTTCTTCAAATTTAAAACAAATTAAAAATCCAAGTCGTTCGCCAAGTGGCTGATTTTTTGTTTCATTTTTCTCTTCGCTCCAAGTAAAATTAATCTTTTGCGGACATTCTTCATCATGTTTTCTAGTATTTACGTTCGTGTGATTGATATTCGAAAGACGTTATTATTGAAAATAAATGAGGACTTCCATTGTGTGCAAAAATGTATAAAAAAGTGAACTAAATTAATTTTGACTTTTGTACGAAGATGTGAAATGGGAATTTTTATTTCTTCGACGCTGAACTTCCGCTCGTGGAGCTTCCGTTGGTTTTTTCTCTCTCCCGAACGGGAGCCTCGTTCGTTCAATTTTTTTTTTTTACTCATGTTTCATCGAAAAATTTGCAATATTTCGACTGTAAACGGCTACATGTTTCATCGGCTATCTTTTCGTTTCAAAATAGTATTTTTGTGTATCTTATATCCTTAGAATATACCTTCGTAATTGTAAGAATATTGTAAGTTAACAGCGTAATTGCGAGCAGATTCTTCTCCCATTTATTCACGAGTATCCGCTCTTCGTACATTTTTCAAATCTGATGTGAATTTGTGATGAATATTGTGGACGTAAGCGCAGCACCAAACTATTACGCGTTGTCCTTGAGTGGCAGACATTTTTTCGGTGCACGTTTTCTTTTTTGAATTGAGAAGCGAGTAAGTTTTTAAAAAATTACTAAGTACACAATTTTAAAGAAAATTTATTTTCGTCGTGCTTTTGTTCCAATTTTATGCGTAAATGTCTTTGCAGCGATTATAATTTTGAAAGACCATTTTGTATTTCTTCTAACCAGCCTTGTGATACATCGGGTCCTTGAGGTCGGCCGTTCGCTATGAATTTCAATACTATTAGTCCTCATTCTCAAAGCAGTTTTACCGTTCGAAGAAATGATCTTCACGTTTCATTATGTCCTGACCGAATGGGGGGATTTTTTCCCGATCGAACAACCTAAAATTATTTCGATTTTTCCTCTCGCGATTTTTCATTTTTTTTCCCTTCAACCCAGTCGAAATGCTGATGAATGCATTTTTATTTCGCCTTGACAACTCGCCGCAAACGTTGCATAAATAACTGGCGCAGTTTCGCGGCCGTTTTTTTTCGCCGCTACGGTTGTGAAATTCAAAATTGGCATCGACCTTTGCACTTCGGGATAAAACTGTCCTTGAAATGATGAAAATTCACGCTTTTTCTCGTTCTGTTCATAATATTTTCGATGTTGTAAATATAATTACGTTCTGGATGAAAGACAAATTGCTCTTCTTAATCATAATATTAGGTACTAATTCTTTGAGTGGAATAGGATTTTAAAGCTATATGCTTATTGTATGTGCGTATAGAATAGATATTGCAAAAAAAGTGACTGAGGCAGTAACTTTGACTAGTTACTCTACCCATTATTCATTGTACATCTGTTTGTAAAATACTGGTTCTTTATAAATAATTTGTAGATTTAATTTCTAATTTAAAGCTAACGGCTTCATAACGATACTATCGCAATTACTGTCTTGGCGATTATAACAAGTACATTATATGTTTATATATTGGAAAAAATGTCTAGGGGAAAAAAAGCAGGAAAATTTTGAAACGACACAAAATATTTATATAATTTTTTCTCTCCCATTTTCATTTTTTCCTTTTTGCACATCGATTCGCAACCCATGTGAGGAGTGTTTTCAGAGGTTTTTTTTTAAATTAGTTTGACCGTTATATACCTTACGTAATATACGTGATTAAAACAAAAATGGGATCGCCCCATGTTTAGTTGAATTGAAAAAAATAAACAACGTCCTAATTTATTGTTCTACTCTGGGGCTCCGTTTTTCTGTAGCCCAATTTCGTTGTTCCTTTGATATTACGTATATGATCTAAGTCATTATTAGAACTGTTCTTAGTAATTTTTTTCTAATCGATTCTTTTATTTTTTTTGCTCGCCGTTTTTTCCCGTCAGTTAATTTCAATATTTGAACGTCTTTTTTTCTCTGCCTCTTTTCCAAATGTGCGAAATTGCTGTACAAGAGAATCTGTAAATTCACTTATTGCGTCGTGACGAAAAGATGCTTTATAAAACGTCAGTATGATAACTGGTCAAACAAGTATCATGTGAACCTTCAATATCTGGGTATTTTTGTTAATCAAATACATAAATAAATATTGAGTCTTAATTTTGCCTTCATCCGTTATCCCAGTCGAATACGTGTGATTCAACGGAGTAGACCGTGGTTAAGATTAACTGAATGCGATGTTATTTATTAAATATATTGGTCAGCGAGAAAATACAAACAAGTAGTCCATCTTGGATAAAACTTATACAAAAATAAAATTGCATTTTTTCCAACGCATGAAACTTAAATTAATTGCACAGCTGAGAATTGTAAATTCTTATGTACACAATCTATCAAGACCGCAATGGCATTTGCGGGAGATCTGAGAAGAGCTATGAATACAATGATCAATAACGCTTCCTATTGGAAGCAATTGTTCTCGCTTGAGGCTGATGAAAAAAAAGCTCTCGGAGCCATAGAAAATGTTTCAGGCGATTGCCCAACTAAGACTAAAAACATGACAGAATGCGATAAGCTTAATTCTAAGAAATATACAATAGGGGGAAATTATTATTGTACAGTGAAAAATGAGCCTGACCGAAGCCTTAAGAAACATTGGCACTCAGTAAATGTAGACTAACTAAAAAAAAAAGCGTACGCTTTATTCAAGCATTCGCGTGTTCGAAATTCGGCAGCAAAAAGAAGCGTTGATATTTATCAAATTTAATAACTATACTGTTCGAAAAGAACTGGCAGGACGGATAGATATTAAGTTCACTTTGATTACAAGGACCGAGGTTAACTTGTACCTTCACTGACTCGTCAACGCACAAATTCGAATAAACTCTCATTGGGAATGTCAGGATATCACAATATTTAATTACATCGATAATTTCCATGTATTTACAAATTCAAAAATTGTGTCATTAAGGGGAATGGTGATAATTTTAATGCTATAATTTACAATATACAAAAAAAAACGATGTAATTGAGGATAGAAGTCACATGGCTGTGAATTGCTTATATTTGTTGGACTGGATTTTTTTAGCTTTGAAAATCGTTGATTTATTTAGAAATTAATTCATATAAAGGGAGGGCTCGTAAGCAATACAAGATGAGCTGCCATTTTGTAAATTAGAACTTCAAGATTTTATAAAATTATTATAAGCGTTGGTCAACTCGAATCCTAGAGAGCTCTGGCGCCTGCTATTTGGACATTGTCTAATCATGGCCGCTTTGGGCGAAACTAACTAATGTAACTATTGGCATGCCGAAGGAAAACACTGAAACCACAATTAATCTGACTACAAACACATTGCAGTCCGTTTGTTCCGTATATGAGCTAAGCGTCTAAGTTTGAATCCAGTGATGAGTTATATTGATTTAAAAAAAGGGTACGGGCGTTTGTTTTCTTTTAACAGGTGCAAAGCAACATGAGCGACATTACAACTGATCAAACATTCAGCATGACGTACATTATTCATTGACTTAAGCTACAGTACTTTTACAAACTAATCAGCCAACAGCTAATATGAAATTAGTTGTCATTATGTCCGCAATATTTATTAAATAGCAGATTTAAAAATCAAGTATTGAAAGAAACTGAATGAAAAACGATTCTCTGGGCTTGCTGATGAATCTGAAAACGACGGCTTTCCATTGGTCAGTTATTGCTCATTATGTGGAGTTTAGATCATAAATATTCATCACGAATCATGGACCAAAATTGGCTCTAGATTCCTGAGTCTGGTTAAAAATGCCATTGGAGAACTGTAGGGTCTGGTGTGGTGACCCAGAAGACAAAATGGGGCGTCGAACTTCAAAGTTAACCATTCAGAGATCCACCCTGGTAGTATGGCTGCTTCTTGCTTCATTATATTTACTAGGAGTTGCCTGAAGTTGAGTAATGAGTAGATGAAAACTTGCGTGTGCAATAAGTCAGGATGATACGCAAATGCTAGAGCCAACTAAGACTAAAAACATGACAGAATGCGATAAGCTTAATTCTAAGAAATATACAATAGGGGGAAATTATTATTGTACAGTGAAAAATGAGCCTGACCGAAGCCTTAAGAAACATTGGCACTCAGTAAATGTAGACTAACTAAAAAAAAAGCGTACGCTTTATTCAAGCATTCGCGTGTTCGAAATTCGGCAGCAAAAAGAAGCGTTGATATTTATCAAATTTAATAACTATACTGTTCGAAAAGAACTGGCAGGACGGATAGATATTAAGTTCACTTTGATTACAAGGACCGAGGTTAACTTGTACCTTCACTGACTCGTCAACGCACAAATTCGAATAAACTCTCATTGGGAATGTCAGGATATCACAATATTTAATTACATCGATAATTTCCATGTATTTACAAATTCAAAAATTGTGTCATTAAGGGGAATGGTGATAATTTTAATGCTATAATTTACAATATACAAAAAAAAACGATGTAATTGAGGATAGAAGTCACATGGCTGTGAATTGCTTATATTTTTTGGACTGGATTTTTTTAGCTTTGAAAATCGTTGATTTATTTAGAAATTAATTCATATAAAGGGAGGGCTCGTAAGCAATACAAGATGAGCTGCCATTTTGTAAATTAGAACGTCAAGATTTTATAAAATTATTATAAGCGTTGGTCAACTCGAATCCTAGAGAGCTCTGGCGCCTGCTATTTGGACATTGTCTAATCATGGCCGCTTTGGGCGAAACTAACTAATGTAACTATTGACATGCCGAAGGAAAACACTGAAACCACAATTAATCTGACTACAAACACATTGCAGTCCGTTTGTTCCGTATATGAGCTAAGCGTTTAAGTTTGAATCCAGTGATGAGTTATATTGATTTAAAAACGCTGCAAATGATTGTACAGTGGTTTATTATTCCTTCGCTTCAATATTGATTTATGAAGACTATCCATTTGTGATAGTAACTATTCCGAACATTTTTGTGAATGTTCTCAACGAAAAACAGATGGTAACTATAGAGGAAAAATCCGTAGCAACTATTGTAATTTTAATCATTTTTATTTTTCTTAATTTCCTAATTAAAAACTTAATTGTTTGCCTAACGGTACAGCTGGAGAGAGTGTTTGACAACCATTCCAATGAGTATAGAACGATTTTTATAGCTCCAAGAACTCTCGAGTTATGCCCTCATGTCAAATTTCTACAAATCTCCCAAATTCGGCACAAAAGCTGCGATAACTCGAGAACCAATAAAGCTATCGACCCGGCGATGGTCTCATTCGTTTCAGCGTCCAAAAATCTATATAATTTGATACCACGTACACATTTTTCTGAAAAACCTTGGAAAATATGAATTTTCTCCCCCTCAAAACCCCCCAAAAATACCCTTAAAATTGAGCTAGCAAGTTGGTTCGAAAATTGGGCCGTCGTAGGACCGAGATTGATTTTTGGTGAAAATTTCAAATTTTTAGCTCTTACAGTTTGGCCGGAAAACTGCTAACGGCGTACGGCGTACGGCGTACGGCGTACGGCGTACGGCGTACGGCGGACAGACAGAATTTTTTTTATTGGATATTCGGATTCTACATGCCTTGAAACGTAAAATATCAAATTTTGAGGGGGGGTTATAAAATTTTTTTTCTTGGGCGATTACAATGGTTTATTATTGAATAATAAACCAAAAAGGGTACGGGCGTTTGTTTTCTTTTAACAGGTGCAAAGCAACATGAGCGACATTACAACTGATCAAACATTCAGCATGACGTACATTATTCATTGACTTAAGCTACAGTACTTTTACAAACTAATCAGCCAACAGCTAATATGAAATTAGTTGTCATTATGTCCGCAATATTTATTAAATAGCAGATTTAAAAATCAAGTATTGAAAGAAACTGAATGAAAAACGATTATCTGGGCTTGCTGATGAATCTGAAAACGACGGCTTTCCATTGGTCAGTTATTGCTCATTATGTGGAGTTTAGATCATAAATATTCATCACGAATCATGGACCAAAATTGGCTCTAGATTCCTGAGTCTGATTGAAAATGCCATTGGAGAACTGTAGGGTCTGGTGTGGTGACCCAGAAGACAAAATGGGGCGTCGAACTTCAAAGTTAACCATTCAGAGATCCACCCTGGTAGTATGGCTGCTTCTTGCTTCATTATATTTACTAGGAGTTGCCTGAAGTTGAGTAATGAGTAGATGAAAACTTGCGTGTGCAATAAGTCAGGATGCTACGCAAATGCTAGAGCCATGTAGCGTTCAACCATGCCATCAATTGTGTCTTGGGGTGGTAGGAGGAAACGATCTATCTAATAACTGGTACAATAAGTGAAATGAGGATTCATTCTGGGTTGGAATCCTTCATAAGAGAGTGCATTTAAAATGAAGTTATCAGCAATGCTATTATAAGGTATCTGAGATTCGTTGGGGCCAACTCTCTGGCCTTTCAAGTCAATCCTGCCACCTCCGTCCTCCTTTCCAAATTTTTTCCAAAATACAAACAGACCTATAAATTGAGTCATTTTCAGTTTCATCACGTACCCCCATTGATTGAACATATCACTGCAGTTCTGTTGAAACGAGCTCACGGAGACAAACATGTTGAAATCACTATCAGACTTGAGTCATGGGCACTGATGTTGTTGAGCCAGCAATAGATTTTCTAGAGATAGGTCGTTTGATAGGAGGTGTCTTTGGACGGCCATTAGGTGACGTAGCGTAGCCGTCTCGATTTCCAGGTCCAAGAGATCCATCGCTAGATCTAATCGAGGCCGGGGTAGACGCAGACGTCGGGCGTCTCCCGTGTTTTATAGGGAGATCCCGATATTCGTAGATGTTCCCTGCCGACTGTGTACGGTTCTCGATGCCGGCCATTTCCGTCTCCATCTCGTTCCCCATTCCCATCATCAACATGTCCGTCCCGTAAAATCGATCTTGCTGCCTGTGAATACAACCAAAAGTTTTTAAAAAAAACTTAAACTTGATAAAACTTGGAGGCGAAACCAGAATATTATTTTTTGAGGGTAAGTTATAGCAAAAACAAGAAGGGCGCTTGATGAGGACTAATAAAATGCTATGGCAATCAACAGCCATCCATGACTATAAAAATCGACCAAGTTATCAAAACTATTTTCCATTCCGTTTTCAGATTAAAAAAATCTAGATAATTTTTCTCATTCGGTTGGAAAAACATGCGGAAACATTTGAGCCTCAGTCATGCAGTAACTGAACAATTGATAAAGAAACAGAACGTCAATAAACCTCAAGAGGATAAACTTGAATGATACAAAAATTATTTCTCATGCAACAAGTATCGAAAACGAAATTTTCTCCCGCTCAAATAACAATGCACAATCTCCTGAAACTAATTATAAAATAGAGAGTATTAGCTTTTACCGGTGTTTTTCCAGGGGAGTATTATTGGTTACTTGTATAATCATACGTCTCCAATAGGGACCACAATCCACGTCCATACGACGGTAACCATTAGATGCCAGCAGTGATTTTAGAAAGTAACCAATAATTAATTCCCACGGCCACCATAAAAAAAAAAAAAAAAAAAAAAACCTCCCTAATCTGGTTGAATTTTGTGTTACAAAATCCTGCCGTGCCTTACTATTAGCTGGGGTGTCGTCCTTTTCACTACTATATATAGTACTTTATTAATGTATGGGAGGTGCAATTTATAGTTTTTATAGTAGTTACTATAATTTGGTATGTAGGTGGAGGTGTTTTAATGTACTTTGTATCGTAAAGTAGTGGGTTTTTCAACTGGAGCAAAGTTGTAGCAGAATTAGACGTAACAACTTAAAGTTTTCCAAGATTTGTAACTTGCACAGTGGATAACTCAAACAAAAAGTCGTCAACTCAATTGTTTGAATATATCAAAAGATAGGTAATTTAATTGCTCACATTTTCCTAATGTAATGTGCCTATCCATTTTTCAACCGTTTTTGCGTTATTCAACAATATTAGTAGACTATACACGAAAACATGACATTTTTCCACTTTAAACGTTATTTTCATCTATTTAGTGGGAGAGAAACAAAGAATGAACCATATATTATTGATATACACATCATCAACTATCATTATGCTGAATTTGAGCGAAATCCATTGCAAAACATTTTTCGCAAAAAATCCAAGGGGTACCCCTGCGATTTTTTTCAACCGAACAGTTAACGATTTTTTACTCCTCTCTCAATACAGATAAAAATCTGAAATTTTTAGGAAAGTTGTGTCTTACCAAGATGTATTTTTGTGATTTTTTTTATTTCTCGGAAAAATCTGCATGTGGTCCAAAAAAATCGGTTTTTGAAAGCTCAAAAATTGGACTTTAACAGTGATTTTAGGCGTCAAAATTAATGTTAATCAATTGTTTTATTATGCAGGAGTCTTCATTTGAACGCCATACACACGTACATAGCAAAAAATTTGGTGAAAAAAATTTAATCAGAGCCAGAGAAATTATTTTCCGTAAATCGAGTTTTTCGCCGGCCGAAATTCCGAGCTCCGTAATAGTGAAAAATTAAATTTTCGTTTTAAAGCGATTTTGAAAGCTATTCTTATAGGAAATTGAACGCTGAATCCGAATTTGACGTCGAAACGACGGAAATTTAACGACAACGTCGAGTTTTTCCCAGTTTTAGTACCCAACGTTTTATGTTTTTAAACTTTGAAAATTCGTTTCAAATATTTACAGTACTGTTCAATTTTGACTAATGAATGATTCCTACAGGAAATTAGACGTAGAGTTCGAATTTGAAGTGAAAAGTATCAAATATTAATAACAGTTTTTCGAATTTCATACTTTTACAGTTTTAACTTGAGAATTTTTTCCTCACGTTCGTGAATTTTGGAGAAATAGGTTCTGTGTAAGCAAATTGAGGAAATTTAATTTAGAATCGATCAAAATAAAAGAAAGACGCGGATTTTTTTTCGAGATAGATTCCACTTTTATGTAAAGAACGTATTTTCGTTTTTCTTCGAGCGCTAATAGCTCCGCGGGGGCATAACATAAGTATATAACCAAGTACCTACACCAAATTGTAGGATTTCGATAGCTCTTTCTCGCCTTTGAGTAGTATAAATACCTGTGTAAAAGTGGTCGGTTCAAAGGTTATCGGGGAAAAACAGGCAAAAACACGCGAAAAACGGGGTCATAAAATTTTAAAGTGCAATAAAACTTGCAATATTATAGTCTACTGTCAAGTGGCTTGCCCGTGGGTTGATAAAGGGGTGACAAAATATGATCGTGCTGATATGGGTTATTTAATAATGACTAATAATTTTAACTTCACCAACGCAATTATTGATCAGGCAACATTAAAAGTGATAGTTAAAGTTTTTATTGCTACAAAAAAGTGTCACCATATTTTCACCTCGCTTTTGAAAAACGTTTTACTCACGTGATATTTTGTCTCTCTTAAAGACAGAGGGAGAAGCATGGAAGCACAACAATGACACATGAGGAGAAAATAGTATAGGTTATGATTGATGAAAGGCACGGTGAAATTCATGACGACTGCAAAAAACTTCAACATGAAGTTTGAAAATGTTAAGAGGAAGGCAATACGCAACTCGAGGAAACGAACCATCAACATAGATATAACGGTACAAGCAAAATAACTTGTGACAAAGGGAAGAAGGGGAAAATTAAGTTATTATTATTAGTAGGTATGAATAAACTTTATCAATTTTGACTTCTTCATTAGTTTTACGAAGGCGTATCATGAAGATATGAGATATTTTATATCCTTTGTCACAAATTGTAAAATAAGGGGTTAGTTTAGTAGTAAAAGCTAAGTGTGTTAGTTAACAGATGACACAAACAGGCATACGAACTTTGTCTAATACCTCTTAGCGTTCCTCCACAGTATGCAAAATATAACTACGACGACAATGAGCAGCAAATTTGTGCCGGACATCGTCCAGAAAGCGATTTGCAGCGGCTCTTTAGGCTGCCACCAATACTGTGAACAAACAACAAAAATTAGACCGGGTTAGACGGTTTTATTTTAATAAAATGTTGTTTTTAGTTTTAAACAAAATGAAAAAATAAAATAAAAAATACGACGTTAATGTATCACGTTGTGCAGAATATGATTGAAACTGGAGGTGACACAGTCCAGCATATCTCATCAGAGAGGTGGCCACTATTCGATATAGCTTTGAGAAGCTCATCTAAAATGGTCAGTAAAGACTTTTTCTTCTTCTTCTTCTTCTTAGGGGGTTTTCAGAGGCTTTGGAAACGGGTGGCTTTCTATCACCCTTAGGATGGATGAAGGGGTGAAAAAGATCGGCCAGACCAGAATAAAAACTTGGAGAATCAGTCGCCTCGTTCTTCCCAAACTCAACAGCAAACCCCACGGCTATTCGATAATAATCTTTAGGCAACTGCTTGAAGAAAATTCTAAAAGTTTAGCTGCTTTCCCGAATCACACAACTGGTAAAAACATCTCTCCCTTCCAGCTCTTGCACACTGATGACTTGCAGGATTTATGGACCCGGGATTTGATAGCAGTGTATCAAGACCATCAAGAGGAAATAGGGAAATTTGAGCGATTTGATCTGTTAATGAAGCTGCTCAGAGATGTTGTTTTCTATATTATAAAAATTTATCCGATGCAAGTTTGTCTAGCAGTTTGTTGTTTTGTCGGGAATCGGCACAGAATTTTTTTTTCAATGATCGCAGTACATGCCTTGCGAATAAACGAATGATGGCTCAAAGACCTAGAATCCCACCAGTAAAAACAGGGTTTCTTGCAAAGTTTTCAAGACTAAAAAATGGCTCAAACGGAATGGAGCAACCACTCTGTTTACGTCAGGAGTGCTCTAGCCCTGGGAGTAGGGCAGGGATGGTTTGGTGGATGGAAAGTAGAGGTAAATGATACTGAGCTCAGGACGTGTGCTTGGCTACTTTTCGATTGTGATTCTCTTTTCTCAATGATTACTGTTTCAATGTTTTTTAAGGATTCCGATTCCTCTTGAAAATAGTGACTAAAGGGATGTATAATAATAATTATTGAAGATCACATTCGGTAAGAGAAATTGGTACTAATGCTCGATTAGCCTCACTGAATCAAATCTGCATGGTTAACTCAAAACGAATCAAGTTCTACTGGATTATAGCAAGCTGGATCAAGCCGATACAAAATCAATAGTGTGATCTCATGTAATTAGCCATTGTCAAGTTTTGGTGTTCCATCACTTCAATGACGCTTCGAGCTTGGTCATCAGGCTGCGGTTCAACTTCAAAGGCATCAATGCCACTTAATTCACGTTCAACACAATTACCCACTCAATTGAATTGTACCTCAGTAAATGGTGGATACGTTGGTATAATGATGCCCACAACTGTAGGTAGGTACCAAGTCCAGAACGCCGACTCAGTCTGGCGATAATTGAGCAGTATGGAAGAATTATATGTTGTATTAAGATTGAGGTATTTCAGCCATCCGTGCATTGCCTTTTCGAAATGCAGGCCCAGAATTTGTTGAGGCGTCGGGTTCCTGGAAGAGAATGACAAAAATGTTTTAACGACTTGTGAATAATGGGAATGGAATTCAATCGCTTTGGAAATGTTGACACTGACCCGTAACGAGCGAAATCCGTGTAGGCCTTCATGAAGAAGTGGCTCATGTTTCTGTCATTGTTCGTCCACGATTCTTTGTCGAGTTGAAACTTTTCGGGGAAGAATTCTAAAAAGAGAGCGAAACAAATAAATGGTAACTACAATGCCACGATAGGTGCATTGGTGAAGTTCTTCAATGAAAACAATTGGCGAAAGAGAAACAGAAAGAGAGAAATGCGATATTGTCAAAATGCGTGAAATTTGCCAATCAGACTGCAGTCGGCTCGTCCCGTTTCCACTGTTTCTACGCTATCCGTCAGCATGTAAATCCGTTTTAAAAACAACTCTCCGAAAATACAGTTAACCCGATTATTTGTTCGAGAGAAAATTTTGCAAACACTAAGTTCATCTCTTGATGCTTGAGAAATGCGTACACGTACGCTTTGTTGGATCGCTGTTCGAGTGGAAATGTGTTGGAAAAACCTCGAAAAAATTGAAGTGGTTTGGTAGGTAAATAGGAAGAGCTGGGAAGCGAAAAAATATAAGCGGCGTGGACTTGTAGGGCCATTGTCAGCAGTGGCTCTCGACTTTGCAATTGTGTAACAGCGAGCGAGGGAGAAAATACGGTAGGTATACCTTTATCCATGAATGGAGCGCCTGTTAAGAGAAGATGTTCTATGTCGTGCGGTGCTTTCCGCCATTGGGGATAATTCAACGCTTCTATTGTCGTGTTCATGACGTAAAAAAAAACTGGCACCCTTTGTTCGACGAGCAGCTTAATAATGTGGTCGACGGGAGCTCTGTAGAGGAAGTCTGACATCAGCTTTACGGCGGAAAAAAGAAGAAAACGAGAGTTAAAAATAATATACGGAGACAAACCATACGAGAGAAAAATCATGTGTGTTCAAATAGAAAATTTCCTATTCTGAGTTAAAATGGTCTTGGCATGTCAGATTATTGATGGATGTTTGAAAATTTCAAAAGAACTCTTCAGTACCGCAAGAATACCTCAGCTTCAAAAGAATACCCCAACTTTAAACTAAACTACCATTCTGCAATTTGCAATTGCATATTCTTAACTCACGTCTATATATTGCTCTCTAATATGCGTCACGTTCTTCGGATCTGGCCAGTACGTGTATTGGTATTTGATCGCTCGAAAGATGCCATCTTGGTTGATCGTGTAGTTGTAGCGAAGGACGAATTCGCGTATTTTTTGGTCGAAAAATTCTTCGGTGACTTCAAAATACGGAGCCAAAGATTGATTATTGTCTGAAAATTAAATGTTGTGTCTTTTACCACTATAAAAAGCACCCAGGAGCACTACGAGCCAATATAATAATATATAGTGATTATATTTATTATATTATTATCTTTAATAAAATTACACTTTTTATGATGTTCATCGAAGTTCAACTACAAACAAAATTTCTCATAAAACGACTACAATTCAATACGTACAAATTAAATGAGCAGCTTCCTGCGTAGTTACACCCGCCATATAAGCGAGGCCTCGGTTAAGGTTTCGATTTTGAATTTCAAATTTGGGCGTGAAATTGGCGAATGACCAGTCGACAGATTTCCAGCCTTCGTACCATCGATCACCGGGGACGGTGAAATCTCGGTCAAAAGTAGGCGCCCAAGGGAACAGTCCCACTTCCGGCTAAAAAATGTAAAAAATAGAAGAGGAAAATTACAACAAAGTAAAATTAATGAAAAAGGGTACAAATTGTTGAACAGTGGTAGGTTATTTCTTTGCTTTTGATAGTAATCATCGCAAAACTTTGTTAACATTTCCACATAACAAAATACTGGTCACATTGGTCTATAAAGGGCTAACTCGTTGGTAAATTGGTAAACATTTCAATTTTAAATTTATTCATTTTTCTTAATTAAATAATTTTTTGTCGGATTTATTGCCTAACAACACAGCTGAAGAAACAATAAACTTTAACAATCATTCGAACGACTACAGAACAAAATTCTTATAGCTCGACAAATTACTCAGTTCTACCATCTTGCCAAATTTCTCAAAATAACGAAAGTTCCACACAAAATCTACGATAACTCGAGAACTATAACATATTTATATCAACCGCTCTGTGATCTCATTCCACTCAACGCCCAAAAACCTATGAAAATTGATATCAAACACCTGTGTATCAAAACGTTGGAAAATACGAATTTTCTCCTGTTTAAAACCCCTCAAAAACACCCTTTAAATTGAGGCAGCGATTCGGGTAAAGAATTGATCTATTTTCAGACCAAAAACGATTTTTGATGAAAATTTCAAGTATGTAGCTAATATAGTTTCCTTGAGAAAAGTGTTGACGGCGGACGGACAGAATGTTTTAGTTTATTATTCAATAATAAACCATCGTAATCGCCTTAGAAAACCATTCGCCTATCTCAAAATTTGACATTTTCGTTTCAGTTACCAAAGTAGAACCCGATTACCCAATAAAACAAAATCTGTCGGCCGGCCGTACGCTGTCAACACTTTTCTGATGTAACTATAATAGGAAATTCTTGAAAATCTATCTTGGTCTCAATTCTTTAACCAAATAATATATAATAAATATAATATATAATGACCATAACTGCTACGGAGTTTTCCAATATAGTAACGTTCACAAATACTGTTCGGAATAGTTACTAAATAGACTACAGTGGTTTATTATTGAATAATGAACTAAAAATGTATCATACCTGTATAGAACTTTTTTTGAGACGAAATCTACTTAATAAGGGCAAAGAGGAGAAGCCTTAACTGATTTATACCTTCAACGAGCAATTTACTCGGATTATGTCGAAAGCATTGTACGTTACATTGTTTTTAGCATCGAATACTCTTTCTTACAGAAATTCATTTTGCACGAAAACTTAACCTGTTATCGTCAGGTCGTCATTATTTCAGAATTCGGTCAAAAAGAGATCCCCAGAGACTTACTCGGAAGTCATTAGCGTTTCCAAGTTCGCTGAAACTGCGGTGACGGCTCAAACAATCGACTATTTTCCAAGACGAATCGATCGAGCATCCCAAGTGACGGGCGAAAACTTTGCTCGTGTTTTGCACTCGGTAACGGTCCTCGATAAAAGCCCATTCAGCGAGTGCTGATCCGCTCTGAAAAATAGGAGAACAAAAAATTATTTTTTATATTAAAATAGAAATTACGGTGTTTTACCGTTTCGCCAATTTTCGAGTGGAATAAACTACTTCGAAACAGTGCACAGACAATAATATTTTTGGAATTTTGAAACAGTGCACAGACAATAATATTTTTGGAATTCAAATTCGACAAGTAGAATGCAAAATTGCAGTAGCTACCTGGGCTATAACTCGAGCTATGAGGCTTCGCGTTCTCGGGTTAACCATGAGTAAACCTGCGGATGCAGCTCCAGCATCTGGACCGAACAGTGTGATCGAGTCGCGGTCACCGTTGAAGTAGCCGATGTTTTCATGGATCCACCGAATAGCAAGGGCTTGATCCAAAAGGCCGTAGTTACCTGGCGAGTTTGCATCTCCAGTGCTCAGGAAACCTAAGGTGAATTTATCGGTATAAAAACGCTCAAAAATCATAATATCAACAGTTTTTGCGTTTGAGTTTACCAACCTAATGCTCCGAGACGATAGTTGATGGTGACGATGACGACGTCGTAGAAAGCGGCCATCATGTGCCCTGGGAATAAATTCGAGGCCCCATGGATAAAGTCGCCTCCATGGATGTAGACCATTACTGGGTACTTCAGCGCTAATCCGGAACCAGTCTGGGGGCAAAAAGTATCACAAATAAAACGCGCGAAGTTCGCTTTATCAGTTTGTTTTAGTGATAACCGAAGTTCTAAACGCAAGAAAGTTGGTTAGGGCTGGTTGTAAAAGTACTAACCAGCCCTAACCACTTTTCCTACGATTCAGAACCAGACCAACTCTCCACCCTCAACTTGCTCGAAGATTACCTTTAATCAGTTATCATAACACTCATTCTGGTACTGATGTTGGTGATGGTACTGATACTGATGGCAAAAGCAGCTCACTAATTCTTTCTATTCATTCCAGTATACATTTCTATTTGTTTTATCATGGTTTCTATGCGAAATTTAATCAACGATTCTTTGAATTATGAACAATACTAAGGATTCAAAGGATCCTTTCTCGTAATGCGCCGACAGGAGGAGAACGTATTTGCTGCAAATTGTATCCACTGAGATCAAAAAGGGCACATTCCGGACAAAAAGGGTTAATTAAAGCTTGTTATGGAGCCCAGTAGATAAATATTCCAGCAGGATGGAACATGATGGAAAAGTAACACTACACGAGAGTTCAAAGGATGCCCATCTCTAACGCTTTGCTCGAAAGCAGATGCTCCTACTTATGGAGCTGGGGCATAGTGATTAGGCGGTAATTAGCGAAGGAAGAGGCTTTTGGAATTTTCAGTCCATAACTGGGTCTTTCAAGGGGAAATATCTGCTTAAGAAGAATAAAAAGGAAAGCAGCTTGAGATAAATGGTTGTTGTATCAACAGCTGGGTGCTTTAATTTTGAAATGCGACAAATAATAAGTGTTGAATTCAAGTGTTCAGTTGGAATATTTTAGTGGAATTTAAATGATTTCAGAACTATTCTCGCTCTACGAATTTTCAAATACTCAAATGTGCCTGTAGTTTACGCCGTCCTAGTTGTAAAAAAAAAAAAAAAAAAAAAGATTTACTTACAGCTGGCGTGTAAACGTTGAGGTACAGGCAGTCTTCGTGTACATCACGGATTCCTTTTGTAGCTCCAGTGTAGCGGTTCGGCTGAGGGCACGCTGGCCCAAAATCCACCGCGTGAAGCACTTGTTGCCAACCCGGATGGGGTCTAGGGGGCTGCAAATGGAAACTGAGATGAAGCAATTTCAGACAGTGTCAATACATGCCACGACTTAAAAACGCTGGGATATTGCCACAGTAGTGGAATTCCCATTCGTGAAAATTGAAACTAACTAAGCAAAGTACGAGTGGAAACCTATTCAGACCTGGATTCAGTACGAAATTACGATTGAGTCGCACAAAGTGGATCTTGTCGGGGCAAAGGTAATACGGAGGAGAGGAATAATCATTTGCTGAAGTGAGAGAGTTGAAAGCCAAGAAGATTGGTCTTTCTTTGATTTACTTCGAACAATAGCTGTGAATCGAGTTGGGAACTTTCTCAAAAATGAACTCCAAGAAACGAGGTAAAGCTCGATTTCTAGCCCTTTGATTGGATTAATTTCCAAGGATCTCAAGAAACGATTAGAATAGATGTAAAAATATAGCGCATTATCATTGATTAATTAATATCAATAGGATATCGGTGGGCTTTCGTCAATAAACGGGCTCTATCCGATTCTAAAGTCAATTAAAGTCTACAAATAGAAAAAGGAGCTCCAATGAATTCGAAAAAATTGAAAATTCTCAAGTAAAAAATGTGGAATAATAAAAACTCCTAATTCTCTGTTAGTCAAGTTTGAAACTTCAACAGCAAAGGAATGTAGTTTTCCTTGATTTTTTTTTTAAGAGACGACGATTTTTATTTTCTCTCTCTCTGCGTTAAATGTTCCACAGTAAAAATAATTCGAACACAAATTTGACAGATAGTAACTTATTTTGTATCTTAGTAATAACCCGTCATTTCCTTTGTCCTAAAGGAGTAGAAAATAGTTTTAATTGTCTAGTCCAATATGACACATCTGGGTTTAGGCCATTCGCTACGGCTGTAAGGATGAAGCCATCAAGCTCAAAGATCAATATCAGCTTGTCCTTCCAAGTTAGTAAGTTCGACCACCGAAGCTGGAAAGTGGGAATAAAGTTTCTAGCTAAGTCCGTAAGGACAACATTGGGCCATAATCCTTTCAATACTCTCCTGAGTCAACTGTGACGTTGAACACGGCCAACAAAGTGACTAGGAACTACAGATTCCACGTAA
Organism: Tupiocoris notatus; assembly: GCA_037159825.1. Taxonomy (NCBI): domain Eukaryota; kingdom Metazoa; phylum Arthropoda; class Insecta; order Hemiptera; family Miridae; genus Tupiocoris; species Tupiocoris notatus. The sequence goes on from JASJUZ010000178.1 coordinate 308,738, forward strand.
GTTAAAATTCGGCCAGATGAAACATTCAATTTGGATTCTATAAACGTTTTGAGAGGCCATTTGATGCATGAGGCGCCATTTGTTGAGTAAAAAAAACGCGATAATAGATCGTAGAAGTGGAAATAGAATAGAAGAGATTTGATTTTGATTAAGAAATCACCTTTTTTTTCAATTTTTCGCCGATTCAACAGGAGAGAATAGTGGGGAACATTGTCAATTAGCGAGGCGAGCGATTACTAAAGAGGAAAAAATTTCAGACAGCTCTTTTTTAATTCATCCCCAATAAAATCCACCTAAAATTCATACATGCCAGAAAACCAATTGCAATGTTCAGGTAATTCGTATTACGTTAACTTTGCACGCCAAATAGACTCGGTAAACCCGCAAAAGATTTTCGTCTGTGATAAGTAGATGAATCAGTATCGTTAACGTTATTGAAGCGAGATCATTGAGTAGCGGATGTAGTGCGAACTCCGGTATGAATGGATGACTCAAAGTGGAGTAAGGCGTGACGTAAAATACAAGATGCTTTCGGCAAACAGCGATGAATCGTCACAGTCATTAGATTGGATTGGGCGAGGTCACCATTCGGTTCGTTAGAGCCATTTTACTTCAATTCTTGCCGGTCAACTAGAGCGAGACTCAACATGAAGGAGCAGAGTATGACTCATTCATTCATCGTTGAAATTCTTGAGTAATTATGTCCGCGCACGAAACTGCTCGAAATATGGATGGTTGCAATATTTCGAGAGACACTGTTCGTGTTGAACTTCCTTGTTCGGCGATTTTCCGTTTGGATAACTCCGGCGCTTTTTTTATCACATTGAACGAAAAGTCGATACAGAAAAGACGGCTTATTTCCAAACGTATGTAACTATACTACATACTCCGTAAATAGACTTTATGTGAATATTTCTTTTCCCTTCCTTTATTTTCACTTTCCTGGGAAAAAATGGCACTTAACTTATGTCAACGGAATATAGTCGACTGGGTTGTGACCCAAAATGGAGAAGGGTTCAGTCGAAAGTAAACGTATTTCGGAAGCCTTAAGCCCTCTACAGACAAGTGTTTGAAAAACAATGTCGAGCCTCTAAGAACGGACGAACGGGTTTGCCGTGAAGCCACGACGGAATTTCAATTATAAGGATGCCTTTTTTTATAGATAAAAAAGGTATTTATATTTATTCTCCAAATTTACACGTGTTTCAATACTTTAAGCCATCGATGGCATTGAAATAAGTGCAAGTGTTTCAAAACATTAATCCTTCAACGCTTAAGCCCTACAAGGGGGGTGATCGACTATAGGACGCTGAATCGGACTATAACGAGATCAATAGCCTTTTGTGGAAAATTTTCGAGATTTTCAGAAATTCGGGTTGAGATTTTTCCTACCAATAAAAACCCTTTTACATTCGTTGGAATGGTCGTCAAACACTGTCTTCAGCTGTATCGTGTTGCAAAAAATTGAACATTAAAAGAGAGAAAGAATAATATAAAGATATATGAGATGAAGAAAAATCTAAACAAATAATTTTACCATGGTTGCTTAGGAGTTTCCCTTAAATAGTAAAAAAATTTATATAATTTATCGAAGAATAATATAATTTTATGAGATAAGGAAAAATCTAAATAAATGATTTTCAGCAGGTGTGAGGAGGAAAAACCAGGCGACTCACTCTACGATTCTTTATTGGCTGGCCGAGCCCTTTTGCTCATTCGGGCATTTTGGATTTTATGGCTCCATTAAACCCAAAATGCCCGAATGGGCGAAAGTGCTCGGCCAGCCAATAAAAAATCGTAGAGTGAGTGGGTCGGCCTGGTTCCGGAACTGGTTCCGGGTCGGAACTGGTTCCGGAACTGGTTCCGGGTCGGAACTGGTTCCGGAACTGGTTCCGGGTCGGAACTGGTTCCGGAACTGGTTCCGGGTCGGAACTGGTTCCGGGTCGGAACTGGTTCCGGGTCAGAACTGGTTCCGGAACTGGTTCCGGGTCGGAACTGGTTCCGGGTCGGAACTGGTTCCGGAAGGGAACTGGTTCCGGGTCGGAACTGGTTCCGGAACTGGTTCCGGGTCGGAACTGGTTCCGGAACTGGTTCCGGGTCGGAACTGGTTCCGGAACTGGTTCCGGGTCGGAACTGGTTCCGGAACTGGTTCCGGGTCGGAACCGGTTCTGGGTCGGAACTGGTTCCGGAACTGGTTCCGGGTCGGAACCGGTTCTGGGTCGGAACTGGTTCCGGAACTGGTTCCGGGTCAGAACTGGTTCCGGAACTGGTTCCGGAACGGAACTGGTTCCGGAACGGAACTGGTTCCGGAACTGGTTCCGGGTCGGAACTGGTTCCGGAACTGGTTCCAGGTCGGAACTGGTTCCGGAACTGGTTCCGGATCGGAACTGGTTCCGGAACGGAACTGGTTCCGGAACTGGTTCCGGGTCGGAACTGGTTCCGGAACTGGTTCCGGGTCGGAACTGGTTCCGGAACTGGTTCCGGGTCGGAACTGGTTCCGGAACTGGTTCCGGGTCGGAACTGGTTCCGGAACTGGTTCCGGGTCGGAACTGGTTCCGGGTCGGAACTGGTTCCGGAACTGGTTCCGGGTCGGAACTGGTTCCGGGTCGGAACTGGTTCCGGAAGGGAACTGGTTCCGGGTCGGAACTGGTTCCGGAACTGGTTCCGGGTCGGAACTGGTTCCGGAACTGGTTCCGGGTCGGAACTGGTTCCGGAACTGGTTCCGGGTCGGAACTGGTTCCGGAACGGAACTGGTTCCGGAACTGGTTCCGGAACCAGTTCCGACCCGGAACCAGTTCCGGAACCAGTTCCGACCCGGAACCAGTTCCGGAACCAGTTCCGTTCCGGAACCAGTTCCGATCCGGAACCAGTTCCGTTCCGGAACCAGTTCCGGAACCAGTTCTGACCCGGAACCAGTTCCGGAACCAGTTCCGACCCGGAACCGGTTCCGACCCGGAACCAGTTCCGGAACCAGTTCCGACCCGGAACCAGTTCTGGAACCAGTTCCGACCCGGAACCAGTTCCGGAACCAGTTCCGACCCGGAACCAGTTCCGGAACCAGTTCCGACCCGGAACCAGTTCCGGAACCAGTTCCGTTCCGGAACCAGTTCCGATCCGGAACCAGTTCCGGAACCAGTTCCGACCCGGAACCAGTTCCGGAACCAGTTCCGACCCGGAACCAGTTCCGGAACCAGTTCCGACCCGGAACCAGTTCCGACCCGGAACCAGTTCCGACCCGGAACCAGTTCCGGAACCAGTTCCGACCCGGAACCAGTTCCGGAACCAGTTCCGACCCGGAACCAGTTCCGGAACCAGTTCCGTTCCGGAACCAGTTCCGATCCGGAACCAGTTCCGGAACCAGTTCCGTTCCGGAACCAGTTCCGGAACCAGTTCTGACCCGGAACCAGTTCCGGAACCAGTTCCGACCCGGAACCAGTTCCGTTCCGGAACCAGTTCCGGAACCAGTTCCGGAACCAGTTCTGACCCGGAACCAGTTCCGGAACCAGTTCTGACCCGGAACCAGTTCCGGAACCAGTTCCGACCCGGAACCGGTTCCGACCCGGAACCAGTTCCGGAACCAGTTCCGACCCAGAACCAGTTCCGGAACCAGTTCCGACCCGGAACCAGTTCCGACCCGGAACCAGTTCCGGAACCAGTTCCGACCCGGAACCAGTTCCGGAACCAGTTCCGACCCGGAACCAGTTCCGGAACCAGTTCCGACCCGGAACCAGTTCCGACCCGGAACCAGTTCCGGAACCAGTTCCGACCCGGAACCAGTTCCGGAACCAGTTCCGTTCCGGAACCAGTTCCGATCCGGAACCAGTTCCGGAACCAGTTCCGACCCGGAACCAGTTCCGGAACCAGTTCCGACCCGGAACCAGTTCCGGAACCAGTTCCGACCCGGAACCAGTTCCGACCTGGAACCAGTTCCGGAACCAGTTCCGACCCGGAACCAGTCCGGAACCAGTTCCGTTCTGGAACCAGTTCCGATCCGGAACCAGTTCCGGAACCGGTTCCGACCCGGAACCAGTTCCGTTCCGGAACCAGTTCCGGAACCAGTTCTGACCCGGAACCAGTTCCGGAACCAGTTCCGACCCGGAACCGGTTCCGACCCGGAACCAGTTCGGGAACCAGTTCCCACCCGGAACCAGTTCCGGAACCAGTTCCGACCCGGAACCAGTTCCGGAACCAGTTCCGACCCGGAACCAGTTCCGGAACCAGTTCCGTTCCGGAACCAGTTCCATTCCGGAACCAGTTCCGTTCTGGAACCAGTTTCAACCCGGAACCAGTTCCGGAACCAGTTCCGACCCGGAACCAGTTCCGGAACCAGTTCCGTTCCGGAACCAGTTCCGTTCCAGAACCGGTTCCGACCCGGAACCAGTTCCGGAACCAGTTCCGGAACCAGTTCCGGAACCAGTTCCGGAACCAGTTCTGACCCGGAACCAGTTCCGGAACCAGTTCCGGAACCAGTTCCGGAACCAGTTCTGACCCGGAACCAGTTCCGGAACCAGTTCCGACCCGGAACCAGTACCGGAACCAGTTCCGACCTGGAACCAGTTCCAACCCGGAACCAGTTCCGACCCGGAACCAGTTCCGGAACCAGTTCCGTTCCGGAACCAGTTCCGACCCGGAACCAGTTCCGGAACCAGTTCCGGAACCAGTTCTGACCCGGAACCAGTTCTGACCCGGAACCAGTTCCGGAACCAGTTCCGACCCGGAACCAGTTCCGGAACCAGTTCCGACCTGGAACCAGTACCGGAACCAGTTCCCTTCCGGAACCAGTTCCGACCCGGAACCAGTTCCGACCCGGAACCAGTTCCGGAACCAGTTCCGACCCGGAACCAGTTCCGGAACCAGTTCCGACCCGGAACCAGTTCCGGAACCAGTTCCGATCCGGAACCAGTTCCGGAACCAGTTCCGACCCGGAACCAGTTCCGGAACCAGTTCCGGAACCAGTTCCGTTCCGGAACCAGTTCCGGAACCAGTTCCGTTCCGGAACCAGTTCCGGAACCAGTTCCGTTCCGGAACCAGTTCTGACCCGGAACCAGTTCCGGAACCAGTTCCGACCCGGAACCAGTTCCGTTCCGGAACCAGTTCCGGAACCAGTTCCGACCCGGAACCAGTTCCGGAACCAGTTCCGTTCCGGAACCAGTTCCGGAACCAGTTCTGGAACCAGTTTTGACCCGGAACCAGTTCCGGAACCAGTTCCGACCCGGAACCAGTTCCGGAACCAGTTCCGTTCCGGAACCAGTTCCGTTCCGAAACCAGTTCTGACCCAGAACCAGTTCCGGAACCAGTTGCGTTCCGGAACCAGTTCCGGAACCAGTTCCGTTCCAGAACCAGTTCCGTTCCGGAACCAGTTCCGACCCGGAACCAGTTCCGACCCGGAACCAGTTCCGACCCGGAACCAGTTCCGACCCGGAACCAGTTCCGACCCGGAACCAGTTCCGACCCGGAACCAGTTCCGACCCGGAACCAGTTCCGGAACCAGTTCCGACCCGGAACCAGTTCCGGAACCAGTTCCGACCCGGAACCAGTTCCGGAACCAGTTCCGATCCGGAACCAGTTCCGGAACCAGTTCCGACCCGGAACCAGTTCCGGAACCAGTTCCGGAACCAGTTCCGTTCCGGAACCAGTTCCGGAACCAGTTCCGTTCCGGAACCAGTTCCGGAACCAGTTCCGTTCCGGAACCAGTTCTGACCCGGAACCAGTTCCGGAACCAGTTCCGACCCGGAACCAGTTCCGTTCCGGAACCAGTTCCGGAACCAGTTCCGACCCGGAACCAGTTCCGGAACCAGTTCCGTTCCGGAACCAGTTCCGGAACCAGTTCTGGAACCAGTTTTGACCCGGAACCAGTTCCGGAACCAGTTCCGACCCGGAACCAGTTCCGGAACCAGTTCCGTTCCGGAACCAGTTCCGTTCCGAAACCAGTTCTGACCCAGAACCAGTTCCGGAACCAGTTGCGTTCCGGAACCAGTTCCGGAACCAGTTCCGTTCCAGAACCAGTTCCGTTCCGGAACCAGTTCCGACCCGGAACCAGTTCCGACCCGGAACCAGTTCCGACCCGGAACCAGTTCCGACCCGGAACCAGTTCCGACCCGGAACCAGTTCCGACCCGGAACCAGTTCCGACCCGGAACCAGTTCCGTTCCGGAACCAGTTCCGACCCGGAACCAGTTCCGGAACCAGTTCCGTTCCGGAACCAGTTCCGGAACCAGTTCCGACCCGGAACCAGTTCCGGAACCAGTTCCGACCCGGAACCAGTTCCGTTTTTTTTCTTCTATATTTGGATTGAAATTGATTTAAAGTATGTCATCAGATTTTGTGGTGAGTTAGACATTTTTTATGAGCAATTACAATAGTGTGTTATGGAATAATTAACCAATATGTACTCAAAATTTTGGGTAGGGATGCAACGGAACCAACTTTCGACAAATTTCCAGGTACTCCAGAAACGCGAAAGAAGAAAGCTGGATCCAAACTTCCTTAATAGTAATATGAGTAGCGTAAATCCATCAAAATGATGTAAGTTGAGAGGTTCTTCCTTTCCGTCGCAATTATTCATTGGGAGAAGAGCTCGCTTTTTATTCCATCCCTTATTTCAATATCCCCTGCTTGGGTAGTATGAATCTTTAACAGACAACTTCATTAACTTTTGCTGATCTGAGACACTCGTTAGCTTCAAGTTCTTACATTCAAAGTTGGATGGAATTTTAACGAGAACACGGACGAGAACTGACAGGCGCGTTCTGAACCATTGAAACTTCTATTTCGCTCAACTTTCAACCGCGTTCATCAGTTGATTCCTACCTAAACATTCCAAGCAATAGAAGTGCGTTCATCCCCTTAAGCGATGCACGGTTCTTTTCAACAAGGCATTTTCTAGGCTTTACAAGGGGTGGTGCTAGTTTGAAAAGCATTTCTTAAAAAATGAGACGGAAAAATAATTTTTCTGTCAATGGGATGTGAGGGGGAGAAAAACCGGGCAAATCATTCTCCGATTCTTTATTCGCTTGCCGGGCACTTTCGCCCGTTCGGGCATCTTCAGTCAGTCGACTGGTTTTTCTCCCCCTCACACCCCACTGACATCAAGAAATGTGACGGCAAGGAAAATAATTTTTTTTTTTGTTTCATGCTGCTGCTTACAATGGCAATATTTTCGAACTTGAAGGCGAGGCTTAGTACGAAAAAATTAATAAAGTGCATACATTAAAAAAGTTTTCCTAACAAAAAAATAAATATACATTAGGCGTAGAAATTTGATTAAAACTGACTCACCTTGAAGCGCCCCTGGTCAGTGGGAGGGAGTGCATACGGGATCCCAAGGAAGACGGTAACATTACCCTGCACGCGTTCAACTTGGCCCCGGAAGACTCTAAATCCAGGGCTGGGATTGTCGTACACATAGACGCGGAAACCTTGCACCTGGCCGTATGCTGTCGTCACGATTACATCTCGATCCGTGTCCTGGCGTGGAGAATCGGGTCGCTGGCGGCCTTGCAAGTCAGCACGCCAACCAGCCAGGATACCGGGCAGTTGGTTGCCGGCTTGCTGTAACAAAAATTGAAAATAATCACTGATTTTGAAGAGAGTGGCACGAATCTATTGGCAGTTTAGTATGATAAATCAAAAGCACTGCTCCAACTTTGTCGTACAAAGCCTTGTCTTATGAGCAACATCAACACCTCATCGTTCGTCAGCATTGGGCATTGCATATTATATCGATTATTCTAATTGTATGCAAATCCGAAGATGCCAAGAGGTCAATGTCCCAATGTTATGGATAGCTCTTGTTTTAATCCTTATCTGCTGAAACAACGTCATCAAGCGGTCGGTGAGACTCAAATTGCTTGGTTACTGCCGTCAACTCCCTTTCTAAATCCCTCTTCGCAACTCCTAGGGCATGATTTGAACCAAGCCTTTTTAGTGTGTCGGATTTGACACAATTCAGTTCCTGGAAATGAAGAGCGACTTTCCCTTCGATTATTCGTGAAACTAAAGACAAAGAAACCAGAGTTCATTTTCATTGACAGCTTGTACCTTATATGAATGTAACCATTGCGGGGAAAGATTCTCGAAACGGAAAAAGGACATCCGTTTAGTTCCACCACCACAAGGACAACATCGCTAATGACATATATTTTATATCTCTTCATAACGACACTGCTGAGCGTGCTTCCGAACGCATCCTCCAATGTAGTTCGCTCTTCGTAGTGCGTACGATTCTACTTTCCTTTTCCCACGGAACTCAATCATTAGACCTCGCGTTTTTATTATTCACCTACCCACACAGATTCGGATCTCATTTTTTTTTTACACAATGTTAATACAATGGTTGATATAATTGATGAATAATAATGAATTTTCGCCAAAATGTTCGGGCCGATGATGCCCCAATCCATGACCGAGGCTATCTCAATTTCAAATAGTTTTTCTGGATCTGGACATTTTTTTTTAATCTCACGGTGTCAATGTCAGTCGATTCTGATGGGTGAATTGAATGTGACCGGGATAATAATTATTATCAATTATTTTATCCCAGCTTTTTCGAGCGAACTTTGAGTTTTTGAAATTTTTTTCTAAAAATATTAGAAGACAGACCTCGAGAATTTACAAAGTTGAATTCCTAATTAAATTAACGCAATGGTTTGACAAAATAAAAAATTGAAATACACATTTCGTGAGGAAGCTTACCAAAACCTTTTAGAAAATTGACTAGTAGTTAACTGTTTTTTTCTCAAGAGGTAATTGAAGCTCGGATTATGGGAAATGGACCGTGTAATCGTACATTTGGGACTGGGGGGGGGGGAGGAGAATAACTTAAAAAGATAGGAGAAAAGGTCGCCAAATTATGCTTCTCCAACTCCGCAATCACGGGAGAAGACGAGTTGAGAGAGATGTACGATTTTTAGCGTTTTCCATCGACGAAAGAATTTACGAACCCCGAAAATTCTTCACAGCAAGATTTTTTAGAGACTTAGCCTTTTCGTTACGTTTTCGCGGAATGATCAAAACTCCTCGTTTGCGTATTCTATTCGTGAAAGGCAGTGGAGCGTGTTCCTGCTTTGAAACCGCAAGATATCTCGCTCAAAGTCGCCAAAGGATTGCTACTTTCCATGTATGATATGTATTCCTTTCATACTCACCTTACGCGGAATAAAAAAGTTCCACAAAGCGATATGACCTTAGCGACTGGGAAATTGATCGTACAATAAATGGAGGGCTTTTGCTCATCGGATGACATACGTAACCTTTAGATAAATGTCAAGTGTCAAGAACTCGTAAGTAATTAGATTATTACAAATACAATTTCTAGAATCTTCATACAAGTATTCAAAATTTACGTATGCCAATTTACTAGTTAAGCTCATTAGAGTGACGTGCGATCGATATCAAGTTCATTAGAGCATTAAAACGCCCAATCAATGTCAATGACAATATCGTTTAAAGTTCATCGTAACGTGATGTGCATTTGGTGTACAAAACTAATTACTACTTGCTAATAATCCGACGAATTTACGCATCCTAAATTTTTCATTGTATAATCATACAATTTTATTCGACGTCAAATTTGGACGAGGAAGAAGATTTTTACTAAGGTAATTACTACGGTTAATTTCCCTAGAGTTATGCTCACAATCACTAGAGGTGCTCACATTCTCAGCCAGTTGACGATTTTTTGGGTCGTCAATTAATTTGAGCGTGAGCCGTTTATTAATTTTTGCATCGTTCCATATTACATTTAGCTTCGTTGAGGAGAATTGCCATCAGCAGCTATTTTTCACAGGGAAAACTCGTTATATTCTCATTTACCAAGTAGCAATGCATAATCAAACTTTTCAGTTTTGTTCCACGTTCGTTTCACGTTAGGCAAAAACTCCTCCAATTTGAAAGTGACTCGAGTTGGTTCAATATTTCCATAACTTGGCATGCTCGAAGCAGCAACGACAGACGGCGACAATAAGATAATTGCTTTCGAAGTGGAGCTTTTTGAAGCTTCTCGGCGAAGCTTTCGATTGTTTTATAATTTGCAGGCAATGAGCCGGCTTACTGATAGTAACAGATTCGGCTTGAATTCAATATTGATCCGATTTTGAGCGAATATTCCGTGGAAACGTCTTAGGTTTTGAAGAGGTTCGTCTCAAGTAAGATTTAAAGGATGCTGACGAAGAAATAGGCTAAGCAAGCGCTACTGTAGGGTCCTTAAGAAAGAATGGTATAAAATACCGATAAAGCGAAAATGCGTTGGAAAATTGGAAGGATACATCTACAATCTATTTTTGAAGAAGACGTCGAACGAGCTCGGGAAAGTTTATGATCGCATGGTTAATTGGACGCAATTCGATCGCGGAAATGTTTATGTGGAAAGTAATTTCTTCACCTCAGCCGGGCAAGTTATTTTACAACAACGGGGACGAAGAATCGATTTTCCATAAACCTACCCTGGGCAATCCGGTCAGCGGGCGAGGTTCAAAGCAAGTTCGAAAAATTCCTAACAAAGAATCCTAACCAGCGTAACTGCGACTGTGCAAGGGGAAGGGTCTGGTTGACGAGCATACCTCACTGAGCGAGGGATGGGATTACCAAAAATCAACGCGTTCAACAGCCCTTTCGGAGAGACGGAGAAATACAAAACGGAGAAATGATTGAAAATTTAGTCCTATAATTTAGTTCTACCAACATTTTTCTGCTGAAATACTACGATTTGAAGTGTTTTCTATCTATCTTTAACTCCTAAAATAAATTAAATGTGGTTTTTTACCAACTTTAAGACAAAGGAGGTAGGTAGGTACCTACTCAATTCGGTTGCACTTTTTTAATTTAGAATTTTTTTCAAGTTTTCAAAAAATCGGCCGGAATTTTTTCAAATTTTCAAATGAAATCGGCCAATGAGGTTCAATGAACTAATTAGGTATTACGTATTATCTTCTCTGAAGCTAAGAGTAGGTTTGTTAAGTGTTTAAAGTATGTTATTAGAGAGTTTTTGGAGATCATTATAACGAGGCCCGTTAACCCGTGGGTAGGACAAGCAACCGATGCTAATGGTTTTGGAGGAAGAAGGGTGCATCTATAGCATTTTCGTTCCAAACATAGCAATGTCTAAGCTTGCATAAACTCTGTATTACCCGAAAACGCTCCCATCAAACTTTCCTTGGAAACTTCCGTGTGAAACTTTGTCGGAGTTGTTTCAATGCGGCACCTTACTGAAAACGTCCATGGATAATTTTAGAATTATACTGAAAATAGCTTTTAGTGATATGTTGACGTTGTCCGTAGAAGATGGAAACATTTCAGAAGGTTGCGTTGATTGTCCGTAGAAGCAGGCAACATCTAAAAAAATCATCAAAATTCAACAAAAATTCCCCCCCACTCAATTCCCACTGGCTGGAAAACCGTGGATTGGGCCATGAAACTTTGGGCAAATGGTTCATACATAAATTGCTGCAGTTGGAGCCTTCTTGAAGAGTGTTCAATTGAGGGGAGATCGGGGAGATGAAAGATGAAACTTCAAACGCGATTTCCCAAAAATCCCATATTTTGAGTTGTTCCCTTATTCTACGACGGGTGCTATATTTCCAACCCGCTTCGCTCTAAAAGCATGAAGATCTACAAGAGAATTGATATGAAAACTACCGTATTTGAGGGTAAATATCTAGGATTCCCTTAGTTTGATGACCTGTGGTGTGATCACATAGTGCTTCCATGTTTTAGTCGGCAGACAGATATAACCAATAATAAAATCTAGAAATTCATCAAAAGTCGAAAAGTTAGTTCAATACAATATTGTTACTAAAAAACTAGTCAGGAAACCTAAATACGCATAAAATACTTCAATAACGCTTAAGTACTGTGTGAGACTACCGACACAAGAAATAAAGCTATGTGAAATTTGACATTTTTTTACGGCAAAAGTACCGAAAAAACCCGATGAATAAAAACGTTGATCGGTTTTATCCCAGAAGCACTGCGTTTTAGCCAAAATTCAATAACAGCTCATTTTTGACATTTACTTGGAGAACGTTTTCTGAAAATTTAATTGAATTTTATTCATTTTTCACGGAGATAAGACGACTTTATGTCCCTTTCAACAACGGAAACACACAGCTTTTACCACACAGTTTTAACCACACACCGAAACTTGTTCAGATAGTGTTACGGAGTAAAGTACTATGAAAATTTCTTCCGAATTCAATTTCTTTCGAATTCAACTTTTCAGAAGACCTCAATACTTCCATTTCAAAGTAAAACATAGGAGTAAAGTAGAGTTTTTGACGAACGTAGTTGAAATTCGAAAATATACCTGAACAAATCCGAATGTTCGCTCGAACTTTATTCGGGCTAAGAAATATTTGCCAAGTGCGGTGACACTTGTACACGTTGTGAGAGAAATTCACCCTCTCCGGTTTCGTCCGTAGAGAGAATTTTAAATTAGGCTTTTGCAATAAGGGAAGTACCGGTTGAAGAGGATCGCTCGTCGTCGAGGGAATGAAAGAGCGACATGGAGGACTACAGAGGGCCAAGAGAGATTAGGAGGCGGTTTCAACGCGACCGCGTCTTTCACCCGGAATATTCCGCTACGAAAACCTCGTTGTGAAGAGGAAACGATGTTTTCCTTCGTGTCTTGTAAAAACCAAAGCGCGGCCAGAATGAAACTCTAATTATTGTAACGAAGTCGTGGACCGGCTGAAATTTTCTTCATGAGCTGCTACTTGAAATAAAACACTCCGCCGGGTCATGTTTCAGCTATTTACACGGACAAACGGGGACAATATAATGTTCAGAATATGTCGAAGAAACGCGCAACTCACACGCAATTTATGAATCGCAATTTTATTTATTTATTAATTAATATTTAAAAAAAAATTAATAGGTAATTAATGAATTAATTTTTTTGTTCTCTCGAGCACCAAAGAAATGCTTCCTTACAGACGGCAGAGGCGAGGAATAGACATTCGTACGATGGGCAAAATTATTCCGTAAGTAGGACCTGAAATTGTATAGAGTTCTCGACTTTTCGGATGTTTTTGTTATTTTTTATATTAAGTGGACAATGGCTTCAAGCGACCATTCATGTGGAAACATTGCGGGCTAAGGAAATATAAGATTAAGCGAATTAAGAACGAGATTTAGGACAGGCTATTGTGAATGATTATACCAACAATTCAATAGCATCAGTTCGATTTGAAGGATCTATCGAGTTTAATTGCTTTCCGAATTCAGCTCCTGTATTACAATAGTTGCTTGGCGAAAGTTGCTCTCGTATTAGTAATGAAGGAAGCCTAAGCGTTCCGGTCACTGATTGCCGTGGGTAACAGGCACCGAGTATAGGCACTTGAGATGAGAACCGTTTCGCCTCTAACGATGGTTCAATCCGTTCTCCGGAACGTCGGCCTTATTAAAATGACCAAGTGGATCCATGGTTCTATGAATTTATTGGACGAGCGTTTCTGCTAATTTCCACGAAATTCATACATCTTTGACTAACATGGCAACTCTTCCATTTATTTCGAAATTCCTGGATCTCAAACGGAGAAACGTCCGCGTTTTTATACTGTCTAGTGCTCTCTGTAATTTGGTTGGACATTTTTGCTTTATTGTTCAGTGATAAACCATTGTAATCGCTCGCAAGATTTATTTTTCTAGCCCCCTCACGAAATTCAATGTTTTACGTTTCAAGACAAGTAAAATCCAAGAATCATATAAAACCCTGCTGATGATTCTGCAAAGGGTTATAATTCCTTAGCTTCAACTATAATTTAAGAATTCAGTCAATCTGTGATCGTTCTCACCTAACACAGATTAGTAACTACCCAGGCAACCATCGTAAATCAAGTGATTTATTTTATCTTAATTACGAGTTTCTAATTAAAAGTTTAATAATTCTCCTAATGATACGGGACGTTTAACGACCGTTCCAACGAGTATAGAACGATATTTTTTGTAGATTATATATATTTATATTTCTACACCCTCATGCCAAACATTTGAAAACTCGAAAATTCTGCCCAAAATCTGCGATAAGTTAAGAACCATTAAAGCTATCGATCCCACTGTGATCTCATTCGATTCAGCGTCCTAAAATCTATAGGTAGCTATTGATACCAAACACCAAAAACTGGAAAAAATACGAAAATTCTCTCCTTGCCCCCCCCCCCATGTAGAATTGAGCCATTGTTAGACCACTATTGATTTTGGTGAAAGTTTCAACAATTTAGATATTTTAGTTTCTTCAGAAAAGTTTCGACGGCGAACGGAGGACAGCCAGAATTTTTTCCATCGGATATTTGGATTCTACATGCCTGGAAACGTAAAATATCAAATTTTTCTCGTGACCTACTAAAATTTTTCATTATTGAATATGGGAAAAAAAATTCGTCCGGCCGCCGTCAACACTTTTCTGGAGGAATTAAAATAGCTACACGTACTTGTAATTTGCGCCAAAAAAATTCTTTCCCTGACCATGGCTCAATCTTTCAGCCAAATTGCTACCTCGATTTTAAGGGTATTTCCTGAAGGTTTTCAGAGATAGAAAATTCGCAGTATCCAACGGATTTCAAACACAGGCGTATATGGTATCAATTTCAATAGATTTTTGAACGCTGGATACAATGAGACCATAACGATGTTGATAGCTTTAATTGTTCTCGAATAATCGCCGCTTTCGTGTGTAATATTTAGAGATTTTGAAAATTTTGCGTGATGGTATAACTTGAGAATTTATGTAGCAATAAAAATCGTTCTATGCTTGATGAAATGCTCATAGAACACTTGATTAAACTGAACCGTTAGGCGAATGATCTAACTTTTAATTAGATAATTTATAAAAAATAATTAAAATTACGATGGTTGCTTAAGAGTTGTTCCTAATAATTACCAATCTGTTGTTAGATAGAAACGTTCACGAAAACTCGAGATAGCTACAATCACAAGTGCTGGTTAGGGCTGATCAATCCCTTCTTCAATCATGGTCGAAGCAAAGGAATAATAAACCACAGTAAAATCATTGGCAGCATTTTCTTTTATTCAAATGGTTCCTCTTTAAGCGCCAACCACCTAATTTGACCTCAACCTTTATCGATCGATATTACAGATTAGATTCTCTGTTAGCTATTACAGCGCAATTGAAATTGAGCTAAGCGGATTTCTAGTTGATTTAGTTTGTTTGATGATTCAAGAGTTGATTTAGTGATAGTCGAACGCGGCCACATTAGGTACGAAGGACTTGAGTAAACATCTATTATCAGACCCCCGCTTTGTCACCGGTTCGATACCTCTGCGAGATAGATATATTCGGTGTGCACTGTTTACTCTTAATCGGTCGTTTTTATTCGGCTCCAGTGACTCTCACCCAATGAATTTGTAAACTCGATCGGGCACGAATAAACTGGTCTGTTGCAACAACTTCATAGACCAGCTAGCTCTGTGATCTATATTGCTGTCACACAGTTCCCTGCAGATTTTAATCTCTCGAATCCGAGTTAAGCAAATCAGAAGCCGATAAGTTAGTTCGGGGAGGCAATTTTCTTCTTTCCGCCGGAGGAGCAGGAATACGAGAAAACATTAGGTTAATTGCCCTTCGTTGAGACCACTGTGAAACGACTCTTCCCTTTCAATGATCATCCGTTTCAAAATGATAGCTCGCAATACACAAAAAAAGTAATATTTTACCTCTCTGGACATTTATTGCTTTGATATAAATGTCAATAAAAGGAGGCTCTTTCAATACTGAAGGGGGATATTTTAGAAGAATGTTTCCTTTGTGACACTAAGGACCATGTTTGAAGTAAAAATATTATCGACGCTAAAATATTGATATTAAACCCTACATTCGAAAAATAAAATGGTCGCTTTGAAAATAATGCTCCGGAGAGGTCACGAAACCGACCAATTAGTACTACTATAATTCGCAAGCCAAGATGAGCCGTTGGATTCTTGTTACGGTGCCCGAGTTTCAGATGAAAAGTTGTTTTTGCGTATCGAATTGAAACGCGAGTCTTTGTGGACCACAACCATCAAAGCACGTGTGGCGATTTAGCTCTTAGTTGACAACGAAAGCTCCTATTAGCTGGCAATACACTCACGTCCTTTCCCTTGGAAAACCACGGCTCGTGGTGATGAAAAAATATTGTTTTTTTTTTCTTTCTGAGAATTCAGCAGAATGCCGTGAGAGGAAAATGGAAGGGGATTCACCAAGCTATGAAATGTGAACTTTGGTTGAAATTGCGCCTATGGCCAAATGATTTTGCAAGGGATGATGCCGCGTGTCATTGTTTGAAAGCAAAATAGACCATGTATAGGGAAAACGTTCAATAAAACTGTCAGTCGGTATAGCTCCGTGTAAAGCTCGACATTTCAAGAAGATCGAGAGAAAGGTCCTGAGTCAGGTACCTGACCAGTGTAATGTCCCAAGTCTGCATTGTTGCGGCTAAGGGGCAACAAAAATTAATCAAACCATTCCCTGGCAAAACCCATCTTCTATTCTTGAGTATGATAAATTAATTATTGAAAGCAGTCTTCCGCGAATCATTAGCGATTTTCATGGGGTGTGCTAACATCACCAAACACTAAATTATTTTTAAAATGATCCCATGACGCGATTATCAGAAGAAAATACTTTTGCGTGAATGGCAAGTGCGCAAATTTACGCAGACAGGTGGAATTACAGTAACTCTCTGTAAGTTTCTACAGTCGAAAAGTTCCAATGTTATTTCCAAAAACGCTTTTCAGAAGATTCTCAGACCGTTTAGTATTTACGTGCAACCATCATTGGTCCCAAATTTCTTTTTAAAATACTCTTCCTGCACATGTTTTTTGAGGGGAAATTTCTGCACGCGCTTCTCATCAAGTCGATTTGCTGACGCCGAAATTCGCGTCTTGGGCCGGAATTGTTTCGTACTGAAATTGCGAGCTCATTTATCGAACAATTGAAAACAGGAACTTTTTTCGCAGTTTTATGTAACCAATGGCGGTTGTGAGTCAACTTTTATTACTCAATGAACGCCTGTTCTGACGAAGTCCAGGATTTCCTTCAATCACCACCGTTTTCATACTTTATCGAGAATTTTCATTTTTAATTATGTTCGGTACTGATTCTTACATCAAATCGTGGGTCATCAGGCCTTGGAAGACCTTGATGGACGTCTAAATTGCCGTAGTTCGGATTGTAGGCCAATGGGTTGTAGCGATCGGGATTCCACGATGGATTGTAGCGTTCGGGTGGGATATTCGGGATTCCGGGATACGGAAGAGGAGGTCCCTGATATCCACTGCCAGGTTGCATGCCCCCGGGACTCTGCGGGTTGTTCGCCAACGGATTTCCGTACCGTCGATTGACGTAAGTGTACGTCTTGTAGTCAACGTCCGAGTCGGACGTCGACGGTGGCATATACTTGCCATCCTTGTCAAAATATGTCCGCCCGCCTTGCGGAGACACAAATGGCACAAAAGCGTAGACGACGACGTACGAAAACCACATTTTACACTATATTCACGACATTTTGATGTGCCCTCACGTCTCACAACACAAAACTGACGACGCCACGAGTACCACAAACACAGCACCACACCCACTCGGAGCGCGTCAGCGTCTACAACGAAACTGGAAATCGACTCGGCCGTTGCTACTTGAGAGCTAGCTTTGTTGTGGATTGTGATGATGTGGCCTTGGAATGGGCTCCTCCACAGTTACGGCCGGTTTGGACGATGGCCGCTTGAGTGCGCTACCTGACGGCTGCGGAGGTGTTACCTGAATGATATCGACGCTACCTGACGGGCTGGTCCAATACCTGCACTGAAGAATATCGACTCGCTTTGCAGGTGGACTTTTCTCCTAGCTACAGGTAGAAAATATGGCCAATTTGTTCGCTGGTTTCATCAAAATTTCGCTCAAAAGCGAATTTAACAGATTACGGTGAAATCTACTTTATTTGCCATAATTATTACATCTGATATGCCCAAATTTTAATTCGGTGTACAATGGTTCTAATGCCACAAAAAATATAATTTTCAAATATAAATATTTTACGGTTCAAAATTTCAGGAAATTTAAATCGATAATCATTTTAAAATTTTAATTTATCTTTTGTGAAAGTTATTTTCGTCCCATTTCCCTAACTGTATTTTCATATCTGAGGTGAGTTGGATAACGATCTCGAAAACATAAGCCTGAAGCCAATCGTGACGTCAAACTTCTTGACCCTTCCGAGATTCCAAGTTCCCGACGAAATTTGTGGAAGCGGAAGTCGAAGCGATAAGAAACTTCGCCATCGACGTGGCTTCCGTCATAAATATCAAAACGTTAATCATCGAGGAACAACCTATAGTTCCATGAATAAATAAATTTCTCCAGTTAATGCGGGCTTCCTGAGAACGCCTTAAGTTCTTCCTCGTCTAACTTGTGCTTGAGAGAATGAAGAGAAGCAAAACTTGGTGTGTTTGGGAGGTTTTCTGTAGATATCTCGTGCTATAGGCGTCAGCAGAATACGACCCAAAGTTAGAAATGTTTCTATTTACCAACTTTAAAATCCCTGCTAAAAAAACCCGGAGTTCCACCTACTCATTTAGTGGAGTGATCTGTCAGGTGGTGGAGTAGTTGACTGCTTCCCACCTTTATATTCAGAACCCATAGATTTTTTTTACCGTGGGAATGAATCGATGAGAATTGCTTTCCCGACTGTTTATCACGGAAGAAAGCCCGATTATCATGGAAGAAGAACCATGCTAATAATAAAATAACTTTCCCGAAATAGTATAATACCTGACCAACTTGAGCTATTACTTTTCTTTGAAACGAAGACTGATTGGGCCAAAACGTCATCTTTTATCAATTTTATGAAATCTGGAATTCAATATTTAGGACTATAACTCATTAATTACTCCTCGTTCGTTTCTGTTGAAAAGTTTCACTGAAAAAAATAGAAAAAAAAAATAGCTAACTAAGAAAAAAAATATTTCACTTTCACTTGCAAATAGATGCTGCCTCCTGTCCTGAAATCAGCAAAAATTCTGTGGACAAAAAATAAAAACAAATAAAACACGTTCAACAATTTATTTGATCATAGAACAGACAAAATAGATTGGGAAATTCGATCAGAGCTTAAAAGTGATAGGAAACATCAACACGAATACCGCGACAGTTTTTAATGTTTTTTTTTCTTTGTACTTTCTAGTGCTGAAAAATGTCTAGATCGGAAAACACAGAGAGGTACAACAATTTGAAGATGGCGAACGAACTCTAAGTTCCCTCATTTCGGAAATCGACTACGAAACGTTTAAATTCGAGAGAAGAAACTGACCCTTTGCCGTGTATAAAAAAGTAATAAATCGATCTGGCATCATTAAAATATTTTTCTGTACGTTCTCATTCGTTAATACGTGAATTTGTAAATAAAAAATGCATTCAATAGCATGACTATTATACAAGAGAGACGATCGCGAAGAGCAAGACCGTCTCAAGGACGGCTATCGATTGTTGTGTTTCTCTCATTATTACCAGCCGCTGAGATTAGAATTCGCTCTGTTTGGATTAATTTTGTTCGCACATCCATTGAAATCTACCATTATCATACACTTTCATTCCACTGAAGAAGGAATCGCCTTCTCGACTTCTAAAATACATTCTAATCAAGCGTAATACATCAGTCGTTAAAAAGTCCAATTTTACACGCTAGTATTGCACTCGAGCCCTTGAGTAATTTAGCGTTTGAATTTTTTTTTATAGTAGAAGCCAATGATTTCTTTCTGACATTTTCCATCCGAAAGCGACGGTTTCATTTCGCCGGCAGAACCGTCTGATCTTTTGTCACAGTGAGGTTTTATTTTATCCTGTCTTGTCCAAGCTTGTTAGCGTGCCCTTTAGTTCGCGATCCATGCATGATGTGATGTTATATTTTTAGAGACGATCCACGAAAGAATGTGCTCATTTGAGCTCAAAGTTGAGCTTTGAGTCAAAGTTCTCTGAACCCTTTAGGCCAAGCCCCTATTTTTATATTGCTACAAACATTTCATTGATATTTGTTACAAAATACCAACGCCTATTGAGCTCGATGTCCAAGAACTCGGACGTTGCTCTAAATGCTTTCATTGTTTCCCGAAGAGTAGGTGTACTTACACATGCTCAACAGTCCGCACATATAAAAGGGATTTTTTTTTTAATTTTCGAAATGCAGATAACGAACTGATTTTGAGTGTTCCATACGTTCATATTTGTTCCAGTTTTCTATAATAACATGAGCATTAGCGTAGACTTGGAAAATTTGAAGCGACGCTTATGTCTGGTCCCCATCACCGCATTGCAAGCCCCCGGAATGACGAGGGAGTTCTCTAATATGAGAGCAAGGGCAACTGATAAACGAAACTGATTGGGGTTGAACGATGATTTGACGGCAGTGGAGACCCTGTTTTGGAAATTCCTTTCCGTTTATGAATTTCCGGGAACTGATATCCTCTGCTTGAATAGCGACATCTCTGCATGAACGCCCGAGATGACGACTACGGCGGACATTGCTCCCGCTGCTGCTGCTGATGCCTTGGCTACTGCAGTCCAAGCTGCTGAGACTGCGGCTCGGCGAGCGGCTTTCACACCAGTTTCACGCGTTTTGCCGTCGCTCCAGCTCAGACATGTAAGAAGTAAGTTCATCCTCAAGGTCGCCCCTATCAGCTCGTCTTAGCGAGGAATTCGATATCTCGTGAGGGCAATATCTAATGTACACCTAGAACAGGGAAACAAACGAAGGTTTATGACAGTTATGGGATAATTAAGGTCTGGGCAGTGAGGGAAGGATTAAAAATCAGTAGGAATGATGGCCTTTCTATTTCGGGCGTTTTTTCTTGATGAGTTCACTGAGCCATTTGCCATTTTAGTTGCAGGTTTGCATGGCTCGTTCAGAAGTAGGACCTGGTCCCAGTTATTCTTATACATAAAAGCCAAAGGATGACTGTCTGTTACTCTTTCACGACCAAACGAATGATCACACGAAGCGGAAATTTTACACAGTGGGTCACTGAAACCGGTGCAGATGTTGGGCTACTTTGATCTATTTCGCACTGCTCATTCGAATTAAAAAAGAGGATTATATTGACTTTTGACTGTTTTAACCGCTCAACTTTAGAACGAGGAGGAATTTCATAGGGATGTAAAAATAAAAAAGAAAGGGCTTTGGAGAACCTACATTGTACTATTTATGATGGTTCGTTCACGAATGATTCGTTTTTCTTAAATTTAACTGGCATTCATCATTAGCAAAGGTTGATGGGGACCTTGAAAATAAGAAGACAGATTTTTTTCATGGTTCTAGACCACAGCTTGAATGAAGTTTTGATTTATGGATTTTGATTTATCGAGCCCTAAACTGTTTTTGTCCCCTAAGTCGATCGTGCTCCTTGGCAAAATGGGCAGTTCATGAAACTCAGAAAACTCCAATATTCAGTGTTATCTATTAGCGATGTGAAACAAACCTTTCAACGGTCAATTGGTTACGGTTTTTAGGGCTAATCACCTAATAATGTACACTCATATTCAGTTCTGAGCTCCTTCAAACTATGTTTCATGGGGTCAAGCATCAAGAAAGAAATTGTTAGAGAACTGCCGATGAATTCTAGAAAACAGTTCCAATTCTGTTAAAAGATCTATCAATGGGGTTTCGGCTATTAAGCGAAATAAATAAAAATGACCGACTACGATAGAAAAAAAATTTTCTTGTGGAATTTTCCGTATTTTTGTCACTGAAACAAGAACCGTATGGCTAATGCTTACATTTCCGATAGAAACTCGATATTAACAATATCACATGAAGCTTACAATTACTGAAGCTTATGATATTGATTGAAGGATATATCGAATCACTCTCAATCCCAACTCGGGAACCGAATAGTTTCCTGTTATAACAAGCTACCGGAAACTCTCGGTAATTGCTTGCTCCCAGTACATAATTCAATCTATTTCATTTTCCATGTTCAACGAGCACAGGGTTAAGGTCTTACTAAAGCGAGTTGGCTGTCACTTTTCCTTGAAAAGGAAGAAACAAATCTCGCTCTCCATCTCTTTTCGATTATTCCCATCTCCGTTTAGCGGCGAACTTTGAGATCGTACGCGAAGATACGGAGAGATATTAGATAGAATAGGATGAGGGGAAAATCGTATGCGATGCCGTTTATTCTCCTGTAAGTTTCTCTTCAAGACAAGGTATTACATTTACCGTCTTACAATGTATTTAAGTGTAGACAAGGAGAATTCTCGAGAAGGGCTGGAAAAACAATTTAATTTCCTTGTATCTGACTTACCTGCTCTTCGTGGTTTATAGCTGAAGCGGAATCTGTTCCGCTTTTTCCTGAGTCAGGCTCCGTTTTTCCCCTGGAGAGTATCAAGTACGGCCGCGAACGCCTCTTATCGAAGCAACACTTTGCAAGGGTTGTCTGCAACAAAGAGCGGCCTAGTACCTTTAGAGCTCACTCTTTATTCGGAATACAAGAGCAGAAAATTTATGTGAGGTTTTCAGGAGCTAACATTTCCGGTGAATTTTGGTTTATAGACTACAGTAATGGCCCGAGAAATAGAAACTGATGACAGTCTTTTTTTTATTCCACTCACCTCTAATTTCCTTGCTTAAGGTCAAAGACAAGGCCATGATCAAGGCAAAGGTGAAAGACAAGCCAAACATGGCCATTTCAACTCTTGTCATTTTTGTGGAAGTTTTTATAATTGGGATCACTTTAAACCTGGTAGAATGATGGCTGATAATGTTTCTGACAACGTTTCACGTGACGTGGTTCAATCCATAATTGATTGAAAATTGTTTTTAAAGAGATCAACTTGCATTATTTATGAGTAATATTCGAACAAAAGTGCACGAAGTAGAAATAAAACATCAACCTCCACGAACTCTTATCGATGAGATTGTTTTAGAACTTTTCGACATTGGATGGGAATTCAGATGTCCTGTAACTCAAGTATTTGATAATGGCGTTCGATCTTATATCCGTTTTATCCGTATATAAGCAGAGAAACAATTTCGAAAAAAAAAACTATAGGGTAACATTTTTAAAAGAAGTCATTTCATAGTGTTCACGTTAATTTTCAAAAATTAATTTTGCTGCATTATTTAAATACATATTGGGTATTTTTGTGTATTGCTATTTTTTTACGTTTGCTAAGTCGATATTCACAATATCACGAGTAGAAGTAATTGTGAAGTTCATATGCCTCAATTTACCGAGAAATCGCGCTCAAGAATGAAATCGGCAGTGTGAGGCGGTAGCTTTACTAAAAAAGCCGAAGGTACTTACTTTGAATGCCTCTCTGAACTTCAGGGACATGATGTGGTAAAGAATCGGATTGATGGTCGTCGAAAAGTAGTACAATATGCCTGATATGTACGTCACGACTGAGTAGACATGCTCAACGACTGGCGGCACCGGTTGAACGTCGTAGTAGATTGTAAACAGCCGCTGGGCATGAAAGGGGGCCCAGCAAATGAAGAACGCAACGACTACCGCAACTAAAACAGAAATTTCCACTTGAATGGGAAGACGTATTTTCGATTTGGTTTCCTCTATCCGTTCTACATTTGGGGTCTACAAGAGAACTACACCGATACCAAATAATTATGTTGAGTTATCTAGAGAAGGGAGCTGAAACAATACTCAATTTTTTATTTGAAAAAAAAACCTTGTGAGAGGTGAAACTGTCACTAATTTACTAAACCGGTTTGAGGGATGACGAAAATCACTTTGTATACCCACCATTAAAATATGAATACTTTCATTTTCATTTAACCGACTTCATATTTTCATAATATATTTTTTTATTTTTTATATATTTATATTTTATTTATTTTTATTTTTATATATATATATTTTTTTTTAATATTTATATTTATATTTTATTTATTTTTATTTTTTTATATATTTATTTTTTTAATTTTTTTTTATATATTTATATTTTATTTATTTTATTTTTTTGCTCAGCTTGATAATATTTAATACATTATAGTAATGAAATATGTACATTGTGAAATGTGTACGTTCTAAAATATTGGAAGCTTTTATTAGCTATTATTTTTTAAAATCCTAGAAGCTCACTATACAACAATGTATGCAAAAATTTCTGATTTCACGATAGCAACTCGTTGTTGAAGGCCGATTTCTTGGATAAAATGGCCAGGCGGTATTAAGAATAACCATCGGAAACGATGGGAAAAATGATTTCCCTTGAGATGAGCAAGATGATCCGTCATAATCGCTTTTGAACCTTTTCTTCGATCCCGTTCGAACAGATGATGCGCTTAATGTCGAACATTAAACCACTGCTGGTTCTATCTCATTTTTCGTTCACCAGAATAATAAATGCATTTTCATTATTGATTTATGTCAAGTCTATCAATTTTCGAAATTTCCAATCCAACGTACCGTTTGTTAGGGGTAAAGTTAGTATATTAGCTAAGCTAAAAACCCCGGAAATGAAAACCTTCCCCGAAGCGTTTTTTACCGAAACAGCGTTGCCTACTTCGAATAAACGGTTTTCGAGAAAGTTAACAACGTTGGCTTCCAAAAAAAGACCGTTATTTATCGACCCGCAGAAGGAAAATCAACCACTGTTCTCGACCTTGCAACAGTGGGAAACATCCATCAGTTAGAACATCGGAAACCTCCGCTTGAACGGACGTACCGATGGAATAAGCTATTTTCGGTGGAAGGCTTCTCCCTGAAATAGGTTTCTTAGTGCACAGGTTTCTGTTGGTTTATTTTCCAACGGTGGGCGTCTCTGTCAAACTTCGATGTATCGATCGCACTAAGTGCACTTCAGCTCTGTGTATCGTGCCAAACGTCTTTATATTCGAATTCTCCTTGAAAGACTTACCAGAGAAATCGGATGAAATCGCTGAACCGTTAAGACTGAAACGTAAATTATTGACAAAAGGCCCAAGTATATTTTCCAACTCTCGAATTCGAATTTGTTATGATATTTACCGAGCCGCCCCTTTTTTACGCATTCCTCTACTTAACGCGATATCATCATATTCACACAGCGATAAATGCAAATCAACACAACGCACGTGGGCACACACAAAATACGCAACTCCGAGAAAAGAAAAACCCGCTCCGAGCTTCCTCGCCTATTATCAAGAATCAAGACGATTCAAAATCTAGAATGGAATTCTAACGAAGGACGACCCATGCGGGATAAAATATGAACATTTTATATGGTTCGCGAAGAGTGTTTCAATAGCCGAGAGCAGTGACGCTGAAATGCCATATGCCGTAGAGGAAGGTGTGCGGAATCGCGGATAATTATTTTCCGCCCTTTTTTCACTTTCTTTTACAAACGGTAAAGGGTACGTAAAAACGAGACTATCTCGTTAGCACTTAATATCATTGCTTCTTGCCTTCCATTAGCATTGATTAAGCCTCGAAGGAACAATACGCACCTAGCATTTTTAGAACCCGTCTAGAGCAGTGATGTCTGGCTGCAGGTGCTCCTCCTTTTCTCCCCCTATCCGTGTGGCCAAATGAGCCTGATTCCCTTGTCATGACTGATGAACGTCTCAGGCGAAGGCCGATCAGAACGTACAGAACAGTAATGATCGTCATTGGCAAAGCGAAGAACAGAAACGTCGATAGTTCAAACGCGTGTTCGACAAGGATCCGTTTCAAGCCGCACAACGGCTGTCCCGTTTTGGCGTCTTCAACTAAGCCGAATTGCAACGCCTAAAACAAGAAAAACGATCCAAATCGATTAGTAAAATTGATAAAAAAGGGTTCATATTACAAGGAAAACCATCAGAAAATCAGCCAGTTGTGAGCATAGTTTATCACTGTACTTCCATGTTTCTGTCGCGAAAGTCAGCGAAATTCGCGGTTCAGTTAAACCTTCAAAAGTATGAAAATCGGAACGTTCTATTGGATAACTTCAAATTCATGCAATTTGCCATTTTTAACTTTAAATTCGAATTATACGTCAAGTTTCCTGTAAGAATGAGTAATAAAAAATTAATGAACACTCCTGTAAGTATTTGTAATGAATTTTCAAAGTTGAAAAACATAACAACGGTGTAATTATAAACTGGGAATAACTGATCGTTGACGTCATTTTTCCGCGTTTTTTACGCCAAATTCGGATTTAGCGGTAAATTTCCTATAAGAATAGATTTCAAAAGCATTTGAGATTTGTGAGATTTGTAATTGATTTTCAAAGTTGAAAAACGTAGGAGTGGCGTAGTATTAAACCTCGAAAAACTGATAGTTGTCGTAAAACTTCCACCGTTTTGACGTCATATTCGGATTCAGCGTTGAATTTCCTATAAGAGTAGCTTTCAAAATCGCTTTAAAACGAAAATTTAATTTTTCACGCCAGCGGAGCTCGGAATTCGGCCGGCGAAAAACTCGATTTACGGAAAATAATTTCTCTGGCTCTGTTTAAATTTTTTTCACCAAATTTTTCGCTATGTACGTGTGTAAGGCGTTCAAATGAAGACTCCTGCATAATAAAACAATTTATTCGCATTTATTTTGACCCCGAAAATGACTGTTAAAGTCCAATTTTTGAGCTTTCAAAAACCGATTTTTTTGGACCACTTGCAGATTTTTCCGAGAGATAAAAAAAATCACAAAAATACATCTTGGTAAGACACAACTTTCCTAAAAATTTCAGATTTTTATCTGTATCGAGAGAGGAGTAAAAAATCGTTAACCGATCGGTTGAAAAAAATCGCAGGGGTACCCCTTGGATTTTTCGCGAAAAATTTTTTGCAATGGATTTCGCTCAAATTCAGCATAATGATAGTTGATGATGTGCATATCAATAATATATGGTCCATTCTTTGTTTCTTTCGCACTAAATAGATGAAAAGAACGTTTAAAGTTGAAAAATGTCATTTTTTCGTGTAATAGTCTACTGATATTGTTGAATAACGCAAAAACGGTTGAAAATGGATAGGCACATTACATTAGGAAAATGTGGGCAATTAAATTACCTATCTTTTGATATATTCAAACAATTGAATTGACGACTTTTTGTTTGAGTTATCCACTCTGCAAGTTACAAATATTGGAAAACTTAAAGTTGTTACGTCTGATTCTGCTACAACTTTGCTCCAGTTGAAAAACCCAATACTTTATGATACAAAGTACAATACAATCCCCACCACCCACCTACCAAATTATAGCAACTACTAGTATAATAACAACTATAGATTCCCACTCTCCATACACAAATAATCAACTACTAAATCCATACCTATACCTGTATACCATATATACTACATATAGGAATGATAATGAATGAATAATTTCTGTGGCGCTGTTTGAATTTTTGACATTTCATGTCTTTGCTATGGCACACAACCAAATTTTCGTTATGTCACGTTACGTAACGAAATATGCTCAATGATTATTATGATTCTTAGAAGTGAGGTATCTACCTACCTATAGATATATATTTATGATTATAGCTGCTCCTGAAACTAACTTCTTTCCTATCAACCGTAATAAGCTGAAATTTGGCTGGTAGCCTCCTTACGACGTGAACAATAAGGTGCACAGAGTTTTGATCAGCTGATTGGCTCCTGAAGCTAAATTCTTTCCTATCAACCGTAGGAAGCTGAAATTTGGCTGGTAGCCTCCTTATGACGTGAACAATATAAGGTTCACAGGGTTTTGATCAGCTGATTAGCTCCTGAAGCTAACTTCTTTCCTATCAACCGTAGTAAGCTGAACTTTGGCCGGTAGCCTCCTTACGACGTGATCAATAAGGTGCACAGGGTTGTGATCAGCTGATTGGCTCCTGACGCTAAATTCTTTCCTATCAACCGTAGTAAGCTGCATGCACTCATGCATCCAAATTTGAAAATAGTTGAGTGTTACCTACGTAATCAATGTTTCCCAAGCATCAAAATATGACAATAGTTTATTGTTGTCTACGCAATCATTGGTTAGTGGAGTTAGTGTACTGTTATGTAAATGGAAGGGAAGAAGGAGAGATGGGAAAGATATGAAATGTCCTAATGCGTTGCAGACTTGTATGCAAGCCTAACGGAACTGGTACCGGAACGGAACTGGTTCTGGAACGGAACTGGTTCCGGAACGGAACTGGTTCCGGAACTGGTTCCAGAACGGAACTGGTTCCGGAACTGGTTCCAGAACGGAACTGGTTCCGGATCGGAACTGGTTCCGGATCGGAACTGGTTCCGGCACGGAACTGGTTCCGGAACTGGTTCCGGAACGGAACTGGTTCCGGAACGGAACTGGTTCCGGAACGGAACTGGTTCCGGAACTGGTTCTGGGTCGGAACTGGTTCCGGAACTGGTTCCGGAACGGAACTGGTTCCGGGATGGACCTGGTTCCGGAACGGAACTGGTTCCGGAACGGAACTGGTTCCGGAACTGGTTCCGGAACGGAACTGGTTCCGGAACGGAACTGGTTCCGGAACGGAACTGGTTCCGGAACGGAACTGGTTCCGGAACTGGTTCCGGAACGGAACTGGTTCCGGAACGGAACTGGTTCCGGAACGGAACTGGTTCCGGAACTGGTTCCGGAACTGGTTCCGGGTCGGAACTGGTTCCGGAACTGGTTCCGGGTCGGAACTGGTTCCGGGTCGGAACTGGTTCCGGGTCGGAACTGGTTCCGGAACTGGTTCCGGGTCGGAACTGGTTCCGGAACTGGTTCCGGAACGAAACTGGTTCCGGAACTGGTTCCGGAACGGAACTGGTTCCGGAACGGAACTGGTTCCGGAACGGAACTGGTTCCGGAACGGAACTGGTTCCGGAACGGAACTGGTTCCGGAACCAGTTGTGATCCGGAACTAGTTCCGGGACCAGTTCCGTTCCGGAACCAGTTCCGTTCCGGAACCAGTTCCGGAACCAGTTCCGACCCGGAACCAGTTCCGGAACCAGTTCCGTTCCGGAACCAGTTCCGGAACCAGTTCCGACCCGGAACCAGTTCCGGAACCAGTTCCGTTCCGGAACCAGTTCCGTTCCGGAACCAGTTCCGGAACCAGTTCCGGAACCAGTTCCGACCCAGAACCAGTTCAGTTCCGGAACCAGTTCCGTTCCGGAACCAGTTCCGACCCGGAACCAGTTCCGGAACCAGTTCCGGAACCAGTTCCGGAACCAGTTCCGGAACCAGTTCCGACCCGGAACCAGTTCCGGAACCAGTTCCGTTCCGGAACCAGTTCCGGAACCAGTTCCGGAACCAGTTCCGACCCGGAACCAGTTCCGGAACCAGTTCCGACCCGGAACCAGTTCCGTACCAGTTCCGACCCGGAACCAGTTCCGTTCCGGAACCAGTTCCGGAACCAGTTCCGACCCGGAACCAGTTCCGGAACCAGTTCCGTTCCGGAACCAGTTCCGGAACCAGTTCCGACCCGGAACCAGTTCCGGAACCAGTTCCGTTCCGGAACCAGTTCCGTTCCGGAACCAGTTCCGGAACCAGTTCCGACCCGGAACCAGTTCCGGAACCAGTTCTGTTCCGGAACCAGTTCCGTTCCGGAACCAGTTCCGTTCCGGAACCAGTTCCGTTCCGGAACCAGTTCCGTTCCGGAACGGAACTGGTTCCGGAACTGGTTCCGGGTCGGAACTGGTTCCGGAACTGGTTCCGGAACTGGTTCCGGAACGGAACTGGTTCCGGAACTGGTTCCGGAACGGAACTGGTTCCGGAACTGGTTCAGGGTCGGAACTGGTTCCGGAACCAGTTCCGTTCCGGAACCAGTTCCGTTCCGGAACCAGTTCCGTTCCGGAACCAGTTCCGTTCCGGAACCAGTTCCGGAACCAGTTCCGTTCCGGAACCAGTTCCGTTCCGGAACCAGTTCCGGAACCAGTTCCGACCCGGAACCAGTTCCGTACCAGTTCCGACCCGGAACCAGTTCCGTTCCGGAACCAGTTCCGTTCCGGAACCAGTTCCGGAACCAGTTCCGACCCGGAACCAGTTCCGGAACCAGTTCCGTTCCGGAACCAGTTCCGGAACCAGTTCCGTTCCGGAACCAGTTCCGGAACCAGTTCCGGAACCAGTTCCGACCCGGAACCAGTTCCGGAACCAGTTCCGTTCCGGAACCAGTTCCGTTCCGGAACCAGTTCCGGAACCAGTTCCGACCCGGAACCAGTTCCGGAACCAGTTCCGTTCCGGAACCAGTTCCGTTCCGGAACCAGTTCCGTTCCGGAACCAGTTCCGTTCCGGAACCAGTTCCGTTCCGGAACCAGTTCCGTTCCGGAACCAGTTCCGTTCCGGAACCAGTTCCGGAACCAGTTCCGACCCGGAACCAGTTCCGGAACCAGTTCCGTTCCGGAACCAGTTCCGGAACCAGTTCCGATCCGGAACCAGTTCCGGAACCAGTTCCGGAACCAGTTCCGTTCCGGAACCAGTTCCGGAACCAGTTCCGTTCCGGAACCAGTTCCATCCCGGAACCAGTTCCGGAACCAGTTCCGGAACCAGTTCCGCTCCGGAACCAGTTCCATCCCGGAACCAGTTCCGGAACCTGTTCCGTTCCGGAACCAGTTCCGTTCCGGAACCAGTTCCGGAACCAGTTCCGACCCGGAACCAGTTCCGGAACCAGTTCCGTTCCGGAACCAGTTCCGTTCCGGAACCAGTTCCGGAACCAGTTCCGGAACCAGTTCCGGAACCAGTTCCGGAACCAGTTCCGTTCCGGAACCAGTTCCGGAACCAGTTCCGACCCGGAACCAGTTCCGGAACCAGTTCCGACCCGGAACCAGTTCCGGAACCAGTTCCGTTCCGGAACCAGTTCCGTTCCGGAACCAGTTCCGTTCCGGAACCAGTTCCGTTCCGGAACCAGTTCCGGGACCAGTTCCGTTCCGGAACCAGTTCCGTTCCGGAACCAGTTCCGTTCCGGAACCAGTTCCGTTCCGGAACCAGTTCCGTTCCGGAACCAGTTCCGTTCCGGAACCAGTTCCGGAACCAGTTCCGGAACCAGTTCCGACCCGGAACCAGTTCCGGAACCAGTTCCGGAACCAGTTCCATCCCGGAACCAGTTCCGTTCCGGAACCAGTTCCGGAACCAGTTCCGGAACCAGTTCCGTTCCGGAACCAGTTCCGTTCCGGAACCAGTTCCGTTCCGGAACCAGTTCCGGAACCAGTTCCGACCCGGAACCAGTTCCGGAACCAGTTCCGTTCCGGAACCAGTTCCGGAACCAGTTCCGACCCGGAACCAGTTCCGGAACCAGTTCCGACCCAGAACCAGTTCAGTTCCGGAACCAGTTCCGTTCCGGAACCAGTTCCGACCCGGAACCAGTTCCGGAACCAGTTCCGGAACCAGTTCCGGAACCAGTTCCGACCCGGAACCAGTTCCGGAACCAGTTCCGGAACCAGTTCCGACCCGGAACCAGTTCCGGAACCAGTTCCGGAACCAGTTCCGGAACCAGTTCCGACCCGGAACCAGTTCCGGAACCAGTTCCGGAACCAGTTCCGGAACCAGTTCCGACCCGGAACCAGTTCCGGAACCAGTTCCGTTCCGGAACCAGTTCCGGAACCAGTTCCGACCCGGAACCAGTTCCGTACCAGTTCCGACCCGGAACCAGTTCCGGAACCAGTTCCGTTCCGGAACCAGTTCCGGAACCAGTTCCGTTCCGGAACCAGTTCCGGAACCAGTTCCGTTCCGGAACCAGTTCCGTTCCGGAACCAGTTCCGTTCCGGAACCAGTTCCGTTCCGGAACCAGTTCCGTTCCGGAACCAGTTCCGACCCGGAACCAGTTCCGGAACCAGTTCCGTTCCGGAACCAGTTCCGGAACCAGTTCCGTTCCGGAACCAGTTCCGGAACCAGTTCCGTTCCGGAACCAGTTCCGGAACCAGTTCCGGAACCAGTTCCGACCCGGAACCAGTTCCGGAACCAGTTCCGTTCCGGAACCAGTTCCGGAACCAGTTCCGACCCGGAACCAGTTCCGTTCCGGAACCAGTTCCGTTCCGGAACCAGTTCCGGAACCAGTTCCGACCCGGAACCAGTTCCGGAACCAGTTCCGTTCCGGAACCAGTTCCGGAACCAGTTCCGATCCGGAACCAGTTCCGGAACCAGTTCCGTTCCGGAACCAGTTCCGGAACCAGTTCCGTTCCGGAACCAGTTCCGGAACCAGTTCCATCCCGGAACCAGTTCCGGAACCAGTTCCGGAACCAGTTCCGCTCCGGAACCAGTTCCATCCCGGAACCAGTTCCGGAACCTGTTCCGTTCCGGAACCAGTTCCGTTCCGGAACCAGTTCCGGAACCAGTTCCGACCCGGAACCAGTTCCGGAACCAGTTCCGTTCCGGAACCAGTTCCGTTCCGGAACCAGTTCCGGAACCAGTTCCGACCCGGAACCAGTTCCGGAACCAGTTCCGACCCGGAACCAGTTCCGGAACCAGTTCCGTTCCGGAACCAGTTCCGTTCCGGAACCAGTTCCGGAACCAGTTCCGTTCCGGAACCAGTTCCGGAACCAGTTCCGACCCGGAACCAGTTCCGGAACCAGTTCCGTTCCGGAACCAGTTCCGTTCCGGAACCAGTTCCGGAACCAGTTCCGTTCCGGAACCAGTTCCGTTCCGGAACCAGTTCCGGAACCAGTTCCGTTCCGGAACCAGTTCTGGAACCAGTTCCGGAACCAGTTCCGCTCCGGAACCAGTTCCATCCCGGAACCAGTTCCGGAACCAGTTCCGGAACCAGTTCCGGAACCAGTTCCGCTCCGGAACCAGTTCCATCCCGGAACCTGTTCCGTTCCGGAACCAGTTCCGTTCCGGAACCAGTTCCGGAACCAGTTCCGGAACCAGTTCCGTTCCGGAACCAGTTCCGGAACCAGTTCCGACCCGGAACCAGTTCCGACCCGGAACCAGTTCCGGAACCAGTTCCGTTCCGGAACCAGTTCCGTTCCGGAACCAGTTCCGTTCCGGAACCAGTTCCGTTCCGGAACCAGTTCCGGAACCAGTTCCGTTCCGGAACCAGTTCCGGAACCAGTTCCGGAACCAGTTCCGACCCGGAACCAGTTCCGGAACCAGTTCCGTTCCGGAACCAGTTCCGGAACCAGTTCCGACCCGGAACCAGTTCCGGAACCAGTTCCGTTCCGGAACCAGTTCCGTTCCGGAACCAGTTCCGGAACCAGTTCCGTTCCGGAACCAGTTCCGTTCCGGAACCAGTTCCGGAACCAGTTCCGTTCCGGAACCAGTTCCGGAACCAGTTCCGACCCGGAACCAGTTCCGTTCCGGAACCAGTTCCGGAACCAGTTCCGACCCGGAACCAGTTCCGGAACCAGTTCCGGAACCAGTTCCGGAACCAGTTCCGTTCCGGAACCAGTTCCATCCCGGAACCAGTTCCGGAACCTGTTCCGTTCCGGAACCAGTTCTGACCCGGAACCAGTTCCGGAACCAGTTCCGTTCCGGAACCAGTTCTGGAACCGGTTCCGTTCCGGAACCGGTTCCGTTCCGGAACGGCTGGTTCCGGAACGGAACTGGTTCCGGAATTTTCTGTCCATTTTGGCTTATTATTCAATAATAAACCATTTCAATCGCCCGAGAAAAAAAAAATTCTAGCCCCTCTCAAAATGTGATGTTTTACGTTTCAAGGCATGAGATTCCGAATATCCGGAAAAAAATTTTTTCACCAAGTTTTTTGCTATGTATAGTCTTCAAATGAAGACTCCTGCTTAGTAAAACAATTGATTCAAATTAATTTAGACCCCAGAAACCACGGTTGAAGTCCAATTTTCGAGCTTTGAAAAACTGGTTTTTTTTGGACCACTTGTAGAGTTTTCCGAGAATCAAAAAAAATCTCAAAAATACATCTTAGCCAGATACAACTTTCCTGAAAATTCAGATTTTTATCTATATTGAAGGACGAGTAAAAAATCGATAACTGATCGGTTCGAAAAAAAATCGCATCAAAAAACTTTTAGTGAAATTTTTTTAAATTTCGATTTAGCTCAAATTCACCATAATGATAGTTGATGATGTGCATATCAATAATATATGCTTCATTTTGTGTGTTTTTCGTACTAAATAGATGAAAATAATCTTTAAAGTTGAAAAACGTGATGTTTTCTTATATAATCTACTAATATTGTTGAATACCTCACAAAACGTCAGGCGAAAAATAGGCAGAAAATTTCTAATCACCTTAGTTGCTATGGAGTTTCTCCTTATTCATCCTACCAATATGTAGTTAGGTCGAAATAGTCTCCAAATGTTCGGAATAGCTACTATCCCATGTTGATGGCCTTCTCAATACCTTAATTGAAGTAAAGGAAAAACTACTGTTTAATAATCTGCTGTGATTTCACGAGGTACGAAGACTCTTTTCACGTTTTGACCACAGAGAAACGGTCACTTGTTCTGGAAGTTTTTCTGTGTTTAGTAATACGATAATGTCTCCTCTCAAATTCTAATTCTTTATTCTCTTTTCCAAACTTTCTTCCGAATTCTCCTCTGCTGCGTATTCGACTTTTCGGACGATTACAAACTTCCATTTACTAAATAATCATGGAAGTAGTAACAGTAAGCTCCAATTCTTGAAGAATGTTGGTTATGTCGGGTCACATCCCGCACTTCGCTCGGTTCGCATTTTTCGTTCTTTCTTTCGTGCGTTTCTCTTTTTTTGGAGCTTCTCGCCTCAAAACATAAAAAAGGTCCTATGTTCAAATAGGATTGGTCTCAACTAGATCAAATGCAAAATTTGTTTTCGGTTGAATCTGAAATAAGCGTTTTTTAGTTGGTAATATAGCTGCTTGCCAACCAAGAAACGACGTAGTTTTATTGCATATATCGTGGCGCTAAATGGCACAAAGTAACCAGTAGCAGGGTATCTTCTCTAGAAGTTCTTTCACCATCCATCAATTCCTCTTCAACTCTGCGCCAACTTTGTTTCCAACCTACTTTCGAAGATAAATTGAGGAAAGAACCTCTCCACCAACTTGAATTGTTTTCTGTTCAACATAAATTACTCGAACCGCATTCATCACCGCGCCCTCCTGTAAACATTCGATTAGTCTGACATGATTGGTGTATCTTTCCTAGGGATTAAAAACTTGATAAATAATAGGAAACATATAGATCGATATCAATGAACATAAATATCGAATACGAATTTCAATTTTGGTGCGTTTGAAATTTTGGATCTCGGGAGGAAAGGTAATCAAGCTTTATCGAAATCAGGTTCTTACACTTAATTTCCTGATTTAGAGTTATTTATTTGTTTTACTTATGTTACCAGATGAAACGTTGCTTTTCAATTAAATTTCTCTTATTCCGATTACCTATCCCATTCTACTCCACAATTAGGTTTGATCACATTCCTCGTCATATTACTTTATAATTGCCTTTACCTACGGTTTCTTCTTCTTTTTTTTGTGGTGCAGGCTTGGGATTGATTTGCACAAGTTCAATGCGCTAGTAGTGGTAGTTCATTTATCGGTAGTATTGGACGATTTTGTATCGGTCAATTGCTTCTATCGAGAAATACAATGGAGAATATGACTAAGATGAATAGAGCTGGTAATTGAGTGTGTCCTATCCAAATCCACTTCCAAATCGAGCAGTGAAATTTTCTCTAAACAAAAATTAAACTCGGTCGAAAATCAAGTCACTTCTGTACCCTTAAAGATTTCATTGTGTCTATTTAGCGTCTACTAAATCCATGTTATCGCCTTCAAATTCTCGTCACGTTTTCACTCGCCCTCGTCTCGCATGTTCCGTCACCCCCGGCTAAACAATTGGAGTTCAGGGAGGTATTTACGCCAGGGAGGATGGGTATAGAGCACCTTGTTCGAAAAGAGTTAGCCGGAAATTGGTTCAACATCGCTGAAAGAAAGTTCACGAAGTTCGTGATGTAGATGGTTGAAGAGGTCACGAAATTGACTTGTGAAAGATAACATTAGAACGGGATGTGCTTCTCTCGACGCAGTACCGTAACTTCCATTACGTAGGATTCATTTGACACTGGAAAGATCCACATGGGATGAAACCGTGCGAAAATATTCCCAGAATGTAACAAGTTCTGAGTGTCGTTTTATCAACATTTCCATTTTCGAGGCAGTTCGAAGGAATTCGTCAAACCAGCGACGAGTGCGTTTGGCTATCCTTTATTAGTTTCGTCACGAATAGTGGTTATTGTCGACAATTTAGCGGCTATTCGGGATGCTCTTTGAACCCTTAATGAATCAAAAACCCATAGAGCTACTCCCTTACTCCCAATAATGCCGCTCACGTGAATATCCACCTCGCAAATTAGCTACGAGTAGATCAGATCTGCTCTGGGAACCACATGACATGAATCAGGTTCAGCGAGACTTGATGATATTGCCCACGTTCGATAGGATTTGCAATCTTCCTCTGCTTGATAGTCGATCCGATGACCAATTAATCAAGTTAGCAATCAATTCATTCATGCAACTTCGTTTGATACTGTGGTAAAACATACAGAAGAAAGAGTTCTCTCTAAAAACAACGTCCTCATTATCCCCTCTATGGAAGGACTTCGTTTGTGCGGCGATAAGTGAAAAATTCGGCCACTATACTTTTGTTGAACAACCTTTTCCCCTGAGATGCCGATTCTTACTTATTTTTTGGTTATGATTTGATGTTTTGACACCCCCTCCTTACTATTAATTTTCTTCTACCAAACGTCCCTATGTGAACAATGAGAAAGTAAAATAAATTGATAACCCTGTACGTTTTCTTAAATGTTTTCATTTATATCAAGTTTCGTAACAGTTAAAATTGATCAAGACATTGGAGGGTGGTCGACTCGTGTCCAAAACTCTTCTATCACTAGACTCCTCACAATAACGAACCAATTAGGTTAGGTACTTGATTTCCAATGTGTCGAATACGGGCCATTTTGTACTTCAAGTAAGTCATTCCATTTGTAAAACTCTCTGTAGTAGCAGACAATTTTCCCGAGTTTCACTTTTTCCCCTAGTAGTAGGTACTCCTGAAGAGTCTCTCACTCTCTCTCTGAAATCGCAAACAGCTTAGTCGTAAATCTTCTCTCGCAACTCGCCAGAGAAAAGCGTCCGATAGTTCACCTCTGGTGCGCCATTATCTGCCAGTCTCTGTCATTGTCACCTGCCCAACACTCGGTTATTCGGCGCCATATGTCGGCTGGATCCTGTATTTCATCGAAAATACTCTTTTTGCCGTGACAATCAAGCCTAGCTCAACGCCTCTTGGTTCCGCTTATATTCGAGGTATAATCGAAAACTTGTCACCCGAATCCTACGGGATTTCACTAGTGGTACTCCTCGATCATTATTTTATTGACAGAAGAAAAACCTTATCTGTAATCAGATAGATAAAAATTATCGTTCCAGCATGGACTATTTCATAATCCTTGAATGACCGATGAATTCCGATGCAATGTGGAAAAACGTTGAAAATGACCATATAGTGGTATTCGTTAACTTCAGTTAGGTATTAAGAAGACAATCACTTGTGACAATACAGCTGGTTCCTCAATGCGTTGGTGCATTCTGTGATTGGCTAGGTGATAGCGATCCCGCGTCGACTAGACTAGTCAATCAAAGTGCAGAACGCATTTGACAGAGGCTTGTGAACCCTGCTTTACTATCTCGAACATTAGGGAATATTTCCACCTAACAACAGATTGGTGTGGTGGTCGAAACATAACATTTTTTTTGAGGGCGTATGACACTTTTTTTGTGAGCGATACGATAGAATAATAAACCGAAATCGCTATCAATATTATTATACCTCACTTTGACAATTTCAATATTAATAGTACCTTTATTTTTGATTGTCCTTCGCGTATTATTGTACTCTCATAATGAATTACACGTTTTCTTGCAATTTGTTTGCAAAACGTTATATCTGTCATTTTCTGTAGCCGCTATCATTTGAAATTTATTTCAGAATAAGAATAAGGGTTAATATAACTCGATAGTGATTTATTAAAACACCGAAGTATAACCGGCGAATCACCGCTTGATACCGTGTGAACATCCAAGTTTAATTTCACAACTTCAAATACGACAGCGAAAACCCCCTTTTTTTGTGGGGTTCAATTCTGTTATCTCATATTGAAAGTTCTACCCTGTTTCATTTCACTTTTTTCGATAACGCTGGTATGGCAGATGGAATGTGGTGTTTTACCAACGTGAAATTGAAAGCACGATGGATTTGGGTCGACAATTAATATCATCGCTGTACGAATATAGATCAATTTAAGTCGCAAAACGACCATACAACCTATCAGAATTGATGAAAATTGTATGCGGTTCGATGAGGCTAGAGAGGATGAAAAGTGGGCAAGAAAAACATCACAAAAGTAATTCAATTGATGTCATCCTTTGTAAATTTAAAGTCTAAAAATTCCTCGTTCAAACAACTAAAATCGTTAAATTTGGCTTTCGTGCAAAAACAACCGGGCGCTGTGGTATTTTTTTAGCTTCAAGGGTTGATTACTTTTGTGGCGGTGGCCACAGCAACGCAGCATCGATTTGTCATCAACGCCTGAACAAGCATCAAAGCGAGAGATCTGATTTCCTAAGCCCTTCTCATCATCAGGTTTTCCACCTTCGCTTTTTTCGCTCGCCATTTCATTTTTCTGGTCCTCTCCTCTTTCGGATGCTTGAAGGCATATCTTTATCGTAGATGGCCTTGAACTGGTTCTGAAGAAAGGGTCGAAGAAAATTATTTGAACAGCGACTCGACTCCTAGCTATAGCACATTAACGTTGCAGGATTGTCGTTGTGGGTGTTAATTCACATCTGAATTCAATTCCTCTCACAAATAAGAGAAAAGAAGGTTAAAAAAAAAAAAAATATAACAATACTTATAAAAAGTTTTATTATAAAATATCTTACTTGGCAGTCGTAAATAGTGAATATATCTCTTTTCAATTCAAGAGAAGAAAAAAACTCGACTCCAGATATTGCACGACAACAATGAAAATTAAATCTTTCGATTTATGATTCCGTGTGGTCGAAGATAGGTTTCAATCAATCCATAGAATACCTTTAAATAAATACGAATAAATAACATTCGTAATAAATACGTTGGAGGTAGTAGAAAATGCGTGGTAAGAGTACTACTACGCGAAATCTCCTTTCCTAAATTTTGAGTGGCGTGCGATAATCAATTACTTCCAAGTGAAGCGCTGACAATTTTATTGAAACCGGGCCATTGCAATTCCCACCTCCATGGCCAAATCAGTGTGATTGGTTTTGTATTAAATCGCTAACGGTTCAACGACGACTGATTAATTGAAAATAAAGACTTGATGAGCTCCGCGACCTTCCTAATAATCAAGACGGTCAACCCAGGCCAATAAATCTCACTCAATAGATTCTTTATAAGGTTTTCGGTTCGTTTTGTTTTAATGAAAAATCACAGCGTGTAACGCGATTTTTTCACCGGACGAAATTAACCCAGGAAGTCCACTAAATTCTGATTTGGAAGTCAAATGGGCGTTTACCCTTGCAGGAGCTATTCGGCGAATTTTGCAGACAATTAAGCTCTTTGGCTCGTTCGGAAAAAATCACATTAAAAAAATCCGCTTCATACATCAGAGGATCGAATTATACAGAAAGTGTTTTGTATATAATATGTCACATCGCACGAAAATGGTGGTAATCTCCGAGACAATAATCTTGTTTTTTTTTTTTTTTTTTTTTTTCAGAAAAATTGTTTTAGGGGAAATTAATTTTTGGTTAGTTTGCCAGCTAGATCGGAGGAATGGTTGAGTTTTGAAAAAATGCATACGTATGTAACAATAATATTACTACAGCATTTAAGAGCCTATATAAAATTCTTTCTATATTGGTTACACGAGTACCAAGAGATATTCTCCAAACAGTCCAATAGCTCTATTAAGCTTCTAAAATTTGCTCCTAAAACCATATTTGAAAAAAAAGAAAAAACTTCAGCAAGTTACATTACAGTATTACATCTCAGTGATTTGCAGATTAGTAAGTTACCCTAGCAATAACACTTGACAGCACTAAATTTTGCACAGTTTCCTTGCGAAGGGCAGCTTAGCCAGAGTTGGTCCATTCTCGTGATCAACTCGAACCGAGCTCAGCTAAATTCCAATTTAAAATTAGTAACAACCGTCTGATGCAGATCTTTTATCGAATTGGGGCGCGAAGTTCGACAGTTCATCAGCGGATTATTGCTATTGTCCTAACTGGAACAAAGCGCGTGTCTGAAATGAACGCGTGAAAATATTGGAAACCGAACAAAGGAGTTCGGATACTCGTGCAAATAATACGAGTGGTTCTGATTTAATCGTCGAACCGTGGCCAATATTCGTCGGATCGAATAATAATTCGTACATACGTGAATAACTAATTCGAGATAAAATTGGGTTTCCCTCCATTCACCACTTGAAATACAATCGCGGATATTCAAAAGACACGTGGTTTTGTTAGAATCAACTCGTCTTTATAATTTCTATAGGTAAAACCCAGGGGGGGGGGGGAGGTTTCTATAGGTTTCTATAGGTAGGTAGGTTGGTTCAATAAAAAAACCATTGTAATAGCCCAAGCGTGGTAATAATACCACGTCAGGGATGGTGCTATTGAGCTTCGAACTGTAGAGTCGCAATGTTGATGCTGTTGAAGTCAAAGCAAATTTTCAGCTCGCTCAACGGCCCGGACAGCATTGAGTATATCTTTCAAGTACACCTCGTAAAAAATCCCGCTAACAGTATTCTATTGAATTGCAGAAGATGGATGAGCCCCATCGAGACCTTTTTACGAAAAAACTGAATGGGTAATAGCTTTGGGTAAAATTCCCAGCATGGCCGAAGAGCGAATAATCTTTTCAAAGTAAAATATTCAAGGTAATGCAAAAATGAAAATATATAATGCCCTGGCAATATTAAAGCTATTTGATCCTCGATGGGTATTAATTTTTTTTTAATGGTCATATTTAAACAGTTGAAATCAAATTAAACTGATTCAAGGAATTTGAAGGCCTATTCGCCTTTCGAGGATCTTCAAGCGATCCCTCATTCTATTCACTTTTTTCATAAAAATTCCTTCTGTGTCGCGGACTTCTAAATTTTCTCCAGCGTATTGCTCGTTTGTGACGTTGAAAAACTGGCCATATTTCATCATCGTGGGTGACAATTTAGACAGCAGGCCAACCAAATCGAGTTCAGAATTCAAGTGAATAAATCGACTCAGTGACTGAAATCCCCCAATCGGATTCGTCGCTACCTCTTCAAAAATCAATGCGAGTTCAAAAGCTTGTTCGCTCGTCAGTTGTTTTGACAGATCGTCAGACGTTTTCGAGATCTCTTTGCCTCCCATTGCCTTGGATGGTTTCTTCAGTTGTTCACCATCTCTCCGTATTACTGAGTGCTCGTGAAAATCACAATTCAGTCGATCTTTTCTACCGCCCTTCCAAACAGAACGCAGCATTAATTTCACCGTTTCGGCGACCCTCTTGAACTTCGAGTCATTCGAGTGAACACTAGTCAAAAAATCGTCCGCCATGGAAACAAGAGAATTGAAGTCCACTTGTTTAGGAAAATCCGGCGATTCTTGTAATTTCCATAAGCATTTGACGAGGATCTCGAAAACTTCAGGAGCATCAACTGCTTTGGCGAGCAACTTGAAAACGCAACGAAGAAGCGGAGTTTTCTTCGCGTTTAGTAAAACGTTGAGAACAATCGCGTTTATTGCTTTCCTACCGGGAAATTCGCTGCCACCTAGGGCATTTTCTTGACGGGAAAGCAGCGTAATTAAGTCTTCGATTAGCCGAAGTAAGTCGTTTTCATCAATTTGTTCCATCCGTTCCTTCGAGCTACATAGAGATGAAACCGTTAAAAATAATTCCTTGCTTTCGTCCCGTTTAAAGTCCTCTACTTTTGTGAATTTGTCCATCAGTTGTAACAATGATCCGGTCGCAGCGCTGTGTTGGAAAATACCGTCTCCTGAGACAACAGTGGCGTTCATTTTCTCAATTTCATCGTCAGACGCTCGCTCATCGCTGATTGCATCATCGACGACAGATTTTGACGAAGGTTTCGATTTGTTCTGTAATTCGTACGACTTCAGCGGCGAAAGTGAATTAAACGGTGCGCTTTCCGTCATAAAAGTGAGATCGATTTCTGCCAGATTTGGCGGGACAGTATTTGTGTTGATAATTTGTTCAATCTCGTCAATAAATCGTTGATCGAATTGCATTTTATCTTTTGACTCTTGCGGCTGACTCACGTGAGAAATTGTTTCCTGATAATTTTCTGCAACGTTGGCTTCTTTCTCTTCAGGTTCCGCAGCTTTGTCGACTTTTGTAACAGTTGAATTGGCATTTTCAGACTTCACATTTTGCTCGACGATTTTCGCAACTAGTTCATGAACTGTGTTGGAATAGCGTTCACTCTCTGATTTGACGAACTCAGAGCCCAAAATTGTTACAAACGCGTGCACCGCAACAGAGGCTGCTTTTCTCAAACATTGGCTCCTGTCAGTCAAACTCGCAAATAGAGCCGGCAGGCATTCAGCGAGGCCGTCATGGATATCTTTTACAGCAAGGGATTCCAATTTACTAGCTAACCAAAGCCAAAGCTTCACTTTGCACGTTTGCGAACTAGTTTGCAAAGCGTTCGGTAATAGTTCACCGCTTAGATAAATTTCAGGGCCGAACGAATCCGATATTGTATCAAGACACTGATGAGCGGATATGCTAACCCAATTTTTACTATGAGCCAGCGAAATCAATAATGGAGGAAGAAATTGTTTCGCGTGATTTCTAAATATTTTGCTTCTGTTTCGAGCTAACGTTTCCATCAGGGAAATCGTAGCACAGGCAACTTTCGGGTTCGAATCGAAAATCCGCTGGGCGAGGATTCCCGCTAACTCTCCGATATTTTCGATTTCGGACGAGAGTAAAACTTTCTGTAGTTCGGAAACGGCGTGCTTCCGCGATGCCCAGTTTTTATCCACGATTCCGTTTAAAAGTTCTTCGCTGACTGCCGTGTTTGAGTTTGGGCTGGATTGGATGGCTTTGCGAGGTGAGTTATTCGATTGATGTCTTCTCAAATTAACATTCCCCGGCTCGGATCTCTGAGGGGTGCAAACATCGTGGCGAATAATTTTACGTTTTTTAACCGGCGGTGGACTCGATTTCGAATCGGATTTCTGATGGGCTGTAAATTGTTCAGAGATAGTCGCAGGAGGTAATCCCAATACATGCTCGCGAACTTTGGACAATTTCTGGTTGTCCAGAGATGGGCACAAAGTGCTGAACGTCGTTTGCCCTAATTTATTCAATGCCAACCCAAGCGCGTTCGCCGAACCTTCCCTTACATTCGGATCTTGGTCCGCCAATAGGGAAGCGATATCGGACAGTACAGTTTTGGCAGATTTCAGATTCGAAATCGCCATCGGCGATGAAAAACAACGCGAAACAAAAGCGACGGTTTCGCATTTGATACTAGGATTTCTACTCGCCAAATTTTCCCTTATCACGTCCGACATCTGGTCGAAAGGTGAGAATTTCGAAATCGTGTCCAACGCGTCTCTGACCGAAATGACGACGGATTGTTTTTTTTCTTTGAATTTTCCAAATAAAACCTTAATAACAGCTACTGCGTGCGAATTGAATTTACTACCAAGTCCAGCAGCGAGCTTTGCGATGCACTTCACGGCGACAGACACGACACAAATGTTCGAATCCTTCGAAATAATGCCACATATTAATCGGATTAGTTCTGAAAAATCGTTATTCCGAATTATTGGAGCAGAGTCGAGAACTTCATCCAACGATTGCAGCGCGTTTTTGCGGTCGTTCCATTTCGGTGACCGAAGAAGGCTTTGAAAATCTGTTGGGATTTGCGATAAAATATCAACCGCAGTTACATTAGCTGGCGATTTATTTTGAAATAATGTTTCGCGGGAATTGGCGTTTTCGAGAGGTGACGTCCGAGGAGAGATGTTTCTCGAATGATCCGGTGAGCGAAAAAACCGTTTCGGTTTGGGAGGCGAGGGCGACATTTTGGCAATCGATGTTATAATGTCGTTGTACTGTATTGCCTTCAAAGAGCTCTGCAGTTGAGGTTGCAAAACCGGGCCAAGCCATTTGTAAATTGCGATCACCAACGCTTTTGCCTCGCTTCTGACGCTTTGATCTCTCTCTTCAAAGAGTGTTAGAATTATTTTCAAAACGCGACCAACATCGAATGCTTGTGTGCCGAACGATTCAATTATCACCCTCATCGCACGAATACAGTTCGAACTTGTTTTCGGATTTTTCGCAGCCATGCCGCTCAGCAATTCATCAAACACAATATTTTCCTTGCCTAATTCAACAAAAATCAGGCATATTTCCGTGGCTAGATCTTTAGTTCGCGCTCTTGGGGATGCGAGGCATTTTTTAACTAATCCCGGTATAATATACTGTGCAATTTTTCCTGCCAAAGAGGATCGCTCAGTATACACAAGCACCGCTTCTAACCCCTTTTCTAAGGCAGGAGCATTATGGTCGGAGATGACATTTTTAGCGATGTTTAAATATTTGCTCCATTCTTCAACGTTCTCCGGCTCGGTCGTCTTGAAATAAGAAACCGCCTTTTCATACCCTGCTATTCTTGCTTTCCAGTTTTTATGCTGGCAAAGTTCTTCGAATGAAAGTTGCTCGTACATAGCTTCATCCATGTTAACAGATTACGGACGCGAGCAGAGTTAATGGAAAACTCGACTCCGACGAATAGCGAGATGGAATAATACGAACTGGCAGTATGCAAGCAAATCAAAAACGGTTATTTGAAATAATGTTTACAAAACGGGAGCTAAGTGAATCGAATTTATGGGTATGTATGGGAACGTATGAAATGAACGCCAA
Organism: Tupiocoris notatus; assembly: GCA_037159825.1. Classification (NCBI taxonomy): domain Eukaryota; kingdom Metazoa; phylum Arthropoda; class Insecta; order Hemiptera; family Miridae; genus Tupiocoris; species Tupiocoris notatus. Next base: position 353,497 of record JASJUZ010000178.1, read on the forward strand.
CTGTTACGAGTGAAATGGGGAAAACGTGTTATTATAGGTGCGAATACATTGTTCTAGACAGTGCACCAGCAGTAGAAAACAACTATTAGGTCTGCGACATAAAAATTGTTTAAAATTGAATAAGTGATTTTTATAGTATTTTCAACGCTAATTTCGGGAAAAATAGTGAAAAAATTCCATCACGTAGGTACAGTTATTCCACAAACTGCTTGTCTATTTTTAGCTTTTTTTTCGATATTTTATACATAGTTCCGTACTCTAGTGAGTTTTTCCTGGTTTATCCGAGGCAAAACTAAAGGAAGGAGTCTTTGTCGGACCAGACATTAGAAAACTGATGAGAGATCCCAATTTTGGTGATACTGTAAGGACTTATGAGCTTAAAGAGAAATGTAAGTGTACTAGATATGTAGTTTATAACATGTATTATACATGAAATAAAATCCTTTAACTTAAGAAAAAATTTGAAAATTGCTAAAAAAAATTTTATTATACCTACTAAAAAGTAATTCCTTTTTTGTGAAAAAACCTTACGTGATAAAAAAAATGGATTACATTTTTGCAATCAGCGCTGAAAAATACATAAAAATCAGTTATCGAATTCCAAACAATTTTAAAAAATATTTTTTTTGTAAACCTGTGTTATGAGTGCTACTTACTAGAACAGGAGCGCTATTGGGCCTGCTTGCAAATTCTTCAATTGAGCAAGTAGTTCGAAATTTTCAATTTTTGACCGCAAACTTCCAGTTCGGGGTTAACGAACCAATAAAACATACTTAAAGGGTGAATACTACAAAGTCCTTTTTTTCAAAACTACCAACTCTACGTATTTGTGTTATTCCCGGACAAAATTGACGATTTATAATTGTCCTGATTCGGGTTAATATGTTACCAAAATACACAACCATTCTCCGCGCCGTAAAAATGTCTCGTTGACCCCTTTTCAACTCGAAAACTTTTTCACAAAGTGACAGTGAATTATATCGGTATCTTAAGCGGTGTACATAAATCCACCTAAGTGTCTAATGCGTTTCAGCTGTTTACCAACCTGAGGTATCGCGAACGCGAGGGCGATGATCCAAACGGCGATGATGAACTTGATTGCTCGACTCAATTTAGATATCGTGTGGGCTAAAAACGGATGGCAGATGGCGACGTAGCGTTCGACTGTGAACGCTGTGATCGTCAGAACGGTAGCGTTGGCCGACGTTTCGGCAGCCAGACCTCGCAACAGACAGAACGTCTCGCCAAACACGTACGGGTACCTGAAAAAAAGCTTTAATTAATAACTTTTTGTCGATTACATTTTTTTTAGGCAAGGTATTCCGTTAATTTTTTTCTTAAAGGATTTTCCCTTATTGTACTTTTTTCTAACTCCATCGACCAGGGGTTGAAAAAAACTAAATAGGAATTTCCACTGGCTTATCTGTTGAATGGTTGGAAAGCTATTACACGAGAGCTGCCACTCTATCTGTACCTCTTCGATAGGTGAACTGCAAATGATGAACAAGTTCTTCATCTCTTTTTTACCTAACCCTACCTCTTCAACCTACTGCTATTTCTAGCTAGACTGAGCATGCATTTGCTCCTCTATTCAAACGGTCCAACGATTTCTCGCTACATAGCGCTCGATAGCGTTATTCTGGCACTGCAGTTTCAGCTGGGGAAAAAGGGACCTTTTTCTTTTATTTTTTTAAATTTGAGGCCGTTGATGAAAAACGAAGTTTTATGCCGCTTTTTCATTCCAGTTTGTTAGTTTCAATTATTTTAGTATTTTTACTATTATTACCTATAATTATATATTTATTATTTACTACCATCTTTAATACTTGTCGCCGAAACAACTGGAAAACTAATTTTTTTTTCTCAGTATTTGATTTAAAAAATGTTAGGTTGATAAATTTCCGTGGGAATGACGTACTGGCTCGAATATGACGTATGAAGGTCAAGATCGGACGCTGTCAGTTAAATGGCGCCCGGCAGACGTATTGAGCAAATAAGTGAGCGACTTGATCAATCGCCAAATCAAGGTCTTGCTGAGCCAGACCAGATTGAGATGCGGGTACTTACAGTGATGGATCGATAGACGTTTCCGTCGAGCTTCAATTATTGCGGTCCATTTCGTAGCCGGTGGATGTGTAATAAAATCAACACCTCGAGGGCAGTGTTTTGCTCAATTTTGAAACACAACATGCACGCACTCTTCTCCGAAAATGAACAATGATTGTAACATTAGCCTAGGTTAATTATAGAAACTATCGCTTGCCTGTATTATTCGAAAGGTTGTTGAAATATATTCATTATAAGAGATTAAAGGATGACGTCCCTATAAATGGTTCAAATAAAGATCGTGAATCGAATTCCATTGTCTTCTTCGTCTTCTGAACTTGCCAAAATTTAGAACTAACTACGGGAACCATTAGAACCATAGCACGCTATCTACATACAGAATAAAGCTTTTGGAATTTTTTCTTTGCTATAATTAGTGCCGAATGTAATTCAAAATCGTTAATGAATGTATTTTTCCAATTGGTTACTGAGCTCAATCGTTTAACTTCAAGCTGTTAATTAAATATCTCCTCAATTGCTGTTCATTTCTTAAGTCGATGCTGAGCGACGAACTAATTAGAGGAAAAGAAGCCGTAATTCTGAACTCTTTTACTAACGAAGAAGCTTTACAAATACCATTGAATGAGCGACCTTTTTTGTAGGTAATGAAGAAGAAAGAGACTTAATAAAGGAACAGATACAATGGCATACGAACGTACAGGCAATTGTTCAGAACGTGTTTTTTTAGGACGATTATTACGTGAAATTTAGGGCGATTATATTCATTCAAAGCGTAAATGTAAAAGTACAATTTGAAGAAAAAAAGCTGATGGCTGTCGTTGACGAAATTTTATTGTTTTAACCCAAAAATCGGATTGGGCGTTAGATTTTCCATACAACTAGTATAGGAACATTTCGATTTCGAATACGGTACCTATTTACAACATATTAATTTAGTTTCGCCCAATTCTTCGTATAAATCGTTATATAAAATCGTCTATAATCTAATCACAGAAAAGAAAATGTCGACCGAAAAACAGTATTATCAGAAAATTTAAACTTTCTACTCAAAAATGAGGGGAAAACAACATTCTTGAATGAACGACCACTAAAGTGCCAACAGGGATTTTTATTCCAAATGTGATCATCAATATTATTGTTCTTAGGGTTCATATCAATACTTACGTCTCTCCCCAGTCTCACGACAAACAGCGTCCACCTTCCATCCCATAATATACAAAACAACTTCGCTGGCTATCCTCAGCGCAAGAAAACTGCTGACGTAGACAACGTGGTACATCCCAGCCATTTTCCAATGTTGACAACTACTAGAATCTGTCATTTTCTTGAATGATCTTCCGGACCATTGAGCCGTCGCTTAATGCGTAGCATGTACTTTGGAAGGAGAAAAACAGAAAAGATACCATTTCCGCAGTTTGATTGTCTTGCACAATTTATTTCACTTTTCAAGTTTCAGTATTAAAATTATTTCTATTTGCAAATATTCTGGAAATAGATATTTCTTTAAAATGTCAAGGATAAGTTGATATAGGAAGGGTGTTTATCTATTTAATTGCGCGGATTTAATTATTCAACGATTAATGATAGAAAGGTAAATAATTTTCCTGAAAAGTGAATAACTACGGCTCAATCTATGCTTGAGAACCTCCAGAGTCAGGAATTTAAACCCTTGTCTGTCAGCGATAAACAGAAGAAGTGTTTGAATGTAATTCGATGTCCGTTGTAAAGGGCTAAGTTGTTAGGCAAGCACGAAGAACACGTTGGCTGAGTTTGCATAGTGTCGAACAACGGACTGGAAGTTCGCAATGTTGAGGGTTGCAACTAGCACGTTGCACGTTTGCGTGAAACAATGCGGGAGAAGCTGATTAATTGAACGAATGAACACCGTTCTCGTATGTTGGCACAAAAGTGGGCCGCTTACATTGCGAAACCTGAGTGAACGTATTTCGCAATAATTCCTATAAACATTTACAAAAACTCTCCGCTACTATAAGAACTTTATGTAAGAAAAATGCAGGGTATCCTATTGAAAAGTGTTTAATCACGTCAAAAATGATAGAAGAAGCTGCCTCAATTCGGCGCATGATGCGCTCCTGTTTCTCGTGAATTCGATTCGCGTTTCGACTTCCCTTATAACGAGCCGATAGAAAATTCGCAGAGTTGTCTTCCTCACGCAGAAAGCCGAAGAGGCACGTAATTGACTTGAGGATAGAAATTAATTTTACCGCTGACGTATCGGAATTTCTTAAGCTGACAAAGAACTGATTGAGCATGAGCTACTTTTCGAAAAAAATCGATAGGTTAAACCGATTTTCGTTCAGAGGCCTTATCGTTTTTACCCGAAAGAAAAGTAGTATTGAGTTGTGGACAGTGGATGATTGATGCTGCGGAGATGGAACGTGTTTATTTAGGCATTACCTATCCGAAGGGCGGTCTTTAATGCCATTTGGTTATATCTCACTACTTACGATCTGCTCGAAATGCTTCCAAGTTTTTCCCTTTTCGACAGGAAAAATTTTTATGGAAATACGCTGCAACTTCATTAGCATAAAATATCGTACCGGAATACTCACTTTTGAAAGGAAATTACTCTGAGGTATCTTTTAACCTTTCTCCTATTCTCAACAGCAGTTTAAAACAAGTTTATTGTTCCTATTTATTATTAACTTATTTATTATTTATTGACTTATTTTATTTATTATTGAGTTTATTGTTTCCTAGTTTATTGTTGACTAACGAGGTCCTTTCAGCATTGAGTATAATTGGAGTGCAAGTTATGTACTTCGATATTATCACAGCTTCCGATATAATTGCATTCCCAAACGAATCGTTAGCATATTGATCCCTATGGGTACATCCTAGAGTTATATAGAACGCGAGGAAGAGCTTAATTATACTAATGCCTGCTTGTCGCGAGGGAGTCATTCATTAGAGTTAGCGTGTTATATTTTACTGAATATTTCATTATTATAACTTGCCAACTTTTAGACTCTTGTACTGTTTAAATCATAAGGGCGTAAGTCGTTGAACTTTTCAAAAAATGAACTTTGATCAGTGATTTTTATGGAAAATGTACGATAGGGTTGAACCGACTCTTGAAAATGTTGGACAATATGGTTTGGTTTTTTTTAGTGTATTTGTATTTGAGTATTTGTATTTGTGTATTTATATCTGTGTATTTGTGTACTTGTGTACTTGTATTTTTCGATTATTTGTATCTGTGTATTTTTATTTGTGTACTTGTATTTGTGAACTTGTTATTTGTATTTGTGTGAATGTGACCTAGGAACATACATGCGGAAGGTCGCTATCGACCATGAGTTATCTCGGAACCACTGTATTTTTCCGAAATACCTTTTTAATCAGTCTGTTGTCGAACCTCGCAGTTCCCTTTGATGGAACACGAACGGACGCAACCGACTGAGCTGCACAACTCAACTATACCATAAAAGGCAAATGGCCTCCAGCTCTCATGACCGGATCAGATCTGAGAGCAAGTTTTTCGTGTTGATTGTTTGCTAAAAAGGAAAAAACCAGGCCGCAGCTCGGTTATGATGGATTCTCATGTTTTCCCGAATCGACATGGGCTTATTTAGATCCCTTTCCAGCCAAACCGCTCGTATTGCGAGGGCGAAAATTGAAAAAGGCGATGTAGCACATTCCAAGAAAATCTTCCCGCACATTTCCACATGCCTGGTCTTCGATACATGAAATTTTGATGAAAACGTTTCAATTCACGGGTATATTCAATAATCGACTGTAACCTCCCACGAAAATATATCAACCTTTCTCAAAATTCGGAGAATATTTAAAATTCAATATGGAATGGAAACCCTGTTCAATAATAATTTATTTTTCACAAACCGTTTGCCTAAAGCAAACCTAGGGGCGAATGTGAAACAAATTCTTCCCTTTTTTAGCACGATAAATCGAAACAATTTATTGCTATATAAATTCTGCGAAGTCAACGGTTACGTACCTCGACCAAATGTAATACATCTCTTGTGGCAGCCCAGACACGAGCAGGAGGAGGTCCGATATAGCTAAGGAGAACAAATAGTAGTTGGTCGCTGTGTGCATGTGTCGATTTCGCGATATAACTATGCACGTACTGATGTTACCGACGAGCCCGGACACGAAAATGAACGAATACAGTATCGTCATCGGGACCACGATGTACAGAGGATCGCGTTTCGGCCTTAGCTCCGCCATGGTCGCGTTGTATATGTCAGCCTCCAAATTTTCCATAGTGTCCCTGCAAAGAAATAATAGATCGACGTTAGAAAATGATTCGAAAATAAAAGAGAGATTGGATAATTATTTAAACGCTGTTCGAACATTTATGGACATATTTTTGAACATGGAAGTTTAATTATATCGCGAGAGTTCTGTTGAAAAGTGATTTTCATCGTATACGTGGAGGTCGAATACTTGCGATAACTGAGACGAATTCGCTAATCTAAGCTCAGACATCGCAGTTCCAACTTCATTCACTTCCCACATTCATTTTATAATAAGAAACTAAAAATCATACGCCTTTGTATTTGCCCAAGGAAAAATCCCCTTAAATTGTTATGTTTCAAAGCATGTAGAATCCTAATATCAAATTTTTAAAAATTCTGTCCGTCCGCCGTAAGCAGAAATTCATATTTTCCAATGTTTTTTTTTTTTTTGAAAGATGGGAGTATTTTATACAGATTCCTATTGATCTTTTGACGCTGAATCAAATGAGATGTTCACTGGGCATTAGCTTAAATGGTTAGCTATCAAAGCTTTTGAGAGAAATACAATAATATATGAGTTTTTGAGAAACACCACTTATAGCTCGAGAATTTGTAGACATATAGAAATGTTTTGCACTCGTTGGAATACACGTCAAACACAGCTGTCTGCAGTATCATTATGAGATTAATTCGCATTTGCATCAAGTTATTTGGATATATTAAAAAAATTAAAATTACAATTTTAGGATTACAATGCTCTGGAGTTTTCCTTTATAGTTATTAATTAATTAAATTTGCAAATTCACAAATTAATGTTCGAGATAGTTACTATCAAAGGGGACTGTCTTATTTAATCGCAATTGAAGCAAATTAATGTAGAATAAACCACTTTGCAATCATTTACAGCGTTTTTTCTTAGGCTGCTGTAGAAATTTTGATTTTCCTGTTGAGAAACCCACATATGTAGACTACATCAGAGCACTGGGATATATTTGAATCCCTTTAGTTATAAACTACCATTATGATAATTTACGTAAGCTCCCGTGGTATTACTAACGTTGATTGTTTAAGGCTTCAGCATCACCCACTAATGGGACTTAGATGGAATTACTTCCCATATTGCTGAGAGCCGCTGTAGCTATTATTTCAAGAAAATGTAAGTCGCTGTTCCATGGAAAGGGATTGTCGAAACTAGAAGCATGGTAGACATTTAGAACACTGACGTTGCTTAATCGATCGTGAATTATTTTATACATATTATTTTAACATAACATAATTATAACATAATCATAACATAATCATAATTATAACATAATAACATCATAAAAATCATAACATAATTATAACATAACATAATTATTTTATACATATCATACAGATTTTAGCGTTGACATTCAACGTCTGAGACAACAAATTCAATCGATTCGCTGAAAATTGCGGAGGGAAAATGATCTGTCTGTTGATGAGGGATCGAAACGAAACCCAAAGCTTTGGTACAAAAACATAATTGCCGGGCATAGAAATTATTTATGTGACCTCTGCCGCGTTATGAAATCTAGCGCCAGCCAACTGGAATGAAATACATATGGATTGTTTCACACTTCGTTTCTCTTCTGACGTAGGTATGTTTGCGTCTTCAATCGATGAAAGGTTATTGAACTGAAGAAGGCTTGACATCTGAGAGTAATTACGCCAACGCAATCTTCTTCTAATGATTGAAAGCACATTCGGCTGAACTCCCTCAGACATTTCTATGCTGTCTACCAGAATACTGTGAAATGCGCAATTTTCATCAATTTTTGTGGCTAGAGTACTTTATTGTTGTCCTTAACAAAGAAAAATACGTAGCCCTCCATTTCGGCTACGATGAAAACCTTTTAGCTAAGTAAAGAATTCTTCTGGAACCTTCCGTTGTTACCGATTCGCTCGACTGTATCCGAAAAATCGTTAATTGAATTAAACTGAAAATTAAACTCCATTAGTTCTTGCTTCGCGTGGGGGCAGACTCGTTAATTAGCGTTTCTGTTTATGAAATGCAAAAGAATTTATGAACCCTGAGGAACCCCTATTTAGGCACCGCAAAATTCTACCTTTAATTAGCCGCCCCAGGATTTCACCTTGAACCGTTATCTGAACCGATAGGGAGGATTGGAAACCCTGACGATGTGTGATAGACCGTAAATGAAGCCACCTACCGCAACGAGGAGGATTTGGAGACGAAAATACTTGAATCACGTGGGACGATTGGTCGAGAAATTCGTCCTAAACCCAAATATTCAGCTATTCGCTTTCCAATAAATAAACCGCCGGAACGAAATGTGGTTATACATTTATTTGCTTGGTCGGTCACCTTTATTTGTTGTCTCCACTGAAAATTGCTAATAAAGCCCATACAAAAACAACGATAATAGTGTGACAACAATAATACGGTGACAAAACTATACTTTACGATTTTTGACTTCTCTAATCTAATTATAAAATTACTGAGAGCTAAACTGGTGAAAGTGTGGTCAAAATAAAGCGTGTTCTTCCGATCAATCAAATTTTTGGCCTTCGAGTCCACCAACATTTAGGTGAAATAAGGCGACATCTATTGAATATGCAATCGAGGCCGACCGCAGTCATGATGTCGAAGCTTATGTTATCGAATCCTCAAGACAAGAATTCGTCTGAGCCGAGTTTCCGAAACGCATCCTTGGCCCACAGCCAAGCGCGACAGCTGTTTGAACACAAGACCCTCCTACTCAAATCTAACCCACTTGATTTTTTTCGTCTTCAAAATTTACCGACCATTCAACCCATTTCCGCGGGAAAGAATCGCCTATTCTAAGAGGTTTTTTATTTTTACTCTTCCCGGGCTAAAATGTGAAGAATTTCCTCAATTTTCGACGCAAAATATTGACCTTCCGGTTGACGTTTCCTCGTATGTTAAATATGAGATGTTCTTACAACATTACGAACTCGGTTCATAGCATAGGTCCTTAGGGGATGGATTGTTCAAACACGGTCTACTCGAAACGAAGCCGTATAATTTACTGTAAATTCCATGTTAAGTAAACTATGGTATAGAACGGTTTTCTCAGGAGACTTGTGCATTGCGATATTGACTCGTTCAAGGGTCGGAAAATGGTTAAATACAAGATCGTTACCGAACGGAACGGAATGAACAACAATGAATACGGGCTGGATTCGGTATTATTTGAACCATTTTTGTCATGCGAGAGATTTGTTAGGAGATATGTTGGGAATATGAAAGATGTGTTTTTTTAAAATTGTGCCGTCTTTCCGACGATTTCGGGACTCATTTTTACTCCTGTAAAATAACGGCCTCGGTTTTCTTCTCTTCTGAGTAAAATGTAAAAATTTCGAATTCCCCGGATAGTTTTTTGGTTTGGTAGTAAGTAGCATTATTAGAATATTTCAATATGGCCGAGAGAGCTGAATCCTCTTCATTGGAATTTCGCATTACATCCTGGAGGCGCAATTCTATATTGCAGACAGGGCTGATATTGAATTGATTAATCTACCGTTCACATGCAATCCAATACGAACGCAATTGAAAATCAATCGATTAGCTATCATAGAATGATTGATTTTCAAACATCGTTCCCAATAATTACTACTCAATCGCTCTTAGCTCAGCTGGCAGAGAGGAAAACATAAGACTCATCGAGTCGGCGCTTCCCATTACTTTGTCCAGCCGAGCAGAATGACGTTGGTGCATTAGCAAGCTTGTTCCCTATCTTGGGAGGTCAAGCGGAATTAAGCATCATACATCACACGAGAAGCAACCCCAAGCTGTCTGCCTTCGCAACCTGTTCTTCAACGTTTCACTGGAAAACGATTAGGATTGGTTATTGAACTGCGTTCAGATCTAGCAGAAATTAATACCAGTGGCTTCAAAGATGGAATACAGGGATGTAGCGTAAAATGGAAACCCTGATTATTACCAGAGTAAACAAGAGATATTCCAGAAAACAGTGTTGCGCATAGATCACACAGTACTTCCACGTTTGAGTCGGTAACATGTATAACGTATTATAAAATCGAGTAACTCATACAAAGGCCGCAAATTAAAACAGTAAAACACTGGCGTTTCGCATTCTGATTGGCTCTGGAGCTTTCCCGCGTCGACCAAGTCAATCTAAATGCAGAACGCACCAACGTAGACACTCACACATTGACGGAAGCCTGTGAACCTTGCTTTGGTGTACTAAGACTGCGATTGAAAAACTAGCCAACAGAAGAAAAAACCGCTTGAATTACGTTAGTAACGCGGAGTTACTAACGTAACGTTGAAATGGGATAATTTTTCTAGCAAAAAGACCCTACAATGAGAGAAGTACCCAAATAAATAGCTGAAAATGTGATTCACATTAATAGTTATTATAATCAAGCGACATTCATCTGTCATAAGTGCAATTTCTTGTCCCCTAGCGTTCAAATATATTTATTTTCGAGATCTGTAAAAATCAATATATTGGAAATATGCGAATAATGCGGAAATATGGTATGTGAACCAAATGACAAAAATCAGTCGTCATTCAATCGTTCTCCTAAACATTTCAAGACTTTGAGCGTTCAAATAAATTGATTTTCGCGACCTGTAGAAATCGAAATTCGACATACGTGCTAGTAAAATAGCGAAAAAGCTCATACCGTGGTTGTACGGTGTGTGAGCCAATTGATAAAAAATCCAGAGTCATTTACTGGACACAATAAACATTTTATCACCCTGAACGTTGAAAATAAATACTTTTAGCCTGTAAAAATCAAAATAGGAAAAAAACGTGTACGGTTATATCTCGGAAGCACTGTGTGTTTTCCAAAATCCAGAAACAGCCAATTTCGCAAATTCACTAGGAAAACATTTTCTGTCAGAAAATTTCATTGCTTTTCATTAATTTTTCACGGAGATAAATCTCGCAAATTCAGATTATGTATAATAATTATAATTAAATATAAGCACAATAAGAATTAATGCTAAAACTTGTAACGATGCGCTCCTTTTGTGGCGGAAGTGAATAAAATGTACGGTTCAATAGAAAAATACTCATACGGAAACGGAAAATAATAAGCTCCATAGTCTTATCACATTTCTGGAAGTGATTACTTGCTGGTTAGAACGGAAAATTTTCTAATTTCGTTTAATTAAGATATGCGTACCTAATTATTTTTGTTAACAAAGCACACTGACGGTGTTCGTACCTATCAAGCAATTCTATTGTTCGTCACTGTATACAACCGCTACAGATGTTACTCGGCTTATTTTCTTCTTTGGCAAATCGCCTAGTCATCGAGCTCCTTCAGAAATGGTATTAGAACCAATCTTGTTAGTTAACTATCGATCGTCGAAGTTAGCCACTTGAATAATGATGATTATAATCAACAGTGCAAACCGGGGGAGAAGGTTTAGTTTCATTTGGAGACAAATCCATGTCGAAAGGATTATTACTCAAGTTCGTTCATGATGTTCAACTAAGCTGGTATATTCAACTGCTCGGAGATTCGCATGTCATTTGCCAACGTTCACCTTTATAACGAGGAGAGGCTGAAATTAGATCGTAACGTTAGCTTGCGCCGTTTTGCGAAAGCGATTCAGGCAAACGAAAGCCCAACAACTGTCATGGTGACGTAAGATGTATATAATTGAGTTCAATTTCCGTTTGTTATCAAAGTCGCATATTCTCAATTCTAATTTGTAATTAAGTTAATCTTTTGAGATTCGTCCACGATGTGTCATAATTATGAAGGCATTCCGCTTAGCGAACCACAAACGTTTCAACTTATGAAGGGAAAGATAATACCATGGCGACGGTCGAGAGATTGAGATGATTCCAGGCTCCCGAGGCTTTTCAAATGGATCTCGAGTTGACCATTGCAGGAGACTAAGAATCAGGTCGAATTCAATTCTGAATAAGCAGAATATCTATTTTCACTTTGAAACAAGGACTAATAGTTTCTCTCCGTCTATCTAATGTTAGGAAGAGTTGACAAAATTATTGCAGGGTTTTGAAAATTGCCACTGATACACCTATCGTACATCAGAAACATGATTATGAAGTCTTGAGACGGTGGAACGTCGAGAGGAAGTTAATCATCGGAAATTCAATAGAACAGGCCTATCTTCCGTGGGATTTTCGGGAGTCCTATTCGTCAACGGATCTAATTTGAGCCTGAGTGTTCGCTTCGGATTATCCGTCAACAAGGACGTGGGAAACCGCTTCTTTCCCCATGCATGACTAAACCTAGAAGACTGATATTAAAGCCAAGCGCTCGGTTTTATCTACATCTGCCTCGTCTGTTCCACTTGTCGAATGCAAATAAAAATTGCGAATTTCTCTCCGATGTCGCTCGACTAAAACTCACCCGTATAACTGAGTATGTTTCAGAGACGTCTCAACGTTTAACCGAGACGTCTCGGAGACGTTACATTAGAGAAGACTCTTCACATTGGCGATGTCTCAGAGAAATCTAGCTGGAAATAAATCAGACTCGTCTTACTGAAGACGTTTCAGAGACTTCCCACTTATTGAAAATGTTTCAGAGACGTCTCTTAAACCGATACCATAAAACTAATTACCTAAGTAAAAAATTTAATCGGCTCACTGAAGGGGAAAGAAATATATTCCGACGGTCTTAAACAGTAGTAATCATCTCAGCCGTGGAAATTGACTAATATCGCCAGTAAATATTCTCTCCGAAGTAGGTGTGAAAAACACGTCTTACGCAACCGCGTTATGGAAATCCCGTATTAAAATCAAAACGGCATAAATAGAAATGTATCTGGCCATGAGGAACATACGTAATATGGAAAATTTTACGGTTCTTCTCACTCGGCTGAGATGTGCGAAGTGAATATAAATGATCTTTTCAGTGTTGGGTTCGCCCTCACTAAAGGCGAAAATACGAAAATACTCGTAGAATAGGCATGACAAAATTTATATTTTCTCCCCGAACCGGCATTAAAACAGCTCAGCGTATTTTTAGCTCGATAGGTATCTTAGATAATTATTTCGGCGTTTTTTTCTTCAAAAGAATAATTAAATTATTCCCTTGGGCAAAATTATCACTTGAAAATCGGCCGACCGAAGCGGAACAAAAACAGCTAAAAATAAACTTGTATCCTTTTATCGGCCCTAAAGCCACTCGGGTTATAGAGAGAAAAAGCAGAAAGCAAGTTTTAATGAAATTACGGCATCTCCTGGGCTTTTTACGAAGCATTTAAGAAAATATAAGAGCAAACGTGAACCTGCACACCGGAGGGTTCCTTTTGTTTCAAGATGAGGGAGAACTTCGGTTTTCGTTGACTCAAGTTCGGGTTGAATTATTTGTCGTAAAAGTTTCAGCAAAGGAAACCATTCCATTCGACAATATTCATCAAGATACAAGAGCTCAATCCACGAGTTTAATAATTAATTACTAGATCGCATCAATACTCCCGGAAAACAGTCTTTTAGTTTTGAGAAGATTAAATGAGTCTGTCGGAGTGAAATGGAAATTGGAATTCATCGACGTCGTTAGATCTATCTTCGTGAATTTCGAGCAGTTGGGAATGATTGGTTTTCAAAATTAACGCAAAGATTTTGAAGGAAATGAGACACTTAGCGGCCGAGTCGAAGGCATCGGGAGTGGATCATGATTGCCAAGGATAATGATGTTTATATTCAGCCGGGGTATAATCGAAGCTTAGAGAGTGAATGCTCCGACGGAGGTATACAATTTCATTTGCACACCATCCGTAAACTGCGGTTAATCAGATGATCCTTCAACCTCGTCGTTGCCGATGGCTGAGGTTTCTAAGCGTTTATAAGCGGCTACTGTTGACCGCTGATATTGAATGGGAGAAGCATTCATCTCATCAGTTCTCACCATGTCTAATTAATTTCATCTCACTTGCGATCCGAGTGGCACAACCTGATAGTAACTATATGACGGCTAGATCCGGCTTTGAAATTTTCAAAGTTAAAATTAAACAAATTTCTAATAGGATTTTTTTTTTTTTTTTTTTTGTAGACAAAACGCAGTTATTAGTAAACCAGTGGTGTGCCACATAGATCACACAGTACTACACACAGTCAGTAACAGATAAAACCAATTATAATATCAAGAAGGACGCAACTCTAGAACTATTATTAGAAAACTAGCTGGAGAACCCAAAAAAACTCGTATAAAAACGCACGAATTAGGTTAATAATGCGGAAGTGCTGTATGTGAGCCTAACAGCCAAGTTTGATAAATGCGAAATGTTTATAGGCCTCCAACGTCCAAGATATTGATTTTTTCGCGTTCTGTAAAAATCTTTACAGCGAAATAACCACACATGGTAAATGTACGATGTGTGATCCAATCGCTACATTACAATGGTATCATTTTTATAGCGAAGAGACCCAAATAAACAAAAGTGCACAAATAAAATAACTTCAAATAATAATAAATATCGCAAATAATGAAAAACCAAATGACATTAATCTTCATAAAAAAATTTCTTGTCCCCCAGCGTTCAAATATATTCATTATCGCGATCTGTAAAAATCAAAATATTATCAATAGGCGAATAATGCGGAAGCACGGAACGTGACTCGAATGATAAAAACCAGTCGTCATACAATCGCCGTCCCTAACATTTCAAGACCTATAAATATATGGATTTGTGCGGCCGGTAAAAATCAGAATACAAAATACGCACCACCAAATCAGTGAAACATGCCCGTAACTTGGAAGTACGATGTGTGACCCAATATAAAAAAATCAAGTACTATCTGTTCACCATAATAAACATTGAGACTACAAATGCTTGAAATTTTACTCTTAAATTTACTCTTAGTGTTTGTAAAAATCGAAACAGAAGAAACGTTGACCACTTATGTATCGGAAGTACTGATTTTTATCCAAAATCCGGAAATGGTTAATGTTGCCCATTTACTAAGAAAACTCCATCGAGTTTCATACATTTTTCACGGAGACATAATTTGTCGATTTATGTGATTTTTTGACTACAGACAGACGGACACAGACACTTGTTTAGAAAGCGTTTCTGAGTACTGTGGAAATGTCCTCAAAATCCACCTCCGTTCTGAATTAGACTTTTCAGACGATCACAATACTCCCATTTACTCCGTAAACAAGGAAGTAAAAACACCCTCGTCATCTTTTTAATGTTTAGTGTACACTTTCGTATTACAACCTCTGCTGTACCCTAATAATAAACTGCCATCATTCCCACCTGTTTGAATGACGGCATGCGCTTGTTTCTTTGATAAGGAGAAACAGGAAGGGTTCTGTATCAAAATAGCAACAACACCTCTGAGCTGAGCTACTGGTTTGTCCGAAAAAAAAAAAACTACACACATAGGGATGCCAAAGGCGTCAGAAGCTTTATTATTAGATCCGAGACTAACCGTATTGGTGGAGTTAGATTCGCTGCATTTTGATCGTTGATGAAAATGTCTAAAACTTCGTTAGGCACTCAATCGTCAAACTAGGAATTATTATTAAATTGTTATCAGACATAACTAATTAGGCATTATCAACTGTGGATTAGTTCTGTAACAACTAAAACGATCGGGTAGGGAGACCCTTGGAACCATTGCTATACAGATCAGGTGAACGATAAAAATTTACATCGGTTCATAAAGATTGATACTGTCTGATTTAATGTTGAAAAAATTCGGACCAAATAGGTTTTAGAGCACAGTTAGTTTGAATAATACGATAACAATTTTTTGCAATTTGTTTAATCCAGGTTCTTAATAAAATGAAATATTTGACATTGAAGACAATAACAAAATTGTGGAAAACCGTTTTTTCATTGAGTCTGGTCAAGTATTGCAAGGGTAACGTGAGTGCTTTTTGGAATATTTGTGCGGTTTGGCTTCAATCTTTTTCAAGAAATGCGATTTAACGCTTCTGGCATGAAAAAAAAACCCTATGTTTCCTCTTTGCTCTAATTTTCAACACCAAATTTACTCCGGTTAAACAAGCTTCTCTAAACATTAATTAATGCTTTGAACTCGAAGAAGTTAAAGTTTTCCTCCTCCTGGCATTCTCTATTGGTAAAGCGCTGTGTGTCTGTTTGGAGCACATTGAAAAATGCTGGAAGTAATGGCGAAGTTTTCGACAAAAAAATACAAAAAATAAAAATCGCTTTTGTGGGGCTACGAAATAGATAGATAGAATTAGTTTTAATAATCGAATCGCAAACAAATTATTGATTATGAATAACAACAGATGATTTTTTAAAATAAAACATATTTTTTAAAAACCTGCTCACTCTTGAGAGAAAAGAGAAACCGAAACTGATTGCAATTTTCATAATTGATTTTTTCACCCGTTGAATGGTAAAAAGCAATTTTCAATGCTTATCACACGATATTTTTCCCATCCTTTTTGAACGAGACAAACGTGCGAAGGCTTTTAAAGATAATTAAAAAAAGGATACTAACGCAATTGGTAGCAGGGCGTGATTTTTCTCCGAGTACCCCAGGCTTTAGAAAAGATTTATATTTGCTTCAGATTGTTTACCTTCCTTTCTTTGTAATTGACCCCCTTCATTAGTTAATCATTTTTCGCAGGTGGTCTTTTCGATGCAATGAATAATTTCCATTTCATATAAATTCAAAATTCGGTGCCACACGAACCAGCTCTTCACTGCTGGATTGTGTTTTTTTGTTAAACAGAAATGATCAAAACTACCAAATATAACTACAGTAAGGAAGGTGCGCGTCTTAAATAATATTAAATCAAGAGGAATTCCGTTTTTCGTTGAGAATTTCTCCTCGCCCTTGTGGGATGGAACAGTTAAGAATTCTGTTATGGTGCAAGTTGTCTTTGTAACGGAGTCTTGCAAACTGAATAATAATCCAATTGTAACGAGACGATGTTATTTTGAGATGGTACGGAATTGAGATTTCAGCTGCCATTCTGGAGTGAAACTATATTAGCCGCATGCTCTTTCTCCCTCTTGCTAAGGGATTATTAACACTGAATATATTTCATGAAAATGCGGCGATAAACGACATTTTCGAGAAGAAAAAAAGAAACTATACAAAAAAAAAAAAAAATAATAATAATCAAGAAAAATAAAATGGAAGTATGATCATTTCAATAATAAAATTTTGATGCCCTCAGACAATCATGGCGAAAAACTGTCATTTAAACAAGACAATTAAAATGAAAAATGAAGTAAAAATTGGAAAATCCTGAGAATGTTTTGAAAAATTCAAATAATAAAAAAATGAAGAAACGTTCTCCTTGTTTCGTACTACCAGGGGTTTTGGTTCTTTTTCCGATTTGCCACCATTATATTTCTTTATTGAAGTACTGGGATTATAATCATTTCTAATTGAAAAATAGATATAAACGGTGACGGTCTTGAAATCGATTACAATTTCACCCAATACCACATCAATTTTACTGTATTACAAAAACCACCCATCGTAAGCGGAGAAAATAAAAAGTTATATTAATAAAAAGTTATCATCATCTCACCAATTTAAGTTACTGGAGCATCAATTGGTAATCCACTAGGAGAAAGGGCATCAAATTATTAACGATCACATTGCGGTAAACTCGGAAATCACTCGGGGGAAAAAAAGTGGGAAAATAATTTTTTTCACAATTTTAAATAGGTACCAAATATGAGTTAGTAAAGGAATTAAAAGGTGCCGCACTTAGCGTTGATCGGTTCGAGGCGACTCGTAAACGGTTTTGCGAAACGAAAGAAGACGCGCGCGGTCGGAGATCGGGAGACGAGTGAGGAACGATGGGCATGGCTAAGTCCTGTTCTCGCGGCCTTCCCTAGGGCGCAATGTAGACCGGGTGGGGTTGTCGTACGTCTTGTGGAGGGGCTTGTGGTGTTCAACAGGGCGACCTCTGGGGTGGTTCACATTAGGCGAATAGCGAGCAATTAAATGCGGCAATGATCGCATACGACAGGGTAGTTTGAAATTAAAACCGCATTCGAAAATTTTGAGATCGAAAGTGTAACATAAATCGAACTACGATCGAAGGAGATTTGAATAGAAATATGTCAATTGTGGCTGCAGTCAAAAGCAACTGAATTGACTCCTAACTTGCTCTGTATCCCTCTGAACTGTAAAAAATCTCAATTTTCATTCGATTTCCTGCGTCTTTTTAAAATTCATTGAAATATGGGAATGCCCCTATAGAGCGTAGCTCGCGAGAGGGTCCGTTTAAATGTAAAACTGACTGCAATCTTGAGCCCCTCAAAGCCAGTCACATGAGCCCCTTCAAAAACGTGTCGCCCTTTGACTCAGCAAAACTCAGACAGCTCTCAATTAAATTTAATATCGCCGTTGATTATATTTGTCACTTTAGCGGACATTAATTAGATAATTCGTTGGCCATGGGGTTCTCATAGATTTGGACAATAAATTTAGCCGTCGGTTCAGTCAGCACTAATTACCTAGGTATTTATACTGAAATCGGGTCAGGAAAATGCAAAAAGGCTGAGATTATTTCGTTTCTTGCACGTAACTTTAACATTTCACGCGCCTAGTTGACCTACTTTGATCTGACAAGAATTTAATGAGTTTGCATCGTCTGCAGAACATTCAAAAGACGTAAAATAGCAGAGATTCATTCTGAAATACCATCCAGTGGTGTGCGCAGATCACACAGTACTTCCATGTTTGAGTCAGCAGACTGGTATAACTAATTATAAAATCAATTAACTCATTCAAAGGCCGCAAATTTTGAACAATACTTGAAATTGTTACTTCAAATCGAACCAAGAGACACGAAAACGAACAAAATGCATTAATAACGCGGAAGTTCGGTGTGTGAGCCTACTGATACAAGATAAGTTCTGGAAAATGGGATTATTTTGGACGATCACAATACTACGTAAACATGAAAGTAATACTAAGTAAACATGGGAGTAAAAACAACGAATCTTCTTGCAATGAGGTGTAGAAGTAAAGAATTTGTTGAAAATGAACGGAAAATACGTACGAATTTTTTATTGCTTGTGTCCCACTTATGTCTTCTTTAGAAAATCTGTAGCATAATGAGTCAAAACTGCCAAAAGGAGTCACGAGTAATGACACCTTGGCAAAACTGGTCACGAGCAACCAAACTCTTTTTAAAGCTACTTTTCATCGAAATGAGCTCTCAAATTCTTTGACATCCGTTCAAATTATTGGGAAACTGCAATACACGGTTATAGCTAAAGTGAAAATATTCTTCGCCTAAATTCTCAACGACTACTAATATTGATAGATCAGCAAACATTATTATTAACCTTTGAAAGATTTATTTTCAATCGCTACAATCCACATGTAGTGCTGCCCTTGAGCAATAAATTTAATTGGTTTAATCTTCTTTCGAATTTCCTTTCAATTCAACGACGAACTCGTCCAACATTAGCTTTGGTCCGATCGTTAGGTATACCTTGGATCTTGTTTCCTTTTGTTATTCTCAGTCCCTCGGAAGGTTGATTCGCCTGATGGTTTGAATCCGATGGCTTTTTCACTGTAGATTTCGGGTCTTTAAACTGCTTAACTTTAGCGGCAGTTGAGGCTTTCCCAACCAAGACATTCGAGGGTGCTTTCGCTGATGAAGCTGGAGCTAGAGATTTGGCTTTCGCGGCCGAAGTTGGAGTTGGAACTGATGTCGAAGGGTATGATCCGTGGCCGATTCTGTTGATATTACTGTCCCCTCTAGAGGCACTGTATTCGAGTTTTGCCTTATTCATGAGATCGACCAATTCGTCGGGCACATCCGAACTTTCGCTGCTGTCTGCGCAAAACGGAAAAGTCAGTAAGCTACGCTGAAGTAACCGATACAACAGAGGACATTCCAAAAATAACATTAACGTAAGCATGCGAATAAAAACATTTATTCTATATTTGTTTTCTATATCGTCGGTTTTCGCATCGCTGGTTTGGTGAGTAATTGTTGACAATCGGCAAAATTCGGTACGATGATTATGATGAGAGAATTTATAATGCTATAAAAATCGTTGAAATGCTCATCACTTAGTCTCTTCTCTCTAATCAATTGGACATTAATATAATTCTCATTCGGGTCATTTAGGGGAAAAATTGAAAGGTTAACATATTTGCTGAGGAATAGTAAACTGCTATACGATCATTCGCAGCGTTTTCTTCCTATTAAATGTATTTTCTATAGATTGCGTCAAATTTCGCTACTGTTGGCATCCAAGTTAACGTTAACATCATGGAAACTTTCTCTCGTCTCTTTGTAGGTGTTTGCATAGGACTTCTATGGTCACTTTTTGCTTTGAAACTTTATAACAGGGTAACCTCCATCAACGCACCTTATTCCATAGAAAGGGTCAATCGGAGGAAAAAGTAACCACGCGAGTTTCAACAGCTTCATTGTAGCTTCAACAGCTTCTCGTGTGAGTGGTACTGGCTGTCTTAATATAGGTCAGAGGTAAACGGGAAATAACAAAATAACGAGAGATAACACACAAAGAAAATAACAGTGGCAAAAACTTTGGCGCACTTTTTCCTAATGAGCTTCATGGCCCTTTGAAAATTTCTTTGGAATTTAATTGCAAAAACTATAGTTAAGAACGTTTCCGCCTACAAATTTCACCCAAAAAAAAATTAAAATAATTACGTATTTAAAAAATTAAAATAATTACCTATTTAAGAAACTAAAATAATTATAATTAAAATAATTCATTAATTAAAATAATTATAAAATAATATTATTTAAAATAATTCATTTAAAAAAATTACTTGAAAAATTAAAATGAATAATTAAAAAATTAACATAATTAAAATAATTAATTATACAATTAAATTAATTAGTTATAAATTAAAATATATAATTTAAACAATTAAAATTATTATTTGAAACAATTAATTTAAAAAATTACTTAAAAAATTAAAATTAATCCGTAAAAAATAAAATAAATAAAATAAATTATAATTGAAGTAATTAATTATAAAATTAAAATAGTTAATTGAAATTAATATAATTAATAATTATAAAATTTCAACAATTTAACAAGAAAAATATTTTTAAAAAGACGAATGAAAAACCAGCGGTGTGCATAGATCACACAGTACTTGCAGGTTGGATTCGGTTGCAGGGCCAACCAATTACAAAATCAAGAAGGTCCTACTAGGGGCTGAAATAAAGAAACATTTCAAAACCACCAGCGTTTAAATATAATCATTTTTACAGTCTGAAAATAGCAATATTAGTGTAAATATATATAGCGAATAGCATGCCGCAGCGCGCAGCAGATAAAAAAGATCCACTTTGGAGGTCGCAGAGTCCACGAACGACTATGAAATCGTAAGGGGTGGGAGAGTCTTACACGATTTCAGCCAATCTCATATTCGTTGGGGAAAAAAAACCTGATGTATTTTATAGTTTATAGTTTTTATGTAGCAAACAGTCGTGTGTGAAAATCGTACCGGTGGTCGAATTGGCATTCTTTACATTGGAATACTGTTTGATTTTAGATTCGTAGTAGTCCATCAATTTGTCTTCGTCTGAAAAATCTTGACCTGGACAGTAAAAAACGATTTTCATCACGATTTCTCGCTAGTTATAGTATTGGAGCCCGTTTTAGCTGCCTTAACTTACACATTAAAATCAAACGTATCACAGCTTGGAGACAGAGATCGAGTGTTTGAAATATACTACGCATAACAAGCATGCAATGCATATCAAACAAGTGAACTTTGTTCTGTGATGGGTTCTCTAACAATTTTTCCAACTTCCCTTTCCACTCCGGCTTACGATTTCCCGAGGTAAAAAAAATGTCAGAAATTTCTTCCTCGTAAGCAAATAAGAAGAAGAAGAAACTCATGACGGTTGTGACCTAAGTAGGGATTTCTGATATTATGTAAATCGGGTATGCTGGTGAATAGCAGAGAAGGCGCACTCGAATGACGAGTACTGGAATTTCAAGAATCGTCGTATCTTTCCTTTCCTTGGAAAAAAATAAACCGGAGGGGTTTTGTATATTTTCTATGTTATCTGTCTTATTATTACCGCAATTTCTTCCTGAATTAAGGCATAAAGATAACTCACTCAAGCTGCCTGTTCCTGAACTGATACTTTCTGTTTCAGATGTTGATTCTGAGCCCGAGTCCGTATTGGTGCTTGAATCATCCTCACTACTTTCATCCGAACTCTCATTTTTCAACGGTTTCTTTTTCTCTTTTTGCGCCGAATCCGTTTTTTGAGAGTCAGCCTTCTTCAATGATTTTTTGCCTTTTTGCTGCATCGTTGTCTTAACTCTGAGTGAGCTCATTTCGAATCGACAGAATCAATTGGCAATATATCGCGCAAACAAAAAATTAACATTTTTCCGTTTACGGGTCACCAAGTGAAGGATTCTATCGGCGTAAGAGTTCTCTAGGAGACGCCTTAATATCAGACAACTAGTTTTCGCACTAAAACTGAAGTACCTATTCACTCGAGTACTAGATAAAACTTTATTCATTATTTAATAATGAATTATTCTACGTTAACTAGCGCTAGGCCGTAAGTTAGACCAGCAGTTAGTTTGCTTACGCGTTGAGCGGATAGCAATCTTTTGTTCATGTGGCGCCTACTCTTGGGCGCAAAATGAATCGAAAAATTCGGAGGAAGTTAATGCCAAGGGGGCCGGGGTAAAGTGGAAGCGTTGAGTTAGCGAAAACCCTAAGGATAGAATGCATTTTTTTTAGTCAGTTTCTTGCAGTACTTAATTTTTGTTATTGTAAAGGTCAGTTATCCATGTTTGATGTAGTTTATCGTTTTATTTTGTAAATATAGTTGCGTAAAATATATAAACTTCCAACTGCGTTGATATTTTGCCAGCTATTCGCTAATGGTTAGTTTTTCAATGAGATTTAAGAAAAAAAAATAATTGTCGTAAGAACGATATCATTTATATAATAATGTTCGCAGGTAATGGATAATGATGTTTCTATTATTGAGTAAGGATCATTTTTACTCCCGGTCACCTGGGAAGGTTCCAGTTGACTACCTAATCCGCATAAAAATTACTGAAAAACTCATTTTCAGCATTGCTATTTGACCTTCTTCATGCTTATTTCAACACATTCAGAACACTGTTCTCAAAAGCTATAATAGCACTCACCTGACTTAGGGCAAAATAAATATTCTTCCTTTTTTCATGCATTCAGCTATCAGTAAGGAAAACTTTACCGTGTTAAAATAGTGGCACCATAGTGGCCACAATAAAAACTATACACCTAAGTTTTTGTTGATGATAAAATGACAACGTATTAATCTTCAGGAGCGATTAAGTCCATCAAATACCAATTGCATAGCTCATGAAAACGTTGTACATACCTTCTCCAATGATTGCTGTCGGTTATACCTCCTTGTGTGAATTATAAATTATAACTGCAAGATACGCAGACGAACTTGAAAAATATATTCACGGAACAGATCCAATACAGAAGTGAATTAATAAATTCAATTTTAGGTCCATGTGAGCCAGTCAGGTGATGTTCATTTTCTTTTCATTTTCCGGTGCTACTGGAGACCGCATCTACGCTGCAGGATGTTGTAGTACCTTCTTTTTCGTAACACTCCCTCCACTACGACCATCCCTGCATAGGACACTGCAAACTGAACAGGCTGAAAGGCTCGATCTAGCACAGCCTGTTCAACACCAGAGCTGTCCTGTTAACCAAAATTCAATTGAGAACACAGAATTGCAATAACATATCACTTCGGAAGTTACTCTTTGTCTTGAAATCTCACTAGCATTGAGCGAAAATGGTCAAACCTTTCTCCAGACAATGGCTTAGTCATAACATCAGCCAATTGATCTTTAGTTGGGACCCATTTAATTTCTATACTCCCGCTTTGAAATTGTTCTCTGACATAATGGAAACACAGTCGAACCATGTGTTTCAAAGTCCTAGAGTCGTCCGTTTTTGACACTGAGATTGCAGGCTGACAATCTGCTAATAACAACGGAATAGTATTTAATCCTAATAAGAATGAACACATCCCTTTGATGTTTGCTAGTTCTTTGCATGTACTCGACATGGCTATGTACTCAGCTTCACACGATGAAAGAGCTACATGGGTTTGTTTCTTTGATCGCCACATTATCACGTCCCCAGAAACTAAGACAACATAGCCACTCGTAGATCGACCGTTAACAGCGTTCAGACCAAGTGAGGCATCTGAATAACCAATTATGTCATTTGACAATCCGGAGTACATTAGTCCCATATTTATTGTAGCTTTCAGATATTCTAAAACTTTTATAACACAGTCCCAATCAAACTTTGTGTAGCCTACTTGTCTACGACTCAGAAAGTTGACGGCAAACGATATGTCAGGTCGAGTACCATTCTGTACATATAACAACGACCCTATCGCTCTACGAAATTCAACGTTGGGAGACTCTCCTACATTTTCAAGTTGTTGAGAGAGCGTAACTGTTTTGGGAAGCATTGGTATAGTTGACTCCTTACTACCTTCAGGCAAGTAAGTGTCTAAAATTTCTTTAATAAACCTCTTCTGATGAACAAATATAGTGCCTTTTTCCCGATCACGAACAATTTCAAGACCAAGAAACTTTTTCGGACTACCTAGGTTTTTCATCTCGACAGAACGATTCAGTGATTCTATTGTCTCAAGAGCTTTGGACTCGGAAGTTGATGCCAAGAGGCAGTCGTCTACGTATACCAACAGAATCATAAAATCACTACCATCTTCCCATTTGAATAAACATTTTTGATGAGGATAGCGAATGAAGTTGAGATTTTGCAACACTGAATTAAACTTTTTATACCATAATCGGGGTGAGACTTTAAGACCATATAAAGACCTTACTAATTTACACACGTGAGTCGAACCAAATTCAGCCGGTAAGAAATCTAGATCTACTACTCCTTCAGGAACCTCCATGTATACAACTTTTTCCAATTCGCCATTCAGAAAAGCAGTTTTGACGTCTAATTGGAATAAGTGGAGGTTCATTTTATTAGCTATGGATAAGACCAATCTTACATCCACTAGCCTAGCCACAGGAGCAAATATCTCACTCTCATCGTATATGTTGGTGTCCGCAAAGCCTTTGGCCACTAATCGGCTTTTGAATCGAAAAGACCCATTTGGCTCTAACTTGCGTTTGTGGACCCACCGAGCCTTAATAACTCGTGTTTTCGGAGGAATTGACAATCTCGACACATATTCCCATGTTCCTTTGTCCTCAAGCGATTGCAGTTCCTCCCGGATGGCTTCCTCCCATAGATCCGAATCTTCGGAAGTCATTGCCTCACGATAAGAGTTCGGCTCAACGTACATAGCTACATTCGCTATCCTTTCATCAGAGATCTGACAATCAACAGCCTTGTCAGCATCTTGACTTTCTCTGTCACTATCTGAAATCAGCAGTTCCAGTTTCTCCGATAGAGATTCCGGTAGCTCTTTAACGTGGTCTCCATAAACCTGTGATTCAATACACTTAACATCTGGAGACCGAATTACAGTTTTGGTCAGTTCATCCAACAACCAGAGTTCAGTTTCTCCACAGTTCAGGACAAACGCACGTCTCCCATTTGGTGCAAATTTATGTTTTCTGTTTTTATCCACATACACTGCCAAACACCCAAATCGTTTCAAGAATTTCAAACTCGGGGGATTTCCATGAATTTTCTCAAAAGGACTAATAAAGTCGTTAGCACTGTTAGGCATTCGATTATGTACATACGTAACATAATCCAATGCATATCCCCAAAACCCATGAGGCATCTTTGCCGAGAGAAGATTAACTCTAATTTTCTGAATCAACTCCAAGTTGAATCTCTCCGCACAGCCATTTAATTGCGGTGTATGGGGTGGACATGTCACTAGTTGTATATTTTCTTTTTCCATTAAACGTTTCATCTCCACTGTCTTGTATTCTAGGCCCCCGTCAGTTCGAATTACCAGAAGATTTGGTTTGTCTTTCGTCAAATAAGCAATTTCATTTAAACATTTACTGAGAGCTAAATTGACTTGTCTCTTGTCGCCCATTGGATAGGCAAAGGCATATCTAGAGTAATCACAGATAAAAGTCACAATGTACTTAGCCCCAGTACGGTAATTCGCCGGACTAATTGGTCCCAATAAATCGGAGTGAAATATTGTAAGTGGTTTGTCAGTCCTTGTTCTAATTTGTTTATGTGGCTGTCGGACAGCGTTAGCCTCAGCACATTCAGCACAATCCATAATCTCATTTCCAATTTTGATTCCTTTCATTTCCGGGACAAATTTACTGGCTAGCTCCAAGTAGCGTTTCGAGGCATGATTTAATCTAAGATGCCAGGTAGCACTAAGATTGTCTCTAAGGCTAGATTTGAATTTGGAAGAAATATTTCTATTATCTAACTCCTTTAACAGCCCATCTACCTTTGCCTCAGCCGCGTTAAGTTCGTCATGGGAATCACTAGTACAACCATCTTGACTCCCTCCTACTTGTGTATTCCCTGTAGAAGATTCATCAGCTGCAGCGAAAGCCGAAGAAGATTTGAACCTTTTACTAGTGGGATCTGAACAATCATTTTGATCTCCCGCGAGTTTGAAATCCACCCACCATAATTTACCTCGGTAAAATCCAGTTTTTACAATTTCACCTGTACTTTGGTTGATGAAATCTACCTTGTCCTTTGTAAACACAACTTTCATTCCTTGTTCAGTTACTTTTCGAACACTAAACAAGTTTGCACCAAGGCCAGGAGAAAACAGAACATTTTGCAAAGTAGCTGAGGTAGAACCATTGATGAAGTCAATATTTCCTTGCTTATTGACTACTAGATCTGCGCCGTCATCATCATTGGCGCACTTGAACGTTTTGGGCATTTCTAATGACCGAACATTATTCAAATATTCAATACGGTTTGCTAAGTGTTCTGTTGCTCCTGAGTCTACAATAGCGGTAAAATACTTAGGGCGAATACCTTCTGATACGGCGAGTGCAGTGGACTGCTTTTCTCTGACGAACTTAATAACATCGGGGTAGGACATCTCCTTTTCCCCAATAGTTACCCATACTTCGTCATTGTCCGACCCGACCTTCGTTCCGCATATAGCGAACACAGCCTGTGGGTCCCTGGATAGACGAGATTCAAGAAGTTTGGCATGGCCAAGCTTCATCTTCATTGTTTCTGGCTTTTTGTCTCCTTTGCGCGCCAGTTTCTTGGCCTCAGACATCGCAAGTCTCATTTCTGTCGGAGTCTGAGCACCTGTTAAATAGGAAGTACGAGGCTTAGAACAATCAGCCGCTACATGTCCTAATCCATTACAATTGTAACACCGCTTCTTCAGTTTATAACATTGACGTTCAACATGGCCTTTACGCTTGCAGAAGTTACATGTCCTTCTTGAGTTTCTTGTGTTTTTGTTAATGTATGAAGTTATGTTGTTCTTCTGAGCGCTGATACTCGGCAAGGAATTGTGGCGAGAACCTAGCCTACTCTGCGCATTTGTCATACCTTTTTCTCGGAACGTCACAGCCCTTCCTCTACCCCGTGGCGTTGACTTCGACCGGGAATAAGGCCCACCTACCAACATCACACCGGATCGTCCGCCCCCAGGAATAGAGGTTAACTTATCCGACTCATTTTCATCATCTACCAGCATCTCTTGAATTTGAGTGAGAGATAGGTCAAGTTCTTTCAAGTTCGATCTTAGCTTTAGTCTGTCCCAGGTCGGAGTATCTCTGATCGCTACAAGAAGGATTTGTTTAGCGTAGTCGTCACTGACCATGTTCGGGTTTGTTTTTCGAACATCTTTCAGAGCCTCAGTGAAACGAGAAATGAATTCTACTGCCTTTTCGGCCTTTGTATCAAAATACATCGAATTCAGCCTGTCGACTAAGGTAGTTATGTGTTGCAGAGTAGTAGGTTCTCTCATACGTGACAGTTTGTCGAGGATGTCTTGTGGATGGTCTTTGTCCTGAATCAAATCTTGATAGTACTCGTCTAGACTAGACTCAATGAAGTACTTCACTTTCCTTGTCACTAAGTCAATTTCGTCAATAGAGAAGCAGTCAGGGATCCGAATACTTGAGTCTAGCACAAACATGCAATCTTCCTCGTCAATAGCTCGCACTATATTCCTCTTCCAGGTTTTGAACGAGGAAGAGACCTCAAGTTTTTGATCGATTGTTCTAAATCTTAAATTGTTGACTTTTCTTGAAGAGAACGCAACCTGTCTAACGTAGGAGTCTGTCCCGCGCTCAAAGCCAAACTTCGATTGTCTTTTCTGTCGGGTAGAGGACGGAGTACCCTGCAAGTCTACGGAAGGATCAACTACTGTCTCCCTAGGATCCGAATCAGAGATCTGATCTACCTCCATATCCTTACAGTCTACCACTGACTTACGAATTGACGGACCTTTGTTAGTCCTGTCCAACTTATTAACCATCATACTTAGCTTGGCTTCCAAACGCGACCCTATAGTGTTTTCCATTTCGACCAACATGCTTTTTACTTCCTTGAGTATACTCGGTGACAAGTCACGCTTTCGCTTAGGAATTGGACCGCCATCGTCATCAGCAGGGCTGACAGATCGGCTTATGTCGGACATCATGCAACTTTATCAGTACGATGTACTTCTGTCTCCTATAATAGAGATGAATAATTATTAGACAGAGAATAATAGCAGTACTAGTACAATACTCAATAATCTTGCAGAAGGATACATCAGAGACTTCACTTCTCCCTCCTATCCTCTGCAGTTCCGTTTTCAATGAATATCAAGATCCAAGTTCTTCTTTTTCCTTCATGATCTATTTTCAGCAGGTATAATCCGAGGAGTCAATCTCTCAAATGTTTAAGAGTACTTGTTTGTCTTTATCCGCACACTCTGGCATGCGATGGTGGCGGCCTTATGTGTACAACCTTCTAATGTCAACTTGATAGTTGCTTCAAACTAAGACTCATCATCAAAGTTCAAGCAAATTGCTGCTAGTTCATGACAACAAACAATTTAAATCGATAAAAAAAAATAAATAAGTTAATAATGAATTAAAATTTGTTAATTTTGAATTGAAGCAATAATTACGGTAAATAAACAAAATGTGTCGTTAAATCATTAATATACAAAATTAATCAATCACTAGAGCATAAGTCATCAAAAACTCTCAAAAGTGTTCAGGCGATGTCTGTGAGCGAGTTTTGTTGGCTCACCGGGCTGTCGACCGTATTATTTGCCAACATAGCAAACTCGCACAGACGTAAGCTTTGGCACAATAGAGTTTATCTACCGAAATACACAAAATGTAGCGGTTACAGTTGACATTAGAGCCCATGAGGAGATCTTACCTATCGTTTCGGTCAGTGAGATTTTTGATATCAGTATTCAGTAAAATATGTGACAGTCTGCATGCCCACAAAATTGACTGTCTTGGTGAAAGTGGCTCAATTGACCATAAAGTCAATCTTGAGTACTCGCTGTGCTAACACTATAAAATTTCAGAAAAATGAAAACACGGATAAAGCGGAAAATGGCTACTAGTAGCTGAAATCGCGCTTTATAGTTTCAACTTTACGTAAAGATTTAATTCAGTTAGCGGGAGCTGGGCCCATGTCCCATCGCACTTTCGGTGGTCCGGACCCTCTGGGCAAAGTGGTCTCACGGAACAGCCCCCTTGGCCGATGTATAAAAATTCTGGAATTATATACACGCAAATACTGAATTTTTGAAAGTCTTTTCACTGAAGACAAAATTTCTTCAGCGTCAACTTTTGAAAATAACGTAACATAATGCTTACATTCATTCAAAAGTGGCAACGAGGATAATTTTTTTAACGGATGACATTACTTCGCGTTTTGCGGAACGTCAAATCCGAAAAAAATACGCGACGAATACTAACCTACATGACCTATAGGAAGCCGGCAAAAATCTAATCTAACAAGCGCCTACAATGAAGATGTCAATCATACGCCCATTCATCATTCAACTAAAGCATTATGTTACGATACATAAATTTGATTTAAAAATCTCACTGACTCAATCTCCATAGATTGTACGAGTGTTTATTACTCACTCAAAATTTCAATTGAAATTTAAAACCGCAATAAATCAATGGAGGTCACCATGCCATCGGCGCCGTGTTGATGATAAAATGACAACGTATTAATCTTCAGGAGCGATTAAGTCCATCAAATACCAATTGCATAGCTCATGAAAACGTTGTACATACCTTCTCCAATGATTGCTGTCGGTTATACCTCCTTGTGTGAATTATAAATTATAACTGCAAGATACGCAGACGAACTTGAAAAATATATTCACGGAACAGATCCAATACAGAAGTGAATTAATAAATTCAATTTTAGGTCCATGTGAGCCAGTCAGGTGATGTTCATTTTCTTTTCATTTTCCGGTGCTACTGGAGACCGCATCTACGCTGCAGGATGTTGTAGTACCTTCTTTTTCGTAACAGTTTTAAAGTATTTCAGGTATTCGGCACAAAAACATATATGGTGTGGAAAGAAGTAAATTATAAGTGGTTCATTATTCCTTATAACCTTTACTTCAATAAATTATGATATTGGTTCATTCAATTATATACATATAGCAAATAGTTATCTATTTTGTGTACTAGGGAATTTTGGTAGGTACTACAACGCTCGTATCAAAATTATTAGTGGAGTTGGCAAGCACACTTTTGGCGCTCAGGTAGTACGTTGCATCCAAATTGCTCGTATTGAACCGGAATACCAATTAGTATTCAACGGCATACATGTACTTCCTCAATAGAACTCTTTGTTATCCCGAATTAATGATGACGTAGATATGGCTAGCGTTACGATTGGTTGGGAAAATTATGACGACGTAGCGAAGCCCATACAAGTATATTCAAGCTCTAATTAATGTAATTTAGCTCGCGCTGCACGTTATTGAATAAGTTTTTATACAATCGTAATTCAAACCGAAATTCGTCGAGTTATTTCAAGTTCATACCTGAATGCCAAGTAGGCTACTAACAAATAAAACACTCCACTCTTCAGTGACGAGGTTGTCATTGATTTTTCTTCCCATTTTTGAGACAAGTGAAGCCGCAGTTCACATTTCTAACGCCATTATCCGAAGGTGTTGGTTTTCCGTTCTGGAAATTGTGAACACCTCGATGTTGATGAGATGATGCTCAAAATTTATGAGTCCGAGACAGGCGGAATGTATCATTCCTTTCGGGTGAGGATATAAGGCTGCGATGTCCCTCGAGAGTGAAACGAGGAGGAATCGTCGCGGGTTCGGACAGCGAACGTCATCAATCTTCTTACTAATGAGACACCTTTAACTGCGGTAGTGACCTTAACCAAGCTTGATGCCCCTGAAAGGAAGTACGAGTATACAAGAGCTTGGATAGAAAATAAATAAAAAACTATTGAAGAGATTGGATTGAAAATAAATAAATAAAACTCCCTTTGTAATACCTTACGGTTGTACAATAAACGCTATTTCATTCCATTTCATTTTTAATTTTCAATAAATAAAAAACTTTAAAAAATAAATAACACAATTAACCATTAGTCTATATAAAAACACTGAAAACGAAAAAGCATCAATCTCCCAACTTTATAGCAATACAGTCACCAACAAAACATTTTAAGGACTATTTTTCTACTCCTGACCACTTCCTGATTGATTGAACCACCTCCCCTAATAATATTAAAAAAAAATAATTATTTTTACCATTTCCCAAACGATTGAACGATTTTCCCATTCATCTCACATTCGCCTCCAGAACGGTCACTTTTTGGAGTCGGCGCCTCTCTTATAATGTCGTAGTAGAACCAATAGAATCTTAATTAGCAAGATTATAATTATCACGAATCCACGAGTCCAGTGTAATGCAATGAGGCGGAGGAGAAGTGAAGAGACAGAATAGTTAAAATACTACTAGAGATGTTCATCACGAAACATCATAAATAAACAACCGTACGAAGTAGTCGGATAATTTGATTTTTTTTACTTTGTCTTCACGACGAGCATTATCTTCTATTCAGAGGTACGGCACTTTTTATCCTTTATCGAATAAATCGGAGCTTGGGGGATGAAAATTAACACCGAGTTTTCCCCTGGATGAAATTGAGTTGGGCCTTTTTTACTAACGAATTGGGTTTCGTACTTTTTTTACAGCTTTGTAATTTGGTGCCTCCGCCGCCAATTCTTTTTCTTTTGTTATCAACTTCAAAAGGAGGAAGTTACTCAAGTTCACCTGCCGTTTTTTTTTCCACCGGCATTCGAATGGTTCAATTGGATGACCTTTTGTTCTTTTTTCACAATCGGGTCCAATATCTTCATTTTTTAAATATCGGATCCAGCTATTATTTTTCGGTATCATCGGATAATAAGAGTTTCTTAAAAAGTTGGGGCTCGTTAATTAATGTCTCTAGTTCAGCGGAAATGTTTTCGAAATTGTTTTTTACATTGTTTTCAATGACATCAACTTGTATTTTTCCCGCTGACAGTTTTCAAAGCGGTCGTCTCCTCCCGCGCATTTTCAACCTCAATTAATTTTCACCGCTGTTGTTCGAAGTTGAAGAGTTGACTCGTTCTCAGAATTCGTTCCGGCCTCGCAGAAATCCGTTTTTTAAAAATTCCATTCGTCGCGTTTTAAATTTACTGCAATCAACAACTGAGGCGGAAATTATGCGAGGAAAAATTCAATGACTTCTTTGTGAATTTATGGCCACGACATAATTTGCATGTTTGGACACAGAATTAGCTTTCTAAGAAAGTAATTTATTAAGTGATTTATAGCAAAGTAATTTATTTCGTCTTGAGAAATTTTCATCAGCCGTCTCCGTAGGCCGGAGCCATTTTTGACTGGATAATTATATTTACGAAAGATGTTCAACGAATTGAACTGAGTGGGCAGACGCTGATTCCTTCCAAGGCGCCGTCTTCAGGGTTCAGAATGGTGGAGTTCGATTGGTTGCCATTGGTTACCCCTAATAACTCATCGAATTTTAATGGCAGTATCTGCCCAAGCTCTACAAAGCACGGTAAGACCGTTTTCATCGTCTGTTTTAGGACGTAAGGATAATTGAGTTGTGAAAAACCGTGTTTGTAGTAGTTGTGGATATTTACTCAAGTTCGTGCAGTATTGAACATTAGGAGAAAGGTGAACTTCCGCTTAAACGTTGACTGCAAAACTGTAGAGTCATGCATATTTAGTATCAGTGAGTTCGCCACATTTTAGTAACTGAGAGGCAACTCATAAGAGGATATCAAGTTTAATCTGTTAAAATCGACCACCACGAACCGGGCTCGAGAATATAAACTACACAGCGAGGATGAGAAGGGGAGGTATTCAATTATGATAGAAAAAGATATCTACAGAATAAATAAGTCTTACTACTTTGCAGGTGATTCTTTGATCGGGAAAAAACCGGAAATAAATATGTGAACCAGTCATTCATTTAGATTAATTATTCAATAATAAACCACTTTAATCGCAAAAAAATTTCTAAACCCCTTCTCAAAGTTTTATTTTATGTACGTTTCAAGGCATTTAAAATCCGAATATCCAATCGAAAAATTCCGTCCGTCCGTCGCTCGCTGTCCGCCGTCAACACTTTTCTGAGGGAATTATAACAGCAAAATTCAAGTGATTTTACAGAAAATCATTCTTGGCCTGACAATCGCTAAACTCTTTAGCCGATTCGCTTTTTCAATTTTAAGGTTATTATTGTAGATCTTGAGGGGGAAATTTGTTGAGATTAACATGAGTTAGGTCTCCTACATTATTGTTTTTCAGATCTCCTGGACCGAAATCCCTATTGATAAACAACGAAATTATCTTTATTGTTGGTTGTAAAATAAAAAATCATTCAATTCTCAAACTCTAAAACACAGTGGTCGTTCTAGTTCTAAAAATAATCAATAACTAATTCAAATAAAATTCGTAGTTTCCTATGTTTTTTAAAAAAATGAGGTTTGATATAAATAAAAATAGATTTTTTGACGCCGAATCGAATGAAACCTGAACGGAATCAATAGCTTTTATGGATCTATATGTTAGTTTTACCTTATACTTTTTCTTGCTTTTTTATTTCAAGATTTTCTTTATGTGGTTTACCTTTTTTATCAGGGTTTTATTCTAAGGATTTGGTTTTAGAATTGTTTTCTATGGAATCTTTTGATTTGGGATTTTTTTACTTTTTCTTTTTTCAGTTATATTTACTGCTTCTTATAGACTTCGTTAAACACTCCCTCAAGCTATATAAGTAGGCTTTTAATTTGATAATATTAGGGAAAAGAAAAATAAGTAAAATTACTACAATTGATTAGGGTTTTTTCCTTTACTAATTACCACTCTGTTATTAAGTGGAGACGTTCACAAATGTTCGGGATCACTAATTAACGGTCTTCCTAAATCGCAATTGAAGCGAACGGTTGATAAACCACATTACAGTTATTTACAGTGTTTTTCCAATTTTTTTTTATTTTTCATTGTCAAACTATTCCTCTTTTCCAAAGAACTGCACAGATACGACGGACACTTGTTCACTATATTTTCCTAAAGGGGAAAATCCAAACTGACGCGTCATTTGAAGTCTCGATTGGAGTATTACTAAGTTGTGAGAAATAATGAGACGCCAGGCTGAGGGGAAATGTTCCAACGAGAAAGCGCTTGGGAAGCAAAAAACAACTCAGGTTTCGGACGCTCGCCTCGAACTTTCCCGCCTCGTCGAATTCATTACTAACGACTCGGATGAAGTGACGTCGGATCTAGACGAAATTCTGACCAAATATGAGAACGAATCTCAAAGCGATCTGAGCGCTTCCGATTCAGATGAGGAAAGTACGTTTCACAGTTTTTGATCAAATGAAATTATTTAATTCGCCTCGAGACGAAAAATTATCTTATCTATCTACATTATCTTTATCTCATAAATACGCCGATAGGCGTTCCTTATTTTTATTAAAATGTACATTTTTTTCTTCATGAACATCAAATTTTGACGGGGTTTAAGAAAATTTATTTCTTGGGTGATCACGATGGTGGCATAAATAATAATCATATAAATAACTATCAATCACCAAATCAATAACCAGGAGCGATGAAAATTAAATGCTAATAACTTAGATTGAAGTACTCTTTGTGGTCCAAGATTCCTCATTTATGCATAGCCGCTAGGGGGAGAAGTTTCGAAATTATCTGGTTGGCCGAATAGTAGGCCCTAATGTAAATGTTATCGTTTCAGGCCAGCTCTCGAGCGATGAACTCTTATTGGAATATTATGAGAGCAAACTTCGAAACTACAAAGCCGTAAAATCCCACCCGGTTTCGCATGCTCCAGCCTCATCCTCGTAATGTTTGATTGTAACAGGTGGGAAAATCTTAAATCTTATTTATTTTATTTACCGAAATTTGGCACAGTCTATTTAAGAAAGAAAAAGTGGAAAATTGTGACAAGCGAAGGGCACAGTCAACCAAGATAATTCAGTGACGAAGAGATATGTTGTATGGGGCGATGATCCCTCAGACAATTAGGTCCAGTTCGAGTAGAAGCAAGTGGAAATGGAAGTGTAAGGGGCTTTCGGCACAGAAGCCTAAGATCTTTTGTTATGGCTCGGTCGGTTGTTGATCTTGATAAATGGCAAGTCACCCAGGGAATACCCCTACCATCCTCGCCGTGGTCGCCATCTCTCAATTGTTCACAATTAACCGGGCCCATTGAGTAATCTACCAAGGAGATCCCATCTTCCTTGGTCTCCATGTTGTACTTCTTGTACCCCATGGGAACTAAGTGCAGTGCGCGAAACTGTTTAAGCCTTTCGCACTGTCATCTTCAGCCGTCACAAGTTGTACCGTATAATTCGCAGTTTAACGGAACGAAGTTCACAATTGCCGTATCATCTGCATGGGAAATTAGAATATAGTTACCAATTTTGATCGTTCGTCTGGATCTTCGTCGCTTTGAGATCGGTAGTTGAAGCGAAGTTAATTGGCTAAATGAAGTTAACCTTTGCGCTACGAGAATTAGCGTGTGTTAATAGTAAAAACGGTGGAAATTTCAATTTCATCCATTTAAAATTGTTGGGAGAGGGATGAATAGAATAGTTTCGTTCCCTCCGGCGATCCTGTAGCGAAGTCAATTAGCTTAGAAGGTTCTTGATTAGTGTCTCCATTTTGTGAACTTCTGGTAAAACCGTTTGACGATAACTCTCCAGCTTACGCCATAACTTCAGCTGAGTTATTAGTGATGCACCGGTTTCCTCGAAAGAGCAATATTCGCGTTTAAAGTTTAAGCGCGTCAAACCACTTGTTAAACACTCTAATTACCTTTTGACTTTTCCGAGTGCTCTGTGAAGGTAAGTATAATACGCACTCGTCGCACTGATCACTAGCATGAAAACTTTTGACCCTTGTTCCAGATGTGAAAGAGATTCGGGTAATTATTCTGAGTGCTTCGAAGCCATCGCATTACCTGGATTAGCTGCTTGCTACAACATCGATCGTATCCACTCAATCATCGAAGCAAGGGTCTATTGAGATCGGTAGACGAGTAAAGTCAGGCATGGAAGCCAACTTTTGACGTCATCGAACTAGCAAATTAAGAGCCTGCCGATAATCTTAGATACACCGTAATTACTACATTGTCAAAATGGACAGCAAAATACATTTTTCAAACAATTTTCTCTTGAAAATCCCTGCTTGAAGTTTGTATAAATCGGTTTTTAAAAAGTGTTAAAAATGAATGAGCATTTTAGTAAACGGCGAACTCAATCAATAATATAGTTTTTTTTTTTATCGAAACCGAAAAATTAGGACAATTCTGCTATTCCTTATGCATACAAATAAAAAAGTGAATTGATAAGCAATTTTTCAAACATTTGGAGAAGTTCGTTTTGGATGTTACTGAAGAATTGAAACTAATAAAACTAATTAAAAAAAGGACGTGTAAAATACATTTTAAAAATTAATAATAATTTCGTGACATTTGCATTTTTTTATGAACAATTTCGAAAAAAGTCATTACAATTAGAAACTTACGAAAAAATGATGTCCTAAAAAAATATTACTCTTGTGAACGTTGTTACATAAATATAATTATGCTTTTGAGAACTCGTTGGCTAAAAAATTGAATATAAATTGTACTTTGAATATCAACTTTTCAAAATTGAAAAATACCCCTTCAACTAATAATAATAACAATCATTTACTAACTCCTTTACTAGCTGTGATACTGCTTTATTTCAAAGGTGTCGGCTTGATTAAAAAACGTTCAGTATTAAGGGCGGACGGTTACAGCTATCCTGTAAGTTGAATTTTCTCTCAAGAGCCCAACATGAACCATGTCGAAAACATTTTTACAGTATTCCTTCAGTTCTTCAAAAGAATTTCTTCAGCTCGTTCCGAGCCGGGTTAAATTAAAAAGAACAGACACATTCCTTCCCATCCGCGAGCGACCTAGTTCCCACCCTTGACATATCCCACAGTTTGAACCTCTTGAATTTCAATTTCAGTCTCTCGCTAGATCACTGAAAGTTTGACACAAAGTGAAATTTTTCCTTGTTTCTTTTCGCCGACTTCCGCCATTTTCCGGGGGCTAAAATAATCTCGAGGACTCTATTGCTGTGTGCCAAACGAAGAGGAAGTAATCAATGGTTAAGAATGACGTATAAAAAGGAAGAGTGAAATGAAAGAAGGACGCGTAGTAAATTACTACAAACACAAGCAATAAGAAGGGTCTTTTCAATTAATCAAAGTACGTTATCGTATAGGAATCAATTTATACACCGGAACATACTTTCATGCACATTAATTTACAAAGCAAACCGATGGCTGGAAGAATGTGAACTTCGTCCAACAGCTTAAGCGTTAACCTGAAATAAATGGAGAGAAAGTTACTTGATTATAACTTGATGCATTTTGGCATTTGATATATAATTTCTAAACGTATATCGGAAAAAAAATAATGAACAATGAAGAATTTTATATGAACAAAAATGGTAGAGTAACCGAAGCTCCTAACGTTAAGTTTTCAAAAAACGCGAAATGCTGGCAAATGAAAGGAGAACTGTCGCCAAGTTACTTTCACAATTTTTTTATATTTTGAGGAGAGTTTTATGATGAATTTCACCCAAAAAAAAATTGAGTTGGAGTTAGCCTTCGAGTTAGCTGTACAGGCAAGGCAAACAAGCAATGTTACTAGCGAAAACAAAGATTGTAGCTAGTTACATTGTTTGTTGGCTTTACCTGTACAGGGCTCGAAGACTAATTCCAACACAATTTTTTTTTTTTTTTTTTTTTTTGTGAGAAATCTACTAACATAAAACTCTCCACAAACTACAAACCAATTGTGAAAGTAACTTGGCGACTCGTTCTTCTTTAATTTGCCTAGATTTTCAGGGCTACAGAGGTCCATCAGTCACCTATGAACAGACCAAGACCTATGTTCTAGGCAAATAAAAGGAACCTTGGAGATAGAGTCACCAAGTTCGCCTCCCCCTCTCCACAATAACTATGTTAAAAACGCGACAATCAAAAGAAGTATATTCAAACTGTAATATTTCACGTACTTGGAAAGTTTCGCTGACCCCAACGTAGTTTTTAATGGCACCATAAATCAATTTATTGCTGCCGAAATAACGGACTCGGTAAGTTCCGGCTTTTGCGTCAGCAGGAACGTCCCACACAATGTCCACTTCGCTTGTGCCCATGAGTGCATGAACGCGTCTCCAGATGAACCTACAACACGAAGGTCAAGTTGAGAAAATATGAGAACACGAGGCCTAATAGTATGAGGCGTGTTTCCTCAGCTAGGCATTAAACATTTCATTATTTCGTTTTATGGTCAATTGGTTTGTTTTTTGAGATAAAAAAAAATGCTTTAATTTTCTCCAGCTCCGTACAGGCATCCGAAGACAGAACGACGTGATTACTTGTAATTGTATTCATCATTGTTAAACTGTTTTCAATTGAATTCGCACCAGAGTTTCAAGGGTCCAATTCGAATTAAACACTTTGTCGAAAGACGGTGAATATTCATCGACTTACCTCGTTTCCCAGTCGGCGTCTGTTGCGACGATTTCCCATTGGTTGCCATCTCCCAGTCTTTCGATGCTCAAATACGACCCCTCTTGCCGTACGTTGTTCCTCGGATGTCCTGATACCTGAAATCCCATTAATTACCATAGTTTATTTCTCGCTCTTAAATACCTTAGGTCATAAGGTCACCTTAACGCTACTCGTTCGACTGGTTTAAAACACTTAAGACTCAGAAAAGGGAGCTCTGTAATAGCGGTAGAAAATTATTAAGGTTCAACCGAGGGAAATTCAGTTCCACTTCTACTAGGAATGTAATTGGAATTTCAACTTTAATTAAATACGATCATTTAGAGAATCTAATTATCTTTATTTTATGTATCTTTTTTAATCCGTATTTTCCCAAAGATATATGGTTGCTATTTCTGCTACCTGTCTTATCCTGGCTTCAACTTACGAAAGTAACGACGATACGAGAGCCAACTCTAACGTTAGAAGGCGGCTGAACCACGCATTGGCCGAATTCTCTGCCCCATCCAGCGCTGTCGAATACGACACCAGGAAGTAGTGAAATGACGTCAGAAAACGAATCCGGCGGAGTCGGTCCAGGACTTGGCGTGGAACCCTGTGTCAAAAATATCGAGCAGCTCTTCAGTCAAAGAAATCCAGTGGTGTGCATAGATCACACAGTACTTCCACGTTTGTGTCGGTAACAGGCATAACCAATTATATACACTAGAAACTCATACAAAGGCGGCAACTTGCTAACCTACAACAATTGTTGGAAAACCAGCCAGGAGAACCAAAAATAGAAAAACTTGTCAATTAGGTTATTAATGCGAAAATAGAGCATGTGAGTCTAACGATACAAGCCAATTTTAGTGAGATGGGATCAATTTTATAGCAACGACACCCCAAAATGTACTATCAGCCCTGAACGGGAAATCAAATGTTATTCACTCGTCGTTACATATCCAACAAACATATCCAAATTATTGAGTATTGCAGCCTGTGAGAATCAATGTACAAAACGCGCACTAGTGAATAGCAAAAAATACTCACATCCTAGAAGTAATGTGTGTGAGGCAATAGATTGAAAAAATCAAGGGTAATTTGCTTGCCAAAAAGAACATTAAAACTAAACGTTAAAAATGATTACACTCATTGCCTGTAAAAATTAGAACAGAAAATTATTTACATCTTGCAAGTATGTACTGTGTGTTGTCCAAAATCTGGAAACAGCCAATTTTGCACATTCTCATAGGAGAAGATTTTTTGAAAATTTCATCAGTTTCCTTAATTTTTCACGGAGATATGACGATTTATGTCATTTTTTCACTACCGACACACAGACACTTGTTGAGAAAGTGTTTCTCAGTATAAATAGTACTATAACAATTTCTTCCAATCGACGACAATCAAAGTACTTCCATTTACTACGTAAGCATGGGAGAGTTTTCGTGCATTTCGCATTTTTTGAAAACTCCTACGTTTAAGTTTTAAAGAGGTGCACTTAAACTCTCGATGGATGTAAAAAAATCTTTAGGCTATGCATGAGAACCGTATCCGAATTGATCTTTCTATTCTACCGATTTACAGTTCCGATTTACAATTTACCGAGATACAGTTCCGCAAAAGCGTGATTTTTTGAAATTCAAAAACTTTTTTTTCGACTAAAATTAAACTCTCAGGGAGTTGACAAATTAACACAATATTATATATAGGATGCGGCACTTCTGAATACTTCAGATTTTCATTAATCTCCAAGGCTGACGAAAATATGAAAAATTGATCGCTTTCAAAATCGGCTGGGCGTTCTTATGAAAATTTACCTAATTTTGATTTCGTTCGAATTTGGCAGAGTGGAAGCTGATACTGCGTATATCAAGTGTGTGTTACAATTTCTTCATTTCTATTGCGTTGAATGAATGAAAATATCTTTTTAGCTTATCAAATAGCGTTCTTTTGAATTTATTATACAAAACATCTTGAATAACGCACAAGCGGCTGAAAATTGATTCAGAAAAAATGAAGGGAACTTCTTCATTTATCTTTTGGTGAATTGGTTCCATGATGGGCGAATGTAATAGGGTTAAATTATTCGAACGCCATAAAAAGACGGCGCGACGGAGATTGAGGGAGCTCACCGGTCGTGTATTGGGAATAATATCATAGCAACAATTTTTTTTTACCCTAGATACGAATTATACAGACTAGGTAGGTAAGTGATTTTCGTTGAACCGGGCCAATTTCGGCCATGGAGATTGGTAGGGCTAATAATTGTCAAGGTTCTTACATTGTTGATGAAAGCAGCTAACGATCTGTATTGTTGTAGATAAATTGTCAGCGTGTGCGGGCCGAATATCGTCGACGCAGCTTCGTACCGTTGCGCCTGTCAACAGAAAATATATTAATACAACCGATATCTCTTTCCCGACGGTTCGATCCCTT
This sequence comes from Tupiocoris notatus, assembly GCA_037159825.1. NCBI lineage: Eukaryota > Metazoa > Arthropoda > Insecta > Hemiptera > Miridae > Tupiocoris > Tupiocoris notatus. The sequence goes on from JASJUZ010000178.1 coordinate 395,215, forward strand.
CGCCGCTGAAATAGAAATAAATCACGACCCCCTTTAATTGATTGCCATGGAAAAAAGCTCGAGGTGATATTTTGTAACTTGTTCAACCGATGTTCAGGGAAGTTGGCGTGCGAACGACATGTTAACCGATAATTCGAAGTGTCGTCCTGGAAAATACCTTCACCTAATCAACTAACTAAAAAAAAAATTTTTTTAAACACTCACAAACACAAACACACACCATTGAAATTGAGAGTTTTAGATCAAAAAGTAGGTGCTTAATCCCTGGATACCTAGTATAAAGATGTTGTGAACTATATTTGTCGTTCCAACAAAGATTGCTTATTTTCCAAGTTTCTTTCCTTTTACCCAAGAATTTTTCCGTTTCAAGAAGGCGGAGAAAAGGAAAAACCTGTTTCGTCGCGTCGCATCTCCATATTCCGATAGATGGCTTATTATTGGAAAAAAGGTTGGTTGAAGTCGATTCAATTCCCCCAAGATAACAGCTCAGAGAACTTTTATTATTAAACTCAGATGACAAAGTTTATGTTGAAATCGTTTTAGGAGCCAGATTCTTCTCAGTCCAAACTAGATTTTCTTTCGTCATTTTAATAATCCGCCGATCCATTCGAACGGACAACGTATTTTTCCGAAATCGTAATTGGAATGTGAAATGGTGCAAGATATCGTCTAGGCGCGGAGGGATTTTCAAAGGAGATAATGTTAATCAATCTATCTAAATGTATTACCGTGCAAAATACGAGATCATCGTCGAATAAATCCCTCAATCCATGCTCCTTTGTTGAAGATTGAGGATGATGAGAATTGGCTTCGTTGCGCCAGCATTCCTCATGATTGAAGTTTTACGGTGGTTTAACAATTCTGATCAAAAAGGACTATTAGGGGTAAAGGACGTTTGAAATAGCATTGGTTTGCAAACAGTGCAATGCTTTTGGTGTATTACTATGTGGGCGAAATAGGAACTGCTCAACAAGTTGCCCGCATATTAAATTCACACAGCTCCTCGAAATTTCCGGCAGTCGAGTTTCCGAGTCGAAATAAAGTTAGTTGACTGAAATGCGATGTGTCTTTCAAAATGAAAGCTCTACCAAGCGGTCTTCCAACAAGTTCACTTAGGTTCAATGAGGAAATTTGTTGGCAGAACGCGCTTTTTCAGTTCTAATTATTTCCCGTCTTCTGACTGTAAACCTCAGCTTCTGCAAATTGTTTATTTTATTTTATTGATACTTAATTATTGATTTACTAGCCGCTTCGCATACCGTCGCGTCTAGCCAGGAGGCGCCCTGGGCCCTGGGAAAAATTGCGATTCGTCGAAAAAAAAATCAGTTTTATAAGTGAGGAAAATGATGAAACTGATGTGATTCACTAAGATATCGTCGTCATCACATTGAAAAATCAAGGATTAAGTTTTTACCGCTACCTTCATTTGTCAATTCCTTCAAGAAGACGTCCTCCAGTATTGAATCGAGCAAATTGGTAACATTTAGAGGGACTTAAATCATGACTGTGGAATTGATTAAAAGAAATGAAATTATTAGAAATTAACCCTACAATCTGTTAAAGATTTAAAAACTCTGGATCACATCTCGTTTTCAATATATTCGGAGCCGAACGTCAAAAAACGTGTGTATGCATTTTTTGAAACGCGAATAATTTCTAAACGACCCAACATAATTATACGTTTGACCACATCAACAGATTCGTTTTAGATAGACCTCTTTTTTCTCCTACCAAACTCCTAAACGTTCAAAAGTTATTAACTAAAATCGGCAGGATTGTTCTCAAAAATTACATCAAGAACCAATATATTTATTCTAGTTTTTGCATAAATCACTGATGATTTTTCGGAGATATTTTGTCCCGAAACCATCCCGGGGATTTGCCCGAAAATTTCTCCAAGTTTCAAGGCGATAGCATCAACGCTTCAGGAGTTTATCGGAATCATACATACTTTCAGCGTTTCATATAATATAGATATTAAACGGGGACTTCAGCATTTCAATACGAAGCAAAAAGAACACCGGTGGCAAAATTTGTAAGAAAAATTAGAAACGATAGAAAAAAATAATAATCGTGCTCTGAATGATGAAAAATCCAACCGAAAGAGGTAAAACTATCTTTTATGGTCTGTTTCAATTCAGATTTCCAAGTTCAAAAACCAAAAATCACAATGTTGAAAAATAATATGGTTTCCAAGATGACCTTTAAAATTTAGGCGAGGATTTGAAAAAAATCAAACATACCGCATATTCTTCAGGCGTTGTTATGTAGTCACTATATGTATTGCAAAGACCAGCGACGATGACATTCTCGGGCCCTGGAAGGCCAAGGACTTTGGAAACTGCGATTCGCATTCGGCGACCGGACATTGTCGTGAATTCGCCAGGAACACAAGCGATGGCCATTTGGCCTAGTTTAGCCAGTTGAGTGGACACGATAGACGGTTGCCATTCGAATGGGAAATTCATCTGTATATTGGAAAAAATAAGGTTTTTTTGCATGAGGCAAAAGTCGTCGTATTATCTGAGTTAGCATTGTCTAGCTCAAAAAGAAAAAAAAAAATCCACCGTAAGAAAACGTGAATCTTGACGTAATAATTTTCATTGGAACAACTAAGGAATCGGAATTACCTCCCCTGTGGCGAGAAGGATTGGCTTTGGTGCTTGGCATTCGATCATTTCTTGGGTCGGAGCGGCAAGAATGTCTGTAACAGCGTTCCAAAGAGGGTTCGTCGAAACGGTTCCCTGTTTGAACGAGAACGCCCCTGGCCCGTCGGTCGTTCCTGCGGCAAAACTGTAGCCCATAGCTGGTTTGCAACCCTTTACCTATTGACAAGATTGAGATTTTCCCTAAGTGAAACAACATCAATCGACGTGATTTTCTTTGAGTGTGATGACAGGTTAAAGTCAATTATAAATTAACTTCACTGCCCAATTACCAAAAAAAAAAAAAAAAAAAAAAAAAAAAAAAAATCACTGATTTGAATTATAACACAGCCATTCTAGTACATTTACAAGGAAATTTTACTTCGAATACACTTACAATTTTCGTTTGACCAGTCGCCGGATCGGTCCATGTTGCTGTTTCTTTTGGCATATTGACAAACTGATGCACAGTGCTCAAGCTACCAGTGATTTCCGTGTGGTCGGTATTTTTCCATGTTTTCTACAAATAAATGCGTTTCGTTAATCAATTTTTTAATTGGGTATTCGCATTCTGCATGCCTTGAAATATAAAACATTAAATTTTGAGGGTGTTTTCATTATTGAATAATAAACCAAAACGAACCCCGTAGAAACATATTTCAACTAGTTGTTATCCCCTGCTCTGATAATTTTTATCAATTTTATCTACAATATATTTATGATAGATATGGTCTGCACAATTATCACTATAAATGTATTATATTCAAAATCATATAATGTTGTAAATCAGATAAATTTTACGAATGAATTCTTCTCTCTAAAAACAATACTGCAATCCATGTAGCTTTACCCAAGCGTTTTCGAAAATTCTCTTCGCTATGATTCTCGTGCTCTCGAACATATCATTTCCTGGTCCAAATGCGATACATGCGTCATTTTTGTCGCTACAGGTTGACATTGGATTATCGCACGATGCACCTGACGGCACGCACCTTGGACCTGCAATGTTGGGAGACACGTCTCCCAAATTGGTCGAAGCAAATGCAGCCACGAATGGTCCCTGAAAAGAATTCTTACGGTTATTAGATTTAAAAAAAAAAATTGGTAAATATAAAACGATTTGAAAATACAACGGTTCATCTTGAAAAAAGTGGAATGCCGAAACCTGTTACAAAATAATTGGATACACAATAAAATTCAATAACTAGGTATTTTTAATAACTAGGTAAAATTGCACTCACTTTTCCAACGAGGTTCGTATATTTACTGTTCATTTGCTTCTCAAATAGGACCGAAGCGTAACCGACATTATCACTCGACACGAGATGGTTCGTATTGTTCATTGATGTAGCATGAACCGCATACCACGTGAGCACGCCTAATGGTTGTCCATCATCTCGAACGAATTTCAGCTGTGTGAACGTCTTATCTGTGTCGTATTTATACCTAGAAGAATACATAGTATAAAATCTATTCTAAATTTCAGTTTTAAATTGACGGGGTCGTTTCAGCAGTAATGTCCAGTCTTGCTTCGCTCATCAATATTTTGCGTTTATTAATTCAATTTTTCTACTATTCGGGAATTTTCGCCTGGATTTGTAAAGGTTAAAGAATTTTGTTCTGAAGTCTAATTCTATTCTGATGTAGAATGAGATAATTTCAGTTTCAAATCAGATCTCATTCTACATCAGAATCAGAAGTAGATTTCAGAACAAATTCTTTAACCTTTAAAAATCGTAGCGAAAACTCCCGAATAGTAGAAAAATTGAAATGAAAACAAATAAACGCAAAATATTGATGAGCAAAGAAGGACTGAAAATTCCGGTGGAAACGACACCATTTAATGATTACTGGAGCACTACCGCGGGACAAGCTATTCATATTTTGTGCGAATTTTCACCTTGCCCTCTCGTGTGCTGGATTTCGTAGGTAAGAAGTCGGACTTCGGTTAATATTCGCATTGGGAACTTCCCCCTGAGCTGTGAATATTTTGCCATCAGTGACTGACCTATGTGCCCTTTGGATGCTCTAAAAAAATTGCCATAATTGATGAACAACTTTGCAGAATAAAAATATCGATAAAAATTGCATAAAAAAAACTTACTCTAACTATTCCAGCAGCGTAGCTTTCAAAAGTGTCGCGTACGAATCCGAAAGAATTCAAATCGAAAATAATGTCTTTTAGAAAACCTCCTGGCGTCGAATGAGTGTGAGTACCGCTTATCATTACATTGTTAACATTGTAAAGGTTCCCGAATTCAGATTGAAGCCTTTTCAAAACCTGGAAATTCGTGAAAATGTACAAATCACACATCATTTCCACGTGAATTATTGCAAAGAGGGGAACACACGAATCGATGAAACTCTATGGTTCTACGAGGTTGTAGCGATTGCCAAATGGGTGAAAAAAATTTAATTAAACTTCGAACAAGTCGAAAGATGTTTTTTACCTCATTGAGTGTGAACAGAACTTGGAATAATGTGGCACGAGGTATGATAAATGAGAAAAATAACCGAATCGAAGCTCAATTGGCATTTTTAGAGAGAAAAGGAAATGTATAAAAATTAATTTCCCAATGCTCTTTTTTTGCCAATACGAGCTGACTGAAATTTTCGTTCAAATATCGAAAGGAAAATTGAGATCTCTACTCCCACAAAATGCATTTCTTTTAACTTCTCACAGCCTGACAACGCTAAATAATTGTATGTCGAATAACTCGACTTTTTCCGGAGGCGGATACAAAATAATACCACTCAGTTCTAATCTGATCAACGATCTTCAATTGGCTCTATTTGAAAACGAGGGTCGCACGGCTGTATATTGAAATTCACCAGGGAAAAAGTTCACGTAGAAAAAAATAATTGTTCCTGTCTCAAAACAAAAAATGAACGGGCGATAACGTTTCCGGCTTCCGTCGTCCAACTTTTGCGTTTGAGATAATTGGTTTTTCCTGGATATTTTCCGTGCTATAGAGTCATTCACAACTGAAGATCATGAGGGCCCAAAATAAAAAATAGTAAAGATAAAAAGCTTTCTTAGGTATAAAATTTAAAAACAAAAACCTTATTACATCTGAGGAATTTAAATTGTGGCCTTCTTTCAAAATGTCAATATTTTAAGTCAACTCTGATAGAAGCGTGTTTAAAAATGATTTCTGCAGCTTCTCTACCAACTGGTTTTTATTTATTTGGTTTCTAGAGAGACGGAGATTTGGTCAGGGTTCAATGGAATACATGAAAACTTTCATGGATTGGCAAAGGTTTTTTGTTTTAGCGATTTACAATGGTTTTTTATTGAACATCGAACCAAAATTAGAGTACGTCGGCTGTTACAGATTTCGAGCGGTATACTGTTCTTTACCTCCATCCTTAGGAAAGTGCCCATCATGCCCATATCGCAAGTGACAAAAAGCAGTCGCGTTTTTCCATCACCTATTATAAACGACCTGGCGAACTGGCGCAAGTGGATTCCGCTCCCTTTTTGCTTCGGATGGGCATATCCCATCTGAAAATGAAATCCCTCTTATCGATCGTTCGCTAATGTTGAAATATGTTTGTGCGTTATCGATTTTGAAAATAACTTACGAAAGGTACTTCAGCCGGGGGTCCGGTTATGTCCGCTATCCCAACGCCGATCTTGTAACATTGGCAACTCGCTGACAGAGCTGCCAATAATAGGAAACCCAAGAAGGCCATACCTAGAAACAAACGGGTCATTTAAATCAGTTGTAAGGGATCGAGCTCGTTCGTGAACTCGGAATTCCCAGGAATTTCCGTATTTTCAGAAGTAGCTACCTCCGATGGGACCAGATTAATATAGACTATAATAGCAAGTAGCTGAAGAGAATACATTTTCACTAACATTTATTATCAATATCAGAACGGACTAAATATACGCTTGTTTTGCAAGGAAACAGCAATGAAGGCCGAAAAAAGTATTAGCAAGGATATCATTTTTCAGGATCGTTATAATAACACTTATAAACTTAATAGCAATTTCTGACTTGCTGGGAAACTCTTTAGAGATTATTTTTAACAGAGAATTGTTTTTATCTTATTTTTATCTCAAGTTGGATCCAATGCTTAGAAGCCTCACTTATTCGTTCGCTTCTTCGGCCTTGCAGAGAGTTCCACTACCATGGAATTTTTTTTTAACGCTATACATTATTGTATAGCGGTTTTTATTCATTTGCTTCAATAATGGTTTTTGAAGGCCATCCTTTGTGATAATGACTTGTCGGAACGATGGGGACCTTGCAACTATGGTAAATTTAAACTTTTTTTTTAATTTTCAAATTGAAAGTTGATTTTTTTGCTTATTAGTACAATTGAAGAGTTTTGGACTACGATTCAAACGAGTATAAAACGATTTTTATAGCTCCGAAAATTCTCGAGTTCGCCAAATTTCTGAAAATCTCGAAAATTGTACACGAAAGCTGCGATACTTCTCGAAGCATTAAAGCTTTCAACCCGCGATGGCCGCATTCGAATTAGCGTCCAAAAAACAATAGAAATTGTTACGAAAGACAACCCTGCATGAAAAACGTTAGAAAACACGAATTTCACATCACATTTTGAGGGGCGTTAGAAAAACATTTCATTGGCGATTACAATGGTTTATTATTAAGTAATGAGCCAATTTACTCGAATTCAATGTAACTGTAGTAAACCTACATATCTCCAAAGTAGATCTCTTAGGGATCTACGTAGGTTGGAGATATTAATTTATATAAAACAATAAAAGTTCAGTTGGGTTTTAGCTTTCAATCGTCTCACACTTGTAATACTACATAATCCAATAAAAAAGTTCTGTCTATCCGTCACTTTTCTGGCCAAACAATAACAGCTAAATTCTTGAAATTTTCACCACACGCGCAAGGAATGCGCACTTTAGTGGAATGCACTTTTTAAATGACCGGTACGAGAAATTGCTCCATTTTTTCTACGCTGATTCGCGTGAAAACAGAAGCAGAATTTTGCATCCTAATTGACGGCGCCGTCTTTAAAGCGGCAAATGAAGACAAATTCCCTTCTACCGTCATTTCTCATCCGTCGTTTTAAAATGAACGTGATGAATATTCTATCGAAACCGGAAAAATACTCGCAAACCGCTATCCGCTTTTAAATCCAACAAAAATTCAAATGCAGACACCTGAGCAATCTTTCTTTTCCACGTTGGTATATTTGTATTCCTCGCGGCCTCCGCTGAAAATGCAAATTCGACTTCGAGAACAATAGAGAGAACACTCCCATTCCTATAATCTCCTAAAGCAAAATTTCGAGCGGCCTCAACATTATTATAGTTGAACGGAGTGATTCGTCAGGCCAAGGATGACCGCTTCTTGCTGACTGTTGCGCGACGATGCAGAACAGACTTTGAGCCTATCATTGACATCTCAGCGCGTGCTGCTTGATTTGCATTTTTCTTTCCCTTCCAACGATTATCAAAATCGTCACGCGATAGCGAAACACTGCTCGAGGGATTAAAAATCTTAAGTTTATAGAAGATGCTATAGGATCGCAGGAAAAAATTATTTCCGGCTTCAAATATTTATTAATCTTAATGTATATTGAGTTAAAGAAAATCTCTCACTAACTTTTCACTTCATCCGCTTCTATTCTGCTAAATAAAAATAAAATAAAAATCGTACGTTGAAGTTGAATTTATATTGTGTTTCGTACATAATCGCTATGAGAACATTTTTATGAGGAAAATTCGAGAATTGTTTATTTTTATATTTTTCAAATTTACAGTACTTAAGATTTTATTTCTCTTCTCATAATGCTCTATTTTCCCAAATAATTTCCCCTACATTTCTCTGCTCATAACCACATTTTTAAAAGTATCTACTTAATGCAAGTTGTCATAATTATATTTTTATTACATTGTATGCGCCGCAAATTCGAGCAGTTATTGCTGCATTTATCGCTTGGAAAGTAAATTATTACACCAACTGCGTTGCTAGTGGCATAAAAAAGGCATTTCTGCTGTAGATAACTGAATTTACAACGGCAAAATTCTAACTGTTCTCCGCTATCGTTCCAACGCTTTGCAAAGGAATTATCAACAAAGCGCTTTCCCATTTCCATTATTCTTTGTCCCTTATCGTTAATTTCTCGTTTTGGCGAAACTCTTAAACGAACTGTTTGAATGACAATCACTTCGATTTTAGCGAGGTGAAAAAGTTAAATGAGTAAAAACCGCCATTCGCAAATAGTTCCCCAGAGCTTATTGTTCTTGAACTCGAAATTCTTAAAATGAATTCGTATTCTGCGTTTAATGTCTTGAAAGGAAAAGGAAATAAACGCTGTTTTGTTAATAGGTATACATTTCCCAACTTCAAAAAGCAGATATCCGTGGGAAAAATGAACAAAGGCTTAGATTGATTTCGTTCAAATTTGACAGGATGACAGTTGAAGCTTTTTAAATCAAGCATACATTGGACTTTGTTAATTTCAAATCTACACGGCTAATTATTAAGCAGAAAATAAACCTTTTAATGACTTTCATGAGCCAAAAAATTTTCATTCCCAAACCTCAGAATTTTTACTCGCATTCTTTCTTTTCGAAATATCATGAGCCATAATTGAATTTTTCTTCACTTTTCGCATTTCTTCGAGAGAATTAATTTTTTTCAGAATTTCCTATAGACTATCATAATATGTCGTACTCACATGGATCGTGAATATCAAATGATGTGCGCTGGTAATTCGGCGGTTTCGTTGGTTTAAGATGATAAGGCAAGCGAGATGATGTGGACTACATCGTGAGATATTTAGAAACTGCGACACAAGATCAGGAAACGGTTTCGTTATTCAACCAACGTGAAACCCCGACCTTCGTTTAACGTGATTCAGACCGCTGATTAGGTCAGTGCTGAGCGATAGCGTTACCAGCACTTAGTGTTGACACTAGAGCAGAGTTGAGCAGCTTGAGGACCGATAGGCTGACTGGGCTCCTGTGTCAAGTTGTTTAAAGCAGCTGGAGCTCTAGGAGCGGGGGTAGAGACATCCGGATGATAGATTGACCAGATGCGGATTACACATCCGTCGGTAGGTACCAGAAGTCACATATATGTTGAGCGGCCAGGGAGTTATTCAATAGGTTTCGAACCGGCAACCGGTTTAGGCCGAAAATTTCACGCTGAATAGTTCCATGGAAGCTGAATACCGTTTTAATAATAAATTATTACCTATCCAATATGAATCAGTATTTTGTAAACGCGAAGAAATTTGAGTTTTAAAATTTAATAATCTATGTTCATTATATGAGTATATTGTAAATATGACAATAGGGATTTGATTTCATCTCCCCCCACGTATCATTTTATAAGTTACGGTTTCACTATACATCAAATATAATATTCGATGGGTGTATGGATACCTAAAGGTTCTACTTGCCCTGATTAGGCCAGAACGGGTATTTGGTATGCGATAAAACCAGAGAATGGGGTACCAAGTTTGTCTCCCTCAACTAATAATTACTGTGTGTGTGCAGTTCCGTCTGAACAGTATTCAATATTTTATTGTCAGATAAACCATGTTCAATATATTTGGAATTTACCTATACAACAGAGGAATGAACTTTTTTCTTGAACTAATCAATCATACAAATTAATATATTTTATTCGTTCCTCCTTTCGCTCATTCGTTCATAGATTTAGTCAATAAATTCTTCATTCATCCAGTCATTTATTTACGTATCTATTAATGTCTATTTTTATGTCATTAATAATTCATTAAAAGCTTTGTTCAAAATCATTTTTCGCCCTAGAGAAAGTGACCAATTAAACTACTTTGAAATTCAAGAATAGTGTAATATAATATTAGCGTGTATTATAATAACATAGTAACAATAGGATATTAATAAAAATACATGCCTAAAATGATTTGGTCGGTCAATATTGGCTCTGGTAAGATCAAAAAGCTATGGCTGCTTTAAGTTTCTTCAGACTTAATCAATTATCAGGATTGACTATAAGTACAGAAATTGTCATACCTGTCGACGGTTTGACTTCCAATAGCGATGTAATCACGTACATTTGGAGTTTTCGCGATGGCTGCCCGCCAATAGTAATCGAATTTCGTATTCATTGTGCAATTAGAAATATTCATGAGCACGGTCGCTCTACATGAAATTTGTTTGGCATTCCGTCACAAACAAACATTAAAGGCGTATTGTTCAGAAGATAGATACATATTTGGAATTCACGAGTTCAATGTTCACTTTTCAGCGTTACGATGGAAAATTTTTTATTACGAACGAACTACTTAACAAGGGAAAGTTTTAGTGCACTTTTTGTTTTTCAAAAACTCTCACGATTCAGTTTATAAAAATCACAAAATACACTAATAACGCGCGCACCAAAATACGTGCAAAAATTCTCATGAAAATATTGAATTCATTTTCAAGTTTGAATATTATAATAACTAGGTACATCTGATCATGTTGGTTTATAAAATAAATCGATCCATTTTAAATAGTTTAAATCGTAAAGTATAATATATTATAATTATAGCATTAAACTTCAAGAATAAACCGTAATAATGTACTTCAAATATATAGCATCAGATTTCAAGATTTAACTTAAATACTACAGAAATAATACTGTTAATATCTATATATTATGCTGTAATGCAAATTCATTTATTTTTATTTTCAACTCAATTAAAGTGGTAATTGTTTAGAATTGAAATATTTTTTAAATGAATTAAAACTAAAATTATTGAGCAAGTCATAGTTTTATATAAGAAAAATCATTTCAATTTCAATTAAGTAAAATAATTTTAAATATAAATGAATTTTAAATTCAAAAATTCATTTTTCATAGACGGAGCGTTTGAGAGAGATAATAGCCTAGTTTCAAGAAGAAACAATTTTCACGAACATTTCACGAAAATTCTGAAAACTTTAAACGAACGAAGCTAAAGACAAAAGGTTGTGTTCTAGAAGTAGTTTAGTCGTTCCCCGCAGTGGTGCGCTGAAAATTACATGAGGTCGATTCCTCTATTGCTCCGTGGAGGGCACTTTGGAGTCGCTATCAAGGAGGCGTTGTTTTTATCGCCAATTGCGGCCATCAGCTGTCAGGTGATTCTTCGGGTCGTGCTTGTGCTGTCCTACAGTTGTCCACCTTCTTTTCTTTTCACTCCGAGTTTCTCGGTAGCGAAGGTCGCCTACTGCGCCTGGTTCTTTGTAGTTATCTCCGGTTTTTCGGTGTTCGAACACGCCTACCGTGGGAGTGCCCATTCGCGTGTCGGTCCGTATATTGTTCGATACGTTAAAGCTTAGCGATGTTTCACCTGAAAACCGTCGGTAAAGCCGCCGTTGGCAAAGCCGGCGAAGTGAATTTGTTGAAGTCGATCTGCCCTGCGGTCGTAGGATCTTCCCGTCTTTTCCACGAGATACCCGACAAACTCAAGGATGTCCCGACCGCTGAGAACCCTCGGTTTTTCGACATGGTCGAATATTTTTTCCACAGCGCTTGCCAAATAGCGGAAGACAAGTTTGTCGAAGAGATGAAGGCGAAAATGAGCGAAGAGGATAAGAGGAACAAAGTCAAGGGAATTCTAATGGGGATGCAGCAATGCGACCATATCATCGAAGTCGCGTTCCCGATACGGAGAGACAACGGCGCCTACGAAGTTATCACCGGCTACCGGGCTCAGCATAGCGCCCACAGGACGCCCTGCAAAGGAGGTAAGAATTGCATTAACATGAAAAAATGCAGCTTCTGCATGGTTGGTAATGCCAAATTGTAAAAGCAAAGCTTCCATATCATTTGGGTCAACAGACAGCAGCTACTGAAATAAAAATGAATCGCCAAAAAATATTAAACCTTAAAGATGTTATGTACTACGTAGTAATTATCACAGTAAAATCATATATGCAAAAAATAAAAATTAAAAAACATTTTATCTCTTTTTTACCTTTTTTTTATAATATTGGGGCCTCTTCCACTGTAGGTAGGTACGTAGCTTTGGGTAAAATATAATTTTTTTATTCGTATAATTTTTGGCGGGTTTATTAAGTATATTAATGGCGTTTTTATATTTTATCGCCCTCCAGAATTGAGAACGCTATAACGGTGAAGGTCTACGTTACAAGTATTATAATTACGTAATAAAATTATAAATCTGAACACCACAGTTGCCACATATCGCATTTCTTTATCGAACCGAAGAATACTTGAATTGACTGAGTTTCATAGCTTAATTAACTCGCGTTAATTAGCGCACAGTGAACAATCGTCGCTTCGGTTATTCGAGCGCAAATGAACGAATGCCTTCAATTTGCCGCAGAACAATAAAGGGGGCGTCGATGACGTTGATCGATGTATTTAAATATCCGAAATAAGCGCGTGTGAAACGTCATTCTGGTCAGATAGACACGGGCAAGCTAAAAATAGCTCGGCGAAATAGCCCACGAGCGTTGGCAAGGAGGAAAACCGGCCGCATTATGCGCGGAACGCTTGTATTTTCGAAGCCGAGAGAAAATATCGAAAGTCTGTGGTTTCGGAAATTAAACAAAAAAAAAAATGCCTTGATTGACTTTGTCGATGTATTGGAAAATTGAGTCGCCTCAGAAATGAAAAGAGGGCATACCTAAATATTTGATTTCTGAATAAAATTTAGTATAGTATTTTTGGAGTCGTAATTTTATCTGGAACACTGCGAGTGCCCATAATTCGAAAGATTGATCTCTACCCCTTATTAGTTTTTGTTGAGTTAGGATCGAGCGAAATTTCTCCCTAATAACCATATTCCTTTTTTATTTAAAGATAATACGGGACGAGCCCAATTTACGATAAATATCTTTGTACATGAAATAATATGAGAACACCTTCGACGAAATGCTTTATGCGAAACAAAAACAGGAAGAAAAAAATGTACTTACTAGATTTATTGTATTAAAAACTTGACAATTTTTTTCATTGTAACTCAGCAAATGCGAAATTAATCGCTGCCACGAAGGTCGAGAAAAACCGCACCTCATAGCGTTTTCCTTGGTTTTTATGACAAGTACCGCCCGAGGTCGCATCTGCTGGCTCTTTCTCTACTAGATGAACTTTTAAGACCATTAATTCGCCAGAGAGGGGATAATGAACTTGAAAGTCCTCTCGTTCGAGTCACTGTTCTTCTCGTCTTCTGTTGGTTGACATTTTGTAAAATTTTCTCTTGCGATTTCACCGCTCTCCGAATTTCTCCCTTTCTTTATTAACCCACTTCGTGTTATCAAAGATTTCTCCTCGCTCGATACCCTCATTTTCCATCGAATATCATTCCCATCTTTGAATGTGTCCTCGCGTTAATGAAATCGTCTCATGTTAAAGTGAATAATAATTATAATAATTGGAGGTCGACGCTTTTGCGGCGATTGGATGAATAATGAGTTCCCAATTAACCTGATACGGTACACATTTCCACGAACGAAGGACACCTCAATATTAAATTACCCTGAATTCGATTTCGGCGATAATAATTCGGGAGGTCTTCAAAATTCGACGAAACGAATCCCCTTGATACGATTTGCTTGGGTTCTCCGCATCATAGGAAAAATAGTGTTATATTTATCAATTAATTAATTTTTTCACTCTCGTGCTGACTTGTAAATTAGATAGAACATTCAACTCTAATTCGACGAGCTCCTCAAACTCCGATGTGCTTATAGTATTCCATAGATTTCCATGATGTTTGACCTTGTTGCCTGAAGTCAAGTTATTGTCGAGGGAGATTTACACACGAATGGGCTTTGGGAGCCCTTCTTTAGTGAGCTTGAAAGGCTTTATCGATCACTGGCTAAGCCCAACATTCTCCGGACTTGGCAGCGTCCAAATCGTGTTTTTACCTTGTCATGGAAAAATGTGACCGTGATTTAACCTATTCTTCGAGAAGGATGAGAAAACTGCCCACATTCGACGAGTAGCAACCGGACAAAATCAATATTAACCTCAAGATATTCCTGCTCTTGCTCGGAATTGTGTTTTATACCATAACGGGGTGCGAGTGAAACCGGATGCGACCGGTCAGGTGTGAATTCTTATATTATTTCTGACAAAGTTTGTCCAATAACCTTTTTTTTTAACCCACTCCTCTCCTTGAGTTTTTCACTAATTAGATTTGTTTCTTTATTTCGACTTTAACTCAAAAAAACTATTTTAACTTCCTTTAATTACATGAGTAAATTAAAATTGTATTACATCGTTGGAAATGGTGTTAAATTTCCTATCTCTCCATAGTAAGTAAATCACGTTTCGCTCCAACAAGATGCGGGTTTTTCTTGAAAAATCGAACTTCTTATTGAAAAGTTTTGGTCGCGTGGGGGGGCTGACATTCTAGTAATTTTTTAACGCTGAACCGAATGAAATCCTCTTTGCCTACGAAAAGTTAATTTTTCAATACTAGTCAGCATGAGCTCTCTAAAATCGAACGTTATTGAGTTGTCCTTTTTTTGTTTACTATTCAATAATTTAATTCCACTGTACGAGTTGTAGAATCCATATCCGGTGCCACACCTGTTTTCCTTGCAGCCTTTATGAATTAATTCGCTGTAAAGTTCGATTTCGACTCACAGTTTCATGAGTCCAATTTTTTTCCACAGGTATTCGTTACTCCTCGGACGTGTCGCGGGATGAAGTCAAAGCGTTGAGCGCATTGATGACATTTAAGTGCGCATGCGTCGACGTCCCTTTTGGTGGCGCTAAGGGTGGCATTAAAATAAACCCCAAGGAGTATACGGAACATGAATTGGAAAAAATCACGAGGCGATTCACCCTGGAACTCGCCAAGAAAGGCTTCATCGGTATGACATTGATCGATTCGACAATTTTTATCCGTATTTTGACTAATCGCAATTATTGAATAGCTACTTGAAAATCGTTTATCAATATTCTTCCAAGTATTAACTATTCGAGTTGGGGAATTTCGGTTTTCCAGGACCGGGTGTCGACGTACCAGCCCCTGATATGGGCACCGGCGAGAGGGAAATGTCCTGGATCGCTGATACTTATTCCAAAACCATCGGTAAGTTCAATATTTTCTCCCTGTCTTTATAATTGGTAAATAAATTGATAAAACATTGTTTGAAATTCGCTAGAACAGCTTTAAGAGAGATCGTCATCTAATAATAATGGGTATTTTTTTATGTTGAAAAGTAAGGTCGGTTGTATAATTTATTCAAGGTTCCCTATATAAATCGCTAATCAACGGAACTCGGAAGGTTTCGAGTATCTTACATGATTACACAATCGTTTATCTGCTCGAGTACACTGATCTCTTGAGTATGAAGAGCCACTCCAGAACAGAATAACAATTACTCATACAATGCAAATTTGACAGCTTCATACTCGAACGAAATTGATCGAATCTACAGCCAGTTCGACGAGGCAAATAACTGATAAAATTATTACTTCACCGTGACATCAATGTTGACTGAATTTTCTTTCAAATGAGTAACTTATAATTTGAGGATTCCTGATAAAAGAAAAAACCGGTGGTGTGCATAGATCATATACTTACCATTTATCATTATTAAGAGTTGAAAAAAATGACTCATACAGCCTGTAAAAATCAAAACAAAAAAAAACTATTTTTTGGAAGTACGTGTGTTACCCAAAATCTGAAAACGGAATTTTTTTTTGCGAATTTTCAGAAAATTTCATTAGGTCTCATTAGTTCTTCACGGATATTTGACGATATTATGTCACTTTTTGACCACAGACAGCTGTTGAAAAAGTGTATATTACCACGAAACTTTCTTCGAAATTCACCTCCGTTCCGATTTCGACTTTTCTGAAGATCACAATACTTCCGTTTACTACTTAAACATGGAAGTGAAAATCAGTCAAAACGTGTAGCTGTGTAGTAAAACTAATATTTCTTCAGGTCACTTGGACATCAACGCTCACGCTTGCGTCACCGGCAAGCCTATCAACCAGGGTGGTATACACGGAAGAATCTCAGCTACCGGTCGGGGCGTTTTCCACGGTATTGAAAACTTCATCATGGAAGCCAATTACATGGGAATGATCGGCACGACGCCCGGCTGGGGTGGCAAGTCCTTCATCGTTCAGGTTTGTAATAAGTTCGCTCTGAATTTGAGGCACGAGATATTAATTTATTCATTCTTTCTCCGCTCAATTTTACCATGAAATACTCAATTTTGAAATAAACTAGGCCCTGGAATTTTCTTTTTAACGAGTTATACTTATTCAAGGCGTAAGAAAGTGACGTCACGTCCGTTCATCAAGCTGAACGTTCTCCCTTTTGATGAACGGATGATCAATCGACGTATTTGTTTAACAACCTAACCATCAACCAACATGTATTATTGAAGAAGCCCAAATAACGAAATCCGTGGTGGAAAACCTGGATTTACAGATCTCATATAACTTCCACCAATTTAGCTCTGCCACCAACGCATGAAAATTTTTCGATACCTATCTAAATTCAGAAAATACAATTTTTCGTCTAAATAATCGTTAATTACTTTTTTTCTAGAGACTGAAATAGAAGCGATAGTTGTATAGTGTCTATTTCTCTGTTCTAGGGCTTCGGTAATGTTGGGCTCCACACAATGCGATACTTGACAAGAGCTGGTGCATGCTGCATCGGCGTCATTGAACGAGATGGAAGCATCGTCAACCCCGACGGAATCGATCCCAAGGTGGATAAAATCATTATTTTCGTTACAATTTTCCCTCGAACTAAAAAAAATCACCTCTCACTCGACCCACAATCCAGGGAGTGATTCAACATTTAACCGTTCGTATATTTATTTTTTCAAGGCTTTGGAAGACTACAGGATCGAAAATGGAACCATCGTTGGCTTCCCAGGTGCTCAGGCATACCAGGGTGAGAATCTTCTGTACGAAGAGTGCGATATTCTCATCCCAGCTGCCACCGAGAAAGTCATCACTAAAGCGAACGCTCCCAAGATTAAAGCCAAGGTATCAAATCATGAGTTTCATTAAATACCAAAACAAAACTGGCTTGTTGATTAAAAGCTTGAAGTAAAATATCCATGAGAAACGTAGGAGGCTTCAGAATATTGTGCCGACCGCTATCGGTTGTATTATTTTTTAAAATTCGCCTTCTTAATCTGACGAATTTTACTTTAGATCATCGCCGAAGCTGCCAACGGTCCTACGACGCCAGCTGCTGACAAAATCCTTCTTGAACGGAACATTCTCATCATTCCCGATCTGTTCGTCAACGCTGGTGGTGTGACTGTCTCCTTTTTCGAATGGCTCAAAAACCTTAACCACGTCTCATACGGTCGTCTCACGTTTAAGTACGAGAGGGAGTCAAACCACTATCTGCTAGGTAAATTACTGTATAAAATCTTTCATATAAAAAAATTGAATTCTAAAACATGGCTTTCAACTGCTTCCCTCGAGTATCTTTAGGAGCGTATGTGTCAAGTTCCTTTTCAAGACTGTTGAATATCATTCCCTGTTACAGAATCTGTCCAGGAATCCTTGGAAAGGCGGTTTGGTCGCGTTGGTGGCCGCATCCCTGTCACTCCGTCCGAATCTTTCCAGAAAAGGATTTCAGGCGCTAGTGAAAAAGACATAGTCCATTCAGGTCTTGACTACACTATGGAAAGATCCGCTAGAGTGAGTATAAAGTGACAAAAATTTGTTTGTTTTTTTTTTTTTGCTTCTGTAATTTATTACAAAACAATGCCAAAAGTTCAAATTGGAACATGAATGCAATTCTGACTATTATAAACTAGTGGGGATTCATTTGGAAGATGAGTTGAATTCATCTCCCTCAGTACTATGTAGAACCGTCAGGTTTCTTCAGGCTATAGAAACCTAAATAAAGGTTCTACATCGCCCTGGGGATCCTACAAAACGTTGAAATTATTAACTCTTTCTTCATTATCATCATCATTCTTATTCATTTCTTAACTATTTCTTCTTTATAAATTCATTCCTGATATAACTCTACTTTCAATTCAGCTCTAGTCTTCTTTGAAAGCTTTCATTTGTCATCATTTTGCTAAATGAAAATAGGTTCATGCGAATTGCAACTCCTGTACTACGGTTTTGTTTATCTTCTGTACCGCAGGCGATAATGAAGACAGCCATGAAATACAATCTTGGCCTGGATCTGAGAACGGCCGCCTATGTCAATAGCATTGAAAAGATTTACGCTACTTACCGGGAAGCCGGCCTTGCATTTTAAATTACTTCCTGCTAGAATGCTCCGTCAGGTAACGCTGGAACAGAAAACCAACACAGGAGTAAACCTGCGGCGCCTTTGTACATCTATCTACCCTTCACAATTTTATCGTCGGTGAACTGTTTTAAATTTTTTCAAGTTTCTCGCCGAAAGAAACTGCAACAAGAACTCAATAAAATCCAGGTATTTTAACATTGAAGTAGGAAATTGGTTGACAAGATTACCGCTCAATTTCAGTTTGACTGAAGAACAAGAGCTTAGTATGACTATTTGTATGAATAATGTGTATTGCACGCTTCATAAGAAAACTTTGTTCGGGTGGAGCTCATTTTATTTATAGTTTCTCGGTTAATTACCTGGTCGCTAATTTCTTGTATCAATCAATGCCTTTTCTTGGCTCTCAGCCGGACTTGAATTTTACTTTTGTAAATCTTGTTAAGTTGTTGTTTGCACGAACCACTAACAATAAATTCCTCTACAAGTGATGATAGTTACTGTATTGCTGTTCCTTGTTCCAATGGAGGGTTATTTTTCAGCATAACGGACCATGCTGCACTCATTCGGTTTGTTCGACTAAGCTTCTAATAAACTTGGAAGGAATATTGCCATTGCTTTCTCTTGGATGTAACGTCTGCTCGAGTTTTTCTAATACGTTGACTCCATTCTAGGAGCATTGTGACAGAGGCAAATTCAACAGTGTCGAAATAAATGCACAGTCCAAGGCTAGGAATGCAGTGATTGAATTTGTTACTCTAAATTTAACAGTATGATAGATCATAAACACCCAAGCGAGAGTTCTCCTCAGAGGTCCCCCTCAAACTTGGTTTCGCTAAAAAGAACAACCGCAGTATGTTACCCGAATTTCACCAATTCAAAAAGTCCCCGCCGGAGGGAAATTCGACGGTTCACGCACCAACTGCGACAACCTTAACCCCCCTCCCCAGCATTTGAAAGCGTCGAACCTACCTCCTAGTCTGACTGGTTTATAGAGCTCCTGCCGTTTCATGAGCTCCTAATCGTTGGGCGGTCACTATGGCCGCGCTAAGGTCTCGCGGCTGCGATGCCCGCCAACTGCGTGACCTCGAATGTCGCACTAGAGCCCGGGGAACTGTTCCACCCCTACAAATAATAAATTTCTCTTGAAGCAACGGTAGGTATAATAATTTTTTTCTTCTCTTGAATGAAATAAAAATGAACTTCTCTCTTTTTTGTTTAATATAATATTATGTAATAATAATAAACATAACAATAATAAAAAGCCATACTAGTACTCGGTCGTAAAAAAATCCTCCTCCTAATACTATGTTTTACTTTTAAAGGCATGTAGAATTTAAATATCTAATTCGAAAAAAAATTTTAATGAATAAAATTTTTGAAAATGCAGCTAATGGTAATAATTGTATTTTTTTACATTTTCACCAAAAGCCATTCTTGGGCTAGCGATAACTCAATTATTAATTAGTCAAATCGCCACAATTTTAATGGTATTTTTGGATGATTTCAGAGTGAGCTTTGTGTTTTACAAGGTTTTGAAGACAACGGTGTGTTTGGTATCACTTATACATTTTTGAACGCTGAAAAACTCGGCGTAATAAAAAGAAAAAAAAATGGAGAAGAGGTCGTCTCGTTATTCTCCCCCTCAACCTGCAGAAAAAAATACTATAATATAGTTTTAATTTCAGTATGGAGAGGCAGAATTCTATAGTTATTATAATAGTTATTATATCTATATAGTAATCTGTAGTTATTATAATACATAGTAACTGTTCTAGCAGAGATAGGCAGTCCAACTTTTAGGTTTTCCAAGATTTGTAACTTGCACAGTGGATAACTTTAACAAAAAGTCGTCAATTCAGATGTTTAAATATACCAAAAGATAGGTAATTTTATTGTCCACATTTTCCACATGTAATGTACCTATCCATTTTTCAACCGTTCGCGAGGTATTCAACAATATTAGTGGAATAGATACGAAAACCACATTTTTCAACTTTAAACATTATTTTCATCTATGCACTGCAAAAGAAACAAAGAATGGAGCATATATTATTGATATACACATCATCAACTATCGTTATGCCAAATTTGAGCGAAATCGGAATCAAAAAATTTTTCACGGAATGTTCAAGGGGTACCCCTGCGATTTTTCTGAACCGATCAGTTAACGATTTTTTACTCGTCTTTCAATGCAGATAAAAATCTGAAATTTTTAGGAAAGTTGTATCTTACCAAGATGTATTTTTGTGATTTTTTTTATTTCTCGGAAAAATCTGCAAGTGGTTCAAAAAAATTGGTTTTTGAACGATCGAAAATTGACCTTTAACCGTGGTTTTCGGGGTCAAAATTTGTGTGAATCAATTGTTTTATTATGCAGGAGTCTTCATTTGAATGCCTTACACACGTACATAGCAAAAAGTTTGGTGTAAAAAGGTTAAATAGCTCCACAGAAATTATTTTACGTAAATCGAGTTTTTAACCGGCTGAAATGTCGAGCTCGGCAGAGGTGGAAAACTAAACTCTGGTTTTTCAGCGATTTTGAAAGTTATTCTTATAGGAAATTTAACGCTGAATCCGAATTTGACGTTGAAATATCGGAAATTTGACGACAACTATCAGTTTTTCCCAATTTTAGTACTACACCGTTTTTATGTTTTTCAACTTTGGAAATTCATTGCTTACTGTAAGTATAGTTCAATATTACTTTATTACTCATTCTTATAGGAAATTAGTGGTAGAATTTGAATTTCAAGTAAAAAGCATCAAAAGTTTTTTATACTTTTGGAGTTTCAATATGGGAATTTTTTTCGCCACGCTCGCGAATTTTGAAAAA
The DNA here is from genome assembly GCA_037159825.1 of Tupiocoris notatus. NCBI lineage: Eukaryota > Metazoa > Arthropoda > Insecta > Hemiptera > Miridae > Tupiocoris > Tupiocoris notatus. Next base: position 416,875 of record JASJUZ010000178.1, read on the forward strand.
ATAAGTTCTACGTTAGGAGATTGAGAAAATTCAATTTAGAATCGATAACAAATAAAAAATTTAAAAAAAAAATTAAAAAATTTTTTTTTTGTTTTTGAGATGATAATATTCTACTTTTTGGTAAAAACGTGTTTTCGTTTTTTTCTGAGCGCTAGTAGTTCCGCGGGGGCATAGCATAAATATATATTCCAGAATACCAAACTGTAGGATTTTGATAGTTCTTTCTCGCCTCTGAGTATATACCTATGTAAAAGTGGTCGGTTCGAAGGATATTTGGGGAAAACAGGCCAAAATTCACAAAAACGGGTTCATAAAATTTTGAAGTGCAATAAAACTAAAATGAGGGCCTTATAAAAAAAATAAGACTTTTCCGTCTCTATTTTACGACTTTATGAACACAATTTGTTTACTTTGCCACAATTTCTCAATCAATCGTATACTCAAGGATTATTGACTTTCTCTTCGGGCCGCTCTGACTCCAGCAAAAAACCACCAACGAACAAATTCCTGTACTTTTTCGAGAAAAATCAAAGTCGAAAATCGAAAAAAGGGCAAAAATCGTCTCAGCATTTTGATTCAATTGACGAATATAGTATCAAAAAAGTTTGATCGTTTCACAATTTGGCTCTTGCCGTTTGAGTTTTTCAAAATGCGATTTCCAAGTTTCGACACAGGCCAGGATCGCCACAGCCCGCGGCGATTGTTATGCGTTTAGTATGTACAAAACTCGATATTTGTACCGTTACAACACCCGATAGAAAAATTCCGCGATCCTAAAATTTAACCAAAACGTTTTTTGGTACATTTCGAATTTTAAAAAAATCGAAATTTTAGAGAAAACTAATTAAACGCAGGTTATGTTGGCTCTCATGGGAATTTTCGGAAAAAATAAACATTCACCCACAAATTAATATTTTATTCGATAAAAACATTAAGTACTTTTTTTTAGATCTAAAAGGATCCCTTTAAAATGCACAGAGAGGTAACAATGTTAATAGTAAAATGTCGCTTTTTCTGTCATAATTTTTGCTCGCATTTTGAACTGCTGTAATCAGCTTCAATGCGTGATGATAAAATCGATTTATTTGCACTTATCGGCTATGAGTGGAATGCATTTTTTCACTTTCGACTGATCGCCACTATAAGCTAACATGATCATTTGTATGTGCTCCTTCGACGGAAGACCTTTGAACGGTTCATCAGTCTCGTAAAGCGGAATCAATTCGTTTTTTATCTTTTCCGAAATCTCCTTTAATCTTCTGTTTCTCTCAACATCCCACGTCAAATCTTTGCCAGGTATTTTCTTCGTGCGAAGCTTCTTAAGGTCGCCATCCTCTTCTTTATATGCCTGGAATGCGGAAATAGGAATTGATACATTTTCAAGCGAATAGGCCAAATTTTTCCATAATGACAACCATAAGTACACTCATGGTATTGCAGGCCCAGTACGTATTGAGCAGGTGTTATGAGAGCCTTAGTGGAAAAGTGTAATGAGTATAATATTTTTATACCAGATTGTTCCTGTATAAACTACCTTCTGATAAAGTGATGAGCATTTATCGTTATTTCTCTTGTGCAAAAATGCTTAGGATCTTGAGTCCTTGCACTTAGTTCCCATTTTTCGTTATTATTTGAGTTTTTTTTCTTTTTTTTTTTTTTTTTTGGTCCCCTTGCCAAAAAAATTATTTTGATACGCAAAACTTGTATTGTTACGCACACACTCCGCATTCTACCGATTCCCTATTTCGTGCATCTGCATATTTTAGTGTACTAAACGTAACGGCCTGTGAACAAGTTTCCCGATTTTATAATAATTTGTGCTGTTTGCCGACTAAAACATAAGAGTACTGTGTGACCCATGCTCACCGCTGGTTTTAATTTATCTTATTTTCGTGAATCGGAATAATTGTGAATAGTTTCCAATCACACCTCAAGAAATTCGAAGTCCTTCAGGCCGTACTTCTCTGCCAACTGCCGACAGCCCTCCATCACTTCTAAATTTATGTATCCGAAATTTTCCTTTTGCCTTTGTTTCGCTTTGTAATCGTCGATCCAATTTTCGAACGTCTCTATAGCTTCGCTTAGATTCGTCCGTTTTTCTTTGTCGGTCGTCCGTTTTAGAATGACTTTCGCCCTGTTGTACATAGAGTTAACTATTTGGTATTGGTAGGTGATGTCTTTTCCATCGAGCAACCTGGAAATTGGAAAAAAAATTTGTCAAAACCAGATGAGCGGCGTATTTCCTAGAGAACGTAGGAGTGCAGCCGCTAATTTACCGCATTGCCTCCAAATTAAATTTGTTGGCTCTTCTCATTCCGGCAAGCGATCACTTTTTTGACTTTCAAGATCAATTCTCATAGGCCGAATTATTCTAATACACGCTCCCAATGTGGCCGCGATCGGTTTTAATATTTTTTACTCATTCAGTGAGTAAAACTAGAATAAGTTCCTAGAAAATTATAACCAACTACATTTCAGCATAATTCAGTTGGTGACTTCATTCGAGTAACCTTCATTTACTAATCATTGCCCGTGTGAAGGCTTGGGTTTTGGTACGGGTATGCTAATCCGAAATCAAAATCCTTGTTCAGCCGCCTGCGACTGGCTAGCGACGAGATGGCCATGGGCACTCACCCGTTGGCGAAAGAGAACAGAACAGAACATGAGTAAATATACATCCCACGGAAGAATATCATTTGAAGAAAAATGGCGCCATAATATTATTTAATAAAAATAAAATTCAAAATAATTTTGTTCCCATATCGATCTGCGCAAGATCGGAAAATTAATGCTCCAGGAATGCTCAAAATGTTTTCCCTAACAGACCCCTCGTCAAATAATTTTTCCCGCTAAAGGGAAATCATGTAATTTAGTGTAATAAAAATTGGAAAAATGTTATTGACTGCATATAATGTTAACTTTTAAAACATTGAAAACTTTTAAAAAAATCCCTCTCATGTAAGAGGCTTCGTGTTATGAGGGCCACATCTTATTACGTGTTCTATTTTTATTCTCTTAGCTTAGCACTTTGTCCTCTTCGGCTATTTCAAGGGGTTTAAATCCATTACTATCCGTACAATCAGTATTGATACGTTTCGTTTTACTTGTGATTCTACCCCTTCAATAAGTCGAAGCTATTCTATATCTAGATAAAGCCAATCATTCGAACAGTGGATAATTACAATCGATTCACCTGAGGGTCTCCAATGCCTTTTCTTTATCTTTGAAGCCACCTCCTTGGAAGGTGTTTTCGTTCTTCTCAGAACCGAAAAGCTGCCCATTTCCCCATCCGCTTTTCTTTTCGCTTCTCTTCTCCGACGAAACTTTCGGCATCTGCGAATAATTTCACTACTGATTAGGACCCAAATAGCGATAATCTTAAAATTCTCGCTATATTATTTGTAAGTAAAAAATTGAAGAAAAAAAAACCTTCAAAAGATTGTACAGTGGTTTATTATTCCTTTGCTTGAATTATGATTTAGGAAGACCAACTGTATGGGCAAACGCCTTAGCAACTATGGTAATTTTAATTATTTTTATTTTTCTTAGGGTCCAATTAAAAGTTAAATTATTAGCCTTACAATATAGCTGAATAGATTGTTTGACGACCGTTCCAACGAGTATAGAACAATTCATATAGTTAAAAAAATTCTCGAGTTATACCGCATGCCAAATTTCTGAAAATCTCGATAACTTTAGAATCATGAAAGCTATAGTCACCCTGCTATTGTTCGGTTCAGCACCCAAAAATCTATAGAATTTGATTCCAAATACACCTTTGTCAGAAAACCGTTGGAAAATATGAAGTTTCTCTCCCTCAAAACCTTCCAAAAATATTCTTAATATTGAGCTAGTGATTTCGCTAAAGAATTGAGCCGCTGTCAGTCCACGAATGATTTTCGGTGAAAATGTAGAGAATTTAGCTATAATAGTTTATTTTTTTGTAGGTTAAGGGGGAGAAAAACAAGGCGACCTCTTCTCCATTCTTTTTTATTATCCAGCCGAGTACTTTCGCCCGTTCGGGCTTCTTCAAGGCATTATAGGACCAAGGGTACCTATGGCCTATAATAGTTTAGTCAAAAAGTGTTGACAGCGGACGGAGAGAATTTTCTTTTCTGGTTATTCGGATTCTACATGCCTTAAAACGTAAAAATCATATATGAAAGAGGGTTTACAATGGTTTATTATCAAATAATCAATCAAAAGCCCGAAGTACAATTTTTATTAAAATAAAAAACGTTCTCACGAATTTACACAAAACTTTTTCTAAATTAATTGGAATTTCTACCTTTGAAAAATATTTGAATTGAAAAATATACGTTGTAAACTCGACGAAAACGCACTAAAACTAGCACGGTTAGTGAGAAGCGTTACATAAATTAAATATATTTTTGTTCATTAATTTTAACCCTGGGAGTTGATTTATGAAGGATGATAACGTTATTCCACGCTTCATACGTGGTTTAGATGGAGCTAAATCATTATAAAACGATTCTATAGCATTATGATGATGTTGGTTATTTAATAATCACATTACTTACCTTTTTGCTGTTCAATTATCAGGACCGATTAATTAGCTATCAACCGATCACCGAGCGGCAAAATAACCCACGCGACTAAACCAGCGTCTCGTCACCGACCAAAATAAAAGCCTTGAAGATCCCCCGCTCTCTGACCTGACCCACATCCGTAGAATACAAAGATCGATGGATTAAGAAGGTTGGAACAATTAGAAGGAGAGATGCTGCCATATAGTATACCAATTCTTTAATAAAAGACCGATTCTTGTTAACTCTTGTTAAGTCGCTGCTTTGCCACCGTATTTTATTCTTCTGATTTGGTTTATTGTTCATAAAACTTTGTAGTGACTAAAAAAAAACTCCCCTCCCTCAAAGTGGTAATATTTACGTTTCAAGGAACGTAGAATACGATTTTCAATTACAAAACTTAAAAAGGAAGGGTAGTGCTTACTTTCCAATGTTCGTGAAACATAGGTTGATATCAATTTATATAGATTTTTGAACGCTGAATCGAACGAGACCATAACAGAATCAATAGCTTTAATTTTGCTCAAGTTATCGCTGCTCTTGCGGAAATAGTCGAGATTTTAAAATATTTGCCATAACTGGAGAATTTTTGGAGTTAGAAAATCGTTCAGTAATACATAAAATAATTTTTAAAAAAGAAAAAAACCTCTCGTAATCTGTATTGCTAGTTTAATAAATTAAAATATTATTAGATGATTAAGAAAATAATTAAAATCACGATAGTTGCTTAGAAGTTTCCCTCCACTGATATAATTCCCTCCGGAGTTAGGTGGATACTCTCACAAATGGTCGGGATAGTGGAGAGTTTTAGTGCATTTCTTGATTTTTGAAAACTTAAACATAGAAGTTTTGGTTACTTAGTAAATTCATAATATGTTTCTAATGTCACCACAATCCGCCTTCCACTTAAGACACAAGAAACGTACGATTCAGCAAAGTAACCAAAACCCCTACGTTCAAGTTTCCAAAAAACACTGAAACTCTCCACAAAAAAAATTCAAACTACGATATTGGCGATGGAGTTTTCCCTCATAGTTACCAATCTGAAAATATTCACAAACATTTGTCAATCAACAGTTAATCTCCCTAAATCATAATAAAAATAAATTAATAATAAACCGCTGCCCAATCATTTGCAGCTTGTTTACTTAAGATTTCATTTAATATACCTTGATTTTATCCCTAAGCGGTTCAATCTAAATCGTCCGTTTCCCTGTATTTTTATCTCTACATTAGTCAATATAGTTATTTAATAGTACATTACTCGTAGTTATTCTGTAATCGTGCCTAAGCGCCTTATAGTTACGTTGTACTGTCAATCACAACTGCTATGCACGAGCCACATAACTTCGGAACGCAAAGGCTTCGTTTGTGCTCTTTTATTTCCTAACCAATATAAGGTTGGGCTAGGAAAATTATATAGTATGTACGATACGTTTGTTTGTCGAGAATCGTCTAATTTCAGATGGAAAACGTTAATTTTCTTTCATAAACCGTTTGAACTCTAGTAGGAATAGTTTCAATGCTGTTTATGACCAAAAAAAAATCATTTGAAATTCGTCCTTCCCGTCATCCCAAATTGAAACCACATAAAATCTTGATTTTCTAACGATCTAACCCAAAAACAATCGTCAGATTAGTTATGCAGTTTCTGTGTTGGAAATGACGCCAATCCAACTAGAATTGAGGTGGAAATAAGAGAGCACTCGTAAATCTTCACATGCAAGTCAAATAATATTTCGTACGAGAGGAACTGACATTGGACTTGGTAGTAAATAAAAAGCAAACGACACGGCGAGAAAATACTAAAATACTATATTTACTCGTTTCGATTTTCTTTTTTTTAACACAGCCGAAAATAAAGCCTCTCGTCAACGTTATAACATTAATTGGCACAATTCGAATATAAACTTTGCTACATACGTGTTTCACTAATACTTAATTTGGCGATCAATCCGTATTTCAATATTTTTGAACCATTAATTAAACCAAGGTTAGTGTAGATAACAACGCATAAAATTCTACAATACGCATCATTCGCATCGTTGTGTTCGAGGTTAAAAAGTATTTTTTGATTATGTTTGGTAAGTGAAGCTGGGGCAAATGCGGGGTCAACAATAAGTTCAAATCGTTCGATTTCGGTCCGCACGTCCCATTGCCAAGCGTTTTGATCTCCTGGCCGATCAAATTAAAACCCTCTAGAAATTGAATTTCTCCACATTTTCCCCATTGCGTACATGAATCGTATGGGGTAAACTTGTTTAATACTGTCAACCAAAAAATTGAATTTTTCGGCGTGAGTATGAAATTGATTCTGATAACTGCAATAGAATTGGAATCAAGGTTCATTGCTGTCTCTCATAAGGGAACGTATTGAAACTTCTATCAATAAAGAATCGATAGAAGTTTCAATACGTATGTTACATCAATTTAGACAGAGTTTGCAGATTCAATTTCAGCGCGATTCGATTCGCCGTTTAATTAAAATCGTCCTTTTTATGGTGGTGGTGGTTGTGCTGTGGCAGGTACGTTAATTCTTCGCCTTCGACTGTCGGCCTCAGGTGATGAGGAGCTACTTCCAACGTTGGAACCTGGATAATAGAAAATTAAATTTAATATTCGGCTATTTCATTTTGGTTTATTATTCAATCATAAATCATTGTAATCGCCCAAGAGAAAACAGTTTAACTCTCTTAAAATCTGATGTTTTACGTTTCAAGGCATGTAGAATCCGAATATCCAATTTAAAAAAAAAAATTGTCCGTCCACCGTACGCTGTTAAAACTTTTCTGACAAATCTATACAGCTAAATTCTTGAAATTTTCACCAAAAATCAATCTTGGTCTGACAACGGCTCAATTCTTTGGCGAAATCGCTACCTTATTTTTAGGGTATTTTTGGAGGTTTTGAGGGGTGGGGATTCGTATTTGCCAACGTTTTCTAGAAAAAGATGTATTTGATATCAATTTCTATAGGTTTTTGGACGCTGAATCGAATGAGACCATCGACCGGTATCGATAACTTTATTGGTTTTCGAGTTATCGCAGCTTTTCTTTTGAACTTGGTAGATTTTCAGAAATTTGGCTCAACTCGAGAGTTTTTGGAGCTATAAAAATCGTTCTATACTCATTGGAATGGTCTCAAACACTCTTCAGCTATACGGTTAGGCAAAAAATTTAGCTTTTAACTTGGAAATTAAGAAAAGTAAAAATTATTAAAGTTACAATAGTTGCTACGGAGTTTTCCCCTACAGTTACCAATTTGTTTTTAGGTGGGAGCGCTCACAAATCATCGGAATGATTACAATCACAAACGGATGGTCTTCTTATATCATTATTGAAACGAAGGAATAATAAACCATTCAATTCGCTCCAATGATCTAATAAGCCTCTACAAGTTGTTCAATCTACAATTTATCATACCTTTGAATGCTCATGGGGCATATGATGAGGCCGGGCATGCTGTGGAGTCAGGTCTAACGTCTCCCCTTCGTCCTCTTGATCATCTTCCGAACTGGCACTTTCTTGGCCGCCTTCGATCCTCGAAAGTAGTAGTTTCAACTTGTTCAGATCAACCTTCACCTTTTGCAGAAAAAAAAAGAACGACTGGAAATTAATCAAAGCAATTAAGCATCAAGGCTACTACAGTCCCACTGAAATCAGTGATCAATCGTGCACAAAAATTGTCTCCAGTTTTTTTTTCTCACTATTTTCAGAAATATAGCACCACAAGCAGTGGAACAAACTCAACAACTGTTATTATACCTGGCCAGTTCCTTCACTTTTCTCAGCCAGACCTTGAAGTTCTTCTTCGTTAACTCCTTTGCTTCTCATTTCCTCAATTAGATTCTCCAGCCGCTGTTCGGTCGTTTTACCATCGAGATCATCGACTGTTTCGTCGTCAGCGCCAGCTAACATTTTCAGCAGCTGCCCCAATCTGGAAACGATGGAATTATTAAACGACCAATAATAGCTTATGCTCCATTTTCATGTCCAACGGCATAGACGATGGCATTAGGCGATATATTTTTCACAACTTACTTGGAGCCGTGTTTCAAGTGCGAGCTGTTCGTAGCTTTGATCGGGGCAGACATTATGTTGAGAATACTCGGAACGTCCATCGCTGATGCTTCGTTCGTGTCAGTGTGTTCCGATTCCTTCTAAACCAATTAATAGTGACGTAAAACAACATTGGTAAAGAGCACCTACCTGCTTGAAATTCTAGCCAGATAAATACGCAAAATAGAGTCGAAGAAAAATTATTAGAAATTGTTCGACCGCTATATCAGAAAATGGCCAAATATCGAAGAATCGTGCAATATTTTGTTTTCTCATAGAGTACCAAAATTATTCCTTACCTGTCGACAAGTGAGACACGAACAGTCTTCTATTACTTCGACGCGTTTCAGCATAGTTTCGTTTTCGTTGTCAGGGCATTTAAGGGTGACCTAAAACAAGTAAAACGATTTTTTTTTACATTCATGTTCACTTTAAAAAAAAATGGAAGTATTAGGATTGTCCGAAAATTCGATTTCAGAACGGTCAAAAAGTGACCAAAATAGTCACATCTCCTTGAAAAATGAATGAAACTCGAACGAAATTTTCAGAAAATCTTAACCCAGTGAATTTGCAAAACCGTTGTTGAATTATGGATAACTCAGAGTAGTTCCAAGGTGTAATCGTTTACAGCGTTTTTTATTTGGCTGTAGAAAAGTTTTTACAGGTTATAGAGGTAATTATTTATGAACGTTTTAGGTCTTAAAATGTTCTTTATAAGTATAACTCACGTTCGTCTTCTGACCACTTTTTCACGACAAGGAAAAGAACTTTTTTTCAGTTTTTTTATTTTTTTTATTTCTCGATTTGGTCGACACAAAGCAGAAGTGAAAACGGGGATGGAAGGTTAGATACACAAGGGTTGAATGTAGTAACAAAGCTACCGAGCATGTGATACAGATGAAGTCCGGATTGTTCTGGATAGTCACTGCCATCGCCTTATATCGAACCTCGGCTCCTTCCACGATACCCGGAGCCCTATTATTATTGGGTAATTGTGACGTGAGCAACATTTTGTCCCGCCTTCCTAGCAGCGGCCACTTCTTGAAACCCGTTCTCGAATTTCCGAACGCTTAGCAGCCCAAGAGCTGAGTTGACGACGGATTTAATCGTCGCTGATGTATAATGAGAAGGGGAGAAGACATTTTTCTTGGTTCAAATGGCCGTTAAGAGGTGCGAGAATCCCATGGATGCTGAAGATAGATTGCCCCGCGTGTAGATACTATAATTAAAGGGATAATTGCTAGACGTATATTTTACAGCGGCGAAGGAAAATCCGCCAGTTTTTTTTTTTTTTATACAAAGAAACGCGAATTTTATATGCAGGTTAAAATAACCGAAATCGATTTCGAAGTTGGAAATAATGAAGAAAATCAGGTGTTTGCCATGATTTACTGCATTTCTATACTATTCACGGTCTTATTCAATTTTTTCAACAGTCATTCCCATCATCTTGTCATACAAATTGTGTCCTCTTTCAATTCAAAGTATCACCTTTTATATTCGAAGCTAAGTAAAAGCCGGACTCATCAAAGCCGCTGTCAACTGATAGATTTCAATATGGCTAAATACTTGGGCATTATTGGCTCCTGAATTAACAAGTGGTAAGAATTTCGAACACGTAGCTCACAATTTCTAGGTAAATTGCGTGTGCCTGACGGACGGACATTTTTATTTTAAATTCTGATTTTAAAAAGCTATCTTGAAAATAAAGAACATGAAAAATTTTGAAGGGGTTTAAAATTATATCTGGGACGACTACAAGTATTCATCATGGAATAAAAACGCTGCAAATTATTGTATAGCGGTTTATTGTTCCTTTGCTTCAATTATGATTTAAGAAGACTATACACTTTTTGTATAACTATCCCAGACATTTGAGACCTAACAACTGAGTGGTAAAAATGAGAGAAAACTTCCTAGCAACGATCGCAATTATAAATATTTTGTCCTTATTTGTCTAATTAAAAGTTAAATTATTCGACTAGCAACAGAGCTTAAGAGAATATTTTACGAATTGCATTTAATCAAGTTCAGAACAATTGTTTCTGAATTTTGAAAATTTTACACAAAAAATTCAAATGAAACTATTCTAAAATCTATTCAAATGTATGCTAAACACACTTATATTTAATATTATCACCCTGTTGTTCGCGTATTGTGGCCTGTTTTTCCCGAATAATTTTTGAAACGACTACTTTTACATAGGTACCTATATTACTTAGAGGCGAGGAAGAGCTATCAAAATCCTACAATTTGGTCAGTTTAATTATATTTTTATACTATGTCCCCGCAGAGCTATTCGCGCTCAGAAAAAACGAAAACACGTTTTTTACCAAAAAGTGGAACATACATTTTGAAAACAAAAAGCAATCCGTGTCACACAAAACCTATTTTACCAAAATTCGCGAAAGTGACGAAGAAAATCCAAAAAAATGAAACTAAAAAAAATTCGAAAAATATTATTAACTGTTAGAATTGGATCTTTTCTACTTCAAATTCAAATTCTACGTCTGTTTCCTGTAGGAATCAATCATTAATCAAAATTGAACAGTACTATAAGTATTTGCAACGAATTTTTAAAGTTGAAAAACCTGAAAACGTGTACTACTGAAATTTGGACAAACTGATAGAAATCGTCAAATTTCCGCCGTTTTGACGTCAAATTCGGATTCAGCGTTCAATTTCCCATAAGAATAGCCTTCACAAACGCTTCAAAACAAAAGTTTAATTTCCCACCTCACCCGATGCCAGCGGAGCTTGAAACTCGATTTACGGAAAATAATTTCTGTGGCGCTGTTTAACATTTTTTCGCCAAATTTTTTGCTATGCATGTGTGTATGGCATTCAAATGAAGACTCCTGCATAATAAAACAATTGATTCATACAAATTTTGACCCCGAAAACCACGGTTAAAGGTCAATTTTCGATCGTTCAAAAACCGATTTTTTTGGACCACTAGCAGATTTTTCCGAGAAATAAAAAAAATCACAAAAATACATCTTGGTAAGACACAACTTTCCTGAAAATTTCAGATTTTTATCTGCATTGAGAGAGGAGTAAAAAATCGTTAACTGATCGGTTCTAAAAAATCGCAGGGGTACCCCTTGGACTTTTCGCGAAAAATTTTTTGGTATCGATTTCGCTCAAATTCAGCATAATGATAGTTGATGATGTGTATATCAATAATATATGCTTCATTCTTTGTTTCTTTTGCACTAAATAGATGAAAAAAATGTTTTAAGTTGAAAAATGTAATGCTTTCGTATATATTCTACCAATATTATTGAATACCTCACGAACGTTGAAAAATGGATCGGTACATTACATGGGGAAAATCTGGACAGTTAAATTACCTATGTTTTGGTGTATTCAAACATCTGAATTGACGCCTTTTTGTTAAAGTTATTAACTGTGCAAGTTACAAATCTTGGGAAACTTGAAAGTTGGACTGCCTATCTCTGCTAGAACTTTGCTCAAGTTGCAAACCCACTATTTTATGATACAAAGTACTTGAAAACACCAGCACATACATACCAAATTATAGTAACAACTATAAATACTACAATATACTTATAAATACTATACGAACTCCCTTCCCACTCAAAATCCCCCAAAAATACCCATAAAATTGGGCTAGCGATTTGGCTCAAGAATTTAGCCTCTGTCAGACCGAAAATGATTTTTGGTGAAAATTGCGTTTTTCTCCAAAAATGATTTTTGGCCAGACAAGTTCTCAATTTGTTCGCCAAATGAGGGATATTTTGATGGTTTTCGAGTTATCGCAGCTTTTGTGTAAGCCACATCCATTTTAGAGTAAAAAATGTATTAATTTTTCATTCTTAACGTTTTTTGGTTTATTATTCACTAACGAATTATTGTTATCGCCAAAGAAATTTTTTTATAACTCCTTAAAAATGTGTTGTTTTACGTTTCAGGGCATGTAAAATCCGAGTATACAATAACTTGCCGCAATAACACTTTTCTGACAAAAATACAATAGATGAATTGTTGAGGTTTGAACCGATATTTTAAATTGGATATTCAGATTTTACATGCTTTGAAATTTAAAATTACAAATTTTAAGGGGGGTTAGACTTTTTTTTAGGCGATTCCAATGGTGCATTATTCAATAATAGACCAAAAACCAATTACTCAAGGATAAATATAGGTAATCAATCGAGATATATCAAAGCCACCCTCTAGGAAAGTGTCGTGATGATATATCGCAGTCGCCCACAAAGTTGTAAAAAGCGACTGGCGCGTTTGAGAAGTCTGGAGTTTTAGATGTTCGGTCGAGGGGAAACGCTGTCGCTTGACCGTGTGGCCGTCGTATTCACCTTTTGTATAACGAAGAAGACACGCGCTTATCGGCGAGATCTGATCTTAGATGGCCACACCTGGGCCCGTGGGCCATTGCCGCCATGGTGGTTAGTTGATGGTGCTTGGTATCCAACACCCGCCGCCGAGGAATCCCCACGTTTGCCTTAACAATCTCAGCCAACACTTCCAATCTTCTGCTTCTTCTTTTTCATTGGCCCTACCCCCTGTCTCTTTCGTTCACGCTTTCTGTGGTCGAAGAATAATCCGTCCTAACCCGTCGCCTGGCATCTTCACTGCTACACGATCTTTTCGACCGGGAAGAATAATGATCCAGCGAACGTATGTCATACCGACGAATTTCATTTGTTTCCCCGTCTGGATTTTTATTATGCTGACGCGTCATCGTCCTTAAACGTTGAATCTTCGGAAAATTGGGTTCGACTTGAGGTCGAGTGAAAATGTCAAGTTTCGTGTGTATGAAAATAAATTGCTAAATTAGATATTTCAATCGTTGACGGTTTCAGTGTACATACGACACCAAATGAGACGGAACGTAACGGACGACAAACAAATACATTACTATATGGCACAGATTTCTTCTGTAGGGACAGATTTTCTATAGTTATCTCATCTTACATACTAATAATGCGATTTCCCAGAACAATCAGCGAAGTATCTTGACCGTCTGTCGTTTTCCCTAATTGATTAAAGCGTGGAATTGAAAACCGACAATTTTTTTCCACCGACGACCTAATCGAAAGGAACGACGCATCATCGAGTTAAAGAGGTATACATGGAAAGGTTTTTTGTGGCCGACTCGTTTAGGGATGTTCGTTGGAGTCGTGATTTCGAAAAGGGTTGCGCGCGGTAAGGAGCCTGAAGAACTCAATGCAAGAGGTTATACAGGAGTAGAAGAAAAGGACCGTCATTATTGATCGAATGGTCGCCGCAAACCGATTTGTGAGCTCTTTGGGAACAAGGCGTTGTTCGGGCGACTCGTGTTTAACACCTTGGAATTCGAAGAATTTGAAAAAAAGATTATTCACAACGTGTAGACGAGACGATTGGAGGGAAGCTTGGCGTGAGAGCGGAGAGGACAAAAGGAAAACAATTTAGATACTTCAGAGAGGCCGAGGTGTTTGACGAGGTGTCAGGAACGACCCGACACGAACGAAAAACATCCGAGAAATAAGGCCCTCTAAACATCTCTTTGAAAGTTATTAATTTTAGCTTTTATTACTCTTTGTTCCGTCGTAAATCATAATTTCATCTCAACTTACTTCAAATCGTAAATTAGGGTTAACGAAATTTCTTTCATTCTTATAGAATTGCAGAGATCTATTTTTCTAATTCGCCTCCGTTTCGAATTCGACATTTTGAGCGATCCCGAAATAATTCCAATTACCGCGTAAAAATTGGAAGCAAAAACGCGTTGTACGTAACACGAAACGAATTATTATTGATGATTTCGACTGCTTTGCCCCAGCGGCGTTCAAAGAAAGAAAAAACGAAGCTCAAAATGTACGTGATTTATGGGACTCCATGACAGGAACTGATGGGATTGAAGGTCCCAAGTTGAAATGTGCCTGATCGAGCACCCTCCGAATCGTCACGACTGGAACTCCGAGCAGGAGCTAGGATGTACGTGCATGTCCGACTAACGTAAGACGTCTTTGTGCTGGCACATTCCTCCAGGCTCTTGGACTCCAGGCTAATTACTGCTCCGTACCCAGGCGTGAGGCTCATCAGCTCATCACGCCCCTGACGAGATATTCAAGGAAGAGTCAGAAAACCTCTCGCTTGCACCGCTTCATGAAATATACAGACTAGGCAGCCAAGGAATCGCCATAACCTGATCTGGGCGGCTTTATGGGTTATAAGATCATCTCGATTCTCCAAAGAGTCGAGCTTGATTCTCGTTAGTGATTTCGAATTTATTTCCATTTTCCCGAACAAACCAATTACCGCTATAAAAGACGTAAGTTTCTGTCTTGCTCTTATTACCACACGCTAAATTTTCACATTCAAACGGATCGCTTTTTATTGCATATATTCTACGCTAAATTTCATACAGAATAGCTCACTTAATGGTTACGAAAATCCAACTCGATGGCCCAAGAAATAAATTGTCTAACCGCTTAAAACTTGTACCAGATATTTATTTATATAAATAAACGGTCCTCGCTTGATGTTAAGAATATAGGAAGATTGCGAAGGCCGTCGGCGAATGAATATGCATAATATGTGAATAGGAAGGAGAAGTAAGGTTGGAAGGTATGCTGTACTGGCGGCTGGGCCTGGTTGCGCCAATCTCTAGCTCGGAAGACCTTGAGGTGGTATTCAGACCACAAGTTGTATACAACGGAGCCAAAGTGATCGACCAAGGCGACTGTCGGATTCCCAACTTCGGACTCATTGTGTTAATTTTAATGAAGCGAGGCGTTTCTCTTTGTGTCGGTTACTTAACAAATACGATCTTCAAAAGTTTAGTATTGTCGGTTAGTTTAATTCGTCGTCCAGGATTAAGTTCATAATTAGAGTAGTATTGAATAATGAGAAAAAGATTCGAGTATAGCGCTTTCCATTCAAATAAGCTTAACGAGATAAATTCGACTCTCGTGAAAACCGTGAGTAGGCAATCGAACATCACACGTCGGCTACGATGGTCTATGAAAATCTTTCCTCTGCAAATAAAACTGATTCGTAGGAAGTCTGAATTCGCTCAAGTTGAATGACCCGGTGGCAACGGCTAAAAGCAAGATAAATAATACTAGTTGTTTACCAAGCAGCGTGAAATTTATAGTAAATAGGTGCCAACCATTTTCAAAAACAAATCGATTCTGGAAATTCTCAAAGGTAATGTCACGTCGAAGTCAAGACTACGATCAGAGAAAAAAACGATTTCGAATACGTCTGTATATTTTTAGGCGCTGTATTTTCAACAGTGAATAATTTATTGAAAAACAACCCGTGTCATCGATCCCGTTTGAAAATAACTATTTTTACTCAGAATGTGAAATTCAACGGCGTTGGTCGAAGAAGAGCTCATGTCTTTTCACGAGACTATATCAAGGCGCCCGATGGCGAGACCTGAAATAATCCACTATTGCGTCAGGGCCAGCCAGAGCTGCTCGCAAGTTATTCGACACATCCAACGACCAACGGCAACAAGAAGACAAGAGATCCGCCGGCCAAGAGGTGTAATCCGACACTAGGGAGCCCGGTCATCCGTCATCCGATTCCTTTGCGATTGCCTCACCCAAAGAATAATGAAGATCCAAGCGTCTTGGAAACGGCGAGTGCATGTTTTCCGAAGTTTACATTGGCACAGATAAGGCCCCTTGAGCCGCGCCAAACTGAGATCAGTAGGTCGTTCAACTACAGGACAACCCGATTAATGAGAAAATTTTTTAATATCACTAATTTCTACTGTAATTATGACGTGAATTTAGAAGGCAAATTTACAGTTTATAACTATAAACGCTTTCTGAACGAGGTTTTAAAAAGTGGCAACCCGTACCGTGTAGTCGAAAATCAATTCAATAAAAAAATAACTGTTTGAATGTGAAATCGGACCTTTCGAATTTTAGATTACGCACAGCAATTCTTGGAACAAGCGTTCCAAGTTTTTATCTACTTATTCTAACGAATCTGGCCGAAAATTGATATTGCGTCGTAATAACGAGAAAAAGTTTTCCATATTAAACATTGAAGCTTTGTGTGTGGTGCGCGGACTAATTTCCACTTTCACATTGACATAAAAACTTTAATACAACAATTTAGATGCCCAAAATTTTTTCACCTCTTTTTGCAGCTATAAGTGACGAAATTGGCAATCCGTTGTTATTTTTCTTGTGCAATTTCTTCGAGTTGGCATCTGAGGTTCCTGTTTTTCGAGACAAGTACAACTTCTATTTTCTGAGAAGCTCGCGAATTTACAAAATCGCAGATCGTACTCATTTATACTGATTAGTTATTAGTTACCGGCCGTCCAATTAAAAAATTTAGCTAAATTACAAGCGACTTACGTGTTTCCAGACAACTTTTGATGGCTGGCATGAGTCACAGTAGGGGGCAACTTCGCCTGGAGCCGTCGGTTCGGTCCTCGGGATACTGTACGAGAAACACGCACCGACGCAAACATTGTTGTCAACTTCGATGGCTTCACAACCCGGATGACCGACGACCTCTTTAATCGGCGTCGTCTTACACCATGAATGTTTCTCTGGGTACAGCACGATGTTGTGTACCTATAGACGAAATTAAAAATAATAACACGTAGCTAGTCTCCGTAGATATGCGTCATCCATGTTTCTATTTAATCGAATAAAACGGAAATTTTAAAAACACATCTGTCAACTTTATATACTGGAAGAGTCGGCCTCGAAATACTTGGAAAATGTCAAGGCCTCCGAGAAAAGAATAATTATAGTGAAACAACTCACTTTATGTTCCCGATGTGAAGACGCTATGTGGAAGAAGGCCAGCGCCAATAAACTTCGTAACATCCTGTCCTAGACACAACAAGACAAGGGTTACGTAGCCTCAGTTTGCGGATTGTACAGTGTAATAATTTTTTTATTTAGAGGTAATAAGCGCTCAACTGACAACCATTAATAATTAACCATTTTATCAATTTTACCATATTGAACCATTTTACTAATTTATTGAATAAACTGAAAAAGCATTTTTCCAAAAATATTAAAAAAACATCTGAAGGAAAAATAAAATACTTTCAGCAGCACTACGTGGCTTTATGAGCGTATTTGCAAAGAAATGGGTCTTTATTCTGAAAACTAATAAAATCATTTCTCGGACTTAAGAAAAACAAAATTTGAGCGTTTTGTGATGAACAGAAGTAGAGTATTCCATCTAAATACGCTGGGCTGGAGATTTTGGCTTAGTGGCAGTCAAATTTTGGTGAAGAACACTTAAAATCATACCACCCACGCACCCTCGTCTGAAGAAATCGCGCATCTGCAGGTCACAAGCAGAAGAGGCGAACGAGACAGGCCAACAAAAATGATGGAATAATGTTACTAAAATTACATCTTCCGGATCATTATTATGAAGAAAATATCAAGTTTTCGGTCGTTGCTAATATTCCCGGGGGAAATTAGTAAACATTCGAAGGAAAAACGAAGAGAGACCATCTGGGACAGGTTCTTCTGTGAGATCGTCAGGAGCCAACCTTTCCTGGAGACGGGTGCGACTGGTTACCGTTGCACAGAGAAGAAAGTAGGTTTCCTGTTCCACGAGCTCTGCGAGAGAGCAGCCAGACAGTCACCGACCGAACAGGGATCCCAAGAAGTGAATGTTTCAGCTTCGTTTCAGATATCCGAATGAACTTGATGATGAAGACCTACTACGATGTTTGGCGAGGTGAATCGCCTCCTGGCCGCCGCGCTTATCACTGGGCGTCTCGGACTTCATTATAGCGGTTTTTGAGTGGGATTCAAAAGTCAGCCGGCCTCCCAGAGAACGGGTTTTTTGATAATGAAACTTTGGCCTCAGAGAATCGGTTATCCTGAATCTGAATGGGCCGATGTGGCTCATTCGAGGTAATCCTGCGTAACATTTTCATCGCTTTTATTTTTTTCCGGTAACTTTGGCACTTAAAATATCCATGTGCGCTTACTAGCAGACTGGAGTCCAACACCAGCGATATCCATACTACGTTATTTCAAGATCACCTTACATCGGTATCCACGATTATTCAATGCGATGATATTCCAAGGGGTTAGCGCTAAATAAGAGATGGCCCAAAGCTTGAAGACCTGAATAATAATATATGGGACGGATGTGGATGGTACGAGAGGTACCAAAGAATGGTAGGTCTCAATAAAAACCTTGAAATGCTTCAAGTAGACTAACTACTTTGTCAGGAGTTGTACTCTCACGTGTCGGCCACCTGCGAGCCACCTGAGAACATATTAGCCCCCGTCGAGCAGCGGTCTCCTCAAGTCGTAACTTAATAAATCTA
Organism: Tupiocoris notatus; assembly: GCA_037159825.1. Taxonomy (NCBI): domain Eukaryota; kingdom Metazoa; phylum Arthropoda; class Insecta; order Hemiptera; family Miridae; genus Tupiocoris; species Tupiocoris notatus. Next base: position 435,783 of record JASJUZ010000178.1, read on the forward strand.
ATTTAAAAACTGTCCAATTAAAAATAATGGAATATCAATTCATTTTGTGTCATTTTCTTTATATAGGTTTAAAATGTCACGGTGATAAACCTCTCATTTTCTTTCTGTGCATTTGATTTTTATTTATCGAATACGGAACGGAGGTGAATGCGGAAGAAATTTTATTAACATTCTTTACCAGTGTGTCCGTCTGTCTGTGGTCAAAAAAGGACAAAAGATGCCGTATCTCTGAGAAAAATTAGCGATATTCAACGAAATTTTCAGAAAATGTTCCCCAAATGGATGTGCAAATCCATTTCCGGATTTCGGATAACACTCAGTACTTCCAATATACTCGCGTTCAAAGTTTCTTATATTTTGAATTAAAAGTTATAAAATAATCAATATTTTTTACGGTCATGGTCTTAAAAATTCGTTATGGCAAGCAGACGACTTTTTTTTTTTTTTTTTTAAATTCTATTGGCTTACACACCGAACTTCTATGGCATGATGATTTTCGCTATTTCACTAGCGTGTATTTTTTATTAAGATTTTTACAGGCCGCAAAACAATATTGTATTGTCCAAACGTTGCATCCTTTGAAAGGGTTTCTCGATTTTATAGTTAGTTATTGAAGAGTTTTAGCGCATTTTGCATTTAGGTACTGGGAACGTTAGAAGAATTTCCTTCTACTAAAATGATGAGTGATCTTGAAAATTGAAATTTTTCGATTCATATCCCAAATCCTGCGTTAAATTATCCCTTCATATAGAGAAAAGTTTCTTCAGTCTGTATAATTCATTTTTCCAATTTGAGAAATGAGAAGCATAATGAGAAATGAATCCCAAAAATTTACTGATACCTATACTTGACTTGAAAAATTTCATCCACGCGACCCTAAATTCGTATTCTGCGTAAGATTTCCTCCGCATTTTTTCATGTTCAATTTAAAAATATTTTTGACTAACGCATAAACGGTTGAAAAAAAGAAAGGTATATTAGACAAGGGAAAATAAGGGAAATTCATTGCCTATCTTTTGATACACTTATCACTCAAATTTATAACTTTTGCTCATGTCATTGAAGGTTAAAATTAATTTCAACAGTGGAAAGATGATCCTTTTGTAAATTAGCGGAAATTACGTGTTCAAAAACTTCGTAGAAAGGAGTTTGGAGCTTTCCCAAGTACTTAAATCTCTTGTGTTCAAGCCAAGCACAATGCACCCCTCCTTCAGGGGTAGGGGTTGGCAGGGATCAGGGCATCGTTGAAGTACAACACGAAGACTACAATCTTTCTCTTGTCAAATGTGTGACATGTATAAGCCTAAATAATGCCTACGCTGACGTGGAGATATGGAAATAAAACTATTCCTAAGCTATCACAGTCCTTAAAATAGATTTGGAATTTTAGATGAATAATATTGAGAAATAATTTTTTTTTAATTAAAACTGAATTGCACTGTTGATTATTTCCATTTTTCTTTCGATTCTTCATAAATGTCATTTTTTCGAACAGTTTTTCGTTAGAGTGATGAGGAATAACCAGGCGACTCATTACTCTGACGATGAAGGAAAAAGCAAGAATGCTGTTTCGTTAGTTTGTAGAATAGTTTAATTCCAATATATCTACCCGCACTTCAACCTCATACTGAATTCGAAGAGCATTAGACAGCCTTCGGGACCTTTTTGAAGACATTTTAAAACATGATAGATGTCATAATCAAGGTTGAGCCTGCTATAACAGAACGAAAGTTTCTTAAGCGACCTGCAATTGCACCGTTCGTCCTAGTTGCATTAAAGCCAACGCAGTACCTCCATCGCCACAATTTTCAATTATTGGATGTCTGCATCTATATTACCTTTGGAATCTCGCATTTCTCTATATCTGATTGCAAAACTCGTTTCTATATCTAAAGCTAAATTACAAATTCGAAAAAACTTAAGTTAGTCTTTATCTCATTTTTCTCAACTTACTAGTGCGTTGTTGGTTATACCCAGAGCAAGAAAAACAATGATCGATTCGAAGGAAAATAATACGCAAATCGAATCGTTCAAATGCAGATTCGCGCGCGCGAATTGAACGCACCGAACACGATACGGACGAGACGAGCGCAAACTGACGTCTGCTAGTAAGGAGCGGACAGCGGTCGGCGGACAGGAGAAACCTGAACAAGTCTCTTCGCTCTCATCGTTTCTCTCACTCGATCCCTCTTTATTCTCCCCTCTCACAAGCTGGCTTGATCCAACATCGTCACTGAGCTATACCGTCTATAATCAGCTAAATTTTGTTCAATTTGACTAACAACTTGACAGGGGAGCCGGAAGGTTGTTTAAAATCTCTTGAATATTTTGGAGGGGGAAAATGCGATAGTTTTGTTTTCTTAGACAAAACTGCATGTTAATTAATTGCTTTTATCTTCTCCAGGTGGTCGCATTACTTCTTTTTGTAATAGGCCATAGGTACCCTTGGTCCTATAATGCCCTGAAGAAGCCCGAACGGGTGAAAGTACTCGGCTGGATAATAAAAAAGAATGGAGAAGAGGTCGCCTCGTTTTTCTCCCCCTCAACCTACAAAAAAAATTGCTTTTATATTGAGCTAATCTGCAGGGTAAATATTTTTAGTCCCGATAAGAAAGGCTATTTTTGTCTTCAGACCAATCGAGGAAAGGTGTAGCCGGTTATGCAGAGGTTGCAGGCTTCCGTCATGCAACATTCGTCGGTGCATTCTGCATTCTGATTACCTGAAGAGCCTATCTAGGAAGTATAATATAATTTACGCAGTGGCTCGTTCGGTTTTCGGAAAACTACCATAATTTTTCCTTCAGTTGTTTTCATGGTCCTAGGTGTGGTGAATAGATTCCACTTCAAAACCAATACAACAACGTAGTTTTTGGAATAGCCAAGAATTTGATATTATTTATCTTTTCATCCTAAAATATAATTTTAATCCCTTGTCGTCGGATTCGGTGCAATTCCATTGAGCTTTTTACGTGAATAATTAACTATATCGAGATATTCGTTCAAAATTTAGCGTCGTTCAGCTAAAATACTAATCCGAACACACCTTTAATCCACCCTCTCCTTCTCGCTTAGGTATCAGAAAGGACAGAGCCCGTCTTACAACTCAACTGCCATTCACAGATTTGCCCGGGGCTCCTTTGGGGGCAGCTCGGTTGCTCTATTATGTACTTTGCATAATATCAACCCCGCCACCTCATATCTAGTGGCAAAATTCAAACGTACCTATGAAGACCGTATTCGAAATTAAGTAATAACAGGAATTATTTTTTTTCACCTTTTCGGTTTATTAAATAAACCTTTGTGATCGCTCAAAAAAAAAAAACCTGCAGTACCTAATCCAAAGTTATTGAAATACACTTAAAATTGAGTTGGCTTAAAGTTGAGTTGATGATTTGGCTAACAAACTGAGCCATAGCCAAATCAAAAATCATTTTAGATGAAAATTTCAATTATGTAGGTCCTATAGTAACGGTGTCAATTATTATTCAATATATTGATTTTGCAGCCAGCTGAAGATACCCAAGAAATAGCTCACAGCATGGGCGTTCGGTGTGCGAGCCAAAAATCCAAATCAAACGTCATCTTCTTGCCATAAAGAACATTTACTTATAAGGCCTACGTATAGAAAATATTGTCCCTTAGGGCTAGGGAAAAACGTAATAAACAAGTGAGGAAATATTTTTTTCCATCAGGAATACTGCGAAATTCAATCACGTTGCTGGGAGAACATTTTCTGAAAATACTGAATTGAATTTGATTGCGGTTAGGTATATCTTGAATGCATAGCGTTTTATTCAAAATTAAATATACGCTAATTTTGCACATTTTCTGGGAGAACTCTTCTTGAAAATTTCATTGAGTTTCAATAATTTTTCAGAGAGATATGCCGATTTATGTCACCTCTTAACCACAGACACCTTTTTAGAAAGTGTTTCTGAGGATAGTACTGTAAAAAATTCTTCCCAATTTTTGTCTCCGTTCTGAATTCGACTTTTCAGATGATCCCAATAATTCCATTTACAACGTGAACACACACATTCAATTGTCAAAAATGGTATAATATTTGTAGGCATTTAATACGATTGAGCATCTGATTAACGATGGATTATAAGAAAATATAAATAAAATGTAATAGAATAGGTAAAATAATAAATCTTTTTTTCAATAGCAATACGGGCAGTAATATCAATATTATAGGATATTTAATATTATAATTATATTGTATGGGAAGAATTATTCAATATTATTTCCTAAATTGAGAAAGTCCTCAAGTCTTTGAAATACAGTAGCTATATTAAAGTAAGTTTGCAAATATCACATTTTCAAGATTTTTTGCATCTGGATTAGTTTCATTGAGATTTTGTAATATAAATTTATACAGTTTGGCATCAATTGAATGGCAGTGGTGGAGGATATGAACACAGACACGATCTAGTGAGTCACAGGCGAACTAACTATGCCGTACTTTCGGTCTAACGATGACTCAATTTTTAAGGCAAATAGCTACCTCAATTGTAAAGGTATTTCGAGAGTCCTGTGGGTAGAAAATTCGTCTTTCCAATGTATTGAAACTTAAGTGCGCTTGATATCAATTTATATGAATTTTTGAAAGCTGAATCGAAAGAGATTTACCGGAGTCATAGGTTTAATGGTTCTGGAGTTACCGCATCTTTTGAGTTGAATTTTCTTAATTTTGAAACATTCACCATGTTGGTATGAATATAGAATTTATGAATATAGGATTTATTAGAGTATTTGAGGGTACTTTTGATGGTCAAAAAACATAGATGTGTTAGATATCAATTGATTTAGATTCTTGGCCGCTGAATCGGTTGAGGCTATAATGGAGTCGGTTGAATAAATTCAGTGGTTCTCGAGTAATCGTTGTGTAATTTTCGAGATTTGGAAAAATATGCCATGAAGGTATGACTCAAGAATTTAGGTTGCTATAAAAATCGTTTTGTACTCGAAGGAATGATAATAAAACACTCTCTTAAGTTGTATCGTTAGGCGTATAATTTAACTTTTTATTATGTAAAAAATAAAATTAATTAAAGTTGCGATTGGTACTAAGGAGTTTTTTTTTACAGTTACCTCAGTTATAAGTTGCTAGGTGGAAATGATCACAAAACGTTCGGGATAGTTTTTATCATCAATAGATCTTCTTAAATCATTATCGTAACAATTGTACAATCATTTAGAGCGTTGGTTAAACAGGGTACCTCAGAAATAAATTAATTTGACGTCTCGGAACTAGGGAATAAAAATATATATTTTCTAAAATCAAAATTAAAGTCAACAAATATAAATGAAAGTGTGTCGAAGATTCGTTCTCATTTCTTCGCCTCATATCTTCCATGTTTAACTAGTAACTAGTAATTTCTAGGTAAGCTCTTCCATTCTTGCTAGGTCTAGGTACTAAAGCCTGTTAATAGGTCAACGAATTCCAATTTCCGAGTTCCCAATGGATGCTGCAATGAGAAATCGGATTAATTAGGTTCGTTTTTTATCCGAAGAGTGAAATCTGCTGTGAGCGGAATTATAATCTGAGGGCCTAATATGACACAAAATGTGAGCCTTTTCACTATTCTATCGAGAATTTGACTGAAGTTGATTAACTGTCGCTTCCGTCAGCAGAATTGCCGTGCTAATGAGTCGAGCCTAGAGATTCTTTACCTGAACTTGTTGTTATATACCTGTCACCATGGGGACCGATGCCTCCCCGGCAAACCCTCCTTCCCGAAGCTCCATAGAGCCACGCCTACCCCCAACCTCTGGTTGGTCGGCTCGTCTGCTGTGACCAGTGAGTATAGAAGTTAATAGAGCGGCCTAGGCGGGCACCGGCATGTGTCAACCTTCCCCCACTCCTTGGAGGTCAAGACTCCTCGCACGGCGAGTCTGCGCTCCGCACTGCTTTCATCTTCTTTTTAATAAATCAGTTTATTGATGGGAATTGTGGATTGTGTTAATAGATTAATAGGAATTGTATTGTTTGGGACGCAGTTTGTTTATAATTCCATCAATTTTCGGTATTCTGATATGGCGTGTAGAGAAGAAAGTGCAACGAAAAACGTGATACGGATTTTTACATTTTGTCGTTTTTCGAGAACCATTCGCAACCACGTCGAGTAAAAAATAAGAACATTCTTGAACTTAAAAGTAGTAAGTAAAAACTTTACAACGATGGTAAAAAATCAACTTTACATGGCATAATAGTCAATGTTTCAGCCATCAATGTTTTTATAGACCTATTTTTGGAACTCGTTAATTTCTGAATGAAAACTGCCTTTCCATTGCTTGTAAACCTAAACTGTTCCAATTTGCGTCTAGTTTGCGCGATTGGACTAAACATAAATACTTTTTAGGCTGTAATTAAAAAAAAAAAGTTTTTTAATCACGTTTTCCATAATATTTATGATTGTAGAAAAATAACTGCACAAACCATTGCATTTTCGTTAAAATAATTGAATTCTGCGTTAAATTTTCAACCATTTGTATGGTTTTAAGGGCCAAATAATTGCATTATAATGAAATAACGTTCGGTGAATTTCTGAATTTCAATTATTGAATGTAGTAAGGTAATCAATGTAGTTTAGAATTGCAGTGCTCAACTGATGTATGAATTTTATTAGGTTGGTTATTAGTAAGTGACAAAAGCTCAATAAAGAAACGTTGGGTAAAATAGATGAAGAGAGATGTCCAGTATTGTATAGCACTCAAAAGAGAAAAAATAAAAAAAAAACTTAAAAATAAAGTAAAACCGACATCAAAATTATTTGCCTATAAAATTAACGCGACTCAATCACAACAACTCAATTACCAACTACACATTTTAAGGACTACTTCACTACTCGTATTGACGTGACCTTTTCTTTATTGATTGGACCGCCTCCCTTAATAATATAAAAAATAATTATTTCTCATTTTCTTGATGATTGAACGAATTTCCTTTTCAACTCTCAGCGCGGCTCCAAAATAGTTTTTTTTTTTTTTGGGTCGGCGCCTCTCTCATAATATCTTGGAGAAGCCAATCGAATGTTAATAAGCAAAAAATATAGTTATAATAAGTTTTCATGATACTTGAAAAAAAAAGTCAGCATTCTTGAGATCCGATTTTTAACAAGATCAGTATGACAATGACTACGCCTTTTCCTAAAAACGATTTCACATTTGCCTATGGATATTTACGATTTGACCCAACCTTGTTTCTTCTAATTTATTACTCAGGCTACTACTAATCTACTGGAAATTCAAATTTATTTGTAACCATCACCTAAGTGTAATCATCCGGTCGTCATTTTGTCAGAGAGGCGCCGACTCCATAAACTGATCATTCTGGAGACGATTAAGTGATAAAAAGGAAATTCGTTCAATCATTTGGGAAATGAGAAATAATTATTTTTTGTATTACTAAGGGAGGTGGTCCTATCAATCAAAGTGGTCACGGCAATACGAGTAGTAGTCCTTGAAATGTGTAGTTGATGATTGAGTTGCTGTGAAGTTGGAATTTTTGTAATATTTTCCTTTACAGTTTTTTTATAGGCAAATAATTTCGAAAACGGTTTATTTATGTAAAATTTTATTTATTTTTAATGACATTAAATAATCTGTAGGTACTTGGATTGAAAGGCGATGAGCAATTGGATTCAAATAGCGTACTTGGTCACGTGCAGTGGAAGGCCGGCCCAGGGCAGGGGGCCCTCCAGAGAGTTGGGGGGGTTGAGCATACGTCCACTCGCCTTCTAGCATAGGGAAGGCCGCTCTATATACTTCTATACTCACTGGCTGTGACGCGGCAGTCCTCAACAGACAACCAGCGACGCGATCATCCGGGCTCCAACTCCCACTCTCCAACGAAGCAGTCAGTCAGTCGAAGATCGTATAGCAAAATTGAATTCATTTTATTCTGAAGCGTTCCCAGATAAATCGCGATGACGTTGGCCTTGCTACCAGCGTTGCTTGTTCTCGGATATTTCTCACCAGGTAAGACCAAGCTTTAAATCTCAGCATTCCCCGCGAGGTCAAGAACAGGTAGTATTGTTGTGCTCAAGCCGCGTTCGAATGAAACCTCACCTCAACTGTTACTAACGGGAGCCTATCGACGAGAGGAAATTCCTTTCCCATTAGATTAAGACATAAACGAATTCAGAGCTAGGAGGATGCCAATACGTGATGGAATCATTTGAATAGGAGAACATTTTTAATTTTGTCCAATTTTCGCTGTACACTTGTTCAAACAAAGAAGGTGCCAAACAAAGGGCGTCGCTGTCACCCATCATCCTTTGAATCTCATGAGCCCGAAAGTATTAATTTATTATAAGATGTTCTCATTTCGGTTTATTATCCTACAAAAAGATAATTCCCATTTCCCAACAGTATAGCGAACAATATACCCAATGGTTCTGCGAAGCTCTGATGATGCCTGAAGAGACGAAAGTGCTCGAAGAGCAACTATTTAAAAAATTTGAGAAAAGTCATTGATCGCAATAAGTCGAAAAAGAACTTTTTTTTGTTGACGCCTACATCACTAATTATGAAAAAGAAAGGAGAAAAGCTCAACAACCTGCGAATTTACCAAAGCGAAAAGTGCGAAGAACTTCTGATGATTTTTTTTTAAAGGCCAAAAAGCAGGAAAGTTACTGGACTAATTCATTATTATTCCTTTACTAATTTGTTTCAAGAATAGAAAAATATTCGTTTTATTACATGATTCAGCTTCTCTGAAAATGTCTTTTTTTTATCTATTCCGACTTCAAGCAACAAATAAAAAGCTGACCGGGCGTTTTTGTGCAAGCAATTTTAATTTCTTTCAAATACGAGAAATTTCTACAGGCGTATGATTTTTTGATACGAAATTGGTTTGCCTACATTAAAAATTCCAGAGATTTTTTTACTGGGCACGGGAAGAAAACACTGCTAGATGAATGAGCTCATCTACAGATTTCAGAAAATTAGATTATGGGCTACACCGTTTCATTTTGCTATCTTGTTCTCTCTAATTGAGTGCTTCCCAGTGAACTCCTGACTTGGAGACAGTTGGTATTTAATAAGAAATCAAAACATATTATCTTCTAGTCCGTAGAGTCAGATAAGATGCCTTAATTCTGGGAGCATTGATCGCTTTACTTTTCCCCTCGAGAACATTCTTTCTCGCTGCTATTTTTGAATGAATTTGAAATATTACGATGCCCGAAACCGTGGACGAAATGAGGTTTACTGTGTTTTATGTTACCCGAATCATTTTTCTACAAGACTCAGACGTTATCTGAAAAAGTGCGCAAGAGTGTTGCTAAGTGAAATGCTGCGAGGAAGATGCTCTTCAAAATGAAGTGCTATCATTTAGTTGAGGAGAATCTAGATGTTACGAGCCTGTTGCTATCTTTATTCATTTGCATTCCTTTTGAATCGTTAAGCTTATCTTTTCCCTGCTCCACTCCTCTCGAAGAAAGCGGACGAAGTTGAGAAATACTCATTTCATTTATCATCATTTACTGAGCAACAAACATCTTGCCCATTACAAGCACTATTGAAGCTTTTCTGTCACTATTAAACGCGTATTTTATGTTAGTCTAAATGCGTTTCATTGTCAACATTTTTGCTAACAATTAAATTGAGCCAAATTTACTGAAGTAATCTTATTTCTTTTCGTACTGAGGCCCGTTCGGTTCGAGATTCATGGATCGATATGGAATTGTTACAAGTTTTCCTCGAAATTTCCATACAAAGTGAAAACGACATGGTTTAGCAGAGGCGGGAAAAGCCGAGCTGCTCTCATCCAATTATTCAAAATCAATGCCGTTAGACTCGATCGCAGCGATAAATTATTCGATGCTTTATTAGTTTGTAATCTAGCTATTTTTTCTGGGCACCTACTCCACATCTTATAAAATGGTTGGACGATAATTTCAGAAGCTGTAAATTCAGTATATTCCGACGTGATGGTAATTGCAGAATTTCAAAACATAATATTCCCTTATTAATTATGAAATGAATTAACTCGTATATTTATTCTACTCGTATATTTTTAGAGTATTTGAATCTCTATCGGCCTCATAACCAATTCTAATAGTAAAATGGATTTATTATACACTAGGGGGTAAGCGCCCCCGGTGGCTCCGCCGCCCAACCCCCGTTGGAGCTCCTCCCCCACAGCTTCGCCCCTCCTGCCTGGCCTCCTGGTTTAAATGAGGATCTTGTCCTTCCACCTTCCCTTTAATAGTTTTCCCCTATATTGAGCCGTCACGTTAAGTATACATTGTAGTAACGAACTATAATTAGGTTGGTACATGTTGTACATGTTTTTCTATCATTAAGTATTGGTATATCAACTTGCGCTTAAGTTTAGCCAAGCTAAGATGTCTAAATTTCACCGTTTTCCAAGATTCGTAACTTGCTCCCTCGGTAACCACAACTAAAAATCGTCAATTCAGGTGTTTGAATATATCATAAGATGGTAATTTAGTTGTCCGCATATTGTCCAATTAACGTATCTATCCATTTCTCAACAGTTAATGCGATATTCAACACTATCTGTGGAATATACACGAAAAAATCGCATTTTTCAACTTTCAACGCTCTTTTCGTCCATTTAGAGCGGAAGCAACAAAGAATGTAGCATATATTATTGATATACACATCATCAACTATCATTATGCCAAATTTGAATGAAATCTAAATCAAAAAATTTTTCACTAAAAATCCAAGGGGAACCCTCGCGATTTTTGTGAACCGACCAGTTAACGATTTTTTACTCGTCTTTTAATTCAGATAAAAATCTGAAATTTTTAGGAAAGTTGTATCTTGCCAAGATGTATTTTTGTGATTTTTTTCAATTCTCGGAAAAAATTGCAAGTGATCCAAAAAAATCGGGTTTTGAACGCTCGAAAATTGACCTTTCACCGTGCTTTTCGGGGTCAAAATTCGGGTGAATCAATTGTTTTGTTGTGCAGGATCCTTCATTTGAATGCCTTACACACGTGCATAGCAAAAAATTTGGCCAAAAAAATTTAAACAGCGCCACAGAAATTATTTTCCGTAAATACAGTTTTCACCGGCCGAAATTACGAGCTCCGCTGGATTCGGTAGAGGTAAAAAATTAAACTTTTGTTTGTAAGCTATTCTTATAGGAAATTTAACGCTGAATCCGAATTTGACGTCAACACGACGGAAATTTGACGACAAATGTCAGTTTTCCCCATTTTTAATACTACACCGTTTTTATGTTTTTCAACTTTAAAAATTCTTTGAAATTTCTACTGTACTGTTCAATTATCTTTCAATACATGAAATCAGACGTGGAATTCGAATTTGAAGTAGAGAGGTTAAAAATCTAACGATTAATAATTTTGTTTCAATTTTTTAAGATTTTCATACTTTTTAAGTTTGAACTTAGGAATTTTTTTCACGTTCGCTGAACAATAGTTTTTCGGTATTTTGAGGATATTTAATTTAGAATCAATTAAAAATAAAAAAACATCCGGTTTTTTCGTTTTCGCGATATATTTGGTGCCCATCTAAATGTGCGTATTTTAAAAGTTATTGTGCTAAAAGAGGTTGAATTTCACCTAAACACGCCTAAAAAATGTTTACACTCAATTTACTAACAATCAAAGGACTAATATAAAAAGACAGTTCAGCTTAGAATGTTTATTGTTTTAATTCGACCTGCTTTCCCCGATGTATCCGCGAAAATTGTATGGATTCCTTCTTCGTTTGTAAGTCTCATTTTTCTCATATATATTGGGGTGAGGGGACCCCAATAATTCCTCTTTGTTAGCTTTGTTTAAATTACTCCCCTGCCTTTTTAATTAATTGGAAATACCTAATTAGTTGGCTATAGTTTGAATAATTAAATAAATATCAACTGAAATTTGAAAGAACGTAAGAAAAACATTGAAAGGTTTCTTTCCATCGTCAGTACTCCATTTTCAGCTCCTATTTCAAAAATTGTTCCTCTCTTAATCATGAATAGATCGCAATCTCATTAATTTTAACGAATAATGTATCGCGGGTTAATGAATTCAATTTCACGGGAGACATAACCGAGCTGATTGCGGAAACTGCTTAAACGGTCTTCCTCGCTCAAGTTAGTACGGATACTTGGCCGCAAAGGGGCTTAGTGCGATTAAAACCGCCGAGTCTTTCACCGGTTTATTATTCCTTCTCCGTATTCCACGTTCACTAATGAGCTTAGCTCGCAAAACCGCGCGAGAGCTTCTGTTATTTTTACCCTAACCACAGTCATTAGGAAAATCGAAGGAAAATTGTATGAAAAAGTTTTCCAATTGAAAAATTCCTCGCTCGTTATAGGGGATCTAGAAGTTGGCGTACGAATGAATGTGAAAGGGTTCTTGACGGATTTTTGTCGTTTTTTTTTTTTTTTTTTTGAAAAAGACTTGAGCTGTTGACAGGTTGAGGTCACTTTTGAGTTCAGTTACTACGTAATTATTTGGTTAACTAAATTCAGTTGCCCGAAAAGTTGGGGCTTTCCCCCGCCGATAAATTTGTTTTAATCGCGAACGTGGTTTGGCATTTTTTATCATCCTAGATTGAATATCTACAAAAAATTTCCAAACCTAGGTGATTTCGACTTATTAAATTCAGTATGCAGAAATGATCACAGAAACGAGATTTGAACAGCAGGGGACTACTGGCAAGCATTGATCACCTAAGTCTTGAATACCAGGGTAATCAATCAAATTCCCGATTCGGCCAATCGCACTTGGACCGTTGGGTTGAAGTGGAGTTAGACTTCACAAGAGCACTTCAGGTCTCGGCTCTCAACATTGATGGCAAGGCATTGTTTGGTTATTTGAAAGAGTGAAATAATAAGACCTGAATAGTGGTAATGCTTTTTTTTTGACTAATCGAAAATATTAATTAAAAGGTGGATTTCAGGGCATCAAAATGATACCTATATGTGGAATGTGGATTTGATCATAACGTATCAATGCAAAAATTATTGGAATATAAATCACAATTACAATATTTTTCAGAGTATTTTAATTGGAGAAAGGGTTAAAATATCATTCTATGCTCCCTTTATTTAGCTTAAAAGAACGTGAGGTGATTTTTTTATAGTCACTCAATACGCACGTGCTCTTTAAACACTATAACTCAATCCTATCTTATCCCTATCCAGCGGAAAATGACTGACTGATGTTCACTGAAAAAAATCCTAGAGTAGTCTCGCTGAAGTTACTAGTTATTAAATTGCTAAACTGTACTAACTAAACTTGTACTGCTAAACTTGTACTACTAGTTATTACTAGAGATATCTTAAAGACGTTTCACTGGAGATGTCACCGGTTTTGGTGACACCGGCCATAAGACAACGTAAAATCATAGAAAGACGCCGTGAAATCACGATTCAAATTTGTGTACAAAAATCATCTCTGTAACGTCTCACAGCTAATTTGTTAATTTTTATACGTTTCGTTGAGACGTATCTGAGACGAGCCTATAACGTATTTCTGGTGTGTAGGCTACAACTCGGAACACTTTGAAGTTGTAATGAAAAAGTTCATCAATAAAATGGGCTGCAAAAGAGAAATCTATCTCCGCTTTTGAATGAAAGACGGGAATTAAGAAACTCCAGTAACGTAATAGCAGATTTATTCTCATTACTGTCTTAAGCCGTCGAAAGACGAGAAATGGGTTTCAAGAAATTCTGCCCTTAGGAGTCATTTTCATTCTCTAATTGATAATTCCGGAGACCTGTTCCGTTGCTGCTTCTCTCTCGCTTAAGTCAAGCTATTAAAAGGTGACGGATTTTTCGGAAAATTTCCTCGAGTTTTATAGTAGGTCGTAGGAAATGAAATCGGAAGGAAAATATGTCGTGCATTCTGTCAAATTATTAGAACAATTCATTATCAGATTACTCAGCAATTTTCAAATATATGCAACTATTAGAGTTTTTGCAGAAAAAAATGTATGAGATACAGGTGGAATATGCCAAAATTCAGGCAGAAAGTGCGATATAAAATTTTTGCAAGTACTTGGAATTTATATCGTCATTTTAAAATTTAGGTCATCATGTTTTGAATTTTAGTAAGCTTATTGTTTTTTGGGATAGTCATACTCCTCAATAAAGTACCGCTTGGCAGGATGACTCAGATTAATGAAAGTCTCTGAACACTGTTGAGGGCTAACCGATGATTTCTCATTCGAACGGTGAAAACGAGCTAAGACACGAGAATGGCTGCACGCGAAGTAGTAAGGAAAACGATCGTTCTGTCGGTCGTTGTTTTTCCTATCCCTAATTAGTCTCCTGAGGTTTTCCAAGCTGCTGAGCTATCGCCATGCCTTCGAATGAACTGCAAATTGTGTTCGTTTTATCTTTAGGGGAAGACAAAGCCATTAGACCTGTGACATACGTCCGCAAAAAGCCGGAAGTTTGAAAAAAGATGTGAGTTTAGGATAGTCGACAATTAATCGTCCACTTTTTAACCGACTTCAAACAAGGAGGAGGTTACTATGGTCGTCTAGCGGGATTTTTTTTTTTTTTTTTTTTATCTTCATTCTGAGGGTTTTCCAAAAGAAAAAAAAAACTTGTAAACAAGGTCTCGTGTCAGAAATGCGATCTAATTTTAAAAAAATGCAAAATTGAAAAAAAAATTATAGCAGGCAGTTCCATTAAAAGATAGGTGGCAGAGATGCAAAAATGAAAAAGTTTCTGGTTTTTGAAAAATGCCCGACCATGGCACCGTCGTAGTAATTTGAACATTTCAAACTCATACTTATCTCCCGCCATGACGGCTATTGTTATATTCGTTATTGGTTGAAAATGTAGCGAAAGAGATTCCTAAAGAAAAGAGCGTCAACTTTGTAATTCCCTCCTCGTCGAACATCCGTCAATGGTCTTCAACTCCTCTGAAAATTCTATTCATTTTTCCCCCTTTTGTGCGCCTGTCCAACCCTCGGTGATATTGTTCGAGAATATTTGAGCAGCGGCCTCTCAACTTACGAACTCATCGATAAAAAAATTTCGAAGGAATTTTTTTGTCTCAAGCTGCGAGTTACCTAGTTATAGAACGTGAGCTTGGCTTTGTAACTATTAGTATCTTTTCGTTGAATGGTAATTGATAGAATGGCAGTTAAGTATAATAAAACGTTTTTCAAACTAAGTCTTAACGATTAAGCAAGTCTCGTTTTGGTTAATTTTATCATTATTTCTCCATTCCAGGATTTATATACAATAGCAGATTGTGAAAATACCAGTTGACTAATAGTAGATATTTTATTCCGAAACTTGAGATCCTTTTTCCCCCAACAACTCCACTTTATTTCGACCACTCTATCAGGCAAGACATCTTGACAGTTGAGACTTGGAAGCTTTCTTCTTCCAAACTCGATATATAATGCTCGCAGTTCGAGAGTATACGATTCTGAAATGAGGAGTTGAATATTTAACATATCTTTGTGCGAATATCTATCGTCCCTTGATCACGGGTGGTTTCTTGGTGACGTTAAATTGCAGCGTGTACATTTTTTCCGTGTCTTCCGCTTTGCCAATTATGACATTTTACTTCTGGAAATCGAATGAATTTTAAAGCTCTGCGGTTATCGAAATGTTCGTCTGAGTCTAACATTAGGCATTTTATTGGAGAAGGTTACTTCATTTAGTCAAACGAATATAAGCGGTTGTGCTTTCATCCGTACCACCTACGTTTATCCCAAATCTAGTAGTATTGATTCGTGTGGGCTGATCTACCCTACGCAATTTCAAAGCTCTTTCCGAACGTTTTCACCTGCTAATATTTGTTACTTACTTTCAAACCGGTGATGATCGTATTTTTAAATTATCGCGGAGCCCTCCCGTTATTCGAATTGGATTGAAAACTGAATGACATAGGATTGTAGTTGTGCTCGAGTAATAGTCAAATAAGCCTAACTCCCTCAATCGCGGTGCCTTGGAAAACGTGATCGTTCAAAGGCAAGTTACAACAGCTCAATTACAGTGCAGCCTCCGTAAATTGTAGCAACCTCAATCTCACGATGAGAATACTAATGGCACATCTCTCAAATCGGCTTAGACGGAAAGCCGATTAATTTGACGTCGTATCGCCTTTAATTACATTGTGCACCCGCAGTTCTGTCGTTAGTTCTACGAGTCATCTTTGTTTTTATCCCCATGGCGTGCGAAATAGGCGATTCACTTGTTTCGAAAAATACGATTTTTATCATTATTGTCTCGAGAAAAAAAAAACGTGGTTGACAAATTCAATTCAGACTATGGCGCCTTTTTGGTTTATTATTCAGTAATACCATTGTAATCGCGCAAATGTGTTTTTAACCCTCCCTCAAGTATTTATGTCCTAAAATGGAGTTCTATGAAGTAAAAACGACTACTCTCGCCCCCTTAAGTATGATCTTTTATGTTTCTATGCATGTAGAATCCGATTATCCAATTTAAAAAATATTATTATTTCATTTTTATTTTTCCTATTTTTCAAATTAAACGAGAGTGTTTGACAAACATTCCAACGATTGTAGAACGATTTTTATAGCTCCAAAAATCCTCGAGTTATACCCTCATTCCAAATTTTTGAGAATCTCGAAAATTCTACACGAAAGCTGCGGTAGCTTGGAAAACATTAAAACTATCGACACCGCAATGATCTTATTCATCTCCAAAAAATCTACCGAAACTAATACTAAATACACCTTTTTCTGAAAAAGCAAAAAAAAACCTTTGGAAATACGAATATTCTCCCTATCAAACCTCCTAAAATAGATGTAGCGACTTGGTTAAAGAGTTGAGACATTGTCGGGCCAAGATTGATTTATGGTGAAAAGTTCAAGCATTTAGCTTCTACAGCTTCGTCTGAAAAGTGATGATGGCGTATGGTAGACGGACCGAATTTTACGAGAACGTGAAACATAGTAAGAAATATGAACGTAAAAAATTTTGAGGGGTTAGAAAAAAAAGTTTCTTGAGCGATTACAATGGTTTATTATTATTGAATAATAATCCAAAATTCTAATAGTAAAAAGAAATAACTAAGATAAATAATATCTAAGAAAATTAAATATTATTAGATTTCACGATTGTTGCAAAGTAAATCTCCTATCGTTGCCAGTCTCTTGAATGGAAACGCTCAAAAATGTTCGGATTAATTACGATCACAATGGATGATTTTCTTAGATCATAATTGAAACGGAATCCGCTGTACAATCATTTCCAGCGTTTTTAAACATTCAGACTTTTCTAAATAACGAAACGACTAATAACGAAATTCGACCGCAACCAAGATGAAATATGTATTTCTCATTTCCAAAGCCAAGCCTGACAATCGGGTTTTTGCCATTCCAATTTTTTAATTCCCCGTAGAAGAGTTATCTATTCGACCCGCTTCTACCGGTACTTGGCATTTAAAAAATCTTGTGGCATCGTTCACTCACCACTCGTGGAAAAATTGGCGTTGAAAAAGTCCAGCCTTAAGAGTATGGCAACTCTTGAGATAAATGAGGGACATTTTTTCATTCCTTCCAACCTATGGCTCGGGGCCGTTCGCCAACGTCGTGGTGAAAAGCGGCTGCAATTACAAAGTTTGTCGTCCGGACCATTATTGCACGGGGCTTCTTGTCGTATGCTAAACACAACCCCATCTGCATTTACCATCTGATCCCGAGGTTGCCTCTGCTCGCCCAGGGGAACATCCTTTCATCTTCGCCGTCAAATGAGGGACGGACCCATAGCAACAGATCCGGGAAGCTTGCTCCATTCTGCTTCATTTCTATGGAAAAAAAGAGAAAAAACTTTCGGGATGAACAGTGAGCAAGGGCGATGAAACAAGTCATCATAACGAATATCGGAATATATTGATCGTCCGGAAATTCGTATTCGGAACAGAGGTTAATTCGGAAGGCAACTGTCATAGTACTACACCCAGAAACACTTCCTGAACAAGTGTCTGTGCAAAAAAATGACAAAATTTGCTGTATCCGATCTTTTTGTTTGTTTTTTGTATTTAGAAATCAATTAATTTTTTGGAATAATTCCCTCAGAATTACGGTGTGTTGTGCGCATAATGAACATCAGGTGACGGCAGAACAAACAGTTTTAAGCATTCGCTGTTTTTTTTTTTTCAATTTACTATAATTTATAAATTATTCAACATTACCGCTTCTACTCCAATAGTATGCTCTGTTGGAGTTCGCTTTCTTATCGAATATTAAAGCTCTAGGGGAAAAAGTTTGAGGATCGTATTTTCCAACGGTGACATACGAGACATCGACGTTACCGGAGAGAGGGCCCCTGCGGATGAAGTCGCTAGACGTGAATAGCGTGCAGATGATGATACACGAGAAGGCCCTTTGGAAAGTGACAGAGAATTTATGTTGAATCTTTTTTATCCAGTACCTGCTCGAAAATTCACAACTGCATTTCATAATAAAATTAAAATAAAATATTTCCAACTCCATTGTGAAATGAAAATTGAAATACTATTGTGTCAAGGAACTGCAAAGAGAATGTGGCCAACAAGATGAATAATGATTGTGTTTTAAATATAGAATTTATGTGACCAGAAGAGACCCGATTGTGCGAAAGAGCTTTAAGAATGCTTCTAACTTCATATTGTTGTGATTTGTGGAAATAGACTCAAGGCATTTGAGACCAAAACCGCATTGGACGTTCATTGTTTGTTTGTCGCGTGCACTTTCTTTTGGATATACAGGTTGCTCGAAGTATCTCCCATCATGCGAGAAGAAAATCTTTTCTGTGTAGTACACGGTTGAATATTTTGAAGGGAAAACCTCGAAAGATTTAGCGGATAAGGTACGAGTATTGGCTATTCAGCACCGATCAAGCCCTCTTCTGAGCGAGGGTTGAAAACCTCTCGAAATCTTACCTCGCCCTTAATACGGTTGAATCATGGAGATTCTGCTCTTGAGAAAGACTAACACAATATCTCACGAACACTAATACTGTTCTATACTCGTGTATCGAAAGCGATTTACGACATTTATTCGTGAAAACCTTAAAACCCTCACAGGAGTTGTGATCGGAGTATACTGAACACATTTTTGTTAATACAAAGTACTGCTCTTTAATCGTAACAAATATGTTTTTTTGCCCTTCATTGTTTCGATTTTACTGTTTCCGTTTTATAAATGTTTATTTTTCCAACATCTGGACTAATTTCTGGAAGATTTACTTCAAAATATGATCTGCTTTAGGTGTAAGAGGCTTTTTAGTAGGCTGGGAGGATTCTGACGATAGCAAACGGTGAAGTCTACCTTTCATTCCCTCTCTCTAATGACGTGCTTGTGCGGCAAACTTGGATATTCGCGGGAAGGGAGTCGTTTTAATTCAGTTGAACCGTTTCAATATTCTCAAAAAACGTCTGCCTTGCGGAAGAGGGTTTTGCATAAAAATGAGAAGATACCATTTACTTTCTCGATGTTTTCATCGCGTCTCTAGCAAAACGTGCGAAAATAAAAACAGTTCATCCTTGAAATCCGGACAAATATGCTCACAGATATTTATAAATTTACTCGAGTTGACTTCTCTCCTTAAGCAGTATTATTTTCATGAATCCCCCGTAGAGAGATCGAGCCCAATTAAATGGTAAATAAATTGGTTCAGCAGAAATACGAGTAATTATCGTTGCAATGCACTGATGAAAATGATCGGGTATCATCTTCATCTCAAACATCAAAAAGTCGAAACATTTTCTTGGGTATGCTCTCATCAAAATTCATCCTTTGTCATTGTCCGTTCAATTATTTGCATCGTAGTTCCAAAGTTATTTTTACGTTGAAAAAAAATTTTGCCTGAGAAATTATTAATTGATTATTTGATTTTTCTACTTGTTCATTTAATTTTTTCATTTTCTTCACAGCCGAAAGTATCCTGTGTTATCAGTGCAATAGTACCGATCAGACCAATCCCTTTCAATGTCGTGAGCACATGCCGGAGGACAACGATCTCGTGCCTTTGTCGTGCGACGAGGTTTACAACGCTCGTTATTGCATCAAGCACACTGGCCGTTTTGAAGGCAAGATTCAAATGCTCATGGAGAAGGAATTGTTGAATGACTTACAAGATTAACCGGGATTATAGTCAATTCAACGGTGGTGGAAACGATGGCAAATACTATTTTTAACCAGATGGTGCAGGATGGTACAGACTAATAACCCGATTTCGGAGCAACACTAACTGTATTGTGGTCACTCGTCCATACTAATCCATAACTAATCGGCGAGGTGGAGAAAGGTTTAAAAATTAGATCATAAAATATAAGTAAAACCTCTTTTTTCAGCTTCTAGATGCATTTACTTGATTTCATATCGTTTTTATTTTATTTTTAGTCATTTTTATTTTTTCTGTCTTCTATCAAAACGCTCAATTTATTAAGTCCCATGAGAGTTCGATTAGGCACGAACAGCCGTTCATAATTACTGTCATTACGATTGGAACGTTTATTTTGTTAATGGCGGAAACTGTAATGACCAGTTGAGAGGATGAGTGGCGTTTATTTTAATGAGATAATTTCGTGAAACGAGCGCAAACGGAATTGTCGTACGCAGTTTACAATGCCTTTCATTCGCTCCCGGATGAACAACATGATGCAGTTAGTTGTTCATTGAAGTGCGATTCTTTTTACCCGACAGTTGAAAAACTGTAGATTTCTCGTTTGGTTGAAAAAACGGGCGGAAAATACACATCAAAACCTCTAAAACCTGTTGATATTTTATCGGATGGATATTTATTTAGCAGGAAACTGAAAATATTCAATGGATTCACGTCCTTTCTTGTGCTGAAAAATGTCGCCTCTCAGACCAAAGACTCCGGTTGAAGAGTGACTTTCATTCGCTTTTATTCTAATCCTGATAATAATAATTATTTTTAATTTCTTGTAACTAAAATAAAGACATTGTTTACAAGCTGGCTACCTATTTGTTCTCTTCATTGCATGCTGCTTAAGTGGAGGGAATACTATGTTACCAGTGTTCGGCACCTAACAACACGGATTGTTCAGACATGCTCATACACGATAGGGATGGGAGCAGTGTCCATCTGAAAAGCTGCGATCACATTTTCGAAGCTTCCTACTGCATCAAAGCCACTGGTAACAATAACGGTACGTTACGTTATTGTCTGACGGTTTGGAGAGAATTAGATACCACGATGTATTTATACACGAAGTTTGTATCGAAATCTGTATACAGTTGGTTATTTAAAAAATATTTTGCAAGACTTTTACTCTTCAGCTTGGTAAAAGTTAATTGTTAAATAATCTGTACAACCTGTACTTTGTATCCTTGTCCTCCCGACTTTATTATATTTATGATCCAATTGTAATTATTCGTATTATCTCTATTGCATGTCTTTCTGCATCGATGTACCCATTTGGGTTAATCAACAAAACGCGCATGTTCAGTCTCGACTATTTCAATTATTTCTACTACCTTCCTCTGTTTATATTCCCTCTGTTCTCTAAATAGAATTCTCCGGTGCACGATATTTCGCATGTGATTGACTAACGCTACGCTTTTTGTAAAACAATTTATTATATTTTAATCAATGTGGTAAAACTTTTTTTTCGAAAATGGTATATTGTGTGGTATCATTAAAATGCTTCCATTGAGCATTCGGTTCTAGTTTCAGGAAAACTTTAATCAATTTTTGAGCTCAACGTCGAGAACATCCACACGACAAAGAGTGAATCTTTTATATTGGGTTCCATAATATTTTCAGGTGGTGTTGGTACGAGGCGGTACTGCTCGTCAGTCGACATGGGTAACTACTGCAACTACATCAAACAACCTGGCGATCAGCGCGAATACCGATCATGCGTGTTCACTTGCTCGAGCGACGGTTGCAATAGTGCAAATTCAATGTTGCATTCGTCCATTCTTCATATCACTGTGATCTCCACTGCGATAGCCCTCCTCATCGTTGGAACGTGAAGAACGATTTTATAGAAATAATTCATGGGGGAAACTAATCTCAATGCTCGCCCGATTAGGGGGTAATACTGTCGCATGCGAAGAGTCTGATGCGTTTTTCGACACTGCTTCTGCTCGATTAAATGAACGTCAAATCCAAAATAATGAACAAAACAATCTGTCTTGGGGCTTCCCAATTCTCTCGTTTTGGTATCGTTTCTTCGTATTCTGTTTTTGAAATATTTTGAAAATATTTTTTGAAATATTCTCTTCTCAAGCTTAAGAAATATGAGGGTCACGTTGCTGTAAACATTTTTTACGACTATCAACTCACACCGAATTGAAATAGTTTCTACACCAAGTTAATTCTTAGTTGCTCGAAGTAAACTTTGTTTAACGATCTTTTCGCTTAAGATTTACTGGAGGCCGAATTCACCTAACATAATTTTGGAATATTCTAATCGCAATAAATAGCTTAACTTCTCTTACTACAGCACAGCAAATATTTTTTAACATGACGGCCATTGTACTGAACTAGGAAGTACTAGCCGGAAATCTAGAGCTTAATTAAATATGAATTCATTTTACGTCGATGCTTGATTTAATGCTTGCTGCGTACGTGAACTATTCTTTCATCCATTTTCTTCGTGCTTAACTGCAATTTATTGGAAACAAAAGTAATTTATCGTCGATAATACAATCGTACTAATCGTAGTTTACGAAATCACCCACTCCACGGGAATATTGATGAAAGGTGAATAATAATGAAACAGTATATTTTTCATCCGTCAATTTTTCAAAAAGGTGAATAATAATGAAACAGTACATTTTTTCATCCGTCAATTTTTCGATTCCCTTTAATAATAGAACGTAGATACCGACGATAAAAAAGATGAAAGCTTGAAAGAAACGCTCGATTCAAGCTTTTGATTTTGAAAACATTCAACATTTGAAACGTTCCTACGTTTTAATATTTTATGTCACGCGGACTGAGATAATCATCAGAATCTATATTAGTTTAATCGTAGAGAAATCCATTTTTATATGACCTATTGACCAAATGTAAATAATCATAATTGTCCACACAACCACATTTTATCATCAATTTTTTCGAGTCAAAAATTAGATACGTCTCACTTATAAAAATAATGAAAATATAACGTTTAATTTGTAAATTTGAGTAAATGTTGTAATTAGACTGTGCGATCAATTTTTGTTTTACTTCCCCGATGAAACTACTGAATCCCTCCGGTTCCAGTACCTACACAATTAGTGGTACAAAAAAAAACTTGCAAACGCAAACTGCATAATTCTCAAGTGTTTTTCTTGAGGTTTATATTATTTTTCTGTATACTTTAGTGAAAGTAAAAAACGCTGCAAATGATTGTACAGTGGTTTATTATTCCTTCGCTTCAATATTGATTTAGAAAGACTATCCATTTGTGATAGTAACTATTCCGAACATAATTTGTGACGTTCCCACCGAAAAACAGATTGGTAACTATCGGGGAAAATTCCGTAGCAACTATTGTACCACGTCGCCCTGAGGATGCCCGAATGGGCGAAAGTGCTCGGCCAGCTAATAAAGAATTGGAGAATGCGTCGCCTGGTTTTTCTCCACCTCACAACCCCCGGGAACTTTTGTAATTTTAATCTAATATTAATTTAAATCAATTTTATTTTTCTTATTTTCCTAATGAAAAACTAAATTTTTTGCCTAACGGTACAGCTGGAGAGAGTGTTTGACGACCATTCCAATGAGTGTAGAACGATTTTTATAGCTCCAAGAACTCTCGAGTTATACCCTCATGTCAAATTTCTGAAAATCTCCCAAATTCAACACAAAAGCTGCGATAACTCGAGAACCAATCGACCCTATCGACCCCGCGATGGTCTCATTCGATTCAGCGTCCAAAAATCATATAATTTGATACCACGTACACATTTTTCTGAAAAACCTTGGAAAATATGAATTTTCTCCCCCTCAAAACCCCCCAAAAATACCCTTAAAATTGAGCTAGCAAGTTGGTTCAAGAATTGGTCCGTCGTAGGACCGAGATTGATTTTTGGTGAAAATTTCAAGAATTTAGCTATTATGGTTTGGCTGGAAAAGTGTTGACGGCGTACGGCGGACAGACATAATTTTTTTTATTGGATAATTAGATTCTACATGCCTTGAAACGTAAAACATCAAATTTCGAGGGGGGTTATAGCAAAATTTTTCTAGGGCGATTACAATGGTTAATTATTGAATAATAAACCAAAATTTAGGATCATTAAAGGTTCAAAAAATATGCTAAGTACCGAACAACTGATGTATGAAAAAAAAGTATATTATAACGAAGAAAATAATTGTAGAAAAATTGCTATTATGATAGTTTTTTTTTCTGTCTCTAGCCACCAAGTAATTAATAAAAACCGAGAATTAAAAATTTCTAAAAAGTCTTAAAATTATTCACGAGGATCTACGATGTCCAAAAAATTTAAATTCGACCGAAACGCTGGGTCACCGGAGGGAAATAAATCGTTACGTGCGCCTTCATATGAAATACAGCAGTACCCGCAATACATATCTGTAGTTGCTGGCGTTGCCTATACCGATGACCGAAGGCGTCGAGCGGACGCCGGATAGGATTTTCCGATTGTACGGTATTGCGATCGATACTTCCTCAGGCTCAAATATAAATAGAGCATTTTTACTCGGTATTTTCAAGGAATATAACGGAATAATTCTTCTCAAGAGTATCGATATTATTATGGTGAAGTTTGAACAGAGTGGAAAAATTTCTATAGTGATAGGTTTCTCTACTTCTAGCCACCAAATAATTAATAAAAAACGAGAATTACACATTTCTAAAAGTCTTAAAGTTATTCAAGAGGATCCAAGTTGTCTCAAAAATTCGACCGAAACGCTCGGTCAGCGGAGGGAAATAAATCGTTACGTGCGCCTTCACACGAAATACAGCAGTACCCGCAATACATAGCTGCAGTTGCAGGCGTTGCCTATGCCGATGATTAAGGAGTCGAGCGGACGCCGGATAGGTTTTCTGATTGTACGGTATCGCGATCGATACTTCCTCAGGCTCTAATATAAATAGAGCATTTTTACTCGGTATTTTCAAGGAATATTGTGGAATTATTCTTTCGATATTATTATGGTGAAGTTTGAACAGAGTAGATAAATTGCTATTATTATAGGTTTTTGGTTTATTATTCAATAATAAACCATTGTAATCGCCCAAGAAAATTTTTTTCTAACCCCCCCCCCTCAAAATTTGATGTTTTACGTTTCAAGGCATGTAGAATCCGAATATCCTATAAAAACGCTGCAAATGATTGTACAGTGGTTTATTATTACTCCGCTTCAATATTGATTTAAGAAGACTATCCAATTGTCATTTTAAATATTCCGAACATTTGTGAAGGTTCCCACCGAAAAACAGATGGTAACTATAAGGGAAAACTCCGTAGCAACTATTGTAATTTTAATAATTTTTATTTTTCTTAATTTCCTAATTAAAAGCTAAACTTATTGCCTAACGATACAGCTGGAGATCGTGTTTGACGACCATTCCAATGAGTATAGAACGATTTTTATAGCTCCAAGAACTCTCAAGTTAAACTTCTAAAAATCTCCCAAATTCAACACAAAAGCTGCCAATCGACCCTATCGACCCCGCGATGGTCTCATTCGATTCAGCGTCCAAAAATCTATACAATTTGATATCAAATAAACCTTTTTTTGAAAAACCCTGGAAAATATGAATTTTCTCCCCCTCGAAACCCCCCAAAAATACCCTTAAAATTGAGCTAGCAAGTTGGTTCAAGAATTGGGCCGTCGTAAGACCGAGATTGATTTTTGGTGAAAATTCCGAATTTTTAGCTCTTACAGTTTGGCCGGAAAACTGCTAACGGCGTACGGGCGTACGGCGGACGGACAGATTTTTTTTATTGGATATTCGGATTCTACATGCCTTGAAACGTAAAACATCAAATTTTGAGGGGGGTTAGAAAATTTTTTTTCTTGGGCGATTACAATGGTTTATTATTGAATAATAAACCAAAATTATCGACTCGAGCGGAAATCGGGAGAAACTAGATCTATGCAACTATTGCTATACAATTTTTTTTTTTTTCAATTTGGTAACGATAACAAAAACTGCCAAATGGTTTCAGAATATACCACTCCTTATATAAACAGTAATTTAATTATTTGAAAAACATGAATATCCCCAAATAATTATCTTTAAATATAGTAATACCTACCGGTATAAACGATGATCAGTAACCAAGTATAGGAAATCTTTGTGCTATGATTGTGCTGTTGAAACTTCTGTAAGCTTCAAGCTTTGAATTGTTATCGAATTCGCTATTATTTTTCATTTTAGCAATATTATGAGAGCCCTCACATCCGAAAACTATCAATTTAATTAGTTGATCACCTTATTCGTCCAGTGAAAATAAACTTGAAAGAAAATACCATCGCTCATGAAACGGTTCTCTCCCTGATGGCAATATTAACTTGCTGCAGCGCAATTGAGAAACAACAACCCTGTGAGTTGTTGAATATCGTATAATCGATACCGTTAAGCTGAGGATGCTTTATTTACGGTAAGCTTCGTAAATCCAGCCAGCGATTTAAAAAAGCATACACATCTAATGGTTCCCGTCTTATGGGCCGTAAATTTTTGTTTCTGTTTTTGTTTCTGTTGAGACGTATAATTCAACAATGAAACCAAAACTCCCCACGGCCACCGTGCAAACCCAGGAATGCGAATTCAACACCGCGTAGCCATGGAATTTCTATGCCATCCAAAATCGGAAGAATAACTGAAGGTTTGTATTTATAGGGCTTGAATATGCAGCTCAGCATATTGAAAGCAGTCTGCTAGCTATTTACTGTATGAGCGATCCAAAAATACGAAAGCGTTCAAATAATCGTTCAATGGGAGATCTGACAACACTCTTGATTCAATTTGTGCCTACGGTTGTAATTCCATGGCGACCCGAAATTAGCGTTGGTCACTTTAACATCAATGTTGCTTATATATAAATATTATACTATTCTGGTATACAGATTTGCGATCTTTTCCACAAGTTCCGAATAATACTCGACTCTTGCTGACATGATGCTGCTACGAGTTTTCATTACATCTATTATCTTCATATTCGTCGAGTGCGAGAAGGACTGTAAACTGAACATGTTGTCTCCGTTCGCGTACATGGTGAAATTGAATACCAAAAACGTCGTCATCGCGCACGGTAGCTTGCTTTGTATGAAAGCCGTGTTAACTGTTTGCAGTAATTTTGATGTTCAAGGTTCCACTTCCAAGGGCCAATATACGGCCACAGCGGGGAAAGTGAGAAATCTAAGGGATACTTCAAAGTTTATTGAAACGCTGTGCTACCAAGAAAGGACAGTCCTACATATTGACTGCCATCCGAAAGCATTGACTGCCGACAGCCTACATGGGTTCGATTGGGCGGTCGCCGTTTTAGAAAAACCGTTCGACATTGATCACAACTCAGACTACCCGACTATTCGACTTCCCCATTTACCGGATGAATTGTTCGAATTCGTCCGATACGGAGACAGGTTGAACTTCGAGTACTGCGATATTCCAATATTCGAAGCGGTCGATAATGTTAAGCCGGTCGTCACGTGGAAGTCTTATGGATTCGTAATTCCGTTCGCCGAATGCATTGAACAGTATTGCAGAGGCAAGAAGGATGGTGCCAAATGCGCAGCATATTATCACTCGATCATAGATTCATCGTTACACGTATGCTTCTTTGAGGGCGATTACAAAACCTTAAACCCGCATGAGGGCGATTTGAAGTGGTACCGTGGCGTTCCTCTCGTATGCAAAGGTCTGTCCTATGGCATTGGAACCGACATAAAAAATGGGCAAGTGTTCAACTATTGTGTTACTTTTGAAAATGTCTTAGGATTTCTGACAATCTCTTTCTGTTAATGGGTGAATCGGAGCGAATGTGTGAATTTCGCTGCCGTAGCGTAGCCCATCAAAGTACGCTAGCCTTCGAATTTTGCACCATCGTGGGTTCATATTCCTTTCACCCTACGTCCTGTGAAGGCCTTAGTGACGTCACTGACAAGAGGTAAGGGAGAATCTGCGACTTTGAATCTGTTACCTGGTGGGTGGCTGTGACGTCACTGATTAGATCAACTAGTAGGGTGAGTGTGTTTAGGCATATCAGTTTCATTATCTACCAGTCGAGAGCTTTCCAACGAGCCCAAACACGACAGTTCTATGTTGAACAAATTGCCCAAATTAATCGCCCCCGAAAAAAATCGGGGCAGGCCTCCCAAAATGAGCTTAGCTCCCTCTCGCTTCCCCCACCGTCCTAGTCGGGTAAGAAGGCTCTTAGAAGGTGGGTTGGCTGGTTAATTCCCACACTATCATATTAGGAGGGGACGAGGAGAGAGAGCACATTAAGGTAGGTCATGGTCGTCATCAAAACAATGCGGACTTTGGTGGAACGGGGTGGGGATCACTGTTAAGAGTGATAGGTTAGAACCGGCCTTTTATCTTTACTAAAATAATAATGAGTCCTCTTTTATCCGCAGAGGCGTGGAACAGAAACAGTAGGTTATCCTGAGTATCGTGCTACTTTTTGAATTAGATTAAAAGCACAAACACTATTTACCCCATATAACTGAAAATTAATGCATTTTCACTCTGATTCTTTTCAGGAAGGAAAACGGAATTAATTTGGAATACGATTTCTTCTTCTTCACGACCTATCTTCGAGTGTGGAATTTCATAATCGATGCTCGCGAAAAATATGGTGCTGTCATACCACAAATATTTATTGAGCAAAATGATATGCCAATAGAAAAGATCGAACGCCCATTGAAGGCAGTTGACGGAGATGTTATCGAGGTTACGATACCTGACTATTACGAGTCTTACAGAACTATGAAATGGATGAATGAGGAAGAAAACCGTAAAATGCCTTTGGCTAATGATTGCTCCAATCGAAACTTATCCCACAAAATCATCGTCATTACGATACTCCTTACGAAACTTCTTGTCGGTCTCGTTTGAATAGTGGCTAATCACTAGTTATGAAAAATAACCGTTCCGATGATCAAGGAATAAACCACTGTTTTAGAAAAATCAACATCGAGGATTTTATTTTACCAATTTGTATGCTAACTGTCGGGGTGGCACTGCCAATGCTGCACCGCTTGAGCTCACGTGATGGGAAGGCACATCAGGTGACAAAAGTGAGGTTCGTTTCAAAGTTGAGGGTTTCTAATGAATCTCTCCTCCTCAGGAAGCCAGCTGGTAATATAACGAAACATATTTTAATTTGAAGAACTTGAGAACCCTCGAATAAAAGTTCCAACTACCTAATCAAAACAAACTAAATACCCATAAATCGTTGGCTGTATAAATGGTGATCAGTAAACAAGTATAGCAAATCATCTGAAGCATATGAGCAGCTCGATGTTGTGAAACATTTGATAAAATCCATGTTCTGTACTGTTTTCATCCTGTAAACTCCAAGCTGTGAAATGTTGCTAAATTTGCTACTATTTTTTATCGTTGCTTGGTTGTCATTATTGTTGCGGATCCTCTTTCCACACCTCCCGGCTCGTATATTGGTGAAATTTTCAACTTGAAACATTTATTTCATACAATTATCGCACGTGAAACAAAAAAAGGAGCAAAATTATGTTTTCGATATTTCTCAACACTCATACCAAATTTAAGCGAAATCAAAATAAATGATTAAAAATTTCCCGAAACAAACCATAGCGAATTATTCAAAACGATCAGTTAACGATTCCTCTACTTTCAATTGAGATGAAATTTTCAAAAGTTGTATCTTACCAACATGTCTTTGAGTAGATTTTTTTTATGCTCGGGAAAAATTGTTCAAGTTTTTTAATTTTTCATTTCGATTTCAAGCGATTTCGTAAGCTAATCTTACACGGAATTTAACACTGAACCCGAATTTGCCATCAAACAAAGGAAATTTTTGAACAACTATCAGTTTTTTTATTTTTATGGTTATAGTGCTCATTCGTTTTCAATTTGGAAAATTCGTTTAAAATACCCACTGGGACAGTTCTTCTGTGTTTCGATACTCAATCTTATAGGAAATTGGACGTAAAATTCAAATGTCAACTAATGGAGTTCAAAATCCAACGATTTCGACTCAATTTTTAATTTTTTCAATTTCTCCATGTCTAAAAGAAGTTTTAACATTGGATTTGTTTCTCGTCACTTTCGTCGATTAAAAAAAAGATGAAAAATGGAGGCAATTTTATATTTATTGAATTATATTTAAATTTTAATATACGGCTTCTACTGGATTTGAGAAGACATTGGGAAGTCAACGGATTTTCGGACACCAGTTCCCCTTTTTAACCACCGATGAGAATACCAACCTCCGAAAAAATATTTCCAATTCATCAACTACAGCCATTCTTTTCAGTTGCTCAGTGTTGTAAATCCTTGACTCTCCACGCTTCGTTCGAATTGCGCTATCAATCGGCATTCTATCGTTAATGCTCCTCCAAATACGTTGACCTGTGAAATGTTTGTTGATTTGCTAGTTGTTATCATTGCGGTATTAGGGGAATCTGGAGCTGAGGAAAGTTGCGATTTAGACGCATTATCGCCTTATTCGTACATGGTGAAAGTAAATAACAGAGAAGAAACAATAGCTCATGGAACGATTCTCGCCGTCAGAGCAGTTTTAACTTGCTGCAGCAGTCTTGGCTCACTACAAACCTGTGAGTTGATTAAATTCTGATTATTCGAGCAATCATCGGTTTTAAGCCTTGCTTACATTGCACTTGAGGATCCTTCCATTTTTTGCCCCCCCCCCCCCCTGACTCAAAGTTAAATATTTGGCCCATAATTCGGCCTCAATTTAGCGTTGGATCACATTCTTGAAATTTCCAGCCCTTCGAAACCACGAATGAAAACAATGATAATTGGTTATATAATTAGAAAATAGTCGTCTAATAATAATCTTGAGTCGCCAATAACATGGGACTTACCCTATAATATTATTTAATTTTGGCATTGGAAAAATTAGAGGTTAGTCTGAACAGTGTGCTTTTTAAAAGATTTACCAGACTCACATATGAGATCCGTCGGCCGACTAGAACGTTGAAGTACAGTGTTCTCTATTTACGCCGATTCTATTCGTTGCAGCCGATGTAAGGGTTATCGCTGGAAAGGTTACTGATTTTACTTCCGAGGAAAAATTGAAAAGCGGAATGTGCTACCAAGAGAGAACAGCCGAACAATTCGAATGCCATCCAAAAGCGAAAATGGGTCCATCTACCTCGGGTTTCGATTGGGGGATCGTCAAGTTGAGGAGCCCTTTTAGCGTCGTACCGGGCGCATCATATCCAGCCATGTATTTCCAAAACCTACCGGCCGATATGTTTTTGTCAATAAGACTTATTGACTCTCTACAGGAAGGAGACTGCGAAATCCCGATCTTCATCGAAGATAAAACCATAATACCAAACGTTGTGTTCGAAACAAATGCAACCGTTTCCCCTCTAGGTTATTGTTTCGAATTTTTTTGCAGTCACTCAGGAAATAAGGATCATGCTAAATATTGCGAAAATGTCGTCGTCAACGAAGGAAAAGAATATAATTTTTTCTGCGCTCTACTCGACGAGTACAATCTTTTGCCGAATCTGATTATTGAAGCCAGCGATAATTTCAACTATGTGCCGCTCAACTGGTACAAAGGTGCACCACTTATATGCGACGGAACAGCGTTCGGCATGACGATGGATTTTATGCACAAGCGCGCGTAAGTGAGATTTTTGCAATCATGGCGCTCATGTCCAGGGGTTATGAGGGAGAGAAAAACTAGGCGACTCTTTCTTCGATTCTTTATTGGCTGGCCTAGGACTTTCGACCGTTCGGGCTTCATGGAGCGATAGGGTCCACAGCCTGGCTTTAGACCCTATAGCTCCAGGTCGCACTGAAGATGCCCGAACGAGCGAAAGTGCTCGGCCAGCCAATAATGAATCAGAGCCTGAGTCGCCTGGTGTTTCTCCTCCTCACAACCCCTGGACATCAGAAAATCCGACGACATAGAAATGAAGCATGGCAATATTATGACAAACTAAAGTTTGTTCCGATAGCCAAGGCATGTGCTGTAATGAAATATACTCGTCCGTCCGTGATTTCACGTAGTAAATAGGAAAAAATGTCGTTGGACGCAAGATGCAAACAGTGTGCAAAATGGTCAGTTACGAGTACAAGCTATGATTGTACGTTGTTTCAACTGACTCTTCCACGACACAAAGTTTTTTATAATAAAAAATGTTCGAATCCGGTAGAATAACTTCTACGGCGGTATTTATACGGTTAATGATATCGTCGACCTCATGCCTATTCAGTCCAACGAATTTCATTGCAGAGCAGCCGATTCCCCAACGGAAAGTGACTTCTTCTTCATGGTGGCATACCTACGTGCTTGGAACTTTATCGTAGCAGCAAAGCACAGTCTCGGCTCAATGATTCCGCAGATATTTCTTGTCGACCAGGAACTGAGTAGCGAATTGATTACAAGACCGACCAAATTCACCGAATCAAATAGGATAATTTACAGGGATATGACGAAAGATCGCGTAGAAATAGAACATGCTGCAAGATTTCGATCGAGTTCCACCGAACGAACGGGCCAGATAAAGTTTAAATTTTTCATTTATTTCTTACCATCATTAGTAATCAGTTATCAATAAATGACCGCAAGAATCACAGAACTTTTTTTACCACCATGTTTACGTAGTAAATGAAAGTATTTGATCGTCAGAAAAGTCGAATTCGGTACCTACCGACTTGTTGTTCGAAGAAATTTTCATAGTAGGTACTATACTCTAATATTATAATAATAATATACTATACTATCTCGTACTATACTATAATATTTGTGTGTCCGTCCGTCTGTCTGTCTGTGGTCAAAAACGGCCATAAATCCTAAATATTTCCCTGGAAAATGAATGAAACTCAATTAAATTTTCAGGAACTGCCTTCCTAGTGGATGAGCAAAATTAGCATTTTATTGAATTTTGACTTGCTATGCATTTGAGATTTATAAGGGTTCAAAGTTTTTCTGTTTCGATTTTTACCGGCTATAAAAGTTAATATTTTTCCACGTTTGAGGTCTTAAAATATTTGTTATAGTGAGCAGATTACACCGGATTTTTGTATATTGGGTGACACACAGTACCTCCACGTTATTTCACGATTTCATTAGAGCCTATTTTGTATTTGGATTTTTACAGATCACAAAACTCAATATATTTGAATGTTAAATCTCTTAAAATGTTTGAGATGGCGCTTGTAAAATTCCTGATTTTTATCAACTGGGTCACATACAGTACTTCAGCGTTATTTGCATGTTGACAATATTTTGGTTTTTTACAGACCGCAAATAATATGAATATATTTGAACGCTGGGGGACTTCACATTTTTTTATATGACAGCTGAATATCGATTGATTTTTATTATTGAGGTCACACGCAGTACTTCCTCGTAAAACACATTTAGAGTTATTATATTCAAGCGCAAGTGTATTTTTCGAGTCTCTTTGTTTTAAATATGACCAACTTCGACCACGTTCAAAACACTTGTTTTGTATTGGTTGAATATACAATACCCACAATATATTGTTGAATAAGAGAAAATTGCCTGAGTAGAGGTGAATTTCTTAAAAATCCTATGTCAGCTTTACTTGAACGTTTCGCGCGCCTGCTCCTAGAGGGCTCTGCTCACTTTCTAAACAGTGTCCGTCAGTCCTTTCGTCCATCTATCAATGGTCATAGTGACAAGTATTGCCACGGCTCCCAGAAAAGACTAAACATCCTCCACCTTGAGGTGCGAAAATTAGCTTTATCGAAATCTTTTTCACGCATTTAACAGAAGTTAAATCGGAAGTTGAAACGTTTGGAAATCGGGAGGTCCTTCAATACGAATAGGCTAATGGTTTTCCACGTTCCAACTCCAGGTAAGAAGCTTTCATTTAAGCTAACTCTCACTAGAAAAAGCATTGAGATTTTTTTCTTCAGTGAGGTGATCAAAAGGTTTTTGGTAGTTCAACTGACTCGTTCGTCTCCGATTTTCCGAATTGACTTTGGCAGAGGAAATCCAAACGACATTCGGTTATACATTTGAAAATATATGCTTTTTTAACCCTGGTGCTATTCATTACGCATCTAGCTAAATTTCAACGTACGGTTTCTGATGGATGTGAGAAGTCAACAGATTTCGGACACCAGTTCCCCTTTTAAACTAACTATGAATACCAACCTCCAAAAAATATTTCCAATTCATCAACTACAGCCATTCTTTTTATCTTTTAAAATGTGAATCAGTTGCACAGTGTTGTAAATACCTTGACTCTCCAAGCTTTGTTCGAATTACGCTATCAATCGGATTGCTATCGTTAATTCTCCTCCAAAAATGTCGATTGTTAATTTGCTATATATTATCATTGCGACATTAGCGGAATCTGGAGCTGAGGAAAATTGCAGTTTAGACGCTTTATCGCCATATTCGTACATGGTTAAAATCAATGACAAAGAAAAAACAATAGCCCATGGAACGATTCTTGCCTTAAGAGCAGTTTTAACTAGCTGCAGCAGCGTTGACTCACAACATACCTGTGAGTTGATGAAATTCTAACTACTCGACAACCATTGGCTTTAAGCCTTGCTTACATTGCCCTTGAGGCTCCTTCCATTTTTTTGCCCCCATTGATTCAAACTTATTTGACCCATAATTCGGCCTGAATTGGTGTTGGATCACATTCCAGACATTTCCTGCTCTTTGAAGTCACAAATGCAAACAATAATAATTGGTTATATAATACAAAACGTGAGTGACCAATAACGTGGGCTTTTACCCTATAGTATTATTTAATTTTTGGCATTGGAAAAATTAGAGGTTAGTCTGAACAGTATGCTTTTTAAAAGATTTACCAGACTCACATATGAGATCCGTCGGCCGACTAGAACGTTGAAGTACTGTGTTCTTTATTTACGCCGATTCTATTCGTTACAGCCTATTTGAGGGCTATCGCTGGAAAGGTTACTAATTTTACGTCTGAGGAAAAATTAAAAAGCGAAATGTGCTACCAAGAGCGAGTAGCCGACAGAGTCGAATGCCATCCAAAAGCGAAAATGGGTCCATCTACGTCGGGCTTCGATTGGGGTATCGTCAAGTTGTTGAGCCCTTTTAGCGTCGAAGAGGGCGCATCATATCCAGCCATGTATTTCCAAAACCAACCGGCCGATATGCTTTTGTCAATAAGACTTATTGACTCTCTACAGGAAGGAGACTGCGAAATCCCGATCTTCATCGAAGATAAAACCATAATACCAAACGTTGTGTTCGAAACAAATGCAAGCGTTTCCCCTTTAGGTTATTGTTTCGAATTTTTTTGCCGTCACTCAGGAAATAAGGACCACGCTAAATATTGCGAAAATGTCGTCGTCAACAAAGGAAAAGAATATCATTTTTTCTGCGCTCTGCTCGACGAGTACAATCTTTTGCCGAATTTGATTATTGAAGGCAGCGGTGATTTCAACTATGTGTCGCTCAACTGGTACAAAGGTGCACCACTTATATGCGACGGAACAGCGTACGGCATGACGATGGATTTTATGCACAAGCGCGCGTAAGTGAGATTTTTGCGATCATGGCAACCATGATAAATTAAAGTTCCGATAGTTTGTTCCGATAGCTTAGACATGTGCTGTAATGAAACATACGCGTCAAAATTTTGGCGTCGTAAATAGAAAAAATAACGTTTGGACGCGAACAGGGTGCAAAATGGTCAGTATAAGCTATGATTGTACGTTGTTTCAACTGACTCTTCCACGACACAAAGTTTTAATAATAAAAAATGTTTGAATCCAGTAGAATAACTTCTACGGCGGTATTTATACGGTTTATGATATCATCGACCTCATGCCTATTCAGTCCAACGAATTTCATTGCAGAGCAGCCGATTCCCCAGAGGAAAGTGACTTCTTCTTCATGGTGTCATATCTACGTGCTTGGAACTTTATCGTTGCAGCAAAGCACAGTCTCGGCTCAATGATTCCGCAGATATTTCTTGTCGACCAGCAACTGAGTAGCGAATTGATTACAAGACCGACCAAATTCACTGAATCAAATATAGTCATTCACAGGGATTTGACGCAAGATCGCGTAGAAATAACATATGGTGAAAGATTTCGATCGAGTTCCCCCGAGCAAACCGGCCAAATAATGGTTAAAATTTTTATTTGTTTCTTACCATCATTAGTGATCAGTTACCAATAAATAACTGCAAGAATGACAGAATTTTTTTCGTCGCAATGTTCATCCCCATCAGGATTTCATTAATGGGTAAGTCGTACATACGATAATCACACAGTGCTCGAATAATCAACCATCCGATTCAATATTCATACGTGTATACTTCCAACTATCTCTTCAGGTCTTTTTTATTGTTATTATTTTTTTGAATTGAAACTGCAGAAGATGGAGCTAAGCCAAATAATAAAACAATACGTCCTCAAAAGAATGTATTTTGATTCCAACTCCCAGTCCAGGTGTAAATAGCCACTCTCGACAAAATGCAATCAAAATACAGTTATTTCGGAAATGATTCGTCGACGCTATAAAGGTGTCTTTTATAAGCACTGCTAGTTTTGCCTGAGTCAACCGATTTAAATATTGTATTTGCGATAACAACGACCGTAGAGACAATTTTTAAAATATTTATGCACCATTGAATCGAATTACAAATTTTGACCAATCTCGTAACAAACTAAATCGTCAAGCCGATAGAGGAACAATCTTCCATGTCGACGTGAGCATGATCTGTTAAACGATCATAGACAAGAATGTATTGATCCCACACCAATTCATATATATAGATAGCCAAGGGAAAGAAGAACAAAAAATCGCGGACTTGGCAAAAATTCGCTAATGCAGCCTAATGCCGCCTACCTGCAACTAAAAGTCTTACCGATGTGACTCATACTGCGATCAATGCCTGATCGAGTACTTTCGCCAAGCTTAAAAACCCAAACATCGCCATGAGGATGCCCGAAAAGGCAAAAAGCGAGGCTAGGAACATTATTCGGTTAATTCTGGACGATCTACACAAATTCACTACACAAATAAAGACTAAACGTCGAAATAAGATATATCCCAACGGTTTTCCACACTCCAACTCCAAGTATGAAGCTTCATTTCAGCTAACTCTCACTAGAAACAGCTTTGAGTTTTTTTCTCAGGAGTTTTTCTTTTGCTTTGCGATACAACGGATGGGATGCGTATTCTGGGATAACATTCCCAAACTTACGAATGGGACGACATTTTAACATTTTTTACAAGTTGATAGTATAAACACTGATGAATAACAGTTTTATTGCAATGATCTCTTTTCAATAATTACAACAACTTGCAGCACTATTTCGTAAAGCAGACATTGTACTGCATGGCCCAGAACCTGCTCAGGGCAAAGATTTCAATACTTTTCATACGCATTCGAGAAGAAATCAATCGTCACATAATCTCAAACCACAATTCGTTAAAGTAATTAAGCGGTTTTTGGCAATTCAGCATGGCAATTCGTTCGTCATCGATTTTCCGAATCGACTTTAGCTGACGAAATTCGGTATTACATTTGAAAATATACGTTTTTGTAACACTGTTGCCCGCCAATTACGCATTTTCTAGTTCGTTCGTATTTTCTGCTTTTTCGTCCGTTCTTTTCTCACTGTCAAGATGGGTGAATTCGTTCTGATGTCTGAGATTTGGCAAACTTTTCGCTGGAACTTTTCCAAGTTGGATTGTCCGTTCTGCCTGCTGACGCAGTTCGGATGTTGGAGACGTGTTGCGTCTGAGCAGTGACGACTGCGGTACGTTTACGACGTTGGGACGGTCGCCCACAAGAGCTACCGCTGAGATGGCCGGCCGAAGTGCGGAATTGTCACTCCAGACATCACCGCCAGAGTCATCAATCACCGGCTTCCATCGAACGCCCTTCCAATGGGCTGATTGGGTACCACTGGTTCGACGAATGATCGCCGGAGACCTCGAAACCGGCGTATTTGCTACATCGTCGGCTGCAGTAGTCGAATCGAGCGTACCTACTGTTGAGCAGAAACTGTCGACTGTCGAATTCGACGACCATTGCTTGAGTTCGGATGAACTTAACCAATTAGTATCCTGTTTTCCTGAAAGCTCAACCGTCGAGTCTGATTCTAACGGAGGCGCAAAAGATGGCGGTGGCACCTTCGCTTTCCCAGGGAAAAAAAAGCGCATCATTTTATTCGGTTCCTGTCGAACTTCAGGAGTTGATACGTTCGACAAACCACCCTCCTCAGCAGCCGACAAGAGGTCGCCATCAGTGCTACACATGCTCTTTCTAAACAGAAATAAAACATAGGTTATAATGTTTAAAAAATAAATTAATAAAAAATAAAAACAGTGGTTTGTTATTCTTTTACTTCAATTATGATTTGGAAAGACCATCCTCTTACCTAATTCTCTTGTGAACGTTTCCAACTACAAACATATTGGCGAAGTCCTTGGCAAATATCGTAGTAATCAATATTTCTATTTTTCTCTTACCTTATCCGATACTTTATTGGCTGACTTTCGCCAATTCGGGCATCTTCGGGACTCAACGTGGTAAGATTTACAGCCTTATGGCCCTATTTATTTAATAATAAGGCTGTGGACCCTATGGCTCCACGTTGGCCTGAGGATGCCTGAACGGGCGAAAGTTCTCGGCCAGCCAATAAAGTATTGGATAATGAGTCGCCTGGTTTTTCTTCCCCTCACACCTCTTGGATAATTATGGATTGCTGATCTATATACGTAGTTAAAGAGATATTTTGAGGAGCTTTCCAACGAGTATAGAACGATTTTCATAGTTCAAAAATGTTCGAGTTATACTATCTTGCCAAATATATCCAAATCTCGAAAATTTCACATAGATACTGCGATAACTCGAGAACGATTGAAGCTATCGACTCTGTTGAGGTCTCATTCAATTCAGCGTCAAAATATCTATATAAATTGATATCAAACACACAGGATAGGCTGATAATTCGCGTAATTGACACAGGATGCTATATGGAAATGATTAGTAATAATTTTCCCCTTAAAACCCTACTTTATTTTCATTCAATGAACATCAAGGATTTCGCCTGGTCCGTTCAGTGAAAACATCATTTAGTGCAAATAAACTGACAGTGGTTGTAAATCAACAATTTTGTCATAAAAGCTATAAAAAAAAGAAAAAGGTTTCACAAGTTATTTGAAGCCTCCAAAATGCTATTATCGGTAAAACCTCCAAGAAACGGCTCGGTAGGCGCAGTACTTATTGTAAAAAGGATCTAGGTCTCCGAGACGATGGATCACACGTCTTACCGCCAAGTACCTGCTGATGGACTTGGAGTGCTTATGTGCAAATTTTGAAACGAGTTTTTCGGCGTTCTAGATGTCTGATTGTCTTCTTCTTCCATGATTTCTGGTAAGAACATCGTCTGCTGTTCTTCAGGAACTCTGGAGCACCAAAATGCGCGGAATTAGTGGGAATAGTAATAAATGAAGTAACACTATTTATTTCCTCCAGTTTATGTTTAAGTATTGTCCATCCTTTACACACTTGCAATAGTCGTTTGCCTAGTACGATGAAAAATATGGGCCCGATATGAGAACCTTGACGCACACCTCGCATACGTAAACGACAATTATCCTATTTCCAACCAGCCTGTGTTGATTTTTTTTTTTTTTTTTCAATTTTTTACTCATTGCTCAGCATTGGTAAAATTTTTAAAATACCATTGCACTGTGTATTTTCAAGGTCCCTATGGTAAAAATAAATTTCTGCTCACTGCATGTTGTGGACCGATCCTCTATACGTCTTTTTCTTATAGGCGAAAGCTGCACCCGTGTAAGGAAGCGTCAAGTTGGCGTCGTTGAAATATTTGTCCCGAACTAGAGGAGGGCTCTTGATTGTTAACGAGTCCACACCTAAATAAGAAACTTTTGTGTGCCGGTCTATGAGCCAGTTCAACTCAAAGTCTTCGTCGTCATCTCCGAACGGATTGATCAACTGTTCAGCCACCTACGATCCAGATCAAGGAGTTTTAATCGGAGGGGAGTCCCAATAACTAATTACAGCTCGAAGAATAGAAAATAAATTACCTTCAACAAGCCCATGTAGAATAGGAACTGTAAAATCGTGAAAACCGGTATGTAAATGTCTATCTCGATCTGGTGCGTTTTATTGGAACTGTCCGTAAACTGTCTGCCGATCACTGATATTATGAAATACGAATAGGTGGCGAGGGTTACGACCTGAAAAACAAAACAGAACAGAACAAAACTTTGTTATGCTGGAAAGGCACGCATTGGAATTCGTATTAGGAATGAAGTTACCAAAGAATAACATAAGGTAGAAACTAAGGATATAAATATTGAAAAAAAAGCTCGAATACATACCGACCTGAGTATAAACAAGCGGTATGGATATCCAATCGTAGCTCCACAATAGGCCGCATTTTGCACGAAAGTCGCTGAACTCCTGCGCAATAGACACAATCTGATAAACATTTCGAATATATGATAATACCATACTGAATTTGGTTCTACTCGATGCTCAAGTCAAATTAATGTGAATGTAGAAAAGAATTTTTATCATTTAACATGGATTTTTAAATAGTGGAGCTGCTTCAAATACGTCGTCGACATTTCCATTCCTGCCATTGTAAAGCGGATTTCGAAAATGCTGTCCTGCCTGGAGACGGCACACTAAAATACCACCTCAAACGAGTGACGATCTTACATGGACTGATTTACAATCAGTGGGCGGTCGTGGGTTAAAATTATCACCCGATGAGAATAGTTTTCGAAAAATACGCGATTCTCAGGCCAGCGGCGAAGCGGTTCCACTGTTGTTAACATTTTCTAAATATAATTTCCCATAGGTTCGTCGCCCTTTCTTTCGCTTTCCACCTACCGGACTCAGGCGACAAGTATTGGGTTTCTGATGTCTGTAACAATTTTCGTCGGTTCATATCGCCCCTCGCGTTTTGCAGCTCTCCAGGAATCGATCGGATGAAGATGTGATTCCTAAATGCGATTATTATTCCTAGAGCAGTGTCAAAGTAACTATATACCTGATCTTTTGTACTTTATAGCCTGTTTTCAGAACCCCACGGTGACCTTGACTACCTAAAAAAAATTTCAATCATGATTTTATGATAAAAAATGATTAGTTCATTTTTATAGGCTCACCTCCATGATGAATTTTAGCCCTTGGACGTCAGTAATCATTTTGTTATTCTTCGAGTCTCTTATAAGATTGACGAACCACGCGCAAGGAATCCAGTACGTGTTGAATTCCAAATTCGGCACTGACGTAAACATCACCAACTCCACCGGGGTCATGAAACCTGCAATACATTACATTTCTCAACAACAATTTTCACTGTTATCAAAAGACAGATTCTCGATATCTTGACTTTAATATTTCCTCCGAGAATTTTGAAAGGGTAAAAACCTTTTCTTTGGACAGAAAAAATAATGAGGAATCAGTTATAGTCCCTGCATGTTAGAGCATCGATATGCAGATCGCAATTTTTTTCCTGTTCGTACTATCATGAATTTTTAGTATAAAGTACAAATTACTCTTCAGAGATTAGGAAACATATACAAATATTTCATTCGTCAGCTGAAGATTCAGTTCATTTCTAAAATTGATTTGAACAGAAATGCAAATTAGCAAACGACGCTAAAAATATTGACTTTTTCATATCATAAACATAGTTGAGTTTAAA
The DNA here is from genome assembly GCA_037159825.1 of Tupiocoris notatus. Lineage (NCBI taxonomy): Eukaryota > Metazoa > Arthropoda > Insecta > Hemiptera > Miridae > Tupiocoris > Tupiocoris notatus. The sequence continues at coordinate 477,542 of JASJUZ010000178.1, forward strand.
TGTATAAAATGCAGGTAGGAACCAGCAACAGTTTTTTTTTCGTTATTACAATTTTATTTTATAAATTTATTTGAAAATCATTCCACTTGATAATGAAATGTAACATCTCAAGGAAGATTCCAAGTAGCTGAATCTCTTAAGCCCATGGTGTATTGTATAATCGCTGCTACTAAATTATTTCCAACAGTCTTTCCTCCGTTGAGGAGCCGGTTGATTGTTCACATCATTGCGCCATAAATATTGTAGGTACCTGCCTCGACGAGGTGGTCCAACGTTGGGAAGCGGCGTTTCACAGCTGAACTAATGGAACGTAATACTAGGACCAGGGACAAGTTGAGGTATCGCATCAGCGTCCGCCTGAGAATTCGACTCTGTTCGTCCGTCCCACCGACGTACAAAGCCAAGGAATGCATAATTCTGGAAATGAACACTTTTTTCATAAATTAAATAAATGCTGGTTTAAAAATTAGTGCGAAATTGGAGTGGGGATTACATGTACTTATTAGATAAGCATCACAAATATCTAACTCAACGCTTCGAATATAGTTGGCCGTGGCTCGGAAAATTTTCTTGTACCGAGTAACGTTCTTAATCTAGGTACTTAGCGTACAAAATTCATCTCACTGGTCACCAGCTGTTAGACGACGCAATCAAAACAACGAATTGAGAGTGCGAGATTTTTTTTCAAAAAAACTACAAACTTTGGCTCGACGCCATTTTGGCATCTTAAAGCGAAACCACCTAAATGGCCAGCGGCGCATTCCTTACTATAACTCGTTCAGCAATTGCCTTATCTATAGCTGCTAACTACTACCTACGTGGAAGAGGATCAGAAGAAAAATATTGTTTTTTATTCGCCCATTGTGCAATCGTAGAAGAAAAAATGCAATCAATATCAAATCGCCATAGCTTATAACATCAAATCCGAATATCTCCGTCTTTGAACATAAGTTCAAAACGAGTTGCTGTCAATTTATTTGCGAGTGCTCAAATTTTGCGATTGCTATGAAAATTACGGAAACTCCGCTTAAAGTGCCTGTCAATATGGCAAAATCCCAGTCCGTATAATAAACTCGAAGCTAAGACGGCAGTTGTGTACTTGGCTTTTTACAATCCGATCCGAGTGCAGTGTTATTTTAAGAATGTTCCTCCCTCTATTTCAAGCTCCCGTAAATCGAAAATCGGTCTGGCTACTCAACTAGTTCCAACTGTGACGTCACCTGCGTCATCAGTGGTGATGAAGTCGACGAGTAAAGAGTTACCGACGGTAAGTGGCCATGGCGCGAAATTTTCTTCGAACCAATAAAGCAAGGTTTCAGCAACCAGTTCATCAGGTTTCATTTGATCATAAAATAGTCGAGAAATATTAGCTCCAAAATTGTGAACATCTTTTGTTTTCAATTGCCTCTCACCACTCGCGATCCTACTGTTTTTAATTATTTAGAAAAAAATATATACGTATTTAAAAATTATTGGTCTAATTATGTAATTACTCACTTGTCTGGCCATGGGATAGCCATGAATTGTGACCACCATCTGGTGGCGATGTACGCGACGTAAAATCCTAATACAAAAGACAGCGGTATCATATTTATAATTGAATCACAGTAGGTGGCTATCCTTTCGAATAATCTGAAACATCAAGAGAGAAAAACATTTTTAGCATGTTTACCCATGAATGCTGCGAATATGCATATCTAGAGCCAGTAAATTAGAGCTAGACCAATTAATTATTATTATTAACTATATTATGGAGAGTGCTTGATACATAAAACATAAAGTTGAAATATTAGTTGTAGAAATTCTAGAAGTTATAGAAATTAGTTATAGTTCTGAAAATTCTTGCATATTTAGCTCATGCCTGTATTGTGTCGTTATTGAATTAAAATCCTCGTGAACTGCTGACTTGAGGTTGATTATAGAGCATCATGTGAACTAAAATTTAATTCCTATATCTCGTTGATGAAAGAAGACGAACATTCAGCCCCTTCTAATTCACGTGCCCTCGAGTATTTTTGATTACAGCTCCATCTTTTGCAAGGCTGTAATTTTGTCTCTTTCGATCTTCGTTGCTAATGATCTGCATTGTGTTGGATACTATCGGCATAGAAATGTATTTTTTATGAAGAAAGCAGCGTCTCGAGAAGCGTGCCTGCTGAATTGTCAATTTCTGATGCCATGAACATGCACTCCTCGAGAATCAGTCATTATGTGCTTAGGAGTGTGATAATGTGGGTACAGAGCATACAAGTCCGCCCGACCTGGGAGTAAATAAGTACTGTATAGCCACCGAAGAACACGAAACCTCGAACCCCAAACTTATTTTCTCTATTTAACAGCCCTGTATTTTACATAAAATTCAGATAATTTTCATTACTTTACCAGCACATTGCGGATTATAAACGATTTATTAGGCCGCGTGAAATGATATATTGTCTTTCGGGTGTCCGATTTTTAATTCTATTACGAGACTTTCCAATTACTCAATTTAGCAAATGTTCCCAGAAAGTTATGCATATGGCTCGTTCGAAAAAGATCCACTATAGAACCCAAATTTTCGTATGGGTTTTCGTTTGTAAATGTTTTCGACCCGAAAAAAATTTTTTTATTGTTTTTTTCATGAATTTGGTTTTCTGATGCATAAAACGGATTTTGTGTGTGTTTTCGGCCCGAAAATGCAGGTTAACAATCCGATTCATGCATCACAGGACCAAATCTAAAAAATCGCTGCAAATGTTTGTACAGTGGTTTATTACTCCTTGGCTTCAATTATGATTTCGGAAGATCATCTACTTTTGATAGTAACTATTTCTAACATTTTTTAACACTTACAATTAACAAGAGATTCGTAACTATGAAGGGCAAACACCGTAGCAACTCTGGTAATTTAAATTATATTTATTTTTCTTGGTTTTCATATTAAAAATTAAATTATTCGTCTAACGGTAAAGCATAAGAAAGTGTTTGGCGAACACTCAAACGAGTAGGTATAGAACGATTTTTATAGCTCCGAAACTTCTCGAATTACGTGGCGGACGGACAAATTGGTTGGTTTACTATCAATAATAAACCATTGTAATAGGCCATAAAATGTTGTAACCTCCCTACTCAAAAATTGATATTTTACGTTTCAAGGCATGTAAAATCCGAATATCCAATGAAAAAAATTCTGTTCGTCCGCCGTCAACACGCTAAATTCTTGACATTATCACCAAAAATCAATTTTGGCCAGACAATGACTGCTAAATCGCTACCTACCTCAATTTTAAGGGTATTTTTCGAGGTTTTAAGGGAGAGAATATTCGCATTTTTTAACCTTTTCCCGAAAGTGGTAACTGTAAAGACTCTCGAGTTATCACGGCTTTTTGACATGAGGGTATAGCTCGAGAATTTTTGAAGCCTCAACTCTCAAGCCTAACTTTGATATCGTTGCGCAGCCGGATGAGAGCAGAGAATAATGTTCAAAGTTGTCCTTAAACTGGCTCAAAAAATGAAAAACCATCAATACGCGATGTGAGGAGACATTATGGGTAATGTAATTCATAAATTTATTCACGCTGAATCGAATGACTGAATCGAATATTTAACAGTTCTTAAGTTATTGTTATGGAATTTTTTGAGTTTTAGAAAAATGAAAAATGAAGAAAAAAAATATATAACGGTGATATTACTCGAGTATTTATTACCTTATATAAAATCATTTCTACAAAGGTTTCTATTTTCGTTATATTATTTTTAACTGTCCCATCTAAAATATTCTTCTAAAATTTGCTCGTAAAGCCTTGCTGCATGACTGGAAAAGAAAGTTTTTTAATTCACGAACGCTTCATCAATACGTTCATGCTGGAAAATAATATTCTTATGATTGAATAAATAATGTTTTCTCAGCCGAGGGCCCTCTAATTGGGACGAAGACAACCAACGTCAGGAATAGAGAAGCTCGTTGATTGGCGTTTTACGAATAGGAAACGTGAACGTTGTCACGCTTCTTCACCTGAAAAATGAAGCTTTTTCACGACCGAATCGCATTTTAATTCCCAACGGTTAGAGCGATTCACGATTTTTCGAGTCATTTCAAATGCTCAATGAAGAAAAACACGGCACCAACAATAAGTTCACCTCACCCCTCAGCTATTTATTACTCAGGATAATATTACACGGATAAAAACAACCTCGCAATGCACTTACTCGTTTCGTTAAGCGTAATAAAGATAAGGAACATGTCTTGGAAAAAATGATACGAGGCAAAAGTGTCAATACAGCAGATACTAACTGCCATGGTTTGAAAAATTCCTATCGCGATAACAATTCCTGGACTTGAACTTGTCAAGTAGACGGGTCACGATAATCTCAAGGTGCATACATACACACTGCTGTCACGTCACTTCATACAAAAAAAAAAAAAAAAAAAAAAAAAAAAAAAAAAAAAAAAAAAAAAAAAAAAAAAAAAAAAAAAACTGCAAATGATTGTTCAGTGGTTTATTACTCCTTTGCTTCAATTATGATTTTAGAAAAATTATTTATCGTTCAATAATAGACCAATATTGAACACAGAGCCAAAATAGTTTTAAAAAAATGTTATATCCATTAGCTAAGCTATTTTCTCTTCAACTTTCACGATCTTCTTTCCGATATCGAAAGAAATCCAATAACATTTATTTATTGGATCATCCTTTTGTCGTTTCGGTAAAGTATTCCTCATTAATTCGAAGAAAGCCGTTAGTTAAACCTAACATCTGCTAATAATCACATCATTGCCTCGATTCAAGGGTCCCTTCGGAAAGTTGTTGATCACTCCAGTTGTTTTTAATCCGAACGAAGAATCAACAATCTGCTCGAGTGGCTCTTCGAAGATCCCGCCTTGAAAGCGGCAATTGTCGGTTAATGTGTATACACAGCGAGGAAGTATATACGAACGAATCACCGATCCAACTCTTTAGATTGGCCTATTCGACGATTGTCGTTTTTTCTATTTTTAGGACTGTTGTACGCAGACAATAGAGACTATCTACCTGAAATAGTACTGAATCTTGGAATTCAAAATAATATTGTATGACCTATACTCTGTACGGGAGGAAGGCGAGAAGATCAAGCTACTATAAACGAGCATTGTTTACGCTCAGATTAAAATTGTTAACGTTCGTCACTTTTTGCAATTTTGATTACTCATGATTTATATAACGAATAACTTATTTAGTCGAAAAAGGTCATTCTACTGCAAAATTTAAGGCTACAGAAATCGCGACCGATCCTCGATAGTTATTTAGTTGGGTAACCTATGTACTATTTGAAAAAAAGGAAGAAAATAAGGCACTCACAATAAAAGGTATTTTTTATCATTTGTCTTGATTTATTATTTTGTATGATAACATTAAATGGGGAAAAAATAAGGGAAAGAACTTGCAACTAGTGAGAAATTTACAGACATCAGTCTTCAGATTAATGAGGCGTCAACTGTTGGCAAGAACTCCGAAAAGATATTTTTTCCTTCGTTCAATCTCACTTTCCGTAATCCGAGAAACAGGCCTGTTAATAGGCCTGTTAAATTTGCCACGTCGAATTTGGCAGTCAAACAGTGGCGTTAAATTTCTTACCATCCAAGCCCATTTGAAAATTAATTTCATACGTTCGACCGTTTTTCTACCATCAACAGGATCACGTTTGCTTAGGCTTTTAATAAACGCACGTCAATTACCATTGGAAAATATTTTCATTTTCTCCCGTGCCACTAATTGGCCTAATTGCTATGCGAATTGGTCAAAGGTTCGAAATCCTTTTGTCGTTGATTGTTTTCATCGCTGTAAGTAAATTTTGGATATTCCCGGGTCTGTCTCGCGATTGTCGGAGTCGACGGCGGCGGTGGCAAGTCAAGAAAGAGAAGCTGCTAAAATAAGCCACCAGGTCTACCCCACCTACACATCATCACTTTTGGCTACCATTCGAATGTTTTGGCTTCTTCTTGTACGATCGAGAGCCCTAGAAAACAATACCGAACTCCAAACGAGCGGACTTGAGAGCCGACATTCGCCCACGTATACCGAATCTTGTTTTTTTTAACTTCGAATGTATCAGCAGAAGAGGATGATGGAATTCGATTGAATGCTTAATCAAGTTTCTGCCACTGGCGATAGTTCTTCTTTCTCTTTCATAAACTGTTAACAACTCAACTCCTTAACAGGTCAAGGTCCAACTGAACCTCAATTAGAAATGGTTCGAAAATAGCTCCCCAAATATTGGAGATGTTCAAAGGTGTCGCGATTGTGAATTAGACCGATGCCAGTGTAGGGACTTTGAGAGTAGTATAAGACATGAGATAGAATTGAAATGAAAATAGTTTTAACAATGAGTGATGTTAAAAACGTCTGTATAAACGTTTTGGACATTGTCGCAACGCTTTCGTACATAAAAATCATATTTATACTGAAGCTTGTTATGTTTCTTCCACAATGATAAGAGCCCTTCATTCAAAGAATTTCACTACAACAATGCCGTTTTGAAAAAACGTATTTTGCCCTATGAAATAAATTTTTCCTCGGTGGCCATGCAAATATAGGAATTAAATATGAAAATAAAATACAGTCAAATAGAATTTTAGTAACTGTGGTGATTAGATGCAAAGTCTTCGGTAAATATCCTGATTTTAATATTGTTTTAATTTAGAGGAAATGAGCTTGATTTGATAGAAACTCACGAATGGCTCGCAAAATCAGCCAAACTGAAGAACAGTTAAACTATGGACTTAGCAATAGTCTCTGATGATTCGGCGTTAAAAACTAAATGAAAACGACTGGAGCATTTTGTGAATGCAAAATCTGTACCTATGGCATAGGATTAGACATTACGATTTGAAAATAATAATGAATCTAGAATCTCAACATTTTAATCAATTACATGGTTTTTTACCGTTTGTGTTCAGGGCTGAGAAAGTTCCTGTACAAAGCGCTGAGAAGTCCGAAGGCGACGAGGAAAAGGGCTAGTTCTTGGTAGATAAGTTTGTATAGCGAGCCTCGCCACATGAACAGAAGACGAGTGAAGCCTCCGCTCGTCGACGACGCAACCTCATATTGGTAGCTGACCGTCATCTTTTACAAGTAATCAACACCAGAATTTCGAAGTCCACAATAAAATTCGACAAGTCCATAATCACTTCGCGCCTGATGTCGATAGATTTTCCGTGTGCGATTTCAAATGTACTTAAGCGGACAGACTTTTTCTCGGGGCTGCCATTAGACGGCGGAAGATCGATCGATTTTATGGTTCCTGAACATCTTGAGGGTGCTATTTTGAATGTGATTTGATTTAAGAAAGGTTTTTGAGGAAAAAAGAGAAGGGGCTACTAATTTAGGGTACTATGTAACGGTATTATTTTAATTAATACCGTAAAATAGAAGGGTAGAACATTTCGTTCTCATATTTTTGCTCTATTTTATAGCTTAAATTAATACTAACAGAATTATTATCCAACGTTCGGACTCAATTCGACTGTACTCAAAGTTCAGACGAAGGCGTTCTTCTCAAGTACTGATTGATTTATAGGAAAACCCGAAAATACCAAAAGTGAAGAAATTATAAATGCACGATTCAAACAGGAAAATTAAGCTTTTCTTCAAACGACATAACAAAACATTTTGAGTCCAAAAGCTTTTTTATGCGACCACAGAAAGTTTGTGGAAATAGCACTGACACTTTAGAGCCAAAGAAAATAGTGGGAGTGGTGAGATTTTTTTTTAAATTCATTCGCAATACTTCGATTCACGTTGACTACATGAAATTAATTATACTAAACTCAATGCTCAAACTAAAATAAACAATTTGTCAAAAAACCTCCCAAAAATCTTCTTTTTTTCAGAACGTTTCTTTTTTTCAAATTAAAATATTCACTTTTAAAACACTTAAAAAATAATAAAAAATAAAAATATTGTAAAAACTTTTGAAAAAAAAAAAAAAAGTTTTGACAACATAAGTAAATTACATAGGATGAAATAATACTATTGCATAGTAACATTGGACAATTGGCTATTAAATTTACCGGATGGCACAGGAAAAATGGATTAGTTGATTTTCTACACACCATCTAAAACAAACTGCCCGACTCTGGGAAAATTGTGCGGTTCCTAATTAGCGATCAATATCATTCGTGATTATTTGAAGGAGAGACACATTTCCAAAATGAACATTTTACACTCCTAAGCTACCAGCTATGATGATCTATGTTGGCCGTTTGAACCGTTCGAATGTTGAGACACATCGCTCGATGACTGGTGGCAGAGTTGGCTTACTCTTGCCAATGCTCAGCCTCCCCTCCTTCGTATTATGTCCCACCACTCATAGAACGCGGAAATGTCACACCGACAAAAATGTCTGAAACGAAACTATTCCATAAGAGGAGTGCCGGCTTATTTCGAGTACCTGCAACTTTTTCTTCTCATTTTAATAACAATTATGTATTACCTTGACGTTTCCATGAATTAGGTGTGGAGTGAGGATGAGTGGTAAGCAGAATAAAAATAGGGTAGTAAGTAAAAAGTAGAGTTCAAGTTTTCCAGCACGGTTTAGCGAGCATATTTTCGAAGAGTGTTATAGAGATATTTGGATAATATTATAACGAACATAGAAAGATGTTAATCGCTCATAAATGCTCTAGTAGTATCATAATTACATAGATAAGTATATAAATATTGGTAAGCATTTTTTATTAAAAAGAGACCGCTATAGAGGTCCGGTAAATTACGTAGATTCCAAAACCCCACATGCCCCTTTACATAGGGTTTTGATGGTTTTCAATTTTTGGGCCAGTTGAGAGTAATATTTTTTTCGTACTGGGTTGGTGAGGGGGAGAAGAACTAGGCGACTTGTTCTCCGATTTTTTATTTACTGGCCGAGTACTTTCGCCCCTTCGGGCATCCTCAGGGCGATGTGGAACCATAGGTTACCACAGCCCCATAGGTAACCTATGGTTCCACATCGCCCTGAGGATGCCCGAAGGGGCGAAAGTACTCGGCCAGTAAATAAAAAATCGGAGAACAAGTCGCCTAGTTCTTCTCCCCCTCACCAACCCAGTACGATGAGAGATGCGACGACTCAACCAAGAAGTAATATTTTTTGAACACTCCCCCCTGCTCCAATTGGTCTGGCCGACGACATTACTTTGGCCGAAAAAAAATTTCCGCTAAAAAATAAGTACCTAATTTATTAATTTACACCTTCTACAACACAAAATCAATTATTTTCGTATTTTATTTTAGTTGTATTTTATTTTAGTTCAAAATACTATTGAGCAATTGAAAAGTTTTTGATTTACTTAGTATTTGAGAATATAAATTACGATTTTATAAGCATTATTATGAGACGAACCGATGCTGAATCTGCTGTCAATGCTGAATCAGCCGATGTATGAAAAAAAAAGTATGTTATAACGAAGAAACTAATTGTAGAAAAATTGCTATCATGATAGTTACGTCTACTAAGTAATTAATAAAAACCGAGAATTAAAAATTTCTAAAAGTCCTAAAATTATTCACGAGGATCTACGATGTCCAAAAAATTTAAATTCGACCGAAACGCTGGGTCACCGGAGGGAAATAAATCGTTACGTGCGCCTTCATATGAAATACAGCAGTACCCGCAATACATAGCTGCAGTTGCTGGCGTTGCCTATACCGATGACTAAGGCGTCGAGCGGACGCCGGATAGGATTTTCCGATTGTACGGTATTGCGATCGATACTTCCTCAGGCTCAAATATAAATAGAGCATTTTTACTCGGTATTTTCAAGGAATATAACGGAATAATTCTTCTCAAATGGTGAAGTTTGCACAGAGTTTAGCGACAGCCTTGCAATTTGGCCAACGGGCGACCTCAAAGCTTAGTAAGGGTTGTTACGAATTCGATATAATTAGGTATTACAATCATGTTCTATGATTGTTTGGTTCGTTTTCCAAGGCGAATTGACCGAGTCGGCAAAAATCACAAGAGACATTGGTTGCGGAAAATTTTACACTAATTCGAAATGGACAACAATGAGAGGAAAAATTGAGGATCATCAAAGCTTCAAAAAATATGCTAAATACCGAACAAAACTGATCTATGAAAAAAAAAAAATTATAACGAAGAAACTAAATGTAGAAAAATTACAATTACATATGATAGGTTTTTTCTGCCTCTAGCCACCAAATAATTACTAAAAACCAATAATTACAAATTTCTAAAAGCCTTAAAAATATTCAAGAGGATCCACGTTGTCCAATAAATTAAATTCGACCGAAACGCTCGGTCAGCGGAGGGAAATAAATCGTTACGTGCGCCTTCATACGAAATACCGCAGTACCCGCAATACATAGCTGCTATTGCTGGCGTTGCCTATACCGATGACTAAGGCGTCGAGCGGACGCCGGATAGGATTTTCCGATTGTTCGGTATCGCGATCGATACTTCCTCAGGCTCAAATATAAATCGAGCATTTTTACTCGGTATTTTCAGGGATATTGCGGAATTATTCTTCTCAAGAGTTTCGATATTATTAGGATGAAGTTTGAACAGAGTAGATAAATTGCTATTGTGATAGGTTTTTCTACCTCTAGCCACCAAATAATTAATAAACTAACGCTGCAAATGATTGTACAGTGGTTTATTATTATTTCGCTTCAATATTGATTTAAGAAAACTATCCATTTTTTGTCATTTTAAATATTCCGAACATTTGTGAACGTTCTCACCGAAAAACAGATGATGGAAAACTCAGTAGCAACTATTGTAATTTTAATCGTTTTTCTTTTTCTTAATTAATTCCTAATTAATTAATTAATTAATTCCTAATTATTTCGTTCCTAATTAAAAGCTAAACTTACTGCCTAACGATACAGCTGGAGAGAGTGTATGACGACCATTCCAATGAGTATAGAACGATTTTTATAGCTCCAAGAACTCTCGAGTTATACCCACATGTCAAATTTCTAAAAATCTCCCAAATTCGGCACAAAAGCTGCGATAACTCGAGAATCAATAAAGCTATCGACCCGGCGATGGTCTCATTCGATTCAGCGTCCAAAAATCTATAGAATTTGATACTACGTACACATTTTTCTGAAAAACTTTGGAAAATATGAATTTTCTCCCCCTCAGTTTTGATTTATAATCATTTTTTTGCAGCGTTTTTTTATTGGATATTCGGATTCTACATGCCTTGAAACGTAAAACATCAAATTTTGAGGGGGGTTAGAAAATTTTTTTTCTTGGGCGATTACAATGGTTTATTATTGAATAATAAACCAAAAGTAAAGGACATTGTTAGCTGAGTCAAATAACATAAAATTTATAGACATCTGACGTAAAAACGTCAATATCAATAATTTTTTCCCACTTTTTTTTCAACGGTGATTTTTTTTTAACTTCATCAGTGAAGAACGTTAGAAATGAAAAAATAGTGTTTCGAAAATAAAATATCTGAATCTTCACGATTAAGTATTTTAAAAGTCAATTTTTAAATTATTTGAATTCTATCAGATTATTTTTGTTTCTTTTAATTTTAAGTATGGTTATAGATAAGAAACATTTTATCGAGAAAAAATTATAATTAATTGTAAGTAATGAAATTCCGCTGCCAAAGGTTAGTGAAAAGCTATCTAACTAGTGTTAGTCTTTATACCAGTGACTTCATACCGTGCGGGTTAGTATCGGATCGAGCCCACCTGTGTTCAAGTCACCTTGCAGCAACGGTACAGACCATGCAGTCTATTAGGATTTTTACGAACTAATATTCAGACAAATTACTCACAACTCACGCTTCTAGTAGCGCTCAAGAGAACTAACTAATAAATAGGAGATAGTTGCGGTAAACGCTATTGGACCCAATAGAAAGTGGCAACACTGCTTTCGTTTATTGCAATCGCAACACTGCGTCGGTTTTTGAACGCTTGATGGTGCTTGAAGTTGATAGTTGTCTGTTATATTCAGTATTCGACTCGATTCTAATCAAATCTCAGTCGAAATTTAGAAATTTGTTCGTCTAGTGTGAAAATATCCCAGCTCGCTTTCAATGTAGCACGTATCAGAGCAATGATCCGTTAACCGGTTCTTGATTCGCTTAAGTAGCTCGACGGAAGTGTGGCATGAAGTCGAAGTGATCCAGGCTTCTACGGGCGAGCTGAACAGCCCAAGTCAGCAGGGCGTTCGTCTACGAGATGAATCCGCCTATAAAAATGGAGAGTGCCATACCGTCTGCGGCTAGCCCTTCGGGTAAGTGGAATAAATTTCCTTAAATAACTGTATTTGCCCCGCCTGAAGGCCACTCATGAGTTGATCGAATTGGAAGTTGGTACTTCTTACAGAATGCCAAAACTTAGCCTGAACCTCCACTGGAAGCGTTTTGATGCGACGCGATGAGAGGCGCGACGACAAGCGGCGAGGCAGGCGTTACGAGGCGACGGAGGGTCCTCCATTGGAGGCGTTTAGCCGCGCGTAATCTTCATATTATTTATGTTGAGCAACTTGAGCCCAAAGTTTTCTTTGTACGTCCCGATGGTGGTACCTCGACTCTCTCATGTCCCACAATGACCTACGTTCTCTTACTGCCTCAATCAAAATTTCCTCATCCATTTTTGGCGAGGAAAAGAAAAAAAAACGTCGATAGAGACAAAAAGAAAAAAAACGTCCACAGAGACAAAAAGAAATAAAACTGAGTCGATAGAGACAACTACTGCAAAAATGTGAGAAGAGGATTGAACAGGAATTGCGAACAGGAACAGTGAACATCGATTGCTAGGTGCGCACCGAAAGGATGGTGGTGACGGGAGAGCGGGGGGCTCATCGCGCGTAAACGAGCGACGGATCCCATCGAAATGGGATCCGTCGCCCGTCGCTCCGTTTCGCGCCAAACTGACGCTTCAAATCGCGAGCAGTGGAGGACTCCCAATTCACTTCTTTACGATGGGATCTGTCGCTCGAAACGGACGTAATCGCGTCGTCGCTTCATCGCGTCAAAACGCTTCCAGTGGAGGTCCACCCTTATACATATTAGGTTTCCAGGAAATTGGCCATTGAAACCATTGTTTCTACATTGCCCTAAAAATGCCCAAATGGGTGAACGTACCTACCCGATGATATAAAAAACCGCTAAAAGATAGTACAGTAATAATTTACGAAGACCGCCCGTTTGATAATAATGATAATAATAACTATTCCGAACGTTTCCACCAAAAAACAGATTATTAACTATAAGGGAAGACTCCGTGAAAACTATGGTAATTTTAATCATTTTTCTTTTCCTTAGTGTTCAAGCTAAAAGCTAAATAATTCGCCTAACGTTACAGCTGAAGAGAGTGTTTGATGACCATTCCTACGAGTTTAGAACGATTTTTATAGCTTCAAAAGTTCTCGAGTTCCATCGGCTCATCATGCCAAATTTCTGAAAATCTCGCAAATTCTACTCGAAAACTGCGATAACTCGAGAAAGATTAAAGCTATTGACCCAGCGATGGTCTCATTCGATTCAGCGATATCAAATACACTTTTTCTGAAAAGCGTTGGAAAATACGAATTTTCTCCCCCTCAAAACCCCCAACAATACCCTTAAAATAGATGGAGACCATTGTCAGGCCAAGATTAATTTTTGGTGAAAAATTTCTAGAATTTAGCTTTTTTTGTTTTGTCAGAAAAGTATTGACTGTGACAGACAGAATTTCTTTTATTGGATATTCTGAATTCTACATCATTGAAACGTACAATATCAAATTTTGAGGGGCTTGGAAATTTTTCCTTTAATCTTTACAATGGGGAGCAAGAGCCTCGTTTCTCCCCCAATTGCAAATATCTTGCACCTGAAAAGATTTCTTGATACAGCTACAGTTTTGGATCGAATTTCTCCCTAATGTTCTTGTGATCATTGAGAGACATTCCAGAATCCTGGTGACGATCGAAATTTTCCCTGTGTTATAGTTACGCCAGTTTTCGGCCTCAAAGAGAAGAACAAAGAATGGCAAAGGGAAATGCTCATGGAAAAACTTAGATCTAAAGCTAGCCAGTACAAGTCGTTCTATGAAACGTCAAAAATCCTACGAATGACCATGCTTGTGAGTACAATTTTTTTAAAAAGTTTTCTCTAGGATATTCTCTAACTAAGAACACCTACTTACTGTTTTGCTGTTGAAAATTTTCCAGGAAAAGCGATATCCAATTGATGCTATGGAACGAGCTCATTTACAAAAATGTTTGGACATGCTTCAGCAGAATATCAAAGTGACTACATTGCAAGCTATGATCGAACGTCTTGAAAGTGTTTCTCGTCAATTAGGGTGAGCATTCCATCGTCGTCTTGCGTGATTGTGTTTTCCATCGCTGTGCTGTTTTGTCATGTATTCAAATATTTTCAGACTAAAGTTCGTTACTGGACCATCGGGCATGGATCTGTTTATTTCGTCCGACATGTTCTATTTGGAAGTGAATCTCGAAGTGAGCGGCGGTGTGAAGGATGTCAAAATTCATCATGAAGGACAAGGAGGACAACAGGTGGTTAAATCCTCATAATTAGCGTTAGCCAAAGTGTTACACTACTTATTGGGGTTATTTTATCTCACAGACTCATAATTTTCTGCGTTTTTTACCCTTCTATACCCGTATTTGAACTGAAGCTGGGTCACCGTGGAGCCATTTTCGATGGCTGTTTGTTCGCGGGTAGTTAGTATAATATTATTGAGAACTCAACAATTTATAACAATCATTGCACTTCCAGAGTTGTGAAGAACTGGTGTCCTGCTTGAGCCAAAGGGACTTTGCCGATTTCACCGCTCAACTGGAAGGCCTTGCTTCCATCTACCAACTGAACGCCGATAAGAAAGTAATTGCGAATAATTCATGATTCTGCTCCCATCCCTCGTTCAATGGTTTTGCCCTGAAACTTTCTCCTTTTGCCAATCTATTTTTTTTTTTTTTTTTTTTTTTTTTTTCAAGTTTTGATTGACATTTGTGTTGGTTTTTAATCCAGGTAAAATGCAAAGCGTTCGCTGCTCTCACGTCATTAGAAATTGACTTGACCGAGCTGGGCTGCCTTCGATATTCAAAAGACCCTCTAGATCAAGTTCGACATTCGCCCGTTGGACACTTGGAGAAAAGGAGAGGAGGTATACAAACCAAACTCTGCAGTATTTACATTTCTATAAGACACGGATCACTGTTTACCGTATCTGATTTTCGAATTCTTCTGTATTAGGACATCCAATGAAGCTGACGTATTTCGTATCCCCTTACGACCTGATCGACCCGGTGACGAGAAATCGCCCTTTGAAATCGCTTCCTAGTGAAGGCTCTCTCAAAGTCGGAACGTTTGTTTCCGTTTGTATGGAAAGCTCGTCGGCCAATAAACTGCAAATTCAACCATTGGTATCTATCAGCCGTGGATCTGATGGTACAAGGTGAATAAACCTACTGAAAACCACTACTTAACCTTGGGCAATTTTATTTATATTCACAAAGTTTCATTTTAGACGAGAGAATTTATTTTCATCATTTTATCTATTGATACTTTCTCACATCTTTACATTCGAGCTGACCGGTTCTTGACCTGTAAGGTTAGACGATTGATGTATTGTTAATTATCTCATCATCGTACTTATTTTGTTTCAGCTGGCCAGTGTATGCACCCATTGGGTCCAATAATAGCATCACTGTTGCTGGAAGTTTTGTACTGACCCTTTGCAAACCGATGCCTATTTGCATCTCAATCATCAATAGCATTACTGCTGTAACGCAAGTGAGTCATATTGTGCTGTTAGTTTGTTTTTCCTCCTCTATATGTTATACATTTTCACGCCCTATTTTTTCAGGCTCCATGCGCCGATTTGACCACAACCTATCCTCTTCTAGGCTTAATTTGTCAGAATGCAGCCAACGCTCAAGAAATCAATTCTAGCAAAGGTCTATTCGTTGTAAGTAATTTTTGGACTCTTACTAGTCAACGTTTTATTCCCTGCTATGGACAAAGAAAATTGCATAATATTGGTTAAGTTTTGGCACCGGCGAAGCGACTAACGAATGTTTACTTTTTGTGCTTTAGAACGTCGATAACCAACACCACTGCTACCTGATGACTGAATCTCGAGGTCTTGAAGGTGTAATAGTTTCGTCAATACCATTCACTCACCCATCTCATGTACCTGAAATTATCACCCATCTTAGAAGACAAGCAATGTTCAATTGTGTTATAGCCAGCTGTGTTCGCCCTCACACTAAGCACGGTAAGGCCTTTAATTGAAGTTACTACTACTTTTCCAAAAACCATACAGAAACTTTTGAGGAGTCTGCCTTCTACAGTTCTGGTTCCATTCCCTGTTTGAAAATTAGGTCAATGGGGAAAAAGGTTCCTAATGAACTAAAATGGCATTCTCCATTTTCCAGTCGATTTTGAGAAACTAACCATGGTCGAGGTGACACCTCTCAATTGGAGACAGCTGTCTATCTCTTTGGAACATCCATTGGAAGAGAGCATGGCCTCTGTCGAACTGGATCTTTCCGACCCTGACCGAATAGAAGTGAAAATGCACACTAGTTCTGGCAGTACGGGACAATATTCGGAAATCGCCTCCAAAGTTTTCCAAAGGTTTGCCGCTATTGTAAAAGTCTTACTTTAATTTGTTATGTGGTAAAGGAATACCCTTTCACGCATTCAGAGTGGACGTTTCGGATCCGGGACGGCAAAAATTTGCTTGCCATACGGCCGTCCCAGATCCGAGCCACCTTATATATATATTTTTTTTTTAAACGCTCATACGACGTTTCTGCACCAATTATCAACTTCTTGGGGGGGGGGGGGGGCTGGAAGGTTGTCTGAAGTGTAAACGTATCCTCAGTTGTGATTTTCACAGTAAAAATATTAGGAGATGATTGGGTTTAAAGTTAACCAGTATTTAATGCAGGCATAAGTGCATCTTACGTCAGCGGAATCAAATTTGGAGTATTTTTCTTTACTCTATAGTAATTTTATTCTATAGTAATGTAGTATTTTCCATAGTAATTCTATTGGATAGTCTCCATTACTAAAATATGTCCATTTGGCCCTGAAGTTGTAATCATCTGTGGGTTTTTCTAGATGCCTGTCAATCCCAGTTACAATGCGCACATTGATAAAACAGTGGAGCGCCACTAGCCAGCAGCAGGCGAATCGCCACTTGTTCAACGGAAGCGGTGGCGCTAGCGGTAATGGAGGTAGTGGTGGAGACCAATCTGGAAATGGAGGAGCCAGCAGCAGCGATCCAGGACCTCCTGATTTACTTGACCCTGATGTCGACGGAAGCGAAGGAGGCGGTGATCTCGGAAGTACGGGAGGCGGTAATGGCTCTGGAAGTACGGGAATGATTCCAGGCTACGGGGAGATGCTCAGTGATAGCCAGAATCCGCCGATTACTCAGCCATTGCCCGATCCTGTGTTCGATGCAACTGCGTTTAGCAACAGCCCGCTCGACCCTGACCTGTCAATAGGTCAGTCATTCGAATTGAACAGTTATTTCCAAAGCTGACACTCAATTTGACTTTATTGGCTCTTTCATACTCAAACAACGTTTTTGATAGTCGTTTATCCGATTCGTCTGTTTCTTACTGACTTATCAAGACTGATGGCATAAGAATTCTCTCGATTACTTGATATATATTTTTTTTTTTAAACCGTCAAGTACATTTTGCGTTTATTCACACTTACTTAAGTCTCATATTTTTAGGTTGTCTTGTTTTCTCTTTCGTTTTACAAAATAAACTTGTCATTGTTTGATTCATCTTTTCATTTAGCTTGAGTATTGGCTTACTCTAACTTTCAACGTGCTGTACTATACTTGAATGTCAAGGTTAATAATTAACCAACTAATTATTAGTCGAGGATATTCAATGTGGAACTTTTTTAAAGAAAAATGTGCAGTTTTTACGCTTTTTATGATCTCTGAAAAACAATCTAGTAGAGAGGAAGATGAGGAATGAATAATTTAATGAAAACAGGGATTCATTATAGTCGCATTCATTCAATTTATGACCTCCTTTAAAGATTTGTAGTTGCCGCCGTTGATTTTCAAGAGGTAAGGTAAGAAACTAAATCAAGGCACGAGAAAATTAGTGTTGGTTGTTCATAGGTAATTTTAATGGAAAGGATAAAAATCTCTGCGGAGATTTGCTTAAATAAGACATCAATGAAGTTGTCCCTAGCCTTATTAAAATGTTATCGTTCCAGCATTTTCCTCCTTATTTATGCATTTTCCTCCGTATTAACGCCATCTTCACAGAATAAATGCATTACCGTTTTTTGAAATTCGCCCGACAATGCCAATAACGCTCAGGATTCAATTCATGTTCACTAACATGCCTAACTGCTTAACGTCGCATTAACCGTTCATTATTCTTAAAGTATAATTTTCATGCATAACCGATTGAAACGCTTTGCTTTTTCGAACTAATACATCGACAATTGAAGCTGAGATGTGCCACTACGAAGAGAATAGTTTAAATCTTAACCCCGTGTACATGCTCGTGTGTTCTCAAAATTAATGTGAAAACGCCCGGAAATTCGCTATTGAAAGAAGGAAGATTGATGTTACTTGAAAGAAGACCCTGTAATCCCTGTAAGTAATCTCTAATTCGATACATTGTTTTCTTGTTAGATGGACTTTGGTGGTGGCACATCGACGCATGGTTGGCATTGCTTAAACATTCATTAATATATACTGATCTTGCATTTCAATAAATCTTCTTCCCATTAAACAAACCTCACGAGATCGCTTTATACGCCTAAATTAGTGCAAGTCGGTTTATAGGCTTTTCAACTTTTTTTTGGTGGGAAATAATAGGGAGGAAGCTGGTGAGTTTTGATTGCTTCAATAGACTAGCTGTACAAACAGTGTATGACAGTCGTGGCCTCAATACCCAAACAAATATCTATCGTTTATGACCTAGCTAAACTGTCAAGCGCTTATAGGGGAATGCGCTGTACTACAAAAATGACCCAACAAGAAATTGACTCAGATCGAAAGACCCACACGTTTTGCAGGCTGATTGATGGAGAGATTTGAGATCTTTGAATGACCCAAAAATGTTGACGATCTCCTGGTCAGTGCCTAGTGATCTAACTTCTTCAAATTTCACAATGTATTATGTGCAATTCTATTAGATATCACTGCTGTGAAGCGTAACACTTTGCCCGATTCAACTTGCCTGTGAAATTGAATTTATGCTGCTTACCCAGTCCTACCTTGCACTCGAGAAAGTGAAAGTGTAAAAACTAATAAAATTCCTCTGTTCTCTTTTCAGGAATCTCATTCGTTGACTTGCCTGGTAAGAGCGGTGCTTCAGGAGGGCATCTTGATTCTCCGTCCAAATCGAAAAAAAGGAAAAAGAAAGCGAGTGATGGCTGGTTGGGCAACAGCCCAAAACGGAAAGCGATCAGCGATGACATAGGTGACAGTTCCAGCGATGAAGAGACTACATCTCTGGGAACTCCATCTTCACGAGAAGCAGGCGACATTCGTGGTGGAACACCGACATCTGCTACGTCTGGTCTGGATTTTCCTACAATGGCAGACTTGGAGAATTCAGGGTTGACCAGCAGTGAAAAAACGTCCGACAATGAGTTGGAGGAAGTGATGCTGGCAGCAACTGGCGAAATGATGGATGATTCGGAAGATCCCTTCAAAGCGAACAAAATTAAAAATAAAAAACCAGAAAAAGAAAGGACAGCTAATGACATTTTGATGGATTTGGAAAATAAGAATCTTGTGCCACCTTCGGTGTCGATCACTCCGATCACAGGATCGAATTTTGGTTCGGTCCTGTCTGGGATGGGTTTGGATCGTAGGCCTGGCATCGAGATCATACCCATAACATCAAGTCCTCCTGCTCCTGTTCCAACATCCATAACCATAACACCAATACCGAAATCCTTGACGGATGAACGATCAAAGGATCGAAAGAAAAGTCGTGATGGTGAAAAATCTGGCAGCAAATCCAGCAGTAGTGGGAGCAGCGATAAGAAACGAAAGAGAAAAAGAGAGGAATCGCCAATGGGGCCTCCTGGAAAAATTCCGCCAAAAAACGATCCACTGTCGAAACGAGTGACTGTGTCGATTGAGCCTGCCGAGTCGTCACCCTCGTCACCTGTTTCGGCAATACGAAAATTCGCCTCGTCTCCCACTGGCGGCAACTCGAGCACCAGCCCCCTCTCAATCATCCCAACGAAGGGTAGCCCCGGCTCATCATCGAAGAGCTCGAAAAGTTCACACCAGTCTCCAAAACACTCTCCTGCGTATTCGCCCAAGAGCGGTTTGATTTCAAGTCCTAAAACTAGTTCTTCTGTTGGGTCGCCAAAGCCGACTGGTAATAACAGCAACACATCTGTTGGAAAGCCAAGCCTAGCAACATTAAAAACAGCAGTGTCCAGTCCCAGTAAAGAGAAATCATCAAAATCGTCATCGTCCTCGTCTTCAAAAAGCTCCTCAAGTAGCAGCAGTAGTTCGGACAAATCTGGTCGCAAAAGTCCAAAAATGAAGTCTTCGTCTTCGAATAGTTCGTCATCAGTCAAAACTTCTTCCCGTTCTTCAACTTCATCTCCTAGTGGAGGTAGCGGACCTCCCTCAGGAAGCGGTGAGGGTGGAGGAGGTGGAGGCGGAGCTGATTCAGCGCAAATTGGAGGCGCCGGAGCGCCAGCGCCCTCGGGTGGCAGCGATTCGGGTAAGGCCTCCAGCTTGAACAGTAGCTCGTCAAGCTCCAGAAACCGCAAGGGCTCCTTGTCCGATATTGTTGATAAACTGAAATCCGCGCAAGCACCGGGCGAACTTTCAGTCTCACCTCAAAAGGACTTGAAGAAGGAACGGGACAAGAAAGCGGTTTCTGGAACCACAACAATAACTGATACTAAAACTTCTTCCTCGACTCCTCCGTCAACTCCAGGCTCTACCACCCAAAATGCAGTCAAGATTGACGGCAAAACTGGGGAATACATGGTCAAGCCATCATCAGACGGAATCAAACTTACAATAAACAAGACAAAAACTAAAGACAAAGTGAAAGAGCGGACTCATTCCGGCCTGAAACCTGGCGTCACTGCTGGTCCGCTGTCAAAAAAGACAACATCTGCCTCTGGATCCTCCAAATCCAATGTATCAGTCTTGTCCGGAAGTGGTTTACACAAAAAGAAACCTGAGCTGGCTAGTTCTTCGTCGCTGTCCAAAATATTAAAAGACAAAATTCTCAAAGGTTCTCCTGTATCATCAGCTTTTCTAGCGGGTCTAAAAGATAAGTCAAATCCGGCAACAACCATCACCAGTGTGTCGTCCTCAGCTTCCTCGGCAGCCAAAAAAGAAAGCCCCATCTTCACAATTCTTGATTCCGGTTTAGTAAAAGCTTTGGACACAAAATTTCAAATACCAAAACTGTCAGCTCGGACGAATCAGCTGTTGGCCACGGGTAGTGATAAGACCAAACCTCTGGCTCTAATCAGGGTTCCGGAGGAAAATCCTCCTCCGTCTCCATCCTCATCTGTTTCTGTCCATATTGTTCCGTCGCTTGGGTTGTCGCCTCGACAGTCCCCCAGCATTTCCGAAGACGATCTCATGGACGAGGCTCTGGTTGGAGGCAAATAGCTAACGGATTCTGTCCCTTTGGGAAAGGAGACACGCAATACTTCCCTATATTATTATTCCTTCAACGATGCTACTGTATGCTTATGAAAATATATATTCAATTATTATTTTTTTAATCAAGTCTTCTCCTTTACCTTTAAATGTATTTTCGGCTGTACAAATTAGCCACTCCCTTCCCACATTAGGGGCTGAAGGTTGAATTGACTGGTGGAAAGCGAGCTGTTTCACTCAGTCCTCCAGAAGCTACACAACGCATTATACCTAGTCCAGCTCTCTACTTCCAGAGTTGTCAGACTTGTTTCACGATAAGGAAGAAACAACCAAGAATAAAAATTGAATAATGTTTGGTTCAAACATACTAATAACCAAGAGATAGTAAAGGGTTCACAACAGAAACGTACAAGAGGAAAGTTCACAATCAACAAGAGGAAAAGTACTAATTGCCTTTGCTTGATCTTACTTGATTGGCAATGTCAACCATCAAGGGTTAGATCTAAGTTAGTGATTCAAATAATTGGCTACTGACGGCGGCTCAAGTTAACCTCTATATCCTCAATGCTAGCAGGCCTTGTAGGAGTATTTATTTTTTCGTTGGAATCGAAACGAGGTTGAACATCCATCACGAGTTTATCCTCCCCATTTGATCTCAATGTTGTTCCGTGTTCAATCCTCCATTTGACAAGTCAAGGGTTAAATATCAAGTCAACTACCGTTATCGATTTATTATCGGCATAAACATAGGAATATCAAACTGTAAAAAGACCGCAGGTAACGATTGATAAGCGAATAAACTCTTCTTTCATAAAGCAAAAGCACAGTTCAATTTGGAGTTCGGCTTTTGCAGGTGGATAAAATAGTATCAGTCTGTTTGAATAAACTTATCATGATGCGAACATTGTTTTATTCATTGAGCACGTCGGACAGCGATCCTGAAACAAAATTATTCAACCCTTTTCATTCTCAAACAAAAGCGAGCACCAACATAGCTGGATGAGGGCTAAAAAATATTCATCATACGCAAATACACTTACCGCGCCTAACGCTAAGCAATCCGAGTGGAACATGTGGCTACAATGGAATATGGTGATGCCTCGAGAATCCGTCCCTCCTGGATACGATAAAAATGACAACGAAAGAATTAAATACAATAGATAAATTTAGATAAGAGAACCATAAGAGATATCAGAAAACATTTTCACCTTTGGAGCTCTGTAGTAATATCTTTTCTTGGCAGCCCAAACATAGATGATCTCCTGTAAAAATGCATGCGTACAATATAGTCAACTGCTACTGCATATTCACGTCTTAGGACACGTTAAAACTATGTACGTTCATTAGCACAGGGAGTTATTGTTACTCCTAGGAGAAACTATTATCTGGAAAAATTGCTACTTACTTCCAACAGCGAATCCCCGTTGTCGTGTGGTGATGAGCCGTTCATGAAGATCAAAGTAATCGGACGACATTATGTTGTTGCAGCCCTCTTGGATGCTAACCTGAAAAAATCAGAAATGTTAATACCATCTTAAGTCAGAGCAAACGGCAGGTAACCGAAAGGTGTATCTGAGTAATGTAATTACCTGAAGGCTGTAGTCTTGCATCATTTTAGCGAGTGCTTCCTTCAACATTGGTATCTCCTTACTGAAATTTAACCGTTCCACTAAAATCCTTGGATCAACGTAGGTCCCTATTCGCTTTAGCAGTGTTGTGATGTAATCTGAAAATAATTTAATCGAATCTTTAGATATTCCATTGAGAGTAAAAGCAGCAAAGATGATCCTACCTTAAAAATGAAGGAACATTATAAAAAAGATTCTTACGAGGTTTGTCCAAGGAGTAGTTGATGAGGTCTTCCCACAAATCCGTATCATCGTGTTCCTTGCAAAATTCCACCGCTCGATCGAAATCTTTGATCTCATTGAGAATTAGGATAAGAGCTTCCCTGGTGTTACCCATAAGGCCTGGAATTGAATTATTCACAATTGTTGTAGGACGATATTATGAACAGAGAGAAATTTCTTCGACTGTGTTGATGACGACTTCAGGCATTTTAGCTAAATAACGTTACAATGGAGCGAAAAGGCTGTCAAAAACAAGTTATAGTGAAAAGTACATTTATTCTAGGCCATTATTTGCATATCAACGAAAATTTAAAACCTGCCAGTTTTGGGCACCCAGATAACAATATTTAAAAAACGAAGTATTTAAAGTAATAAATAAAATATATAATTTAACAATTTATAACATTCTTAATTATTAAAATTGAAATCAAAGCACGTGAGGCCAAATTACCTAAAAGATAAACCCTTTCCTCGTGAAACTTCCGTTGTTGGCAAATCTCCAATACTTCTACGATCGAGTATTTACTGCTTTTCCTCAACAACCCTAATAGTTTATCTTTAGAAAAATCGGCGTACAATCTGATCAAATCCGAGTGGAATTTTCGGCATTCTTCAGTTTTCTTACGATCCAAGGCGTCTAAATACTGCAAGAATAAAACAAACCCAATTTATACCTAAACGGATTTCAGTTGATTCAAAATTACACATTCGAGATTATTTTATTTCTCGAGTGAGCGGATGGATCGCTTCTTACCAAATATAAATAATAATTGTTATCGTCTAAGGCATCTACTATTTTTTGTGGGTCGATAATAAGCGTTCTATCCTCTTTTGATTTGGTTTCCAGCATTGTAGCTATCGCCTGAGCACTATCCAACTTCATGAGCTCTTTAGCCGATTTGTCAATCGCCCAATAGAGCTTATGTTCTTTAATAAGTTCAAAAACGCCTTTATTTTGCAACCTGAAAATGAGAGAAAATTTATTTCGCTTTTAGTGTGCATTCATGCTCTATTTCCGGCCTAGATTATCTACATTCTCAACGAATTTCCAAACATTGAATATTGCAGCCAATGCCCTATCTTTATCTTCAAACTCAACCAGAAATACTTGTACTTACTTTATGTACATGCTCAAGGCTTTATCGTGTTTGCCCATATGGGAATATAAGATGGCCAAAGCCTCCAGAAGAACTGGATTCGATTTGGATTCTGAGTGAAGAATATGTTCCAGCGTCGAATTCGCTACAGCTTGAACATTATACAACCGAGGTGGCCAATGTTTGATTTTCTCTCGAAACCCCTGATAAAAGTGAGAACAATTTTTCGTTCAATGTGTTCAAGTCTTGTGGTATCGGTCATATTAGCACAAATCAGTTCTAAGCTCACCTATCCAGATCCTGGTGCCATATTTAAAGTTTCACAAACAATTTTTCAACTTGATTCCAAACACTTGCATTTAGTGAGTCTCGATTCAAAATTAAGAAATTAGCCAATTGAATTCACCTCACAGTCTGTGCGTAAATATTCGTAGAGAACCATCTCGTAGTTGTAAGGAGGCAATGCTGAATCGTACGATGTGGGCAGGTAATCAGCTAAAGACCGCAGTCGGTTGGCAGTAGCAAATTTTCTCAACTCCTGTTCCCATTTAATTTTATCAACACCTGTACAGGGAAAGTGACATTATATTCATTGTAGCTATTTTCTCTCGACTTCTCAATAATGTAACTGGTGCTACTGACCAATAAAGGGATTAAATGAAGGGCAGTAAAGTGAAAACAGTTTGTTACCACAGAAATAATGCACATCAAATTATTCAGTTGCCTTATCAAAAAAATGTTAATCCCCATAAAAATGTTTCCCACAGTTAAATGGAAAGAGGTCTAAAGGTCGAAAAAGAAACCGCTAAATTATTGACTTACCTACAATTTTGGAACATAATTCCGCCGCTTCTTCAAACTCTTTCCGCTCGATTAAATGATTTATAAACGCTTGGCCCACGCTCCATTTTGAATGCCTTGTTAGTGGTTTCTCACTACCTTCAATGGCATCTAGTGCTACTTGGTATTTCCTGAAGACAAATGGCAAATACTCTTGTTTTATCGAACATTTAAAGCTATCAGATAAGAATTTATGCTACAAGAGCTAACCAAGTTTCATAATACATTTACACTAACTTGTGCATCAAGAGCCAGTCAACGCGGTCGTCAGTATCACAAGGGCTTGCTACAACTATGTCTTTTGGGCTGACGATCACAAACCTACCCTCTTCAGGTAAACATTCTAGGAAACATAACAATCTTGATTATTATGAATCATACAATTTGTAACAAACCTGCCATCAACACATTAAAAACAAATGCCTCATCAATGATGAGTTGATATTTACCTAGACTATAATCAGAGGCGGTATACTTGGGAAAACCTCTAAGAGAAAGGAAATCTACTCCCAAGTCAGCAAATCCGTTCAAATCCGGTTGTATAACCTGGAGAGAAGGACGCTCTCCAATGCTGATGCCGTTTGGGCCTTTTGCACAACCAAAAACGACTATGTTGTTATCTAAGGGGCCGACGCCGCAAACTATGCAATCCATTGGAAGGGAAAATACTGAAACCAGCAAATAGAGAAATTTAAGAAAATATTTCACACTCAAAGATCTCACACATCACAAGAGCCATTTAAATCCACAGGCCATCAAATCTGTGGCTGCTTACCTAATTGAACAAAATACTTGGATGCTTCTAGAGGCGGGACGGGTAGTTTCTCTCTGATTGCACAAACCTTGACTGTGTCACCCCAACCGACAATAACGGTAAAATTGTTCTTCCAGCATATATGGCACTTCAAGTCGATACTGAAACCATTGAATAAATAGGAATGGGTTAGAATAATTTCAAGTTCAACATTTCATTTTCACAAATCATGAGGCCACGGAGGTCTTCCCCTTTGGAGGGCACGGATTTATTGCGATATTCAACCCAAGTCAACAATAAAGAGCAATATTGCAAGCATTTATTACTACTATTTGAGAAATCAAAGGCTTACTCGATTTTCGAAGGCCACTTCAACAGACCAAGAGATGCTTTTGAAGCGAGATCGTACACTCGAAAACCGGCATGTGAAGACCACGCCAGGAACTCTCCACCTGGGCTCCATTTCATCGTTTTGACACCACCTTCGACTGAAGCATCACCGAGAATTGTTTGCTTCCAACGTGAAAAATATTTTTTCTCATGCAAAACTAGCCTTTCGTCACCTGTAAATAACACAGCTATACTTACCGGCTCTTTATCATTTCATTAAGTCTGATACCGTTGTTGCCAAAATGTTCCAATCTTGGAAACTTTCGAACCAACAAATGAATGGATCCGCAAAACTATTTCCTGGAGGAATTTGATTTACGTGCAACAGCAGGGGTTCACCTGTAATAAATCTTCGACCACTTCCAGGTTTGTAGAAAAACGGATCTATTGCCACTGACCGGACTAGCCTCTCCATTTTAATATCTTGATTGTTGTCCGCATTGTACAAACCAAACACCAGAACCTGACGTGATGGAACATCAATTAAAATCAAGATAAAAATATACAGAAACAATAAAAAGAATCAGGACTGTTCTTAAGTACTACCCCCCACCTTTAATATGCAATTACTTCGCTATAAGATCTTATTTTCCTATATTTCTGGTGGTTTTTGGATACATCAGAACCTCCTCCTTCTATCTGAGTAATTGAAAACTATGAGTGTTGCCACCCGAGTTGACAATGAGCTAAGATCACCCTTTTTATCCAACAAAAGACAATCCTCTCGGCGAACTGACCAACAGACCAATGCAGTAGCGCGTGTTATTTACATAAAAGTACACGGACAAGTGAAATTTCCCTACCCTGCCATCGTCCGAGCAACTTGCAATGTGATCACCATTACCGTCAATGCTGATCTGATTTATAGCTACTGTATGAGCTCGAAGTTCCCTGTTGACATTATTGCCCTGATGATCTAGCAGATGAATAATTCCCCAATCCGTTCCAATGCAGACGAACTAAAAAAAAAAAATTAAAAAACTTTAAAGCAACTATATAAAGAACTAAGGTGAATTTAGAAGCAATTTCGCCCACAACCTTAACACGACAGATTTTGTGAAATTTATTAACCTTGGGATGAACAGCGACGCAGGAGGCAGAATCTTGCTTGAGAATATCTAATAAATCATTGACCATCCGAGAGTACTTCAACTTTGGCTCCTTCTCTTCAGGTGCACACTCATCGTCATCATCCTCTAGCTACAACAAGTTCATCCAATTCATGTGTTATTATACTGATGACAAAATAAAATCGCCCTTTATGGAAAGGCTCAAGGGGAGAAACCCGAGGCAACTTATTTATTTTCATACTGCTCAGATCTTTCGCCCGTAAGGGCATCTTCAGGGCGTTGGTCCATGAAGGAAATCAAATGTTATTGAGTAATATTTTATAACTATTTTCAATAGGCGAGCTATAACAGAAATTTTACGACCGCTAGGTAGTTGTTTTTTGAGACAGAAAATCAAACAATTTACAGTATAACAATCCTTACTGCCTCAATAATTCGTGATTAAAAATGGAAACCAGACCTGATCATTACTCTGTTGGACACTTGATTGCATTACGGAACTATGAACGTGAGGTTTTCAAAACGTAAGAAAAATTAATTATAAATTAATCAGAACGCAATAAAAATACTAAAGGACTACGATCCCAAGTATACAAGTAAGGTTCATTCGTTTATCTATCATAAAAGAATGATTGCTAGCTGATAGTTACTCTAATCAGCACAAACAAAAGTTTACCAAGGAAACGAGAAACCTAAAATAGGGGAATGTGATAACAGAAGAGGAGGCGATCTGGTAGACAATTGTTGCGTAACGATAGTGATACTTCGATTGTAAGCTGCATGACCAAAATAGGAATAATTGTTACGCAATTATTTTAGCTCCCCTTGTTTAGAAATCTCTCATCTCTCTCTTCATTTGGTAAGCTCAAAAACAAAGGAGTGTTTTGTTGGTGCTATTATTATTTCATTTTCGAGTTGTCGATAGCAAATTTGAAGTTTGCAGTGGTAAATATTGACCGCATTTTTTCTTTACATTTTACCCATTATTTAGTCCAATTTTCTCATTGAATCAGGCTCGTAAATTGAAACGTCGGTGATATTTTTGCCTTTATTCTACCGCATGAAATATCACGTTCAATTTTAAAACGTCTACCGTTGACTCTGAAAATAAAAGCTCCAACAACAAAAACAAAATGTCACTTTAATATTCAACAATTTCTAAACATCGCTCTACGTCTACGTTCACGTTTACGTCCCAACTTCTCCTTATGCTTATAACATAAACATTTCCTTGGGTTTTCACTAAATTTCCCGTGTACTCCGTTTAAAAATTCTTAGGTATTTTATCATTTCATTACATTCGACGGTACCACACAATGGCCGAGGACGGGGAAACCAAAGGAAAAGAGTACGTGCTAGAAGCCGACGCTGAACTTAGATTTGAAGTAGAAAACAAAAACGAGAACGTGATTCTCACGGTAAGGCTGTTATTTTATCCTCTCGCATCTTTAATAAACTTGCTCAATTTACCCAAATCCAGAAGGACGTTGAAATTGATTCATTGTCATTTATTGCTTGTTTAATTAGTTTTGGTTATTCCTTGATAATGTCTTTGGCGCGAGTGAAAAGTATATTTTTTTTAATAAAAAGCTATTTTTCATTACTCCTTTATTCTTTTACTTTCATTCAATAATTTTTTCCGACAACTCGCGGTTATTTTTTCAGCTCAAATCCGGCTATGCCGAAATTTTTGGAACAGAATTGGTCAGAGGGAAGGCGTATTCATTTAGAACTGGAGCGAAAATAGCCGTTTTCACATGGCAGGGCTGTACTCTGGAGCTTAAAGGAGAATGCGACCGTTATATCGCCAAAGAAACTCCAATGGTATGTGAATGCATTATTTGTTTGTGTAATAATACTAATAGGTATGAAGTAGCCAATATTTTATTTTTTTATGAAGAAAGTTGTACGTAGAAAATTAAATCTTCGCATAGGAAAAAAATCTCGGCGCAAGCGAGTGTCATAAAAGTGAGATCGATTCACCCGATTTTCAACCCCAGTGCATCGCGAATCCTTACCCTTAAAACGCCGCATACCTTACCTAACGTTAAAATTTGTATTGTGATTGTTTTATTTGAATTTCAGATGTTCTATTTGAATTGCCACGCATGTCTTGAACAGTTGAGAATGAAAGCCGAAAACGACCCTGAAGTGAAAAGAGGGCCAATTACGATGATTGTTGGTCCCACTGATGTTGGGAAATCGACCGTTTGTCGATTATTGTTGAACTATGCTGTGCGAATGGCGCGAACTCCGGTTTTCGTCGATTTGGACGTTGGTCAAGGGGCAATATCCATTCCAGGGGCGATAGGTACACATTTTTTTTTTTTTTTCATCACTCGCGCTGAGACTGTACAGTTCCATGTTACAAGGATAGAAGACAAAGAGATTGCCACGGATTCCACTGATTTTTAACCAAATTGAAAAGGAGGAGGTTACTATGTTTGACTTGCAGGTTTTTTTAAAATGAGTTATATCGATTTCGGCATTTAGGCTATCATCAGTAACAGAGTTGTGAAATTGTTACTAATGATGGCTTAAATACTGAAATCGATATAACTATATAACTCATTTAAAATCAGTGGAATTCGTGACAATCTTCTATATTTTTACACTTTTCGGTCATTTAAAAGCCTAGCTTCTATGCTGACTGTAATTTATTTTTTTATATTGATTTTCATCATCGTCATGTGCTGTCATTCATAGGTGCTTTGCTAGTTGAGAGGCCTGCAGCTATTGGGGAAGGATTCTCCGAGCAAGCGCCCTTAGTATATAATTTCGGACACACTGGAATTCAAAAAAACACCCAATTAATGAATTTGCTTGTCAGCCGCTTGGCCGAAGTTGTACACGAACGTCTTCAGGCGAACAAAAAAGGTAGGCACAATGCATTACTTTTCTGCACAATACATAATATAGAGAATCTTCTTCATAGCATTCATTTTTCACTTTGCCTCCCATATCATGGTTGATTCTACCACCCGTCTTTTTTTACCACTCCGTAGCTAATGTATCCGGTGTCATCATAAATACTTGCGGTTGGGTGAAAAATGAAGGATACCGCCTACTCAAGCATGCTGCCAAAGCTTTCGAAGTTGATGTGATCCTAGTCCTTGATCAAGAAAAGCTTTACAACGAATTATCCCGGGACATGCCTCAGTTTGTCAAAGTTGTTCTCTTGCCTAAAAGTGGAGGTGTAAGTTTATGCAGCTTTTTCACCATGTTCGAAGCTTGTTAATTGGTCTGTTTTTTCCTTCAAAAATAGATACAAACTCAGTGTAAAAGTTGAGATTGATTAATTCTCCTGAGTGATGTCCTGATACATTTAATGGGGAATTTATATCATACTTGGTTATTTTTTATTTAGAAAGCGTAGGGATATTGGAATGATAGCTCAAAGGGCTGAAATAGCATTTATAAAAATGTCAGATTCTAGGGTAGTTATTAAGTTTGAAAAATGGCTGTAAAAGAAGGGAGCTAACACGTCACTTGTCTCCAGCTCTGGGGAAAGGTCAGTAGCGGTTTGATGGGTGATAGGTAGGATGGAAGGTCGATGCTCTGCGTGGTGAGACGGCTTGTGACTTCAGGTACCGATTCACTTCTGTTTCCCGCTAATTTACGATCATGCTCCTCTTCTGTTGATTGCTCCTACAATTTTTTTTAGGATTTTGATTTCACATAGAAATAGTTCCTTTTGGAATATATAATACTTATTGATCATTTCATTATTAGTAACAAAAAATTGATGCGAATCCCCTTTCTAGTGAATATTTTGCCTCAGGAATCAGGTAGCCACTTAATTCAATGTTGCATGTTACTTTGAAATTGCGACTTAATGATTTTTCAGGTGAGTGAAAATCTTTATTTGTAATCTTCCAGTGTCACAATGATTGGCAGAAAATTAGTTGAACAAATAATTCGAATAATTATTAATAATTTGAAATCCTTTAAAATAAATTGAAAAAAATATCCCAGATCTTGCATTCATACATAATACAGTCGTTAACTTTTGATTTTTCAGGTTGTAGAAAGAAGCAAAGCTTACAGGGCAGAATCGCGTGATGACCGAATACGGCATTACTTTTACGGCAATAAAACTCCTCTCCATCCGCACAGTTTTGACGTGAAATGGTCCGATTTGAAAATCTACAAAATCGGTGCGCCGCCGCTGCCTGATTCCTGCATGCCTTTGGGTATGAAAGCTGAAGACAATATGACAAAACTGGTTTCCGTCCAGCCTGGTGTGTATTGGTTTTAAAATATCTTGCCAATTCTTCTTCACGCTGGAACATTTTATTACCTAATTTATTTCTGTACTTCAAAAGGGCCAAATTTGCTGCATCATATTCTGGCTTTGAGTTTCGCAGCTTCCCCGGAAGATGACATCATCACGTCGAACATTGCTGGCTACATATGTGTGTAAGTAAGCTAGAAGTATTGACAACATTTTTGTTCTTTAAACAATTCTTTTCATCCAAATTTGAAATTCCCGTGTCGTCAATTCTACTACAAGTTTTTGTGCTCATGTCAAAAAATATTTTTTTTCTTCTATTTTTTAGTACGAACGTTGATGTAGACAATCAAACAGTGACTGTGCTGTCACCTCAACCTCGCCCTCTTCCAGACACAATTTTATTACTGTGCGATCTTCAATTTATGGACAGTCATTGATCTCAATTTTGAAAATAAACATAGTTTCTTGCATATTAAATTAAATTGATTTTTGTTTTATTTTTTATTCAGTTTTTTGCTATCCTAATTGATTCTCGTCGTTGATGCTCCATCTGGAACCACAAGTTGTTATTTAGGTGTAGCAGTTTTGTATATTTTTTCATGTCGAAGTATTAAGTATGTATTGTCTTCCAAATATTAAAGAATGAAATTATTATTATTATAGAGGGAGCTTGCCTATAAACTAGTAAGAAATTATATTAGGTATATGTAGTATTATGGAAACAATGTTGATGTGTGCACTGCTGTGGGATATTTATTACCAGAAATGTTCTGGATATGAGCTAACGTATCTCTTTCTTCAATGGAGTCCACTGCAACTTTCATTCGGCTCTAGTTTCAACCATCGGAAGAGAAAATTATATTAGTATTGTTCTCTATAAAATTTAGGCGGAATTGTTTTTGATTTAAGAGTTTTTATTTTAGCGGCTGCTCGTTCCTACACTGCACAATTAACGCAACCTGTTGATACCGGCACACGCTTTGAACGAATCGATTGTTCATGAAATATTGAAACGTGAAATAGAACGTATCGAACATATCGAAAAGTCATTTTTTGTCTCGATTGTTTCGAACGGATTTACTACAACTCCATTCGATTCAGTCGAAAAATTGTTTATTTTTTTCACAATCTAACGAAGCTTTTAAATGTATCAGGAAAAATGAATGTTTAGGGGTGATCGATATTAATGTATTGTTTATTATTCTGTTAAAATAATTTATAAAAAGCTGAAACGGAACTTATCGAACGACACCTTCTCTAGAAGAGAGCTAGGTTTGTCTCATCCTCTCTCCAACAAGTCCTTAGGGCCAATTTTCAAATGAATGTAAAATTAATGTATCGTGAATTCGGAAGATCGATGAAACACAGTCGATCGTTTTAATCGATAATTGCCGCTCTTCGTTCGATGTTGGCGTCAGCTCGTTCCAATATATTTTCACCGTTCTGCCATTTTGAATTCGGCGCTCCTACGAGAAGCAAGTTCTTGGACCGGTTGTTCGCTTGCCTGCAGTTCCTGTGATCCACAGCCGTCGCTTTTTTATAATTTATTCGTCGACTTGGTTTCACCGTTTATATTTCAAGTTGACTAGGCTTTAACTTGATTGGAGTGCTCTCTAAATTTCTCATTCACCTATTTTGAAAGTTATTTAGCTTACGAAGACGATGTCAGGTGAGCAAAATTCTGATAATCATTAATGTTCCATATTAAAGTCAAACGTCTCTATAATTTCGTTGTTAGTGTCTGATTCTAATTACTACGGCATCAAATTTTAATTTGAATAATCATGTGAAGGCTAGGCGATCGTGTGAGTATGGAAAATAGCACTACTTGGTACTTTCGCAGCCACCGAAAAAGCATGCGAATTTAATGGCCGACCATAGGAGGTATACCATCAATACCGTCGACGTTTTCACGAACAAAATCTCCAATTTTCCTTAATTGTTTTAGTCGTTTTAGTTTTTTGAGGGGCTTAAATTGGTTTTATTTGGCATTGAAGCAAGTTTTTTTAATGTGGTTCATTATAATTGATTCCACTGATCTATGGTGGTCAAATATTGATAAGCTATGCGGGTCATTATGCTAATGAGCACGTGGTTCTGCCGTGACCGGTACTGTAGGTTCAGGTTACCATCAGTGAATAATCGTAGGTGAGTATGAATGTATAATCAGTTGAGTAATGAAAATTAATAGAATGTCATTATGACATTTATGGTGCAACAAGTAGAATTTTTTCAGTTTTACCCCTTTCTGTATGTTAGGGGCATAGCGGATCGTCCGAATTTGAATTTGTCACACTTTTCACGAAAGTAAGAGTGAGAAAATTAATGTTCTGAGATGAAATATTTATTTTCCTCCCTATTACACCTTAATTAAATTTTTGTAATAGTAAAAATCTCCCTCGTTTGGGTTTTTGGTTGGAATTTGAACTTAGTCCTAAATTCTTTTGCTGTTCGTGTATCTGTAATTTTCTGGTCCACTAATCGAAGCTCTTCAGCTGGACTTGCCAACAAGACATTGGTGCCTAAAAATGTATATTGCATTCATTATTTTACAAGTTCTAATATAATTTTACATTTGGAGTTGGATTATCTTGGGAGCCTTTAGATTGACCAAAGCTTACAACATTTTGAAACTAAGACGTGTAGGTACAGAGCTCGCAGTAGTTCCATGTTAGATGTGGGAGAAGAGATGTTCTTCAGATGATCTTCAAAAGTCATTGTTTAACACGAGATAGGTAGCTCAATTTCATTGACCGTATCAATTTCGAAGGTATTTTTAGAGGTTTGGTGAGGAGGAAATCATTTGGTTTTATTTGTCAAAAAATTCAGATTAATTTCACTATAATTGTCTTTTATCTGTAAGTATCTCGATAGCAAATTGGCGTTGAAACATTCATGCTAGTCCCTACTTGAAGCAAATTAGTCAAAAATTGACAGAAGTTGCCCTTATGTAGGCACCAGTTGACTAACAACCGCGTCTTATTATTTTCTTTTTTTAAATTATTTCAAATTAATATATTTTTCTTTTATTTAAATTATTATTTTTATATTAATTTCTTAATTGAAACTGAAATTTGTATACCTAGTTGATTGGCAGCTAAGAAATTATTTTTTTTTAAATGTTCATTTTCATTTAGGTACGGCCGTTGGAATAATTTTTCTTCCAGAAAAATATTATAATCTGTGTCTAACAGAACTTCGGTATTTTCCAGGGGGTGCAGGTCTCAACAGATGTGGGGGTTCGAGCAGAAAAACGCTAGGTCGTAAATTGACACTCAGCCTTTTGCTGACGCGGCTGTACCTAATAGAGATAAATCCTCTTGTTGGTCTTCGGACTGCCTGCTTTTTTCCTTAGAATGCCAACGAATCGTGGGGTGTAGTGAAGCAAAATGTCTGATCTGTGCACTATTGACCACGTCCGTTATCTTGTTTCCAGCACAAGCAGTTCAGTTTCTACATGCCGGCTTTGTGTCTTATGACATTTTTTTGCTATCTTTTTCTACTGTATGATCTGCGCGAGATATTTTGCCCGGTATTAGCTTTTAATCATTCAAATATAGTCTAGCTGACCGAAGTTTATTTCGCTTACTTTAGTTGCAATTTGAAAAATAAATACTATCCTCTTTTTCAAGTGCAGACAAAAGTTTATCGAAGTTCCGTTCTTTATAAAGAATCGCCAGCACTATGGATAGACCTTTCCCAAGCTTATCACGAGTTTAATCAAAAGCTTCAGTTGACAATTGATATTTGATAGGTTTGCAAAATCGAAAGAACAAAGAGTTGAGAGATTTCCGATTCTGTTGTCATCTTCTAATCTGGGTGTCTCAAAGGAAATTCTGGAAAATCATTCTTATGGCGTCGTTATTACCCTTTGATTCTACATTACCCTCAGCAATGCGCGAAAAAACTTGGCAGTAATAAAAAAAATCGTAGGAAAAGTAGTAAATTTATTGATACCACCATTTTTTCATCGCATAAACGTAATTTGATTTTTTTTTCTTGTGCCTAGGCTAAACCTATCATAACTATGTATTTCTTCGGAATCCAAGATTTCTTGCAGACCTGTGGAAAAACGTTGGTTCTTCTTGACTTTGGCGTGTAAATATAATAGTCTATCAATTTTTACTATTATTACTTATTTTTCTTCAAGACTGGTCGGACGACGGTGACGAGGCTAAGACGAAATCTGGCGGTGGCAGGCAAGGAAACCAAGGTTTTGGTCGCGGCGGAAGAGGAGGTTTTAGAGGTGGATATGGTCGCGGCGGCAGTAACGACGACGGAGGTTTCCGAGGAGGCGGTGGTTTCCGCAGGTTGGTGCACTGTTGAATAATTTCGTTACAAATTTCATATCACCTTGTAAAATTAAATTATAACTACATTAAAGCCCTCTGAAGAGGCCCGGAGTGCCCAGTTTTTCATAGACAATTCTGAAGTCAGTAGACAAAAATTTTGCCCAAACTTTTTTAAATTTTGGCGCACCCCCCCCCACCCTTTTCTTGGCTCTATTTCAACAAGCGCCATTCGTTAACGTCATCAATAATGAGCTGGGGTCTTCCCGTTGTCCAGGAATGACGTTGAGTACAGCAACGGCGAAACTGGAAGACGAGGTGGATTCGGCGGTGGCCGAGGAGGCGGTGGTGGATTCCGCAGGTATGTATCATTCCAAGAATTTTCTCCCCTTAATACGAAAGCCTCTGTGGTTTATTGAAATACGCCATCATCTTGAATGAAAGTACTCTTGCGCTTTTGAACATTACATGGAGACATGAATAATTCAAATTACTTGATTGTACTCATGTTATAGCCGTTTTTCCTTCATTAAATGAGGATAATATTGCTTTTCATTATGGTGCTGTTGTCATCAGAATATGTGCAATTTTTGAATTCGGTTCTGCAGGAATGACGATGACGTCTACTGTGTTCATGTTGAGCTACTCGTGAAATGACATTTTATGTCGAAAAACCTGTGATGTGCAAAAATTATTTTGTTCTAATGAGTGTTTGATGAAAATATGGGACCTGGAGCTTCGTGCCCATAGTCGCGTCTTTGCTTAGTTTTCGTGGTCATTGGCCCAAGTTTCATATAACCTGGTGTAACTATGTAATTATATCGGGGGTTGTGAGGGGGAGAAAAACCTGGCGACTCATTGTCCGATTCTTTATTGGCTGGCCGATAAGAATCAGAGAATTAGTCGCCTGGTTTTTCTCCCCCTCACAACCCCCAGACATCAAGAATCGCGACGAGGAAAAGGAGTATATAATTATATGTAAAAAACCTTATTCATGAAATTTTGATTCTAGGAATGACGATGAAGATGGAAACGACGAGAGTGGCGGTGGTAGACGAGGTGGCTTCGGTGGCGGCCGAGGACGCGGTGGCGGATTTCGGCGGTAAGTTTACTCCAGTCAAGTTTCGGTTGTAGTTGATGATGTTGGTGGAAGACGTGTTGCTTTGGAAGCGGTGGAGGTTTTTGACGGTACGTCTACTGCATTCATGTTGAGCTACTCTCTAAATGACATTCATTTCAAAACACCTGTGGTACGCATCATTTGTTCTAATACGTGTTGAGTGTGAAAATATGGGACCTAGGGCTTCTAGGCTATCTATGCTTAGTATTTGTGGTCATTGGCCCAGGTTTCATGTAACGTGGTGTAACTATATAATTATATGTTGATAACACCTTATTCATGAAATTTTGATTCTAGGAATGACGATGAAGATGGAAACGATGAGAGTGGCGGTGGTAGGCGAGGTGGCTTCGGTGGCGGCCGAGGACGCGGTGGCGGATTTCGGCGGTAAGTTTACTCCAGTCAAGTTTCGGTTGTAGTTCATGATGGTGGTGAAAGACGTGTTGCTTTGGAAGCGGTGGAGGTTTTTGACGGTACGTCTACTGCATTCATGTTGAGCTACTCTCTAAATGACATTCATTTCAAAACACCTGTGGTACGCATCATTTGTTCTAATACGTGTTCAGTGTGAAAATATGGGACCTAGGGCTTCTAG
Organism: Tupiocoris notatus; assembly: GCA_037159825.1. Taxonomy (NCBI): domain Eukaryota; kingdom Metazoa; phylum Arthropoda; class Insecta; order Hemiptera; family Miridae; genus Tupiocoris; species Tupiocoris notatus. Next base: position 515,374 of record JASJUZ010000178.1, read on the forward strand.
GCTATCTATGCTTAGTATTTGTGGTCATTGGCCCAGGTTTCATGCAACCTGGTGTAACTATATAATTATATGTTGATAACACCTTATTCATAAAATTTTGATTCTAGGAATGACGATGAAGATGGAAACGACGAGAGTGGCGGTGGTAGACGAGGTGGCTTCGGTGGCAGCCGAGGTCGCGGCGGCGGATATCGGCGGTAAGTTCACTCCGGTAAAGTTTTTTGTTCATTGAACTATTGTGCCAACTATGAATGCTTGGTTGGGTTTGAGTGGAATCGAACGTAGGGGTTGGACTACGCGACGTGCTATGCCTGCTAAACATACTCATGAGTCGTGTTCTAGAATCCAGAGCTTGATTATAATTTCATATACTTGGCATAGTCTGAGGTATGCCCTTGCATGAGCTGTAACTGCAGCAGTGCTTTATAGGCCTTTTGGCTGCCTTGTAGCACGAATTCTCTCATAAGCAAATCCCAACACTTATTCGCCATAATTGACAACTAGATTTGACTAAATTTTAGCAAGTACGTTATGATGACCTAATTTACAGTACTCCTAATGTCACAATAATACAGTTAAACCAGTGCATAAATACGCCTGCTTACAGATTGAATTAAACATTCTATTCCGTTGTTGTGATGTTGAATTCATTTTTTTAGGGATGATGACGATGGTTTTAACGACGACAGTGGTGGTAGACGCGGTGGCTTTGGCGGTGGTCGAGGACGAGGAGGCGGTGGAGGATTCCGTCGGTAAATTCCATTAATATCAACCTTGATAACGCTAGCGATTTTGACTGAAAAATATTCAAATTTTTGTTTATTGTTAAATCAAAAAACAAACATTGTATTCGCCAAGAAAAAAATGTTCTAACTCCCTCGAAATTTGGTGTTATACGTTTCAAGGCACGTAGAATCTGAAAATCCGTTCGTAAAAATTCTGTCTGTTTCTCACGAAACTATAAAAGCAAAATGGTTGAAGTGTATGCTGAAAGTCAATCTTTGCCCGACAATGGCTCAATTCATAGTCCTTTGGTTCCTTATCAAACTGTACAGTTTTTTGTAGAAACGTTCACAAATGTTCCGACAAGACATCATCACAAATGGATGGTAATCTTTAACCACTGTTTAAGCAAAGGAATGATGAACCACTGTGCAATCATTTGCAGCGTTCTTCTATATTAATAGTGACGATTCGGTTTACTTGCATATGTAACCGATTTTGATTTTGGTCTCCAAGGCTAGGAGGCCATACTAGACCTGTTGGAGCCAAATTTGTTTTAAAATATGCTAACTGCTCGATTTTTGCCCCCACTTGTCCATGGTAGTTCTTCCCTTTTATTTATAGTCATTTTGCTAGTAATTGGTTATTGTTCTTGCAGGAACGATGATGAAGATGGAAACGACGAGAGCGGTGGAGGTAGACGTGGTGGCTTTGGAGAAGGCAGGGGGCGAGGAGGCGGTAGTGGATTCAGGAGAGACGCCGGAGATGAAAATGGAGGGCGCAGTTACAATCGGAACAACGAGGGTGGAGATGGCGAAGAAAAACCTCGCGAGCGATATGTACCGCCTGAACCAACAGATGATGAAAATGTTTTATTCGGTAGCGGAACGGCTGCTGGGATCAACTTCAATAAATATGAAAACATTGAAGTCAAAGTAGGTTAAATTTAGATATCAATAATTATAGCAAACCTTGTTTAGAGTCAATTCTTTTGTATAACTTGGGAGTGGGCTTGTCATAATATTTAATACTGCCCGATAGCATCGTTTTTATTAGTTAAATATTCAAGAGCTTGTACGATAAATCCCACTGTTCGAATGCTTTTGTTGAGCTGAAGAAGAGTTCGATGAAGAGATAACGTGTGTTAAAATTCGTGACTCAGAGCAACAATGTATCAGTGAACCTTACAGAGGAATATTTTTCATTGTCGGGTAAATATAAGTATATTTTAGGGAAGTAATTATTTATATTTAATTAGGAGCACCGCAAATCTGTACATGTCTTGTAATTTCACTATTTGTTCTCAGGTGACGGGAGAGAATCCTGTCCAAGGGGCTTCAACTTTTGAAGAATGCGGCCTTAGAGATTTTGTCCTTTCAAACGTGAAGAAATCTGGCTACAAGACGCCAACGCCGGTTCAAAAACAAGCTATCCCTATTATGATGGCTGGTCGCGATCTGATGGCTTGTGCTCAAACAGGATCAGGAAAAACTGTGAGTAACTTATTGACTCCCGATTTTTTATTTATTTACTAAGCTAGTGATTTTTATTGAGTTCATGAGATGGAGAAATAAGAAAGTGCAGTGCGCAACCTAAACAATAAAAATCATGCTGCTCTACTTGCCATAAAAATAAATTCCTCAAATAGCATATTATGTGCATCTACTGGCCCCTAGATGGAGCAATTTATCCAGTTCCCAGATATCTTGTATTAATTTTCCTTGGTGACAACACCCTATTACCAGCCTAGTAGTGCTTTAAATACTGACCGATTTTTTTCTAGGCTGCATTCCTCGTTCCTATCATCAATGCGCTTCTTGACCAACCGAAGGAGGTAGTAATTAACGAGAATGGAGTGGAACCACAAGCAGTAGTTCTAAGCCCCACGCGAGAACTTGCCTTACAAATCGCCCAAGAAGCGCGAAAATTCGCTCACCTCAGTATCCTGAAAGTGTGCGTTGCCTATGGTGGCACGTCGGTCTATCATCAGGCGCAGATTCTAATGGTAAGCAGATTCAATTAGTTTCTATCAAGTTGGAAATCGATCATGTCCAAATGGCTAGGTCCAAGGGCTAAAGACTTCAGTGTAAATATCGCCTCTTCCTCTCTGGCTTGTCAAATGTTAAGTTGATGTTGAATACTGCTTCAAGGGAAACGTTGGATTAATTCAAAGTAATGGAGAACGTTTGTATTTTTTATTTTTTTTTTTAGAGAGGCTGCCACATTTTGGTGGCGACGCCGGGCCGCCTGAACGATTTCGTTTCCAAGGGTCGAGTCACTTTTGAGTCGACTCGATTTTTTGTCCTGGATGAAGCTGACAGAATGCTAGACATGGGATTTCAAGCGGAGGTTGAAAAAATGCTCAACCACCCGTCAATGCCTCCTGTGGTAAGCTATTTTCTACAAATTGTTACATCGTACAATAAATTAATTCCGAGTGATGAGTTACCTTTGTTGAGGGAGAGACATTACAATATAATACCTATATGGTTTTGATATTGTTCAATATAGGGCAATCGTCAAACTGTCATGTTCAGCGCTACATTCCCTGCTGAAATTCAACGTATGGCTGGGAAGTACTTGAGCGATTACCTATTTCTAACGGTCGGAATCGTTGGTGGTGCTTGCACTGACGTAGAGCAAAGTTTCTTCGAGGTTTCACGCTTCGATAAGCGAGAGAAATTATGCGAAGTCCTTCGTGCCAATGGAAATGGTGAGTAATTTTCTCTTCTCACGTCGCTCAGTACTTTGAAAAAAGAATAAATTGATTATTTCTATAGTCTTTTATTGAACTGAATAATGTAAATACATTAATTTTAAAGTACCTAATTCTTGAATTTGCTGTTTGTTTTTTAATAGGCCAAATACTCACATTAGTCTTCGTTGAACAGAAAAGAACTGCCGACTTCGTGGCTGCATTTTTGTCTGAGAACAAATTTCCAACAACGTCTATTCACGGTGACCGATTGCAAAGTCAACGTGAGACAGCATTGGCTGATTTCCGTTCGGGTCGGATGCCGACCCTAATTGCAACTGGAGTCGCGTCAAGAGGCTTAGGTAGGTTTTCCAAAAGGAATTCTTCCTGCTTTGTTACTGCTAATTATTGTGCTAGTTCATTAATGATAGCATATCTTGATGTTATCAGCATAAATATTAATCAGAACAGCCAATATGACTGTCGGTTTTTGTTTTCAGATGTAAAAAATGTTGCGCACGTCATAAATTACGACCTGCCCTCGGACATCGATGAATATGTCCACAGGATAGGCCGAACTGGTCGTGTGGGTAATCAGGGAAAAGCGACATCGTTTTTTGATGCAGATCAAGATGGATCATTAGCCGGTGACCTAGTCCGTATTCTGAAGCAGGTAAATCCCACTCACTATGCCACCCGCTCTCGACCGTTAGAGCCATGTGTGATGCACTCCTGATTGCGTCAAAGATTGACCTGATTGGAAGATCCTGCCAATGTCAGAAAGTTCTCCAACCTAACCTTAGACGCTCGCCTTCTTCTTTCAATTGTCCAAACAAGAGTGGGCAGATTTATATTTAGAGTGTTTGGCATTACTTTAGCTGAACTTGTGTCCGAACTGATTATTTTAAGTGGTTTAAAGACTCGAAGAAGTAAAAATTGGATTTATTTTTAAAAGGGTTCGTTCATTTGGTTTGACAAGTTTTTGTTATATTTTCACGGAGTAACTCTGTTTCTTTCCTGACAGGCGGATCAAAATGTTCCTCCATTTTTGGAAGTAGCTGGCGCAGGTGGGGGAAGCTTCCAAAGCAGCCAGTTTGGTGGACGAGATGTCAGAAAAGGTGGACAAAAACATGTTGAGGTTAGTCTCAATTTGGGGAAATTGTGAATGATTTTCATTATTTTCTCATAACTTAGCCTTTGCAAAACCACATATTCTAGTCTAGTTCATGTGAACAATTGCCGTTTTCTTGTTTCAGGCTACCCCTCAACCCGCTGCCGCCCAAGAAGTGGAAGAAGACTGGTGAAAATGTTCCCAACGTGCGGCCGGTCGTTCTCATTTTTTTTTCTTCAGATCTGCCGTCGAACCAGACTGATTTTCTTTTGCTATCTGGTTTCCTTACAGTTGCTATCATGTTGCGACTATCTAGAGTTGCAAGTTTTTTTTTCAGTTTGAATTGTACGTTTGAAAGTTTTGTTTACTTTAACTACACGGTTTGCTAAAACTACTCATCGTTCCTGTCAAATCTTTGCGTAGTCATGTCCAGGATGTGTTACATTTTGAATAGTACAGATCGTGCCCAGTCTTATGCTGCATTGACGCAGTTGAAAAAATAAGCTCTGAATACCTAACTTGTCCATCGACACTAATTGTGGTAATTTACAAAATAAAGACTTGTTTACTACTTGTTATTTGTACTGATTGACAATGTAGTTATGTTATCTTTCGATTGTGAAAGAATTTAATGCTATGTGACGAGGCACTCTGTGATAAAAGTATTTTTAATGTACAGGACTCTCAAATTATACGCTGTTTGTAAGAAATTTGCTGTTCTATTCAACCCAAGCTTTACCTAAAGGCGATGAATAAAAAATTGGCAGTCACAACATTTATTTAAACAGTGCGGCGTATCGAGGAAGAAGCTCATAGGCGCTGTATTTTTTAAAATTCATATCAACCTTGTGGACAAGGTCTTCAACGAGTTTGACGCTTTTTGAAAATCTGGAGAGCTTATCATACAAATCGTCCAGATCTTGATACAAACAATCGTCAGGGTAGATTTCGGGGTAGACTAACTTCTTGGGGCAGAGCGGCAGGCATTTGTTGACTGCAGCTTCCATCCTGGAAACATAAGGTTCGACTAAATAGGTGAAATTAGTACATAAGGCATGTTAGCTAGTGCAGGTTGTGATAACACCAAGAGCTGTGCTAGCCATGAAGACCCAGCCCTGTTTTACCGAATAGGATGGATTTTTTGGGGGCGCACAAAACCGACTCGAAAAGAATCAGGATACTTCGTAAAAGAGCTAAGGGACATTAAAGTCTCCCCCCGAACCAAAACTGGCATTTCAAGATAGGCGTTATGGAAGGCTGGTGGGGGGGATCAGCTGGCAGGGTGTAAAACACGGCTTTCACTTTTAATGCTAATAGATTAACAATGATATAATTATTAACGCAGGTAAGGTGATTAACATACATAGCAACACCGAAAAATTCGTGTTTGGCCGTCGAAACTGCAACGTGGGCTTTCGATAAAAGGTCCAGATACTCGCGTCTTGACGGGATGAATCCCCAATGACGAACATGAGGGAACAAGTGGCCGTGAGCTTCTTCAAACATTTTTGCCACGTCTTTGAACTGTTCACCAACAAGAGACACAACAAAGTTGCATCCGGCTGCTGACAGTCGGCTCAATACTTGAAGAAAATCCTCAGGCGCTTTGTCATGCTCCCTGTAAGAACCATTTAGTGCTATGAATTCTTTCCGCTGACACTGACTTTTCAAAATACGAGATGATCAAAGTCGCTCTGAACTAAACTCCTCTTATGGAGCAGACAAAACTGAAAAGATAAATCAATAATAAGCAATAATACAAGACTTGTAATAGGCAATAACAAGCCATAATACTAGCCCAAAGCCTACAAGTACTTACCATCGATGTGGCCAGACTATGTGCAACGCAGTGTTGTAGTCTTTGGCGTGCGAGCCGATATCGCACATGACGGGAAAATACAAAACTGTGCATTTGTTGCGGATTTTATCTTCAAGCCCCTTTGGCCGGTAATCGGGTTGCAATTTGAAGTACTTTCTAAGCGAGGTTAGGAAAGTCTCCCGGTTAAATTCGGAGTTGAAGACGACCGTGTCAGCGACAAGACTGGAAAAACATTTTGAATCCAGATTATTCTAAGAGAGAATAAGCTTGAAGAAAAGTCAGATTTTTCTTAGATCAGATTTCAGTTTTTTTTTTTTTTTTTTCTTTCAGATTTTTATTTTTTTTTTTAGATCTGATTTTTATGGCCAATAACTAAACAACCTTAACACAAAAACAAAATATTTTAATCAGTATAGGATTTCTCACACAAATAGACCCAAGAACAAGCCCGTCCTCAGAGCGTGACACAAGGCGGTTGGGGAACATCTCCTACAAGAGGGCGAGGGAAACGAGAGCATCTCCAATGAAGAACGCTGAAGGTAATCAGTAGGTTTCACCTTTGAGCTACTGCCAACTTTAAAGAGGCTTGATGATTCAATTGACTGAAGCGGGTGAAATGTGCAGTGCTTGAGCTCGTTTGCGCAGGGCACGACTAAGGAACTGGAGTACAGCTTACCTCCCTCTATCGACGTTCTCTCGAGTTGTAGCCATCTGAACTGGGCCAGACAGTTTCTTCTCCATGAAACTGCCCATACTACAAAAAGAAATTACCCACCCAGTACCATGACATCCAAGGTTGAATCTGATTTGTAAAGCCCGCAGCACTGTCACCATTGATTCACCGTTTTCGATAAATTACTCCAGTGCAAAGAAACAATGAACCTCATGCCACTGTTCCATTGCGGCTGTGGAAACAGGCAATTTTCCAGGTAAAGGGCATTAGTTGGGGGTTTGAATGAGCCTTCCCGACCTCCCTCCACCCCACGAGTCAGGAGAGAGGTTTCCCTACATTTGGGGGAGACACCCTGTAGAAACAATTTGCAGATCCTAGTTTAAAATATATTAACAAATAAATCAAAAGATATAGGAGCTCACCAAGTGACAACTTCGTTGTAGCCATATTGAAAGTCTCTATCTTTCTTCTCTCTCACAGGATAAACCATTTGATTTTCGTGAAAATAGACAATTTTACGCACGCCTGCCAAATCGTTCCGTAATGCTATAAGATCGCCCAGGTTGAGAACTGAGCTGGTAAATAGTACTCTGAAAGCAAACGAGCAATCTAAATCAAGAAAATTATAGTCATTACCGAATATTTGGATATCCATGATTCATACAAGCAAAGCTGTGAGGATGCCCAAAAGGACAAAAGTATGAGGGGATGATATTGAACTTCAATTATACAAACCTAAATGCATGTTCAGTAGGGATAACTTGGGATAAATATAAAGCAGACGTTCTAGCTCGCCAATGCCATTTCTTTGCTGTCATCGTCACCATGTAAATTTTGGTTTCACCATACTCATCTTCCAGGGCTGAAAAGCAGAAATAGCCGTAAACTATGGACCGCATTAGAAATTTTCAGTTTTTAAAGCTATCCCATGGTATATGGGTACTGCCATAAACATTCATCATCATGAAGTACACGTCAGGGTTTAGACGAATTGAGTTATATTAAATTATAGCGGCTGAGCCCCCCTGGCGGCTCCGCTGCACAACCCTTCGTCGGGAGGGAGAGGGTCCTCAAACTTTCAAGTTTTCCAAAATGTTCAAGTTGCACAGTGGATAACTTTAACGAAAATTCGTTAATTCAGGTGATTGAATATTAATGAATGTGATTGAATTTGTAATTTAACTGTCCACATTTTCCCCATGTAATGTACCTATCCATTTTCAAACCGTTTGGGAGGTATTCAACAATATTACTGGAATATATACGAAAATATCACATTTTCAACTTTAAACCTTCTTTTCATCAATGTAGTGCAAAAGAAACAAAGAATGATGCATATATTATTGATACACACACCATCAACTACCATAATGCTGAATTTGAGCGAAATCTAAAACAAAAAATTTTCCACAAAACATCCAAGGGGGACCTCTGCGATTTTTTTGAACTGATCAGTTAACGATTTTTTACTCGTCTTTCAATACAGATAAAAATTTGAAATTTTCAGGAAAGTTGTATCTTACCAAGATGTATTTTTGTGATTTTTTTCAATTCTCAGAAAAATCGGCAAATGGTCCAAAAAAATCAGTCTTTGAAAGCTCGAGAGTTGCACTTAAACCGTGCTTTTCGTGGACAAAATTCAAGTGAATCAATTGTTTTATTGTGCAGAAGTCTTCATTTGAACGCCCTACACATGTAAATAGCAAAAAGTTTGGCGAAAAAATTTTTAACAGCGCCTCAGAAATGATTTTCCGTAAATCGAGTTCCGAGCCGGCCGAACTTTCGAGCTCCGCAAGGGTGAAAAATTAAAATGTTGTTTATAAGCGATTTCAAAAGCTATTTTTCAAGTAAATTTAACGCTGAATCCGAATTTGACTTCAAAAAAACGTAGACCATTATAAATTGTCTTCATTTTTAGTACTACACCGTTTTTATGTTTTTCAACTTCGAAAATTCATTGCAAATACTCACAGTGCTGTTCAATATCATTTTATTACTCATTTTTATAGAAACATAGACGTAGAATTCGAATTTCAAGTGAGAAGGATCAAATTCCAACAGTTGATAATTGTTTCTATTTTTTTCGTTGTCATACTTTTGGAGTTTCAACTTGAAAATTATTTTTCGCAACGTTTGCGAATTTTGAAAAACAGGTTTTATGGAGGCAATTTGAGGAAATTTAATTGAAAATAAAAAACAACACGGATTTTTTTGGTTTCGAGATATTATATTCCATTTTTGGTAAAAATGTGTTTTGGGGTTTCTTCGAGCGGTAATGGCCTAGGGTATACCAAACTGCAGAATTTTGATTGCTCTTCCGAACGTCGAAATAACAATAAAATCGTGAAAAAAAAAACTTTCGATAGTTCTTTTATGAAGTACGAAGATTGAATAATTACCTTTGTACAGCATATCAATGAGAACCTTGTGTGATCCGCCGTAGAACGGTTCCATTATAAGTATTTCGTACATCTCCCTTTGGCGACGTTTCGTCGAATTGAAACGCTTTAAATCCAAGAATTCGACTATGTTTTCTTTCAACTCTGTCAGCGAGCTTGTGTTTCCCAAATTCAACAGAACTTCTTGCATTTTTGGCAATATTAAAACGACTACGCCTACAGATATGGTTGGATTTCATTATGATCCCAAATAATTGACATTTTTGGCATAAGGTAACGGTAGTGAATTATGAAGGAACGAAGCTGTCAGTGAAACATATGGTAGTGGTTTGGCGGACTAATCATCAAGGCTTATTCGAAATAAATACGGATCTGTAAGATCACGTACAGATACAGCAGCATGCGGCAGCAATTTTGCTTATAATTAAATTAAAAATCAAGAAAACCAGAAAATCAGCAATCCGATCACGACCGGGACGTTTCGCCGCCCGCATTCACTTGTTAATTGAAGGGAACTGATAAGTCAAATGATAAGAAGTTAGAGCCTGACCATGGAGAAATATAATAGCAGGTTTCACAGGTATCTGACTGCGTTTGCGTTGCTACATTCTGAATAGACCATTTGCACGCATGCGCACTACGTGGTTATAACATGGATAGAGGTTACTCTAAGTAAGGTTAAGTACACCGTTCGTTGTTATTCTCGGTTTTCGCTCTTGATTTCGATATTTCCCCTGCGTTCATTTTATTGTCTCAGTTTTAAATGTTCGTTGGAACTACAAAACATCTTTATTATTTCGACCTCTGCCTGATCACTGACTCTTCCCGCTGACCACGACTTTGTAATGTGTGTTTCACTCGGTTTTGATACGGCTCGCTCTTGGTTGTTCAGTGCGATGTTTTTCCATAGTTTTGACGTTTTTTACGACTGATTTGTAAAGAATTGATATTTGCTTAGCAGTTACATGCTACTCACTCAGTTACTGTGCAATAATAAATACTGTTCCTAACAACACTTAGCATTCCAGCTCATTTTTTAACCTTCAACCAATGTATCCATTATTTTTTCAATCTTACTGTTTTTCAACCTCAATTGAAAATAATCATCGTCTACTTGAATAACAAATTTCCAATCCTTTTTTATCTACCTACCTATGAAGATAAGGAATTTTTCCTTTATAATTTTCTTAGCAAGTGTCGTAATAGTATGTTGAGACCAGAATTTTCAAGTGATATAGAACGCTGTATTTGGTTTTTTAAATATTCTTATAAGGTTAGAGGTTTGACACTCGAATCTAGAGAGTTTAAAGGAAAAAACATGGACACCCTGTTCGTAAAAATTTCTAATAAATACTTAGGTACACATCTTAAGAAAAAAATGATGAAAACCAACAGGGTTATTGAAAATATGAATAGATAGGTACAGAATGACTCATTAAAAATCGTCATTTATTTGTATCACCCGAAGATCATAACACTTCTTGAACACAATTGACACAAAGATAATTATGTAGAACAACTTTTTTCTAAGATAAAACTACGCGTATGACAGCACACAAGTAATAGTGATGCTATCCAGTGCATCCACAAACGAATACAAAGATCTGGCTACTCGAATAAATAATAAGCAATACGAAATAATGTTACATTTTCATAATTATTTTCTGCCACTCCTAATGATATTATTTACACGTGAGCTATTCAATAATATCTGCATGTTGAGGGGCCTATAGAACTTTACTCGCGCATCTACACAGTATGCCTCCGTTGAATATGATTGTTCCAGACACCGTAGCTGCAATGCGGCATGATTTTTTTTAGTAAAAAATAAATTATTATAGAGAAAACGCGTGAAACAGAAGCGATTCCAATCCACATCGCCGTACTAAAACGAAGTAAACAGTGAAGGCAATGTACTTAACCTAACTACCCGGTAACCAAAAACTTGACGTGAACGCAACGCGAATTTTTCGCTGCAAATGGTCTATTCCCGACGCGGGAATGCTAACCCCAATACAATCAAAATTCGAAACGCAGTCGCATTGACGGACGCCTGTCAACCGAGCTTGACCATGTAGTCCACGGCTCAGAGCATGAGCGGAATTGCTTAACAACACCAAAAGTTCACCTTAACCACTGGAGGAAAAAACCTGTAGTGTGCATAAATCAAACAGTACTTCTACGTTTGAGTCGGTAATAGGCATAACCAATTATAAAATCATGCGAAAGCCGCAACGTTATTACTCTACAACTATTATTGAAAAACTAGCTATCTAGAACCCCAAAATTGAAAAACGTAAGAATTTGGTTAACAATGCGAAAGTGCAGTATGTGAGCCTAACATAACAATACAGGCCACGTTTTGTAAAATGGTATCATTTTTATTAACCTCCAGCGTCAACAGTATTAATTTGTTTGCAGCCTGTAAAAATCGAAATATTCTAAACTGCATAAGGCGGAAGTACGGTGTGTGATCTAATCAATACAAAACAAGTTTTGCAAAATGGAGCCATTTTTAAGACAAAGAGACCCAAGTATACAAACGTGCACGAATAGAATAATTGAAAATGCGACTTACCAGGAAGTACGGTGTGTGACACCAATAAGAAAAATCTAACATTCAGCTGACCAGCTGATTCAAGTCCCTCGGCGTTTAAATATAACCATTTTTGCAGTATGAAAAAATCAAAATATTGTCAATATGAGAATAACCCGGAAGTACTGTATGTGACTAACGTGATAAAAATCAGACGTCATTCAATCACCATCCCTAACATTTCAAGACCTCGAGCATTCAAATATATTGATTTTTGCGACCTGTAAAAATAAAAAATACGCACTACTGAAATCGAGAAAAAAGCTCATGACGTGGAGGTATGGTGTGTGACCCAATATACAAGAAAGCAAACATCATTTTCTTGCTCTAATTAACATTTTAGGACAAGAAACGCTTAAAAACATTGACTCTCATAGCCTGGAAAAATCAAAACAGAAAAACTTTGAATGGTTATTTCTCAGAAGTACGGTGTGTTATCCAAAATCCGGAAATGGCTCATTTTTCTGACTTTCTGGGAAAACATTCTCTGAAAATTTCATTGAGTTTCATTCACTTTTCACAGAGATAAATATGACGATTTATATTTAACCAAACATTTTTTTACCACACACGAACAGACGGGCACATGCGTCCTTCTTGTCTCCGTATGATCTCCACAGAGGTGAACATATCAGCCTGAGCCAACGACACCTTTGCAAGTCCACACAATTGAAATTAAGTCGTCTGCAAAAGGAGAATTCTCACAACACTTGGGCAGATCACAAGCCGCATACTTTTCTGCCAGCCACGCAGGCGTATCCACAAATGGTGACCTCGACAACCGCAGCCTTCAAATGACATTGAATGGTACGAACCATAATCCTTCATTTCCCAAGAGGAGCATGAGGGACCGACCCGTACTCTTTGAGAAATGACAACGGATTGATTCAAATTCACTCCCCACTTACTTTTGAATAGGTTTGGTTGACATGCACAGCTCCATCTCGCTGCTAGGTCAGCCGGTTAGCACCCATTCGCATCAAGCGCTTTACCAAATGTACCATTATTTCTGCAAAGAAACTTCCCTAGGGAGATCTCAATAAACGCTTGAATTCTATAAAGTATGGTAGTTTGCTCGGTTCCCTCATCTGAGACTGAGTCAACCGACAGCTGCCAGACGTGGCCAGTTGCATCCTCCACACAACAAACTTTCCTAGCATTCTAGTGTTTGGATTATGTGGGGAGTAAACTTTCCCCCAGGAAATCCGTCTGAGATGCAGAAAAAACCAAAAGGTATACTGCATTAATCTAAAATATTGGTGTAATGAAATAATAACGCTTACCAGCAGTTGCTGAACAGTTTTAAGCCTGAAAATTGGGACCATCTTCCTACCAGTGTCAAGCGTGGTTTTGGTAATAATTTTATCACCTACTTGCCTTAAAACAAATCTTTTTAGGGAACAAAAACTATTATCAGGAGTAAACCACTGCAGAAAACTAAATGTGAAGGTGGGCCAACGAAATCGCTGTCAGAATTGGTTGGAAGTCGAGGACGTTGGGAAGACGGGTGATAGGCGATGTGCAATTCTACGCTCCTCAGATAATTCAAACTTGCTGTATTTTGAACTTCATCGTGCAGTTATCAAAAAACCTATTGATTTATTGTGTCTTGGCATAATAATTCTTCAAATGGTCGACGCCTTGAGAGGTATCTTGCTTCTTCAAAACGCCTGAACTATTCTTCGGTTGAACTGATCGGGCTTTCGATTTGGCACCCGTAGCTTTGGGGGGCCGTTTCTCTTCCGGCTTTGATTTATTTTGACCTGTTGTCTGATTGATAACCAGGGGTTTTCGAGCGGCTTTCAAATTCGTGGTTTTAATTGGAGCTCGTTTTACACCTGTTTTGAACGACACTTTGGCTTTAGGTTTGAGCGGTTTACCAGCGTTCTTGTTCAAAGGTATAGCAACGTTTGTTATAATATTTTTCGTGCTACTCGTTTGTATAGGTTGTTTTTTAATCAGCGCTGCAGCAATTTTAACCGTTGAAGGAATACCAGTTGTTTCCAAAGGCTGCGTTGGTGGTTTGGCCGATGCTTGTTGCTGGGTTTCTTTCAACTTCGTCAGCGGTTTGGATACACCTTTAGCTGTTGGTTTTGTTTTCAACTTGTTACGAGTTTTCCAATATTTATCACCTGCTGACATCAATACAGCCTTCAGAGCTGGATCGTCCGTTATCTGATTCAACAAAGTCAATCGCTCCTGAGTCCATATAGAAGACTGTGCTTTTGGAGTTAATTTCAGTGTGCTTTTATTTGTGGCCGGTACTGCATTTGCAGTTTCGTTGCTACTTGTAGCCGACGATTTCAGCAGCTGATTTGCAAGAGTCACCTTTGGTATAATCCGAGTTTTCTTCTTTTTTGCTAGACGAACTGGTGAGTTAGTCGAAGAGTGAGTGCTTGAAGAAACACTAGTTGGCGTCCTCAGATCCAGATCCATAGAATCAATATCAGAACCTTGGGGTATTTTCAAATGTTGGCAGTACGGGAAAGTTGATTGTCCAGGGGGGGATATTGTGCCCATTGTTGCCAACTCGTTAGAAATAGTTGAAAGTGAACTTTCATGAAGTTTTGGCGACAATATTTTCTTGTCAATATTGCCTTTCATTTTCCTCGACGATAAACGAATATTCATGTTCCTGCTTGTTGCATGATCGACGCGAGCACTATTTTCGTTGAACTTTTTTCCACTCTTGGAACCGTCCATGGGTGCAGCGTTCAATGTCTGCGTTCGATAGATCTCCAATTAACTGCTTCTAAACAACACCAGTGTTCACTAAACGCTCATATCCACTAAATTTTTTATTTGCACTGTCTGTAATTCTGATAAACGTGAAAATGCATTGTGCATCGGTTAGAATTTTGAACCGTTGAAGAAAAATATTTTCTAAATACAAGCTTGTAAACAATACAACGGCACTATGGAGAATGTTATTTATTCTCTATTGGAGGAATCGTACATATGAATCAATGACTACAATATAGAAAATACGTGGAAAGGACGGTCACATGACTTACAGGCTCTGAATTAATAATCCTTCTATAACATAGTTGCTCTGAGTTTTACTCAATTTTTGGGTTCAACTTGTCTCAACAGCTATCAAACTTGAATTTATTCGTTATTTCCACCATATAAGTAGATTTTTTTACCCATTGCGCTCAGTGATGGAAATTCATAAAACAAATTACCTATAAGGTAGAGAAATAGTATATTGATAACCAAAATCACAATCGATTCAACTGTAGCCATTTAATATTCGAATTTAAAGTGTACTCAATATTTCTAGGTTTAGAGTTGATACTTAAGACCTCTCATCTAGTAAGCATCAAGATTGAAGCTAATGAAAATAATACTAATGATACCACATGAAAGGAATCAATTAAGCAAAATATTATTTAGATTACACTTTGAAACTCTAATAATTCAGATAATTTAGTCGGTAGAAAGATTTATGCCCCGTGCATTTTTTGCGGCCTCTTCTGAGTCATGTTGATTTTGTCACCAAGGCTCAGCGCCATCCCCTGCAAAAATATTGCGAATGTTAAAACGCGAACAAATTGTTTCGCGAAATGATAATGTCAAGCTTGTTTCTGCTTTGAATGCATTCTTGTGAAAGAAGAATCAGGAGAGTCCACTGCTTCGTTTTATCAACATGATAGTAGTGCTACACTAAAATGGTGCTATTTTTAACGTCTAAAAGTGACTGGGCGATTTTACGCTCAATGACCCTATCTATTTCTGTTTCCACTTTGGTCACAAGAGTTTGCATTGTTCAACAGCAATACAGAGAAATCGATGATTGTGTATCCCTGCAAAGCAGGAAATCATCTTGTGGGGACACAAAAATATAACGCTTTTCATCAAGTAGTCCTACCTGGCTCTTGGCTCTGATGCGAATGTGTCCTGTCACAGGAGCGTCCGGTTTGTTGAATGGCTTTTCAATGCTTAAATTGGCTAAAGCGTCTTCACCAAAAATCGACCTGGCATACATATTGGCAGCCATGAAGCCGCACTGGCCACAGAGGGCTTTTTCAGGCGTCAGACATTTCATGTTTGTGCTCTTGAGAAGATGAGCCAAGTATTCGTGAAGATCGGTCAGATTTGTGTTGACGGAAACCTAAGGAAATTAGTACGAGAATGAAATTTCAATTTACAATTATACCCAATATGTCAGATTTTGGCCATTTGCAAAACGAATTACGAAATAACCTTGTAAAAAACGCAAATTGTTTCAAATAAAGTAGGCATACCATAAATATCACCAAATTAAATAAATTATGGAACACAACAAAACTCACCTTATTTTCCCATTCAAATTCAGCCCACATCTGTCTGAATTCTGTGTCAGAGCAGGATGCAGGAACAATGTAGTCCATGATGTCAATATGGATATCGTTGAGGACGACTACATTCCTGTCTGAAGCAGCACCGCTCACATCGTAGACTAAAACAAATTGGTACTTAGCATTCTTCATGATGAATTCAAAACGTATGATTTCCTGAATTGCCACATGATTATCCATGGCATAGGTAATAAGTTGACTTTAACGTTTTTTATCCAATCGTGAACCATAAATACCATGTTGATTCAGTAGACTTACCAATATTGCCAAATATGATGCCATTTTCGGTGGAGGCAACTTTGACATTGGCTTTAATGTTGCAGAAATCATGTGGAGCCAAGACGCAGGGTTGCGGCTTTTCAACCAGCTTCAGATCACCCAATGTCGCCAACTCGAGAGTGCAATTCTGAAGCGTGTCAGCTGAAATGGGAACATTTCTGGTGCAATCTTTATGAATTCAAGAGAAAAAACTCGATTCTTATAGTTGTGTATATTCCAAGTAATTTGGCTACTCTGAGCACTTTCAGGAGCCACACAAGGGGAAGTTAAGCTTGAGATCTTAATTCAGAAAAATCAATGCTATTATAATATATTCTATGATTTACCGGTTTGGTTCACAATTAAAACATCAAGTACGATGTCATACTGGTTGACCTGGACATAGGCCTCAGCGTACACAGGATCAGAGAATCCAGTAAGCTGTGTGACCTTATTGAGTTTGCTGGCTGAGAAAAATTTGCCAGAGCTGTTGGAACCCCCACTCGTCTGCCCGCCGAGCGCTTGCGTTAGACTGAGCTCGAAAACATTTTCAGTACCAAGTTCCGAATTACGTAGGGATGAAAGTTGAAGGAAGGAGACGGGATCATCAACTTGGATCATGTGTGCCGTCTTTTCCTTGGCCTAAAAAAATTAATTTGGGAAACAGATAGTAATTTTAGTACAGAAAAGTGTGGAAAATGAAAGATTTAATGTATAGATGCACAATAGACATGTAATCCTCTTTACGGTACTCGCCGTCATCATGCATTAAGGAGGAGAACGCAGAAATGGCTCTGCCTAATATGAAACAACCAGGTAGCATAAAATCAGTGGGTTTTTTTACGTTCTTCTCGTAAGATCAACAGAATAATTATCCTCAACGGAGAAAATACCTTATTCTGGGCTTCCTCTTCATGGTGCTGAGCAGTTAACATAGCGGCCAGTGCATCACGACAATTCTGCGTAAATATTGTCTCAATAGTTGGGCTTCCATCCCACAGAGCGCGCAAGCAGAAGAGCATGCGTTCAGCATCGTCGTTGTTCACTGGTTTCGCTGACAATCCTGTAATTTGTGAATCAATGCACACTTTTGAATGTTATTTAACTAAACACATGGTGGAATTTTAATGGGAAATATCAAATGAAGGGAGATATCAAGTGCTCATAACATTATTGTGATTGTATCAATTATAATAAGAAATGGCAGTAAGAAAAAACATTAACACAAAATATCTATAGGTGACAATATTTTTCGAAAAGCAGAACTTACCGGATCTTCCAAAATGGAGGATGCAAGCTATGATCAGCATACACTCGTTAGTGAACTGGTTGCAAATGGACTTGTCCGAATCAAGATTCTCATACTTGAGAGACAATTTGACCAAAGTTGAAGCAATAGTTGACCCTATGAAGTAGTCACCATCCATGAGATATTGCCTTAAAGGTGGCCTATCCTCTTTTTTGGATGTCCTGAATGCAAAATCGATAAATAACCATATGAGATATAAAATCGCACACCATTATAAACTATACAATGAATAATAGCATTTATATAATATGATAAATTTGTCAACCATTATAATTATTTGACCGATGTTCTTAACAACTGATAGCACCAAAAATTAAGATTATCACTCACAATCTTTTTTGAAAAATGGAGCCTCTACCAACAGAAAATTATGATAGTATACTAACGAAACAGTGCTGAAGACAGACTGGGACGCATATGTTCCATCAGAGGTGACAAGTTTTGAAGTGGCTGAATTAGTAGGACCAACACCGGAGCCCAATTCAATTGGCTCATCTGTCTTCTCACCAGCAGCCCGTTTCATTTCATCTTCAACTATAGGCAACTGGAATCCAACGCAGCTTATTTTTAAATCAGATAAACCAGCACAACTTCAACAGGGAAAGAACTCAACAATGTGACAAATTTAAAAAAAAAGATGATTACTTACCTCTCCCAAATTTTGCTTTATTTGCTTCATGACAGCTTTCACGTCATCAATTGAGGCAGCATATTCACCAAGAATCCAAAGAGCAGCTCGGTGCACTTTGACGAACTTTATGGATGGAAAAGCTTCAAGCAGTTTCTGTCAACAAATAGTAAAAAAATAATAAGAAATATTTTTAAAAAACTTGATAGAGAAAAAATTTGGAAAAGAGCAAAGATCAAGAAAACATACTTCAATAATGGTGTTTCTCAGGTTTTCAAATTTGTGTACAGCCTCTCGAACGAAGACGAGGACGTCTTGTGAAGCAAGCTCGTTTGAGTCAGATAAGAATTCCATCAGCACAGGAATGACTGAGGCGGCAACATCAGGGAACTAGAAATGAAAGCAAATTTTTTTTTTTTGGTTCTTTATCAAACAGGCAAAAAACAATATTAAGACACACAAACTGGCAAATGAGTAAAAAGCTAGTTAAATACCACATGGAAGAATAAAATACATTAATACAATTTGTATTCCATAGTCAATAACCTTCATGCAGCAAGAGTGCAGAGTTCGAACAAGCAGCTGTCTATATTTTCCAGTTTCCTCATGTTCAGCTAAGTTGTGCGTTTTGGCCACTTCCTTTCTCAGCATGAGGACAACTTCTTCGACGCATCTTGATGTCGTCAAATCGAGAGCTGCAATTGACGGAAAACAACTATAGCAATAGAATTCAAAATATCTCACTCCAACTTCACATTTCCAAGAACGAAATTTAAAATTAAAGAAAAACAGGATACTCTACCCAAATTTAGCGCCTTCTTCCTGACTTCCATATCGGGGCTGGCCAATACACGAAGTATGTCCATGACAAGGTCTTGCAAGACTCTTTCGTAGGTAGGAATCTCCCTCAAAGCGATGAGCCGATCCAACACAATGAGTTTTACATTGTTATCGCTTTCTTTAATGATCAGATCGATGTAGCAAGAAGCAGCTGCCTAAAAATGTTACATTTAAGGTGATCAACTTTTCCAACATTATTGTACACAATACTATCTGAGGATAGATTCCGTAAGTATCAGTATCCACACATAACTACAAAAAAATCTAGCGACCTTGAAAAAATTCAGAGCAAATGTGTGAAAAATGCCAATTCAACCAAATTAGATGATACGTTTGATTTATATTAGGAAATGTCTAACAAAATAGGCGATTTGGTTTTCTTGCACACACCTTAATGGCTGTAGGAGCGTTGGAAAGAGTGATCAAAGTTCCAGCTGCCTCGTAACGAACAGCTGGGCTGTTTGAGTTCAATAAGTTGTAAATACAGCGGATGAACCTCGAGCGTTCTGACGGGTTGGCATGGCAAACCTAGAAAGCAGAGGCATTATTAAATTAAAGTTTTAATAATGAAAATTTAGTAATAATTAAATAATGAAAAAAATTTCATTCCGCTCATTTGACAATTTACAAGTGGTACAATAATAGTTCAACCCACTTTGTAGATTAACTCCACAATAACAAGCTGCAGGATGTCACCGAAACTAGTAACTTGGTCCAAACATGAGGCCAAGTATGCCAATGCTTTGTCTTGATCAGCATGGAGGAGCATGAGAAACGCATTTCTCTTGCATGACATGTCTTGCTCACCGTCCAAAAAGTTTGCAATCAGTTCGGGAGCATCTGGGATTAGAAACTCGAAATTCCTGATGGAAAAATTCATTTTTACGATCAGAGTGCAACATAAAACATTATATTCATATATTGCCTTGACAGTTGCAGCGGGAGAGACTTCAATAGCGATTAGAGTTACTATTAAATTACTTGTAAATGGTGAATATGGCCAAAACGGCGTTCCTTCGCACATAGGATACTCTGTGCTCCAAGCAGGTCCTGATGGCCGGCATTAAAGGTTCCAAAAGCTCGGGCTCTTTCAATTTACAGAGGAATCTCAAAGTAGATCCGCGAACAAACTCGTTTGGGTGTTGCAAGTCCTGAGAAAATTGCAATGGAAGTATATCGATTTGGATTTATCTGTATATTTCTGTCTATTGCAGTACTTGGAGTGAACGACCAAAAGCCACTTTAATAGCCCCTCAAGTATACCAAATGAAACCCACCTTTCTGTAAGCGTCGCAGACGAGAATCATTTCCTGCAGCAGTTTACCATCGGGATTCGTTTTCGGGACTATTTCCCAGAAAATGAGCAAAAGCTTTTTGATCATGTGATCTTGCAGTGGCAAGATGAATCTAATAATATGCATAAGAAGTCCAGGAAGACGCTCTCCATTTGCGATCATGTGGATTGTCTTCTTGAGAGCTTCTATCTTCTGTGGCATGCTTCCAGATTCTAGAACATATGAAATCATGCGGGTTCAAAGAGCGCCATTATATTCGGGGTGAAATAAATCCTTAGATAGCAGTACTACGGTAACAGACTGTCCCAGCTTTGAGACCATTTCAACGGCTTACCAAAATCCTGCTTCAACTGCATTTCGCTGACTGGCTCAGAATCAGTGCCGAAATTAATCAGCGTGTAGCACGGCTGTTCGATAACAGTCCCCATCTTGACTATAAAAACATAAAATACAGCATCATAGACATTGAATGGGATAACTTAATAAAAATAAGGGGACAAAACATCACCATAATTTCAGTGTGAAAGTAGGTGAACGAAAGCTAACAAGGTGCTATTAAACACATGCGCCACTTCTATCACTCTTTCAACAAATACGAAATACTTACTCGTATCGCTTACAAGAAGGAAACTATGGAAAAATGCTTGCGTCGAAATGTGTAATGAAAACACAATAAGACACTAATAATTTAAGCTTCAAGATGCTTATCTATGGTCAACGCAATCAACCAGCCGAAAGCGAAACACGTCAACACATTTCGATTAATTTTTCTTCTGTACTCATCAACGGCAACGACAGACATAAAATATATTTTTACTTAAATCTATACAGATACGTTTATTTGCTTGTGTAAAAGCATGTATTGTGTAAAACGGTGCAAATTATTGTACAGTGGTTTATTATTATTTCGCTTCAATAATGATTTCGGAAGACTATCCATTTGTGATAGTAATTATTTCGAACCTTTCTACCTTTCTACCGAAAAACAGATGGTAACTATAAAAAAACTCCGGGGGGGGGGAACTCCGTAGCAACTATTGTAATTTTTCTCAATTTTATTTTTCTTAATTTCCTAATTAAAAGCTAAATTTTTTGCCTTACCCTACAGCTGGAGAGAGTGTTTGACGACCATTCCAATGCGTATAGAACTATTTTTATAGCTTGAAGAAATCTCGAGTCATGTCAAATTTCTGAAAATCTCCCAAATTCAACACAAAAGCTGCGATAACTCGAGAACCAATCGACCCCGCGATGGTCATTCGATTAAGCGTCCAAAAATCTATATAATTTGATATCAAATACACATTTTTATGAAAAACCCTGGAAAATATGAATTTTCTCCCCCTCGAAACCCCCCAAAATAAACCTTAAAATTGAGCTAGCAAGTAGGTCAAGGAATTGGTCCGTCGTAGGGCCGAGATTGATTTTTGGTGAAAATTTCAAGAATTTAGCCATTATGGTTTGGCCGGAAAAGTGTTGACAGCGTACGGCGGACAGACATAATTTTTTTAGTGGATATTCAGATTCTACATGCCTTGAAACGTAAAACATCAAATTTCGAGGGGGGTTATAAAAATGTTTTTTTTTTTTTTAGGGCGATTACAATGGTTAATTACTGAATAATAAACCAAAATTTAGGATGATTAAAGGTCCATAAAATATGCTAAATACCGAACAACTGATGTATGAAAAAAAGTATATTATAACGAAGAAACTAAAAGTAGAAAAATTACAATTACATATGATAGGTTTTTTTCTGCCTCTAGCCACCAAATAATTAATAAAAACCAACATTTACAAATTTCTAAAAGCCTTAAAAATATTCAAGAGGATCCACGTTGTCCAATAAATTAAATTCGACCGAAACGCTGGGTCACCGGAGGGAAATAAATCGTTACGTGCGCCTTCATACGAAATACAGCAGTACCCGCAATACATAGCTGCAGTTGCAGGCGTTGCCTATGCCGATCTGTAAGGCGTCGATCGGACGCTGGTCAGGATTTTCCGTCTGTACGGTATCGCTATCGGTACTTCCTCAGGCTCAAATATAAATCGAGCATTTACCCGGTATTTTCAAAGAATATTGCAGAATTATTCTTCTCAAGAGTTTCGATATTATTATGGTGAAGTTTGAACAGAGTGGAAAAATTGCTATTGTGGTAGGTTTTTCTACCTCTAGCCACCAAATAATTAATAAAAAACGAGAATTACACATTTCTAAAAGCCTTAAAAATATTCAAGAGGATCCACGTTGTCCAATAAATTAAATTCGACCGAAACGCTCGGTCAGCGGAGGGAAATAAATCGTTACGTGCGCCTTCATACGAAATACAGCAGTACCCGCAATACATAGCTGCAGTTGCGGGCGTTGCCTATGCCGATAATTAAGGAGTCGAGCGGACGCCGGATAGGTTTTTCTGATTGTACGGTATCGCGATCGATAGTTCCTCAGGCTCTAATATAAATAGAGCATTTTTACTCGGTATTTTCAAGGAATATTGTGGAATTATTCTTCTCAACAGTTTCGATATTATTATGGTGAAGTTTGAACAGAGTAGATAAATTGCTATTATTATAGGTTTTTGGTTTATTATTCAATAATAAACCATTGTAATCGCCCAAGAAAATTTTTTTCTAAACCCCCCCCCCCTCAAAATTTGATGTTTTACGTTTCAAGGCATGTAGAATCCGAATATCCAATAAAAAACGCTGCAAATGATTGTACAGTGGTTTATTATTATTTCGCTTCAATATTGATTTAAGAAGACTATCCATTTGTCATTTTAAATATTCCGAACATTTGGGAACGTTCCCACCGAAAAACAGATGGTAACTCCGTAGCAACTATTGTAATTTTAATCATTTTTATTTTTCTTAATTTCCTAATTTAAAGCTAAACTTATTGCCTAACGATACAGCTGGAGATCGTGTTTGACGATCATTCCAATGAGTATAGAACGATCTTATAGCTCCAAGAACTCTCGAGTTATACCCTCACTTACAGTGGCTTGATAGATATCTATCAAGCCACTGTACCCTCACTAGGGGCTGAGCGCCTCTGGCGTCTTCGCCGCCCAACCCCCTCAGAGGGGGGCTTCGCCACCCTCAGCTATCGCGCCAAGTCGGCCCGTCGGAGGGGCGGCGCCCCTCCTCTCGGGCCTTACATATAGTTTTGTGGGGGGTAGTGTCCTTGTCACTACGATATAATATAGTAAGTACTATATATATAGTATAGTAGCTATAATAGCTCAGATAACTTTTTGATTTTTTTTTAAATTTAACAATCAAAAAAGCATAACAGTAAGTAATATTTTTTAGTCTTTTGGGAAAGTACCTACCTAACAAGTAGGCAATTTTCTGTGAATTACTCCACCGCATTGGGGCATCAAATGAACTAGCTAGGGCTTCAGTTTTCACATTTTTTCTATTTGTTGTCAGCATAGGTCGTTGTTGTTGAATAAATAATGATCAAGTCAAAAAATATTTTTCTTTATTGCACCTTGAGTAAAAACGTTCACCATTGCTATTCATGAGTATTGAACAGTATTAACCACAGGATAGCAAATGATTACAAAGAGGTTTTACAATGTCAATTCAGCAGGCATTTTCTCATCGTTCAATGCAGCAACTATGTTCTTTGCGACAAGATCGGCCATAGTCATACGGGTTTGGTAGGTGGCACTGCCAATGTGCGGTAAAATAACTGTAAACAAGCAGGATAGTTATTTATTATTGGTATATTTAAAAAACATTACTTGAAGAAAGGGGAAAAATGTACACATTACAATAAAAGTTTTAACAGTATTATTGAACCCTTGTAACCTTAGGGTTTGGTGCACTCTAGCAACCACTGTGGAGACGTCAGCCTCGCGGCTCATTACATGCCACCGTGGTTCAACAACTTGATTTAAATAAATTTACAGTAGATCTAATATAGCATGAGTAAAGCCGGCCAGACCAGGCCGTGGACATAACATTATAAGCTCACCACAATTATTGAGGCTCATAAGAGGATGATCTTTTGGAATTGGTTCAGGGGACATCACGTCCAATCCAGCAGCTCTGATCTTTCCAGATACCAAAGCATGAAGAAGAGCCTCCTGATCAACCACAGCTAAAAAAAAGGGTGACAATGAAATGCAGCTGCAGTCATTAATTATTTCATCATAAAATTGCGATAAAACAATGAAAGAAAAAATGTGAGCACTATAACCCAAAATTGCATTACCTCCTCTAGACGAATTTATAAAAATGGCCGTCGTTTTCATTAGAGAGAATTTTTCCGTGTTGAATAGTCCACGAGTTTGATCTGATAAGGCACATGTAACAATCACAAAGTCGCTTTCTCGAAGCAATTCGTCCAACGATACTTGTATGGCACCAATGGCTTTCCCTGAAAATCAATCATAAATTTGAAAGGCCAAATACAAATCGGAGCAATTTTAACCACATATTATAATTATTCATTCTACATTATATCAACACTAACTTTTTTTAAATTTTTTTTTTATTTTACGAAGTATATCATGGTCATACTCGATTATGAAATATTACAAACACAGTTTTTTCTCTGGTGAATATTCAGGTTACTTTTAGTGCAGAATACCTTCTGGTTTTTCTTGAGAGCTACCGTAAAGAATCCGCGCTACTTCGAACGCTTTTAGTTTTCTAGCCACTGATTGCCCAATGCGGCCAAATCCATAAACTCCAACGGTTGAGCCCTTCAAGGCTGGACCACACATCCAAAGAGGAGCCCAAGGAGAGGTCCATTCGCCACTGCAAATTCATAGTTGTTCAACAAAATGTTTTCACCATGCAGAATCAAATAATGTAACGGAAATTTTTCATAGAAATAAAAATGCAAACGCCCTCATTACATTTTTTCGAACAGCATTCCATTGATATTTTGCCACTATCATCTATCTCAATAGAAAGTGCAGTGTTTTCAAACTTGCTTCCTTATTGCTTGGTTAGCTTCGAACAATCTTCGGGAAGTAGCAAGGAGTAAAGCAACGGTGAGTTCGGCCGTTGCTTCTGTCAAAACGTCGGGTGTGTAGCCGACGCGTATTCCTTTGGCCTTGAGCACATCTTTATCCAAATGGTCAACGCCAACAGACATAGTAGAAACAACTTTCAATGCAGGACCTGGAATTAATTTATTGTAGAGACTTGAATAAGAAGCCGTGGAGGAAGATAGAAAAAAGGGAAGTTAACTCACCAGCAGCTTCAACTACATCTTTGTCCACTCTGTCGTTCAAACTGCAAAATATCGCAGAGGCTCCAGGAATCCGGGCCACAAAATCCGATTTTTTAATGTCACCATTATTAACATTGTCCCATATCTCAACAACGTATCTGGAAAAAAGAATAATTAAATCCATGAACTGAGTGTGAGATGACGTGAATGAACGTCTCTTAAGATTATCTAAAAATTTTTGCCCTTGCGACCTCATCAAGAAACGTTTGCAAACAAGGTAGGTGATTCTTTTCTCCCACTTTTGTGTGGGCGCATAAATGAGTTATACGAATTTTCTCTCCCCCTCACAATACGTAGGTTAACATCGAATCAACAGGTTCTAAGAGTTAATTCTCGTTCTAATATTAATATTCAGGTACTTAGTAATTTCAACATAGACCTAATTAACATAATGTTACTTACTTCTCTTCGAGGAAATTGATGCTTTTCTTGGGGAAATCACTCCTCGTCACGAAGACTTTCAGTTTCGACATTGAGGCGAAATTTTGGCCGAATCGCAGACGTGGCTTACTTTCACGCAAAACCCGTACGCTATGGCGGAGATACATCATACAATTAAATTACCCTTGTTTCTCTCCCCAAACCGTCCCTAAACGGCAAAAGTAACTACGTGACTGTTAACTACCATAATGAGTTTGAGCGTGAAAGGCAGGAAATAACGATTTTTAATCAAAAGAAGAAGTAATAAGTTGCTTTGCGACTAGAGTTATTGCAGTGGTAAAAATTATGAGTGCACAGAGTCGCGAGGGTTAAAAAAAAACATTGAGTAAAACAATAGTAGTCCGTGGGAAGAGAGGACCATCATGCGACCGAACAAAAACGGGTCCCCAAGCACTGTTAGAAAAGCGACCATTCACCAGCTCGCAGGTGCGATCCCTAGAAACAACAATAATTTTTTTAACAATGGAAAAATCTAAAGATTACAAATAGGAATCTCTGAACACCAACCAGTTAGCAACTGAGAACTAGAACTGAGGCTGAACAGCTCTTATCAATTATCAGTAACATTGAACCCGAATAATCGATTCAAGGATCAGGAATGTTATCCAATCGATAACAAATCGATTTGACCCATCGATTTCTCCATTACTCATCATCGAACTAATTTCATACTCAAATGGAGGATCGATTTTGATATTTTTATTGATGGCTTAGAGAAATATATTCTATTATTTTCTAAACTAAATTTCAAAACTTAAGATGATTGAAAAATGTCACGATATTAATCGGAACAGCAAAGCGATTAACCAGTCACGTATCGATTACATTTTCGGAAATATATCGATTAGTTGTTTGTGATCTTCAGCACGAGACCGCTCGCCGGAGGAGGTTATTCGATTTTTCTGCTGCCAAAAGGTTATACATCCTCCCTACCACCCAAACCCCTCCCGCCCTCCCACGATCGTACACGAACGAGTCAAGTGTCCTCTTTCTATCGGCATATTTTCGGTAGTTATTTTGATGCAGGAATCAGTCTTTTGCCGAGAAATCCGGATGTTTGTCGTTCGATAGTTTTCTAAAAGCTAGTTTTGTTCGTGAGTTGAAAATTCAATACTATAGTTTCACCAGCGTAAATATAACACGTTGCTTTGTATTGGCGAACTAGTGCTTGATATTTTTATTGATTCGTCGTGTGTTTTATGGATATCAAGTCTGACCTCTTCGCCCCTTGGTAATAAATAATTGAACGTGAGACAGATAGCGCCTGCAAAATGGTCGAGTCAACTGCGATTTGCGCATTTGCTTTTGTCGTTTTCGCTATATTAGCTAATTTTTCAGTGCACAAGGTTGAAGAGGGGCATGTTGCCGTTTATTTTAGGGTAAGTTACAGCTCAACGAATATTTAGCTGTTTATTTATGAAATATCTTTTTTCGAAATGGATCAACTAGGTACCTACTCAGTTGTGCTGATTATCGGTTGACTGTGGCATCATGAAATTGAAGCCACGTCATGTGATTCAACTGTCACTCTCATGTAACGACGTACGGTATTCATCAGTTTGTATTTAAAACAACAGCTAGTAAGCAGTTTGGTCGGAATATCGTTTCAATATTTTAATTCTCTTTCAACATTTAATGAAAAGAAAATTGCGGGATAACAGCAACCGATCATCGTATCTAGCGAATAATGATGACAACACTTAACACACTTTTTGGTTCCCTTTTTTCAGGGTGGTGCATTACTTTCTCAAACAAGCGGGCCAGGTTTTCACATGATGATTCCCATGTTAACGTCGTACAGAACTGTTCAGGTAAAAAGTTGTAGAGTATTTTTGTTTAATGTAAGCTATAATGTATAATTTGGAAAAAAATCGATAAATTGTAAATCTACGTTTCAGAGTAAACGTTGCTATTGAATATCAACTTTTACTAAAAAAAAAAATTAAATAAAAAATGATAATACTTATTTATTTAGGTCACTCTACAAACGGACGAAGTGAAAAATGTTCCTTGCGGCACTAGCGGAGGAGTAATGATTTACTTTGACCGGATCGAAGTAGTTAATCACCTTCATCCAGATAGCGGTAATTTCGACAGTGTTTATGTGTGATCACAAATTGATTAGGTTCTTTCGTCATTTAGTGCTGCATTATTGACTTGGCTGTTTCAATTAGTATAAATTATACGTTAGAATTATTTTCTTTTCCTGTTAGTATCGATTATAGTGTTTATAAATTTCCATACGCTTTTCAGTTTTTGACATAGTTAGAAATTTCACTGCCGACTATGATAAGACGTTAATCTTCAACAAAGTTCACCACGAGCTGAATCAATTCTGCAGTATGCACTCTCTTCATGAGGTAAGTTTTTGTAATAATATTAAGACGTTCAGCGTTCAGCATATTGTATTATTCTATTCATGTGGCTATTTATTTTCTGTATAATTTCCTTCTCTTAGGTTTACATTGATTTGTTCGATCAAATCGACGAAAACTTGAAAGGATCCTTGCAGAGAGATTTGAACGAAATGGCTCCTGGTTTGAAAATTCAGGCAGTCCGAGTTACGAAACCAAAAATACCGGAAACGATAAGGAAAAACTACGAACTGATGTGAGTTAGCTCTCTTTTTCGGGAGTTTTTATTCTGCTATATCTCTATTAGAAATCGTTATTATACATTTTTATTATGTCCGTTATTTTAATTTTGTTAGGGAGGGTGAAAAAACGAAACTGCTCATCTCTCACGAACATCAAAAAGTCGTGGAAAAAGACGCCGAAACTGAGAGGAAAAAGGCGTTGATTGAAGCGGAAAAAGTTTCTCAAGTGGCCAAAATCCAATTTGAACAGAAGATAATGGAAAAAGAATCAATTCAACGCATATCGGAAATCGAAGGTCGGTTTAACATTCAACATCAATTCAGACATGCCTTATTTTTTCTCATGGCCTTTTCTGTCAGTATCCAAAAAACCAGCTTTCATTATTTTTTATGGAAGCTATGAACGATTACCACAGTAAGAGTTGTTGGGAATGATTAAAACATGCCACCTTTGATGATGTGGCATGATAGAGTTCCCAGTTTGCGATATCGATTGATATCAATGACTTGGTGGATTTCCTTTTTGTCAACATAATTTTCCTCTTCTTTCCTTCTCAGATTTGATACATTTGGCCAAGAAAAAGAGCCAAACGGACGCTGAATTCTACCAAATCGAACGCCAAGCTGCAGCCAACAGACTGCTACTGACTCCTGAATATTTAGAACTGAAAAGGACGGAAGCGATATCTTCAAACGCCAAACTCTATTATGGGCCTGATATTCCTTCATTTTTTTGGAATTCGGGCCAACAGCGCATTGATGACAGTGTAACGAATAACCTAGCCCCTAAGACCAAAAAAGCTGACATTAAATGAAACTCGGATGAATCGAAATTCTTGTAATTCTGGACAGTGATGCATTTATCTGGAATTTTTCCCTGTGAGTTTAGCCGCAGACCAAGCCTGACATTTATTCACGAATTTTTCTAGGTCAACGTGACCTAAATTGTTGGAAAGTTGAGCGAAGTCCACTATATTTTGATTTTGTATTGCTCGTGTTTAAACTTGTCAACTCTCATCCTCCCTCTCTCATGTGAAGTTATTCCAATTAAGGTTTGTTATAATGTAGGTTATTGGAAATAGTATGTTACAAAAATGTTTCAATTTTAACGCTGGTTTAGCGCAAAGGGAAATTCAGTTTATTCTCCTGTATTTTTCGGCAGTTATCAAATTCAACTCAGGAGTGGGGTTTCCTAGTCAAATTAAATTAAATCAGTTCTCCTCGAAGTTTTTCGTTTGTTTGAAAACAACTGGTGCTGAAGAACTTCAAATTATTTCTTGATCTCACCTATCGCCTGCCGTTTATGCTAATTCAAATCTTCAGCTGAATAGGCTTGCTTTCGTTGACGTTGTATGGTTTCCTACAATTTCTAGCGTCCGGAAGAACAAAAATGAACTTGAAATATTTCCGTATTTTTTAGGAGATTTATATTTTAGAAAAATCCATATCATTTGAAATTCCTCTCTCTTTTTCTAGCTTTTCATTTTGGTAAAGTGTTAAGATTAGGTTCCTTCTGTGCGATTTCTGTGGCTGTTTGTATGGAGAGTAATGTTACCAACCCATTAGCGTTCTTGAAGGCATTGGTACTCCCAATCAAAGACAGCGTCAGTTTCATGGATTGCGGGGCAAGCTTGATGGAAGGAAAGAAGCAAAGTTTTCAAGAAACTGACCATTAGGATGCTTGTGCAAAATTAATTGTAATTTTTGGCTGCCACAAGCACTACCTACTATTAAGTAGGTAAGTACCCGGTTAGAACGTACCGGAAGTCTGAAGTTACCTAGCCAAGAAACACCTAGACCATCCATAGGTGCCCCACAAGACAAAGCAAGCTAATTCTGTTAAAATAGACCTGTCACTAACTGATACAGTACCAAAATTTTAGTCCTTTTTTGACTGAGGTGTTGGGATTTTGTATTAAGTTTAAGTCGACTCTTTCAATTACTTTCTTTTGCACATTCTGTGCAAACTTTCGTCTTTTGGTATTGTGCATCGATTTTTACATTCAGTCTGTTCGTTATCTCATGCTAATACGTGTATATGTGTGAATAATATGTATATGAGAACGTTGTTTGGTGTGATCTAAATAAATTCTTGTCTTTGAAATTGCTCATCCTCCAAAGATTATTAACCTGCATACATGTCAAGGGCGCAATGCTCCACTACAATGCCTCGACCATGAATTAATGCATGTCCTTATTTACGTTTCATGCCCTTCAACGTTTAATGGTGGTTAGTTATGAGACACGTTAGGTTTTAGAAGGTAAACAGAAGCAGAAGTATCTGACAGTTAGATGCAATTGTACTCGCAGTATGGAGTACAATATTTCATTACCATTCGATTGAATTAAGGATTTGACAGTTATAGAAATGAAATACAGTCTTACACGTTCAACATTTATTCTAAAACAGAACGGAAATAACGCGTTCGGCTTCCAGCAGAGTTTTATAAAACATAATGTCTAAGTACTTGAGAGGAATGTACCCTTGCTAAAAAGAATTGACTTCTTAAATTTGATAACATTCCAACATCTTACATGAGCGGAAAGTACAACTGCTTCCCTTTAAAATATAAAATAAAGTATTTTCTGTGCGCAAAGGAAGCACTTAAAGTAAGACTATTGTTTCCACTTCTCTTAAAAAAATAGAAGAGGGGAAAAATGGGAAATGGCACAATTACTACGAGAAATCCAGCGTCATGAGGTATTAATGGAACTACGAATCGATTCAGTCATCGCGAGCATCGATATCAACATCACATTATCACAAGTCAGGGGCCTGTAACCCATCTTCGGTAACACGAATCACCAGTCTTCATCGTCATCATCAGCAGTGTGGCCATTAATTTGTTCCGGTGGAAGGATGTCATCCGGTGATGGAACATCTTTGGCAATCCCTCGATCTATCAGTAGTTGTCCTAGATCGACGCCCTTGTCAAACATAAAACGACCGAATAAAGTAGACGTTTGGAAGTAAATGTGAATTTTGAGCATCCATCGGTAAATTCTCATGCTTGATCTTAGGAAAACAGAAAGATCTGACTGCAATCTGATCGGTACGTTGAGAGGAGTTTTTGCGTTTTACTATGACTGATTATATTGAAGTCTGATCTTTCGGTTTTTTTCTTACTGTCGGCAAATCAATACTTTCTTAGGTGGAAAACAACTTACTGGAGGACCATCTGGATCGTAAAGTCTGACGTAGGGTATTGGACTGTTTGGCCTTGAACTTTCAGGCGAACGCTTTTTGTAACCTCGAACTTCAGCCACAAGTGCTCGCCAGCTTCCAGTGTGCGTCAGATCCATGAAATTCTCTATAGCCGTTTCAGACCAAGTTTCTCCTTCCCTGAGCAAAAAAAAAAAAAAAAAAAATCGAGTTTCAAGAACACTAACTTAAGAGAATCGTTGAGAACATCTTATGTTAGTTTTTATACGTCATTTCAAGTTATTTTTTGTTCTATTTTGGTTTAAAAATTGTGCGAACAGTTCAAAATTCTTACATAGGTGCAATACCGTCCATTTGCACCTGAACTGCTTGAAATCGAAGAGCGAGAAAGTCGTCGTGGAGATGGCACAGGTCTTTCAATGGCACTTGATCCGAATCTCCATAATCCACATTAAATACGTTAATCTATGAGCGAATAAAATGGATTCAATTAAAATTTTAATTGTTGGGGTGAGGGGTGATGAACATGGCGACTCTTTCTGCATTGTTTCTTTTATTTTCCGAGATCTTTTGGGCATCATCAGGGCTACATAGATCCTATGACCACTCATGGGGGTTAAGGAAAGAAGATGCCTGAATTGGTGAAGGAATTCGGCAAACGAAAGAAAAATGGAGAAAGAGTCGCCCTGTTTATCTCCCCCTCACCACAACAATTACATGGAAAATGCAACAAACAGGGTTAAAATTTTAAATTAAACTGAACGTAAGAAAGCCCCTAAATTCAGATGTAAGACTCCAAACCTGGAATATATCTTTTTCAAGTGACATATCAACTTCACTACTTCAAAAGCTTATATATTACCTGAGCGCTTTCTTCAATCGATGGGATGCTGGAAATTTTAACTCGGTACCATTTAGAATCAAGCGGCATGAAACAAGCAGCAATCAGCCCTACGTGTAGCTGTAATAAGGACAACGAATTAGCGCTTGAAAATATTTTTGTTCTAAGTACCAAGTCCAACAAAGTCTGAATTTGCGATTTTGCTGTCTGAACATTGTCTATCATTTATCTGGACAACAACGGATTTTTGGAGATTATGCACATGTTATATTCAACCTCATTCAAATCAAAGTTGACTCGATTTTCAACGTTGTTGTAATACTCGGTCATTTCTTCAACCAGGAGGTCTAAATTCGTCGCCCAAGGAGAAACAACCTGATGATAATAAAATAGATTAGTTTTGGGTGGAAATAGAAAAAAACTATGAAGTTCAGGAGTTAGTTAACCTAACATTTTCCTCACCTGGACCCAAAATACGGAAGGTGTAGATACAGCTGATACGTAGACTTTCAGCATTGATTCACCTGCAGTAGCGACAAGTTTTTCATACGATGGCTTTGCAGGAACGACTGCCTGAATAAACAAATATTCAAAAAAGTTACAGAAAAAGTAATATCTGAAGTAAACTAAAGTGTTTATAGCAGACCTCAAAATTAATTGCATTCAGTTCTAGAACTTACAGTTTCATTACGATTGTTCATCAGTCCACGGGTTGATCGACTGTTATACCCGAACGGTTTATTTTTATTTGTTTCTTGCTCTTTAACATTGTTTTCAATCAATTTAACCGCAGTTTCAATTTGTTCTTGAGTTCCCCTGATGGTAATCGCCTGCTTCTTGTACGTTTCAGCTATAAAATTGTTTTTAAAAAAAACTTTCAAAAATAAAAATTGATTTCAAAATTATTTACCAATAAAAAAGTCTGAAAAGGAAAATTAATAAAAATGTTATAACTTCAAAGCAAATCAATCACCAACAACATTTTCTATTATGATGATAATTATGTGAGACTTTAATAATATAATTATTTTACGAGTCGTATTGACCTGACCACATCCTGTTTGATTGGACCACCTCCCCAAATAATAGAAAAAATAATTATTTCCATTATTTTCCAAACTATTGAACGACTTTCCTTTTCACCTCTCAACTGTCTCCAGAATGGTCACTTTTTTGAGTCAGCACCTTCAAGCGGAACTTCAAAAATGTAAAAATCTGTTGTTTTTCGCTACACTTTCTTCATTACACGCCATATCAGAATACCGAACAAAAATTTGAGCTAGGCCCTCATAGGTAGATAAATTATTAACAAAATGGAGTCAAAAACAATAAAATGGAACAATTTTTCTACAAATGATAAGATCGCAAAGTCACAAGTTGTTTTTCCGTCATTTCTCCGAATCCGGGGGTCTAACTACCGGATGGATTCAATTGAAAAAATTATGGGCACTGCCTGGATAGTTGCCTTTTCAACAGAAAAAACAAATCAATCGGACTTACAGAAAAAAAGAGCGAGTCAACCATAGTAACTTCCTCCATCGAAGTCGGGTGAAAATTAAATCAGATGATGTCTCTGACATAAATACACACTTAGAATAATAGAAAATAGTCTCAGTGCCTAGCTTTAACAGTTGGAAGTCAAATTTAAATGTCATAATTTACTAAGGAGCCATAAGTCAAATTTATCGTCAGAAATAAACTCATCACACCTTTCTACCCTTTTTTTGTATTATATAGGCTGGTAGATATATCACTAACGGGAACTATACCTAACGTATGTGATCATGACCATTCAAATTTGCTATAATAATGCTTAATGGTTTTGAACTTACACTCAAAAGTATAATAACCTCCCTTACCGTTTGCATTGTCTTTGATGAAGTGCACCTTTGCGCCTGAAACTTCAGATATGGACTTAACATTCTCACCACACCGGCCAATAATGCGGCCACATGCAGCCTGCAACAAATAAAATCAATTATGAGTCTGACCAATACAGATGGGCTCGGGTTTCGAATTTCACAGAAACGAAATGGGTACAAGACAAAGATGATTCGTTTATACAGTTTCGACCGTTCAAAATGTCACTAGACAAGTTTTTTTTTTTCAATTAAACAACTGTAATAACTATAAATCGAGCCCAAAACAGCTTATTAGAACATCGTTATATTATTTACCTTGGGGACAAACATTTCGAATTCTTTCAAATCAGCTGCAGAACTTATAACTTCCATAATCGCATTGATCGCTTCGTATACATTTTCTGCTCTCCCCGTAACACGACAAGTTGAATATTCCAAGTGGTTTTCTGAAACATAAAAAACGCAATAGAATGTTTTTTTGAAGAATCGTAATACCGAATTTTATTAAGCAGAGAAGACGTAAAAAAAAAACTCAGTTAAAATTCCAGGAGGTGCGAGGGGGGAAAACCAGGCGGCTCATTCTCCGATTCTTTATTTCGCCCATTCCTCAGGGCTCAAGTCCTCTGCCGGCAAATAAAGAATCGGAGAATGAGTCGCCCGGTTTTTCTCCCCTTCAGACCTCCTGTAAATCAAAAAATAAGGCGACAAGGAAAAGTAGTAAAAATTATGCAGTCAAAAATCAGGGATCGGGCCAAAACAAGACGACGCTGCAACATCGCCTGATTTTTGAGTGCATATACTGAAGAAAGCATAAAAAATCCATCAATGATTCACTGATAATAATCTAAAGACCACCTAACAACTTCTTACCACCGTCACGGAAGAAAATTTTAGTGTTAGTAGTCTCCTGTAACTCTTTTACGTGCGAGCCACCTTTTCCGACAACCAATGGCACGACGGCGTTCGGTACTCGAACTTCCCTTTCGACGAGATTCAGCCCTCGTATCATTTCGCTCCATTCTTCTTCTTCCTAAAAGTGAAATATAAATACATCAAAATTAAAATGCGCTAGTATTTAATGCAAGCGGTTCATTCGTCCGTTTAATAATGATTAATTAAGCAGTAACCTTTTTCTGCCAGAAGAACAAAGCCAACGCGCACGCACTGAGGATGGGAAGACCGACGTAAAGGACCATTGACCGTATGGGCCAAGCCATTTTTTTACCTTAAAACGAAATAACAGCATTGTAATGATGCATACTCTAGCAGCAATGCAGGGATGAGCTTGAAATTGCGATCATAATTTCCAATGACAGATAAACTCCGATTATATTAATTGCCCACGATCTCGTCAAACAATCAATTTTTAAAATGGTTCTTACCGTTAGCTGTAGGACAAATTATTGTAGGGAGATGAAATAGATTATTACCCAACTATAATAGGTACTTAGGTTGAAAATAAAAGAAAACTACACTGACGAATTAAATACTAAAATATTATTGTCCACTTCAATAGCATTCACTAGAGTCCACCATGATATGAATAACGCGCACAATATCAAGTCAAATAACGTCGAGATTTTGAAATTTATTCCTATCTGTTGCAGCCCTCATGTGATTGTGATACACGGTACACGGTAGAAGGCTCCGCCGCATTAACCTTATCAGTTCTTATCACTAACAACAGGGTCTCGTTTTCGAACAAATTTCCTCCAAAATCATTCCCCGTTCGTCTAATAGTCTCGTAATCGATGGAGTCGTATTAGATTTTTTAATGTATTTTTGGAACCGAACGTAATTATAATAAAAAAAATTATATCATAAATAAAGAAAAATATCGATCATTGAACTTTTCTCGTTATAATTGTACCAAAGGATTAAATCACGGAACAAGAAAGTATCGATACATTGGCAAGGGAAATTCATTCTGGGATTGCTGAGGAGTTTGATCATCCAGAAAGGGAAATTTAAGCCAGATTGTGCCCGGGAACGTTCCTCCTGTCTTCCCATTCAAGTTTCAACCCCTCGTCACCTCTCTCTCTGACAGCTTCAAATCAACTTTCAGTGATTTATTGGTTGTTATTAGTGCAAACTATTTGTCGCGAGGATTGTCCTTGTTCAGTGTATTTCAAGTTATTTTTAGTCGTTATTTTCAATGGAGCAAGACGGAAACGAAGAGCCGAAGCTTATAGAAATTTTCGATGAAGCTTACAATCTTTACGAAAAACTGTCTCACAGCGAAGAAGCCACAAATAGTTCTACCGTACAGGTAAAATGAATAATCTTTAAATTGAACTAATGAAAGTTACGAAGCCGCTTGCATTGTGCTTGAGCGCAGAAGAAGAAAGTCATCTCCCCGCCCTTGAAACATTCAGTGCTTTACTTCAGCTGGAAACGCATTATTTTAACCCACGAGTGGACGTTTCCCAGTTCGATTGAATATTTTCGCCTAGTGGAAAGATATCTTCCAAGTTCGATCCGAAAATTGCGCCACTTTTGACAAATTAGTAAACAATCATAGACAATAGTATAGTCAGTAGTATATTAGTAGTTCAGTAGTATAGTACCTATAGTATTATTCACCGTCAAATCATTTTAACTTCAGTTAACATCCGATGCCCGTGCGTCAAAGCCTTAACGCTGTTTCCATCAAGCTGAGTTTGGGTACAAGCATCGATTTTTAAATTTACTTGATTCTCAACATTAATATCAATCTTTGCTAATTTTTTTTCTATGTTAAATCTTTTATAATCTACAATACCAATCAATATGATGGCAGTATCAGGTGAGGCAATCTATGAAACTGTTGGAGGAAGCAACGCGTCTCACGTCGTTGGCTGGGATATTCAGTTCGAACGAAACTGCCGACGAAGTTTCCACAGAAAATCTCCGCCTATTCCTATTGCCAGCTCTACTTGGAATGCTCACGCTTAAACTTTCCGGCCCCGTCAGCCGGACGGACGTTGTCAGAGCTTCAGATACTTATTTTAGGTGCGTAAGAATAAAAAAATATTGATTTTTGAAAGTAAATTCAACTGTGCAGACACTGTTCTTAATATTTAGTTTTCATTTGCAGAGATTTTCTAGAGCGTTGTGAACAATATGAAATAATCAGTTCCCTTAAGCTGCCCCCTCCTCTTGAGCTGGAATGTACGGAAGAAGACTTGGCAGCTGCCAATGGTCCATGTCGGCCATTTGATTTAGGGAGCGCTGCTCGGGACCGTGCCCAGAAAATTGCTAGGTAAGCTAAACCGTACGTCTTGCTCCTTGCCAATCAAGTTGTGAATATTTTTGAAGGACGTGGTCTTAGAAGCGAAAGCGATGTTTCTACAGTTGGTAATACCGCGTTAGCAAAGTATTTAATTTTTTTTCAGAGTATGTACATTTTTTTTGCAGGTATAAAGAAGAGAAGGCGCTAGAACAAGAAGTTTCACGCCTATACACTTTAGTTAATGATGAAAATGTTGACGATGAAGTCAAAAGGGATTATTACATCAAACTAATCAAAACTTACGCGAATAAAGCTGTTGAAGAATTAGACGCTCTACAGTCCGAAGCCAGAATATTGGCTCATATGAAGGCAGCTCAAAAGGTTTGTGAGCCTTTGCAGTAGTCGAATGCCTGTTAACACTGCTAGTTTTAAAAATATCTGTCAATTTTTTCTCAACTATATGAAATAAATGGAATATTCATTTAAGGCTGAATTTGCCGTTTTTTTTTTTTTTTTTTTTTTTTTTTTTAGTGGCTATTATAATTTAACAATTTACCAAAAATTGAGCTCTTTTTATACTTTCAGAATGAAAGTTCCCCATCGCAGAAGGATGAATGTCGAAGTAAATCAAAGCCATCAGTACCTCGGCCTTTGAATGCTGTCATTATTACAAAAGATGTCGTCCAGAAAGCCGTTTATGGAGCTGGATACCCTTCTCTGCCTACAATGACGGTCGAAGAATTCTACGATAAAAGAGTCAAAGATGGAATGTGAGTGAAACAGTTTTCCTCAAGTAATGTACTGTAAAATTGAGAGTATAACATTAATAGGACGTAATCCTGAGCCGTAAATTTTGTAGGATTTGTAAAACGCAAGTTCTGAATTTTTTGCTTCCTGAGTAAAATCTCCCAAATTTTACACATGCTCATCATATGAGTTTCTTACATGAAATTGAAAGGATAGGATGATCTTAATGATTATGTGAATCGTTTTGACGACAGATTTCCTGACCCTAACAAAGCTGGGCAGTCATTACAAGATATGGCCAAGCAAGGAACTTCCAATGTGGAGCTTGACGAGCGTGAAGCTGCTGAACGTGAAGCAAGACGAGAAGCCGACGATCCTGAAGAGCTGAGACGCCAGCGAGCAATGGACGAATTTAAGGACGAGCATAGAAGAGGTGAAGGCAATCGATATAATCGAAGCTGAGCAAAAAGCGTTCGGTTTTGTGAAAAGCAGTCGTGTGCCAATGTAAGCGACAACCTATCTTGTCAGACGCTAAATCGACGAACTTTTTTTCTCGTATGCAACCCAATTGAGAATGTACTTTTTGTCAATGGTCTTCGTATCAATTATTTAATTAAACTGGTATATTTATGTTCGAATAAAAATTCAACGCCGTAAAAGTTGACATTCACTGATAATATATCCTGCATGAGATCTTCAGAAGTTAATAAGACGTCCTGCTTCGATCCACGGGAAGTAGTACTTGATTTATTTGATGGGAGAATAGAGAAAATGGCACTTGAAGAAACCAAGAGACCTCATGGCGTGGGATAAAACCATTAAAAGTGAATGACCATCCTGAAGAATACACTGAGCAGAAGAGCTGTAGAAGGAAGAACCACTCTTACCAACTCCACTGTATAGTGGAGTGTAACAAGACAACATCGTCTTGGTCCGTAATGACAAACCAAGTAATTGAATTCCAGAGGAAAAACAATCATAGAAGACGAGAAGTTGATTTTCGCTTCCAAAAAGGAATTAAAAAACATCCATCAGTCAAAACATATATTTACAAGACTTATGGCCGAGTCGTAGCTCATAAAATAGAAGATGAGTTTCATTTAATAAGCTTTTCATAAAAAGGGTGAATAATTTTGAAATAGAAGGCACAAAATTGTGAAAAACCTCACTCGCCTCATTTAGATATTTACATTGGAATCAAAAAGAAAACTTCATCGGAGAAAATTAATAACATTGGCACTATCCAGATAATATTTAAAAAATGAAAATTTAAAAAAAAAATTGGAAAAACTACGATCGGAAACCTCCGCCTCCTCTTGATTTGAAGTTGCCTCCGTGGTCTCTTTTAAAGCCACCGCCGCCGCGACCACCAAAACCACCGCCTCCACGACCTCCAAATCCACCACCTCCACGACTGCCTCCTCGACCACCAAAACCGCCGCCGCCACGGCCACCTCCACCACGTCCTCCAAATCCACCACCACCTCGGCCACCACGTCCGCCTCCGCGACCACCACCACGTCCTCCTCCACGGCCACCGCCTCTGGCCCTAGGCGCTCCAGGTAAAAAGCGTTCAATGGGCAACATCTTTGCCGGGTCAACGTACACCTAAAACAAAAAAAATCATTAAAAATTTAAATCTCCAACAAAAATGAGATTACTTTGCCTAGGGTTGTTTCCGATAACTATCAATATTGGCATGACTTCGTCTGTATCTTGACTTTATTGCACAATAATAATTAACACTAATATTTTTACCTCGTCGTCGGCACGAAAACTTGAAGCCTTCAGGTTTTCAGAGGGTCGCACTGAGACGAAATAATCCTTCACAGGCCCGAAGATTTCGTCGATTTTCCCGATTTTGTTAATATCCTTCGTGTAAACAGGGGCGTTGAAATATGGAACTCTATCTTTGATGTTAACCTTGATGACCATATCATCTTCGCAAGCATGTTTAAAAATTCCAAGAGGAATTACCTACAAAACAAAACAAAACTTGTTAAGGCTAACCGGATATTTTGAGAAACTTCACTATTCTACGAGCAATAATCTGCGTGAAGAATAGACTGGACATTTTTTGATAGTGTATACCTATTTTAGAAACATCGGGTATCAGAAGGAAAGCTCAGTAGACCACTAAGGTTATCCCTTCTTCAATATTTTAAATAAGAAACGGAATTAATGTAAAAACTTACGTGCTCTGGAGGTCCATCGTCAAAACCTCTACCGCCTCCACGGCCGCCGCCTCGTCCACCACGACCGCCTCTGAATCCGCCGCCACCTGTGCATGGAATACAGAATCATTAACAACAAATTTTCCACATACCCTTACAAATTCCTACAACCTTATTTTTTACAATGTCATGAATAGTTCCAACTTGTGAAACACAGGAAATCATCTGATAATATGTTCGCAACTTGAAGGAAAATCTCGTAGAACTGGATAAAAAACCCTGCCAATGATTGTACAGTGGAAAAAGGTGTTTATTATGCCTTCGCTTCAATTATTATTAAAGAACACTATTCATTTGTGATAGTTTATGAACGTTCCCACCAAAAAATAAAACTACAAAGGAAAACTTCGTAGCACCTATTGTAATTTCAATCATTTTTATTTTTCATAATTTTCAGATCAAAAGCTACATTTTTCAACTAACGGTACAGTTGAAGAGAGTGTTTGACGACCAATCCAAAAAGTATACCTATATCGATTTTTATAGTTCCGAGAACTCTCCAAGTACTCGACTCAAAATCCAAAAATCTGAAGAGATTGATACCAAGTAAACCTTTGTCCGAAGTGCTGCGTCTTCCCTCAAAATTGAGGTAGCGATTTGGTTAAAAAATTGAGCCACTGTAAGACCAAGATTGATTTTTGTGAAAATTTCAAGAATTTAGCAATAATAGTTTCGTCGAAAAAGTATTGACGGTGGACGGACAAAAATTTCTTATTGAATATTCGAATTCTACATGCCTTGAAACGGAAAACATCAAGTTTTGAGAGGGTTAAAAAATGTTCTTTCTTGTGCAACTACAATAGCTTACTATAGGATAAACCAAACGCTTCATAAATCACCCCTCTAACCTCAGAAACAACCAGGATAATTCAACCGCTAAATAATTCTGCGAAGACACAAGTGCGTCATAATTATGCTATTAATGCAAACAAAACGTACCTCCTCTTCCTCTGAAAGACATGGATGGATCGTGTCCACTGCACTCACTGATGTATTTGGTTTCCTGTGAAAAAGGTAGACACTTTGTAATGCGAACAGGTGGATCCACCAAAATCACTAGTAATTATCGCATTGTAAATCCATAATAAATACGGAGCCTGGGTCGTGCCATGGCTAGTAAACGAGCAGCTATTGATAAACAAAAGAACAACCCCAAAAAAACTGGAAACTGAGAAGAAATTTGTGATGAAATTTACCTTTTTGATATGTTTCGAAGCAAAATGAAACAATATTACAGCTGGCGCAAGGCGAAAAGTTTCACTTGAATTCGAATTCTGGAAGAGAAAACTAAATCGCACTGGACACACGTGGAATGAGTGAAGACAAACACAATATTATACGGCCACCGGCATGACACGAATCTTGTTGTTGTTGTTACACATCAGCTTCGGGTTTCGCACTCAATAGCAATAGATGTTCTTGGAGGTATGGATTATTTTTTGTTGAACTCGCAGTATTATCCAATCTATTATTTATACTTCAATTAAAATAATTTTTGGTTTATAGTTCAATAATAAGTCATTGTAGTTGTCAGTTGACAATCATGTTGATGAATGTTGAAAGGAAACTTCTATATGGGGAAACTCAATAGCAACTATGATAATTTTAATCACCTTAATTATTATTTTAATTTAATTTATCACTTTTATTATTATTCCTAATTTTCAAATTAAAAGCTGAATTATTCGCCTAACTGTAAAGCTGAAGGGAGTGTCTGATGACCATTCCAACAAGTATTTATTAAGTATAACGATTTGTATAGCTCCACATTTTCACTATAATTCATTCTTGGACTGGCAAAGGCTCAATTCTTCAGTTAAATTGCAATGCCTATTTTTAATTTATTTCCGAGGGGAGTTTGAAGGGTCAATCTATTCCAAGTTCTAAAAAATATAGGCATGTTTTATCATCAATTTATATAAATGTTGATTCTGAATCGAATAAGATCATAACGGAGTTGATAGTTTCAATCTCCCAGTTGTAAGATCGTTACTGGCCTCATGGCAAGTTATAACAATATCAACATAAATTAGGCGAGGATTCTGCTTCAGTATCTCTAATTAGATTCTTTATTATTGCTTCACAGATAAAGATCCATAGCAACAAAAAATAAATAAATAAATAAAAATAAAAAACTAAAAATAAAGTACATCAGATATCTAGACTGCATAGAAGAAGAAACAGAGGTTGACAATAAATAAAAATAGATGATAAATAATAATTCTACTGGGCGAAGAAAGAAAAATAGATTGCACCAGCTGGCAAATATAGAGAGCGATAAACAAAAGGAAAAGCGGCCGTTATGATCCAACCCGCGGAAATTAATATTTACCAGTTGATCGCAGTCAAACCGAAAGAATAAGATTTCGAATCTCCGCCACCTCACTGAGGTAAAAATGTATCCTATTCATGACAGGGCGCGCAGTACCGCTAATTACTATGGTACAGGTACACTGTCCATATTATACGGAACCACTGATGTAGGATCTGGTGAAAATAGATTTTCCAATGCCGAAACCGTTTTATTAGCAAAATAGGATTTAAACTTCAGCTACAAGATTTTTCAAAATTGTTTTGATAACTGGTTGGTAGTCTTTGAATAGGACAATGTTTGCTTTTGTGACTGAAATCGCTTTGAGACGTCCAGCAGCACCTGCTCCCGCTGAAGGATACTTCTCGATCAGATCCTCCAACTGGAAAAAGGTAACAGAGTTTATTTTGTAAGAATTAAGCAGTTATTAGTTTTTGTATCGGGCAATATAGGTAATGTATCCTTTCCAATTCTCATTTAACCGTACTTTATCCAATCGAACTACAAATATAGTTAATAGTTACTTCTTTCAGTCGTTGTTCAGTGTAGAACCGAGTGGCCAGGGCGGGAAGAAGACGGCCGAACTGTCGATGATTCAAAGTGAACCGATTGATCAGGTAGTCCCAGTTGTTCCTGAAACAAAATAATTTCTCCGGTGATCAACATCTTCCTCACGTCGTAGCAAAACGATTTACCATGAGTGGAAATCGTTGTTTTCTGATGTATGCAGCCACTCGACACTGCAGTTCTACGTACCTACTCCATTCCCAAATAATTGCATTCCCTTCAGGAGATTTCGACAAACCAACCAGGACGAGGAAGTAATCTTGACTTCTTATGAGTGATTCGTTTTTGGCAAACTCCAACAACCTGATGAAAAATCGTCATAATTAAACACTCAATAAAGTAGGAAGGAGTGTTTGAAAACAATTGAAACTTTTGATAGTTTTCTACCAAAGTTATACCATTGTGTTGCATTTTAAATTTTTTTAAATTTTCTTATTCCAATGAAATAGATACCAGCTCTCCTAAAATATTATGGATGTTATACAATCATGAAGCGTTGACTTATAACACAAATTCGTTGATGAACAGCAGATAGACAATGTAAACAGTTATAACAAGTCATACGATTATATTTTCAGACCATGAATACTCAAACGGGAAATTACTGACTTCCATAAACTCCCCAAAAATACGGCTGAAAATTTGAGCTGCTGATAATCTAAAAACCATAACTTGTTCTCAATAATTATTACAAAAGTAATACAGTAATAAAACTTACTGGTGAATTAGAATTGGATCTGTGACTGATTCTAGAGCTTCTTGGAGTATTTCTTTCTCCAATGGATCACTTTCAACTAGGTAGCGCTTCCATATATGCATCCAAT
The DNA here is from genome assembly GCA_037159825.1 of Tupiocoris notatus. Taxonomy (NCBI): domain Eukaryota; kingdom Metazoa; phylum Arthropoda; class Insecta; order Hemiptera; family Miridae; genus Tupiocoris; species Tupiocoris notatus. Next base: position 560,114 of record JASJUZ010000178.1, read on the forward strand.
TGTCTCTCAAGTTTGGCCCCCTCATTCCTGGAAAATGACGCATGTCAGAGATTCATCTGTACGTAACCGTCTCTTTTTCTAGTACGGAACTATCATACCATGACAAAGAGGCGGAGTTCTTTCAAACGAGAACAAATTAACTCACCGTACGAGTAGACAGCAGCTTTTATGTCAATTGGTGGATTCGATTTGCCTTCTATCCAAACGTTATAGAGTTGGTTCACTTTATTTAGACATTGCTCATCGCCAATCCTACAAGCGAGGCTGACTATTGTGCTCTTCAAATATCTAACATGAAAAAGAAGCATAATTGATGATGAAATATTATATTGGTCGATGAAATAATTGCTGATTAAAAAATCAACAAAGACCAGTTGAGTTGGTAGCAGGTATAATAACCAATTATACTTAACAAGAAGCGCATACAAAGGCCACAACTTAGTAACCTACAACTGTTATAATAAAACTAGCCAGGTGAACCAAAAATAGAAACACGCACTAATAAGCTTTATAATGCGGAAAGTAGAGTATGTGAGCCTAACGATACAAGCCATTTCCATTTATTATGGGTCTTATGGGTTAAACATGGAAGTAAAAATTTAAAAACTTAAACTTACCTATCTTGAGGCAAGTCGTCCGTTTTGATGTTGTAAATACTCTCATTCAGGTAAGGCGCGATTAGTTTTTTTACGTAACCCTATCGAGGCAAAGACAATGATAGAAAATGACTATCAATTGTTTACAACATAGTTTACAATCAAACGTAAATTTCCAGGAAACGCTCACCACAAGATCTTTGGAGGCCTCCTCGGAACTGAAGAGAAGATCCTTCAAGCGGGAGTAATATATGCTCAACCTGTTCCACGGAGCCCACTCATTCTCTTTGCCCATTTTAAAATAACTAATCAAATTAAGAGGGATTTCATAATTGATGTAACCAGCCTTGGCTAGTGAGAATGCATCGTCAATCAAATTGGCCCGGTCGATTGAACTCATCACCTGTGGAAGGCGACATGTAAAAGTCAAAAACTGTAATTCTGAACTGCACCATGTCACCCGATGGCGACACCTCTAAGAAGTGAAATGAATGTTTCCAGTCAGTAGAACCAACAAAGAATATGTCACATTCACTGGACTAATGAATTACAAGCAGTTTACTAGTTACATTGATTCATTAATACAAAACACTCACATTCGGGTTCTCCATGAGAATATTCTGCAAGTTCTTCCATTCCGCTTCAGCATAATTCACACGATAAAAGCCAACTTGATCTGCGTTCAATTTAAACCACTTGACACCCTCAGGCACAGCTTCCAACACTGAAGCAAAACACCAATGCAAACTCTATAAATTTTTGTTACAATGCGAACAACGTACAACGAACATTCAAGAACTGGTAAAAATTAATTAATAAATTAATTAATTGATACTGTATTAAAATTAAATTAAATTAAAATTCGATTGTTTTCTAAAAAAGTATACAAACCACTCTCATCCTCAAGTTTCATTACGAGGGATTTAGGCTCTTTGCTGGCAGAAGTGATGTACTTAACAGGGATGTCCCATTTGTACCTGAGAAGATTTCGATGTATACGTTATACAAAGTCTACGTTCAGGTCAACAACGAAAGATATTAGTTTTGGCCAGCCACATCGTCAGACGTCAGAAAACAACATTATCGTAACAATGAGTAACAATTCACCTCTGACGTTGTGGTTTGCAAAAAGTCTCTAATATTATCAACGTTTCTTGAAAGGCAAAAGGAGAACATTGCCCATGATTTTTTACTATAATTACCCGTATGGCGATGTAGACTTGTCGTATGAAATGTTAACGTTGGACAAACATCGGATCTGCTTCAGAACAAGAGAGTTTTCTTTTTTCTCGACAACAATAATCGGAAAGCCCATTTGTTTAGTCCAAGTGTCCAACATTCTAGATACTTTGTCAACCTGAGAATAAAACCAGCGTAGATAATATAACAACATACAAAAAATAATAATAATAAATAAATATAATGACAGAACCAATAACACTGATTTTTAGTTTCTGTGGTATTCAGTGTTTCATTTGATCAAAAATAAGGCTCAATAGCTCATGGAAATTTATCATAACAAAATACTCACTTTTTTGTATTCAACGTCCAGTTGGGCCCAGAGGTCGCTAGTGTTTGCATTGCTGTACACATGGGCATTCAAATAGCGCACGACAGCCTTTCGAAAACCCTCAGGGTCAAAATTTTCTACCATTCTCAAGACGGAGGAGCCCTGTAACAACCAAAGTATGCTTAAATGTTCGTTTTTTATAAAATTTGACCGCTGATGTGATTAAAAAAAGGTCCAAACCTTTTGGTATGATATTGCATCAAACGCTTCAGTAATCTGATCTGGTTTGGAGACGGGACGAATGATCGGATGTGAACTGATTGCCTCATCGTCGACCATCACATACTGAAGGTAATTCAGTGCAAACACTGCTTCCTAATAAGCATTTCAGAAAGAATGAGAGATAAAAATAAAGTAGTGGGATAGTTTCATCATGAGAATTAAATTCCAAGATTTTCACTCTTTTTGTTCATACAAAATAACACACATGCGATTCAGGAATTAAACACCCCAAAAATCTAACATCCGAATGAGGTTGAGTGAAAAATTAAACATTATTAAAAGCAGTAAGGGATTAGCTTACACTAGGGTAATCTGGCAATAGCCAGCACGTGGCACGATTAGCCAAGAATGTGGCAAAGCCTTCGTTCAGCCACAGATCGTCCCACCAACCCATAGTAACTGAAAATACGCACAGAAATTTACATACACTGGCAAACAATTCAAAAATGAATGGATGCGAAAATTGATACCCGTTGAACGGCAACATTTGAAAATTACTGAGAAAATATTTGCACTGTATAACGACAATATTTAAGGGCTTGAAAAAACTAGTTACAGTATAAACCAAGAAACTTACCGATATCACCAAACCACATGTGAGCCAATTCGTGGGCGATAGTATTACTGGTTGCAAGAATATCAGAAGCAGCTGCTGTCGGCTCAGCAAGCATCCTTGACTCCCGGAAAGTGATCAGCCCCCAGTTTTCCATAGCACCGGAAACAAAATCCGGCACCGCGATCAGATCTAATCAAATAAAATATTGCAATTAAATTACCCAGTAACAGAAAACATTGGTATTCTGATTAGCTCAGTCATGCACCAGATATCAAAAAGGAAACAGGAGTGACTCATTTTCTGACATTAAATTAATTTGCCCAATAGAGGCATAATAGCTTTTGATAGAGCCTAGGAGCATCAAAGCTGAATAGGTGAAGGATGTTGGTACTTCGAATGAGTTGCCTCTGTTGAGCAACAGTAGAGAATCTAAAGCCACACCAAAAACGATTGAACACCAATAAAATCTAAGAAACGCACCCAATTTGGGAAGAGGGTAGTTCATTCCGAAGTATTTGTTGAAATGGTCCAAAACGTTGGTAGACAAATTGAGAGCATGCTTAGCAGCATTGAGCTGTCCTTCCCTTGCATAAACAGTCAACAATGTATTCGAACTTTTTACATTGACCGAAGGAAGGTGAGGGAAGTCGCAGACGATGAAACAGGCCAAGTAGGTTGACATCAGCGGCGTCTTAGCGAATTCGACGGTAACGCGGCCTTTTTCTGGAGAGTCAGGTATCTCCGCCTGAAGCAGAAATAGTAGGTAACATAAAGGGGGAAGAACAACTGCAATATTTTCAGATTGGTCAAATGCTCTTGTGAGATTTATTGAGAAAGATTTGAGCAAGAACTCACGATCTGATTCATGTTGGAAATAGCAATGTAATTGCCCTCTGCTGGCCGCACCAATTTGGTGGAAAATGAAGCTTTGAACGCAGGCTCGTCAAAACACGGAAACGATTTCCGCGCGTAGGTCGGCTCGAATTTAGTTGCGGCCAAATAGCTTGAAGACATTTTCAACACATCAGACAAAACGAAATAGCACGTTAATAAATTTGTCTTTTCCCACTCAACCTTAAGAGCTTATATTACAATAACCAAATGTCAACATCTGCACATACCTGGTTGAACCATCCTTCTTCGTATACGAGCTCCTGTAGAAACCTTCAAGCCGATTGAGCAACGAACCGTTAAACTTCAAGTGCAAGGAATAATTTCCAGGAGAAAGGCAGTCTTTTGACTGCACGATCCAAAATTCGTTCGGAGCATACTCAAAAGCTGTCCTACGGGTAATGGAAAAGGATTACAAATTTATTAGAATATTACTCGGAATAGTTATTCGGAATATGAAGACATAAAAATGTCGATATCCGACATAAAATTAAATTATAGAATAGCAAGCAGGAAGGATTGTTAGCTGTAGAGGTAGTTCAAGGTAAACATGGTGAACATTTTTATACATACTCCTTGGACCAAAAATTAAAGGTTGCAAAATGAAGAATTATCAATTGCTTCAAAACACGTACTGAATAGGCACTTCAGCTTCGTCGGCTGTGAAAAGTTGGGATGAAGATATGGTGAGAAGCTTTGAATGAAGGATGATGTGATCTTTAGGTGAAAGGACGTTCAGGGCGATTTCTACTTTCCCGGAAAATGTACCAGCGTCGATTTGAGGATCGAGAAATATGTCATAATGACGAGGGACCACATCCTTTGGAAGCAGGGGGTTCGTTTCCCACGGCTGGAAAGAAACAACCAAATTAGCTTTCATATTGGGGTGAGGGGGAGACAAACTGCCGACTCATCCTCCATGGTTCCTTTCATTTGCCTGAATTTTTTGCCAGTTTGGGACTTAAGGGGTAATTAAAGGGGAATACACTGTTAAAGGTGGAATGTATATAAAACAATTGGAAGGAAGGAAAAGTTCATAATTATAATTAGGTGTTGAAAATACGGAAAATGAATTAAATTCAAAATACCGGTGGATAAGTGTTTAAGGTGTAGCCATAGTAGTACAACACAATAGCCATGAGAAACCCAGCAGAAAAACAAACAGCGAGGGATTTAATGCCGACCGAAAACAAACGGGTGGAGGGTTCACAGTAGACGTTTCTCTTGATCATGACGACATGAAGTAATTTATCAACTTCTACAATGTTGCATAACTGTTCAGTAAGAATAGAATTGAATACACTGGGATCTCTGACGGATTGTGCAAGAATTATGGTGTGGAAGAGCACCAAATCGGCTTAGTGCAGTCATGAGAACTCAACTGATAGTAACCGCACCATCATTGCCCTCCAAATTATCTGGAATACGACCGTATTACGCATTTTCTTGCGTAATTATTATCTCTATGTATTTAAACTCGTGCCTAGACATGATTGGGAAACAAACAGCAGAAAAGTTTGGTAAACAAGATCCAGAGGGCTCCGAGCTCTTCCGTCGATTATTTACTCGAGGGGCCAAATACACCAGTTCTTCTTAACAATGTAACTTGGAAGAGCGAACTGTCGATTAATATTTGATTTAAGCACTTTTCGAAACGAAAAATAATTTATTAACCTGAATCAATTTTTTAAAAATGATAGAATATTTCAATTGACAAAATATAGTTTTTTTCTTATTTTACTTCTCTTCAGCTTAAGAATCAGTAAGCCTACGTGGTGTATGTTCCCCTCTACTGCAGTACTAGAAGAGTGCAGCGAAACGTTTGCAAGGGTAAAGCACACCACAGGCAGTGCTAAATACACAAGGGTTTATTAATCCTCTGATGTCAACCAACAACACGGTTTTTCATGACAGGTAGTAAGTTTAGCACGGTAAGCAGACTTTAGTAGAAGTAAAGCACGTCGCAAACTCCTCGTCAATGAATTGACCTATTACAAAAATTTCACCATGACCTATCTGCAGTTGAGTAAACAAACGATCACCAGGAACAACGTACTAACATTTCCTTGTTAAAAATTATACGACACCGCATGTTATTTCGAGACCATAATTCTCATAACATCACCAAGTTTTTCTTATTTAAAATATTTATTACACATAAATTGATTGTTTTTTCATTGCTTAATATTCTAGATGTTGTGAATACAGCAGCATCAGTAAGCCGAATACTACTAAACTCAAAGGGACAGAATATTCATTATTATAAATAAAAATTGATTACTTACACGGGCGGTAGAAGACATTCTATTGAGTGCCGACTGACAGATAAAATGGAAAAGGTATCTTTTATCAGCTATAACTACTCTCGAGATAAACGATTTGAACAGCATTAACTAATCCATCAAATTGAAACCTGTTAACGATTTAAAAACGAAACTGATCTGTTTAAGATACAATTAATACTACCTATCATGTGAAACTCAAAATTCAACCGTTGATGTTGATTACACTAAAAAAATACGATTATGAACGCCCATTTTTATAACCTGTTCGGACGAAGACTCCTCAGCTGTTACAGTTGAAGAGGCGATTTTGAAAAGAATAGTCACCGCTAGGATGTTCTTTGCCGCCCTCACGACACGCAAAGACGTAAGTTTCATGTCGAATCCGGACCTAAGGAATAAATTGGAAAAACTAATAAAGCTACGTCGAAACTTCCCTATGCTTTGTTGGCATGGGAGTCACAACAGTTGGCCATTATTCAATTTATTGACTATTCAATAATCGTATCCCAAGAAATTTTTTTTAGCAAGCTCTTTTCTTTAGAGAGCTGTAAAACCGAATATTATCAATTTATAAATTATTTACTCGAACTGTTAGCAGTTTCTAAAAATACGACGTTAAAATCTGACTAAAGCATTTTGAAGATGATTAAATTATTTAAACGACAAATTACAGGAGTAATTTGGTTAATTTTTACGAGAGCTAGAGCAGCTTGAAGAGAAAGTCACAATTCCTGGGTATACCCAGGGTTTCCTGGGTTAAAAAACTGGGATAATTTATAATTTTTTTGGTTCACTAGTCTTTAAAATAGAGACAACTTCATCGGCTAGAGAAGCCTTATTTTTTTAAAGATTGTTCAAAGTGATTTTCGATTTGTTTTTCCCGAATAACTTTTGAAATACGCAAATTTAGAGGCGAGAAAGACCTATCAAAATTATACAATTTAGTATATTTAAAATTATATTTATGTTAGGAATCCGCTCGAAGAAAAGCGAAAACACGTTTTTTATCGTTTACCCTAATACAGTCCGGGTGTACAGAATAAAATCCGTATTTTTTGAAAAAAATTTTCTAATCGATTTTGAATTAAATTTCCTTCACAGGAACCATTTTTTGTAAATTAGCGAAAGTGGCAAAAAACTACAAGGTTGAAGCTTCAAAAGTATGATAATGAAAATTTTGGAAAAAGACTTAATTTTTTCAATTTGCCCTATTTCACTTTAAATTTAAATTGTACTTTGAATTTCCTATAATATTGGATATCGAAATAGGATTGAATAGACCTGTTAATATTTTCAACGTTGAAAAACGTAATACACTAAACCCTACAAATTTAAAAAAAGAGTACTTTTCGTCAAATTTCCGTTGTTTAGTTGTCAAATTCGAATTCAGCGTTAAATTTTCTGAAAGAAAAACTTTCAAAATCGCTCGAAAACAAAAGTTTAATTTTTCATCCTTGCCGATGCAAATCTCGGCCGGTCAGGAGCTCGGCTTACGGAAAATAATTTCTAAAGCGCTGTTAAAATAATTTTCTCCTAACTTTTTGCTATGCACATGTGTAAGGCATCCAAATGAAGACTCCTGCGTGATAAAACGATTGTTTAATTTACATTTTGACCCCGAAAAACTCGGATAAAGTTCGATTTTAGAGAGTTCAAGAACTGATTTTTTTAGGCCATTTACAATTTTTTCCGAGAGTTGAAAAAAATTACAAAAATACATGTTGGTATTATACAACTTTCCTGAAAATTTCAGATTTTTATCTGTATTGAAACACGAGTAAAAAATCGTTAACTGATCGTTTAAAAAAAATGGCAGGGGGACCCCTTGATTTTTTTGTGAAATTTTTTTTAATTTTTATATTGCTCAAATTTGGCATAATGATAGTTGATGGTGTGTGTATCAATAATATATGCTTCATTCGTAGTTTCTTTCGCCCTAAATGGACGAAAAGAATGTTCAAAGTTGAAAAATGGGATCTTTTCGTATGTATTCCTCCAAGATTGTTGAATACCGCATAAACGGTTGGGGATTGGATAGGTACATCCCCTAGGGGAAATGTGGACAGTGAAATTACTTATCTTTTTGTACATTTAAACCTTTTTGTGCATTTTCAGTTATTTTATTTGTGTACTTTTGTATATTTGGGTCTCCTTGCTATAGAAATGGCTGTATTTCACAGAACTTGTTTCGCAACGATTGGATCACACACCGTACTTCCGCTTTATGCGGTTTATTGATTATTTGGCTTTTTGCGGGCCACGAAAAAATCAATATCTGACTATGGAGGTCCATAAAAGTTATCCCGTTTTAACAAAACTTGACTTATGTCGTTATGTTAGGCTAACACACCGCGCTTCCGTATTATTTTAATTATTAACCTAATAAAGCTGTATTTTATTGGTGTACCAAGTATGGAATTTTCCCTGCTTGTAAAAATACTGAATGAATTATAATACACCTACCTCGAACGAGGTTACTCAAGCAGCTGGCTGTCCAGGCTACCAGCCAATCGTTCACTGTGCGGCAAATCAACAAACAGTCGGTAAAAAAAGTCCGCCCCCTTCAGAAGTGTTGGGTTGTCACACCGTTGCTGGGAGGTTTGTCCTGCTTTAGCCTCCATCTCCCTCCAGGCAGGATTGACCCAAGGAGCAAGAAGGAGAGACCTCGACATGATCGATCAGTTAACGACGTCCTTGATGTGAAATTGGACTCGGAGACCGACCAATCAGCACAAAAATCACCATTCCTCTACCCTTTTGCGATGTCAAACTAATTCAAATACAGTCGAAATTAGGAATATTGGTCCGGTAAATTGTGCAGAATAAGTGATCTGAAGTATAAAATCAAACTAATTTTTTGGAAAGAATTTTTAATACTTTTTACCTTATAAATTTCACGAATTTAAAAAAAAAGAAATAATAGTTGGTAATTAATATTATTAAATGGTTCCCAGTGGCAGATGATGTCCAAACGGGCGAAAGTACTGGCCAGGTGCTTAAATTTTTTTCGTTGGGGCTAGTTTGTACTTGTAAGTTGCTAATGTAGTTAAGTAGATTATTAAAAAACGCTCCACCTGGACAGATGACTCTGCTGCATCCCTTCTCGCCACGCCTCAGCCTCACCTAGGCCCTTTCTTGGCCGGCAAGTTGACGCCGGCGCTTCATTGGGTGCCTCAGTCAGTGCCCGACTGAGCCTGAGTGCGCACGCGCGTATTTGACAAAAGGAGAGTTACCGTACTCACCGTATATTCGTACGATCTGTCAAAACATTGATTAATCAAGGTAAACACATAAGATTTACCTCCTTAATATCGAGTTCAACGTAAATTTGACTAGCCGCAGTTTTTTAAGCTTACTACGATTATTTTTAGCTCTAAGAAGTGGCAATATAATTGAGTTGTGTATTTTCAACAGAATTTTTTTAGGTATTATAAGCAGATGGAAAATCGTAATTTAGGGAAGCCAAACAATCCCATTGTGCTACTTTTTGCATATCAAAGGTGACGGGTACTGATATAGAGAAAAAATCGTTCGCCAATGTGAATATTTTCAAGTTGAAGAACGAATTTTTGCTGTGACAAACAAGCGAGAAATCAGAAACTATTTGAAGGGTAGGTAGTATTGGATAGCCAGAAAAATGCAACTGGTTTCACAATAAACTACTTTCGTACGCGAAGTTGCGTAGAATTAACCGTTTTACCACGTACGTATTATTAAGACGGCATGACAATTTGAATTCCTTTAAATTGGTACTAAAGATATTCTTTTTTCTTCTATTTAATATTATTTTCGAAAAAATTCCTAACCTTTGAACTTGCGTTAAATGTTGCCTCGAATAAACCCAAACCTAAAAGTGGCTTCCGTTATTCGAATGAAATATCGAACTACATTTTCCTAAATTAATTAATCAACTGTCCAGAAAATCGGTCTATCAGCGTTTTTCGTCGTAACGACTGATATCATCGATTATATAGAATGAAAATGTAGGATTTTATAGTAACCGGCAATTTTTTCCTACTATAGAGATTGGCTCAAAAATAGTCATTTATCGGACCAATAAAGATTTTCAGTAAAAATGTTACACGTTCAGCTCTTCTACTTTCTCAGGAACGTTTAAACGGTGTACGGAGAACATTAGAATTTTTTGTACACTTTGTGAACAAAAAAATTCCGTTCTATTTCTAAATGCTTTAAAATCTTTGTCCAGATTTTCGTTTGAATTGTACTTGGTAACGCTTTGGAATGAATTCAGCGTAACATTTTGGCGATGATTCGAATTTTTTAATTATTTTTATTTTGGAAATTACAATTTTGCCTATTACTGAATAAGAAAAAAAATTCACAATATCGAAATCAAAAAATTAGTCGAAGAAAACAGCTCTATAATTCCAATTACATCCTATTTTTCATAATACGCAAAATTGTCCATCGAAAGTTCTCTTTTATCTCACAGGTAATAATTTTTCCAACCATTCGGCCATTTCCAGGAGACGAACGTTAAGAGCTCAATTTCGGTTCAAATATAACGCGTCTGAGGCTATCCATGATGAGTGAGGAAATTGGAAATTATTACCGATCTCCTTCCGCTCCATCTGGTCCTTAATTCAAAATTCTAACTATAATTGGTGGCACAGGTGTGTCACAAGCCACAGGTGAACTGTGTTACCACAGGTGGTATGCTCCTTGTGCTACATCTGATAGGTAGGCCCACGTGCCAGATTATCATACCTATTTTCCATCTGCATCTAAAAGGTGCAAACGTCAGACGTTTAATCGTGCTCTATTTGCCACCTGTGTAAATGAAACGAATATACCTAATGCTTCATCGAATAATTGCATGATTAGAGATCGCTGAGTCGCTCTCTGTGAACTATTCGAAATACCCATGCAAATCTAGAGAATACGGATGAAAAGGGAGGAGAAAATTCGGTTTTATTTTTAGCCAGTTCAGCCTGAACGCCCCAATGATGATAATGCTTCAACAATTCTAAATAATTTGAAGATTTTTAGTCGAGAATTTTTTTGCCTGTGGATTTCCCCAAAAAAAAAAAAAAAAAAACATCATGCACAAATCCCTACTACTCCCCTCCCCATCCAACATCTATTAAATTTTAGCCAACAGCTATTAAAATTAGGTTTATTAGTTTATTATTATTAGGATATCAAACAAACCTATATGTTTCCAAAAATTTGGGAAAATTCGAATTTTTCCCTCTTGAAACCCACCAAAAATTCTTAATATTGAGGTTTTTAGCGGGTTTGCAAAATAATTGAGCCATTGTCAGACCAAGAGTGATTTTTGGTGAAAATGGAACATTTTAGCCATTATAGTTTCCTTAGAAGTGTACCTAGGACAGCGCACGGTGAAGGGGCACATTTTTATTGAGTGGATATTGGGGTTTTACATGCCTTGAAACGTAAAACAAATTTTTGAGAGGTTAGACTTTTTTTGTTGAGCCATTACAATTGTTTATTATCGAATAGTATTCCAAAATAGCGTATACCCGTAATAACAAGGATAGATGACGAAGAGATTGTCACAAATTCCACCAATTCAGAATGAGTTGTGATATCGATGAATCGGCGATTAGGCCATCATCAACAACAACCTTCCATCGTAAGATCCTACAACGTAAGATTGTTAATGATGATGGCCTAATCGAACATTTGTGTACTCTCCCACCGAAAAACAGATTGATGAGGAACAACTCCGTAGCAACTATATTGTAATTTTAATCATTTTCATTTTCTCAATTTCTGAGTTAGAAGCTATTTTTCGACTAAAGCTTCAGCTGAAGAAAGTGTTTGACGACCAATCCAACGAGTATAGAAAATTTTTTCATAGCTCCAAGAACTTTCGAGTCATACCCTCACACCAAATTTCTAAAAATCTCCCAAATTCAATCGATGTTCTCACTCGATTCAGCGTTCAAAATTCTACAGAAATTGATATCAAACACAGCTTTTTCTGAATTTTTTTCTCCCCCTCAAAACCCCCAAAAATGCCCTTTAAACTGGTGGTAGCGATTTGGATAAAGAATTGAGCCATTGTCAGGCCAAAATTGATTTTTGGTGGAAATTTCGAAAATTTAGCTTCTACAGTTTGGTCAGAAAAGTGTTGAAAGCGGACGAATATATTTTTTAATAGGATATTCGGATTCTAAATGCCTTGAAACGTAGGTAAAACATCAAATTTTGAGGGGGAGTTGAAAAAAAAATCTCGTGCGATTACAATGATTTATTATAATAATAAACCAAAATTATGGTTTAATCAGTATTTCCCTGATTGGGAACTACCCTTCTCATTACATTCACATGGACGCACAGGTCTCCTCCTACCGATCGGGAGCTGTAGGAGGAGGCGAAGGAGATACCACCTGGCAGACCAGTATAGCCAAGAAGCAGCAGGAGGAACAGAACCTCTCCACCACCCTCCATCCATTTATCCTCCTTGGCGCCAGGTGTCTCGAACATTTTTGTTTTATTCCTTTTATTTTACAACTCTCCTCTCGTTTGGCTTGTTCTCTTCTCATTGCACTCCTCATCCTTGTTTCAAATCTTCCCTCTCTATCCCTTTTCCCTTGCAGCTCAGCTATTTGTTACTCTTGCCGCTTCGTAGCTGGAGCAAGTTCACACCCGCGGCAAGACATTGGAAACGCCAATGCTTAGCGCCGAGTGTCCAGATGTACTCACAGACAATGCGGAAAAATGTGACAAAATATTAGGACAAGGTTAAAATTAAAAGCCAGTGAGCATTGAAATTAAGCATTGGACTTTCTTTACTGGTACAAAATTAATAATGCTCTGTGAACAATATTTCTCTCTGTTGTGACTATTGTGGGAAACTCATACGTTTTGGATAGTAGGAAAATTTTGAAATAAGCCAATATTAGTGAGAGAAAAATAACTATGTAACCAATAGTACATTATTCCTTATAGCCTTCGCCTCTATTACGATTCTGAATTATCATCGACTTGTCAACACTTCAGATGAGAAAGTCTTTGAACCCAACTTAACATAATTGAGAGGCATTCCCCAATTTACATTGTTTTCACATTTTTAGTGCCTCTTTTTCTAATAGCTCTATGTAGGATGAAAGTAGGTACTTCATGCAATCTGTCCATCGGTAATTGTGGTAAGCGTGTTCAAAAGGTGTTATCGTACAAGGGCCAGTGATGGTTCTCAGTCGTTGGGTCGGTTCCAGAGGAAAAATGTAAGGTGCTGGGAATGGTGAGGTGTCTGGCTGTTATGTGAGGTGGTTGACTGGGCTGGTGATGCTGTTCTGCCGCCGCTGAGCTGAGAACGACGGGATTCCAAGGTGTGAGGAGGCGCCCGCAAGCCGCCTGGCGCCAGGGACCGTCTGTGTCTGTCTCCCGACTCGGACCAACACAGACCAGTCCTACATGGACCGGCCCATCCCGATTGTCTTTGCGATTTGTCCGGTTCGAAATTATGATTGGGAAAATTCGTTTTTCGACCAAAGCTATAGGTATACGTATTACTCGTCACAGCTCGAGAAATGGGCCAACTTCTAAGAAAACAGTGGTTCAATATATCTAAGCTTCAAATATGATTTAAAAAGGCCTTCCTCTTACCATCCCGTAAATTTGAGAACGTTGTCATCCAACAGCGGATTGGTAACTACAAGGGAAAACTCCTGGGCAACAGTTAGGAAAATAAATTACATTTATTTTTCTTGCCTAATTAAAAGTCAAGTTCGCTTAAGCAATCGTTGGACGAGTATTCCATAAAATATTTTGATTCAGTTTTTTATAATTACTTAAATTTTCGAGTTATGAGACCATCATGGCAAATTTTTGGAAAACCCGCAAAATTCCACAAAAAAGCTCAAGAACCATTATAGCGATCACTCACTCGATTCAGTGTCAAAAAATGTATATAAATTGACACCTAACACGCCTGTGTTTCAAAAACATTGATTAATACGAATCCTCCCCGCGGCCAATGAGCGATGGTCAAGCCAATAAGGATTTCTGGTGACATTTTCAAGAATTTAACTTCATAGAAAAATGTTATTGGATATTCGGATTCTACATACTTGAAAACATCAAGTCTTTAGGGGGATTAAACTTTTTTTCTTGGACGGTACAACGGTTTATTATCGAATAATAACTTTAATTTTTTTGGTCCCCCCAACCTTACCTACTATTTATTGATTATTATTTTTCCTAATAAACCGTAATAGTAATTTCAGCTATTTTTGCAAGATTCCGCGTAATTTTAAGTCAAGCGTATGATTTCTATCAATAGTAGGAGAGAGCAGTGGTGTTTTTTAGTGCGTTTTTCTGTTTTCTTGTAGCCTAAATAAAAGTTCAATTTTCACTGGATTGGTTTTTGACTGAAATTTGTTTTTTTTTTTTTTTTTTTTTTTTAAATAAATCCAATAGGTACCTACTGGTTTGGTTTCATTTGAATTGACTGAGAAATATTGAGTTAAAAAATCTCAATGTAAACACCTCGAACTGTGTTAGACTACGTTAGACTAGTCCCTCATGCGCCAATCAAAAAAATAAAGAATATCCACCTGATCTATTTATGTAACTCAAGTTTGAAAATTTCTCTAATGGTCGGTCTAAAAATTATCTTTCGGGAGGTTAGATAATTCTTTTTTATCGGTGATTGGAAAAATTGGCATTTGATAAGTTTTTCCCTATTAAAATAATCATGATTATTTTCCGATCGGAATGGGTGCAGTTAAGTGAGCTGTCCTTTCCTGTAGAAAATTCAAAAATTATATTCTACCGTGATACTGAAATTATGGAGTTCGTACCGGATGGTATTTCGGTTGATTTGTCTTCTCACGTTCATGCTCTAGCGGTTGAAATTTTATTTTAATTATTTTTATTTTTCTTTCCGGTAAGAATAAACGTGTGAGCCGAGCGGCTCAACGGCTGAATCATCTCATCTCGGAGAACACCTGTAGTTGGAAATTGTCTGCCTGTCATGGCTCTGCTATATTAAACATGTCTTCTGTCTTTCAGACGTACGACAAAACTCAAGAAAAACTTTTATTCTAGTCGATTGAAATATTTCACGCTCGATCCGTCCGAAAGATAGTAAATTTCTTCTAATCTATTTCTCACAAGGATATCAAAAGTGGACAATTCCTATACGTTTTATTAATCTTAGATCACCGAGGTAACGGTACTTTATGTATTGCCCGATTCATGCTACCTATTGAAACCCGATGGGGCGAAAACTCGCCCAAAACGATGATTACTACATAATTTTCACGAGTAGGGAATTGCCTTAGCATTATTCGTGCTTAGAATAGGTGAACTTTCGCACGTGTAATCCGCCCTCGATCCCTCGAACAGGTGCCAGTGTTGGATGATGGGACAAGTGTGGCACACGCTCCCGGCACACACACGCCACCTGTTCTCCGCTGAACATCTGAAAACTTTCCGACCAACTTCCAGTTGTCTGCACCTGGGATGCGAATTGGCACTTTCGGATACACCTTGCCGCTTTCAGTGCTGCGTAATAATAACAAACGAGCCCAAGGATTTTATTCGGCAGTGCAACACGATTCGTATTACTATATTTACCCGATCCGATTTTACTGAAAGGTTTTGATTTCTAGATGCTCATGCGGGGGCTATTTTTTTCCTTTTAGAAGCCTTCGGTTGTTCGTCCGTTGAGAAGATTTTATGGAAAATGGGTGAATTAGCGAATGCGGTTGTATCAGAAGAAACGAAAAAAATTGCATATTTATTTTGTGCAGGAATTCGACGTTTCCGAACCTCAATATAATATGTGAGACGATGTCAGACGTGAAAAAAATCTCTGAAACCGTAAAAACGTTCTCCATGCATTTATTAGGCACCTATTGAATCTAAATTTCTCATTTTCCATTTCACCAACGTTGTATCATTCAATTGTTCTTTGTTGCATTCCATTGTACCATTCATACCCCACTTCTAATAATTTATTATGTAAAATGTAATTGGGCTTGCTTGTAAATAAACAAAATAAGCTTACAAAATTTTTAAATAATACATTTAAATCTGATCATTTAAATTAATTTAATAGGACCGCTCAAACACCTATTTAATAATTTATACCGACTATATTTACACCTGTTGAATAGGTATAACTCAGTGGATTTAAATATATCATTCCAAATTTTT
Organism: Tupiocoris notatus; assembly: GCA_037159825.1. Taxonomy (NCBI): domain Eukaryota; kingdom Metazoa; phylum Arthropoda; class Insecta; order Hemiptera; family Miridae; genus Tupiocoris; species Tupiocoris notatus. The sequence goes on from JASJUZ010000178.1 coordinate 576,386, forward strand.
GTTAGCTTATTTTTGTGACAATATTGATTGTAAATCGGTTGTACAATTGACGATTATCCTTCGATTCACATCTACATTTCCTCGGATGGCTGAACTACAGTTTCTACCGTTAAAGTATTGTGGGAAATCTCGAGAAAAAAAACTTGAAAGCGATCCAGTCTATCGAGATTGTTACGATAAACGTCCGCTGGCTGCGATGCGGTTGGGACAATTTCATAGTTAAAAATAACGAGCAAGAAAAGGGTCTCTATCGCCCGCCTCCGCATAGTTAACAGGAAACAATAACGCTTTAGACAAACATTTTTTGTTACAACTGCTAACAAAAACCCGCGGAGTAGGCTGCGGTACTGACCGCAAAGCTGAACAGCAGTGGTCAAGACGACAAAGCAGTTCGATTGGATTGGTATCATTTTTTCACTTTTTCTCGAAAGAACAAGTGTCGTTAGCTTCAAAAACAGGCACTTGGGAAATGGAATTGGTTCACTAATGACGATGTGGGAGTTCAATGTGAGAAAAGTTTTCCTAACGAGGCCCCATGTGAAGACCAGTAGTGGAAAATGGTTAACATCTAGAAATATTGTGTGGACTAATTTTTGGGTCATAGGTACCTATGGAGCCATGGTTATCTACCTCTCACCACAACAATTACATGGAAAATGTGACTAACTGACTAATTTGTTCATGTGTCAACGGTTTTAGTGGTTCGACCGAGCATTGGGACCCATTTTTTCTCCTTTTTCCCATACCTGTAGAATTTTTGACGTTATACGAATTTTTATCAAGCAAGTCCAGTAAATATTTTCAGTATTTCAAACCCTAGGTGCAACGAAAATTAACATTTTTTATTACCTTAGGGCAGCTTACGGAAATGGCCTGGAATTTGATCATTAACTACACAAAGGTTTATAGCGTACATGCTGGGTTGAAAATAATCTGATGCTTGTGCGTCCATCAAGCCTGGCGCTTTTATGAGGCCTTGTTTGGGCCACCAATCAGTATGCATAAAATCATACTACACGACGGTGGCCAGCAAACTCAGCGTAGACTCTGCACTCCAGATTTTGGAGGAATAGCACTTTCTACTTGACCTCGAAAATGCTTATCTAATTATTTCATTTATTCACAGGTGCTGACTACCAAAGAATACTCGTCATCAGATGGCGTGCGCGGTAGCTGATGGTAGACGGCTTTGGGCTGATGAAGATGTCATTGGTCATCGACGCCCGACAGCCTTGACGTCTCTGGTGCCATCCGTCGTAGATGTCAATGACAATCTGAAGTGTAGGCAGCCAAAAACAACTAATGACCCTCATGGACTGGGGCGACGCCAACCAATGGTGGTCAAAGCAAATGTTGTCTCTAGTGATCTTAAACATCGATCCTCAAGAGATGACAAAGGCAGTCATGCGCTTAAACGGCGTCAATCGTCCACAGATGTTGATTCAGATTCGACGATGCTAGATGAGAAAAGACGCAGAAGGAAAAAGCGGTGCCCTCCGTTTAGACCTTGGACACCGGAGCCTCTCGGGTCAACAACGTCTTCGACCGATGACAGACTGAGAAGTCCTGAAGATGAAGATAATGGTAACTATCACAATTATGGTATTGAGTTGGTAGTATTGTAAGTGGACGAGAGTATACAGAAAGTGAGAGGAAAATCACTGGATAGAGAGTCAAGGTCTCCAGTGAATCCAGCATGAAGCATCTGAGTCAAAGTGGTTATCATGTTCTGCTTGGTTGGAACACTGGCAGATTATCGAATAATGATTCGCAAATTTTTTTACAATCTGGGGAAGAATTTATAGTCAATTAAGCTTGTTATCTTATCACATCAGCTTCCACAGGAACATATTTAGGCTCCCAAGCATATGAACCCATTTACGATTCTGCCAAGATTGCTAAAAACTTCTCTAATGATGGAACATCGTTTTGATGCAGATGAATCTTCAAAAAGAATGTGCCTGCAGAACAGAACAGCCCCTCTGGAGACTAGTAGTTCATTCAGATCGCCCAATAAGCCTAATGAAGATGCTCTTTTGGCTGTGGAACCAAAAGGTCACTCGAATCGGCTCAGCCCAGAAGAGCCATCTGCGGACGACAACGATCGTCTATCCGGTAAATCCGTAATTGATGACGACCTGTCCAAACCGGGTCCATCGTCACAATCTCCAGTGCCTAAAGTTAGCTCAACTCAGCAGCAGCAATTGACACGGCGGAACTACAAGAACATGACAAGGGAGCGGCGGATTGAAGCGAACGCGAGGGAAAGAACGAGAGTAAGTTGTTAAAATTAGTACCTACTTTGGAAATTTTTTCGAAAATTCGGAATCGTTTGGGCAGTACCAATTTTGGAATTTAAAAACACAGAAAAATGCTAATTCCTGCAGGTATTAACTAGTTACATACAAGTTACTAACCAGTTACTAATCAGTCACTAATTACTTTTACTAATTAGTCACTAACCAGTCACCAATCAAGAAGAGAAGAAACTTCTAGGATTCTAAATGAAAATCATCTCATAATTTGAGGGGGGTTACAAAAAAATTTTTTTTTTTGGGCCTTTACAATGGTTTTTTCAACACTTTTCCGGCCAAACTATTATAGCTGAATCCTTGAAATTTTCACTTAAAATCGAAGCGAAGGAATAATAAACCAGAACCATTTGCAGCGTTTTTATCTTTGGCTCACACACCGCGCTTATGTTGCGCACTTTTTTGAGGGTACTACTACAGCTGGCTGCAAAATCAATATATTTCAAACCTTGAGGTTTTTTAACGACGAGAGAATGACGCCTGATTCCACCTTCTGGACTGTTTATACATTTTGGGAGTCCTTACTATAAAAATGATCCCATTTTTCGAAATTTTGGTTGCATCGCAAACATACTGCAGTTCCGCATTATTAATCTAATTCATGCGTTTTTCTATTTTGGGTCTCCTTGCCATTTTTTTAAGGTTTTTTTATTTTGTAATTATCTATATCTGTTACTGACTCAATCATGGAAGTACTGTGTGTTTTTTGCACACCACTGGTTTTCGCCCCTTTTAACTTTCCATTTTGGTTTATTATTCAATAATAAACCATTGTAATCGCCCAAGAAAAAAAATTTCTAACCCCCCCTCAAAATTTGATGTTTTACGTTTCAAGGCATGTAGAATCCGAATATCCAATAAAAAAAATCTGTCCGTCCGCCGTACGCCGTCCGCCGTACGCCCGTACGCCGTTAGCAGTTTTCCGGCCAAACTGTAAGAGCTAAAAATTCGAAATTTTCACCAAAAATCAATCTCGGTCCTACGACCACCCAATTCTTGAACCAACTTGCTAGCTAAATTTTAAGGGTATTTTTGGGGGGTTTTGAGGGGGAGAAAATTCATATTTTCCAAGGTTTTTCAGAAAAATGTGTACGTGGTATCAAATTATACAGATTTTGGACGCTGAATCGAATGAGACGGTCGTCAAACACTCTCTCCAGCTGTATCGTTAGGCAATAAGTTTAGCTTTTAATTAGGAACATAATTATGAAAAATAAAAATGATTAAAATTACAATAGTTACAATTTATTTACTCTGTTCAAACTTCACCATGATAATATCGAAACTCTTGAGAAGAATAATTCCGCAATATTCCTTGAAAATACCGAGTAAAAATGCTCTATTTATATTTTTTTGAGCCTGAGGAAGTATCGATAGCGATCCTGACCGCGTCCGATAGACGCCTTTGTCATCGGCATAGGCAACGCCTGCAACTGCGGCTATGTATTGCGGGTACTGCTGTATTTCATATGAAGGCGCACGTAACGATTTATTTCCCTCCGCTGATCGAGCGTTTCGGTCGAATTTTTGGGACAACGTGGATCCTCTAGTCTAGAATAACTTTAAGACTTTTAGAAATGTGTTATTCTCGTTCTTTATTAATTATTTGGTGGCTAGAGGTAGAAAAACCTATCACAATAGCAATTTTTCCACTCTGTTCAAACTTCACCATAGTAATATCGAAACTCTTGAGAAGAATAATTCCGCAATATTCCTTGAAAATACCGGGTAAATGCTCGATTTATATTTGAGCCTGTGGAAGTACCGATAGCGATACCGTACAGACGGAAAATCCTGACCAGCGTCCGATCGACGCCTTACACATCGGCATAGGCAACGCCAGCAACCGCAGTTATGTATTGCGGGTCCTGCTGTATTTCGTATGAAGGCGCACATAACGATTTATTTCCCTCCGGTGACCCAGCGTTTCGGTCGAATTTAAATTTTTTGGACATCGTAGATCCTCGTGAATAATTTTAAGGCTTTTAGAAATTTTTAATTCTCGGTTTTTATTAATTACTTGGTGGCTAGAGACAGAAAAAAAAACTATCATAATAGCAATTTTTCTACAATTAGTTTCTTCGTTATAATATACTTTTTTTCATACATCAGTTGTTCGGTACTTAGCATATTTTTTGAACCTTTAATGATCCTAAATTTTGGTTTATTATTCAATAATTAACCATTGTAATCGCCCTAAAAAAATTTTTTTTATAACCCCCCTCGAAATTTGATGTTTGACGTTTCAAGGCATGTAGAATCTTAATATCCAATAAAAAAATTATGTCTGTCCGCCGTACGCCGTCAACACTTTTCCGGCCAAACCATAATAGCTAAATTCTTGAAATTTCCACCAAAAATCAATCTCGGTCCTACGACGGACCAATTCCTTAACCAACTTGCTAGCTCAATTTTAAGGTTTATTTTGGGGGGTTTCGAGGGGGAGAAAATTCATATTTTCCAGGGTTTTTCATAAAAATGTGTATTTGATATCAAATTATATAGATTTTTGGACGCTGAATCGAATGAGACCATCGCCGGGTCGGTAGCTTTATTGGTTCTCGAGTTATTGCAGCTTTTGTGTTGAATTTGGGAGATTTTCAGAAATTTGACATGAGGGTATAACTCGAGAGTTCTTGGAGCTATAAAAATCGTTCTACACTCATTGGAATGGTCGTCAAACACTCTCTCCAGCTGTACCGTTAGGCAAAAAATTTAGTTTTTCATTAGGAAAATAAGAAAAATAAAATTGATTAAAATTACAATAGTTCCCGGGGGTTGTGAGGTGGATAAAAACGAGGCGACTCATTCTCCAATTTTTTATTAGCTGGCCGAGCACTTTCGCCCATTCGGGCATCCTCAGGGCGACGTGGAGCCATAGGGAGCCCCATGGCTCTAAACCACTGTACAATCATTTGCAGCGTTTTTCATTATTTTCTGCTTTCCCATTCCAGGTGCACACGATCAGCGCTGCGTTTGACAATTTACGAAAAGCCGTGCCTGCGTATTCTCACAATCAAAAACTGTCCAAGCTGGCTGTGCTGCGGTTAGCCGCATCTTACATTCTCACCTTGGCAAGACTTTTGGAAATGGACTATTCGTCAGACAGTAGCTCTCCTAGTCTCCAAAACTGCATACAATCGATCAGCAACACGATTCAAATGGAGGGGCGGCTCAAAAAACGAAAAGACGACCAACAGATGAGCGATTGACGAACGTGATGAGACAATATGCGTACATTTCGTTATGATGTGATATTTATAATTTTTAAGATTAGTATTCTAGAAATTTGCTCTCTATTCGAAACTAAAATTTCTATTGTACGTTTTATTTGCTTGACGACTAAGATAAACCGATTGCTCATAAAATGGAAGTTGGCATGCCATTGCGCTCTTCATTGGTAATGTCATCCGACGAAAAAAGGAAAGTTTGAACTAAATTGGCGAAGATAATGAGACCATACAGGGGTCCTTGAGTTATCGCCGCTTTTGTGTGGAATTTCCAGAAAATTGGTATGACGAGATAACTAGGGAATCTGTTAAGCTGTAAAAATTGTTTTATACTCGTCGAAGATTCATTTCAACTGTATCTATAACCGATTAATTTGGCTTTAAATTCAGTTGATTAGTCCCTAAAGTAAGTTTCCTTATAGTTACCAATACGTTGGTTCGTTCACAAATATTTTGGTTAGTTACTTATACAAGTGGACGGTCTTCAATCACATTGCAGCTAAGTAATAATAAACAATTCAATGATCATTTGCAGCGTTTTTATTACCAGTAAGATGCTACAGATTTCGTGCAACCGATCAACTTCTGGCACATCTTGTTATAGGGCTTCCCTGGTTCTTATTACAGAACAGACTGTGAATCCGACAGGATCATAAAGGCAGCAGACAGGGAGAACACCGTTTCATAACAAAATAACCAGCCAGTTCTCCACAACGTTTGCTGCTGAGACTTGGAATATTATTAAGCTTGTTGGCGTAAAGATATTCTAGGAATTTTAATCTAGCTTAATAATACTATTCAGTAGCTGAACTCTGGTTTGATTGGTATAAACGCACGCTTCAAACACGACTTTTTATTTTATTTTAATGTAATACCCGAAATGCTCACCAAGGCTCTCTACAAGGACGTTATCGAGGGGAGAAAAAAAGAAGATATTAGGAACTACACAAAACATCAATTTTATTTGAACATTGAGAATATGTGCAAATTTGCAACAACTGGGGCACACCATTACATTGAAACAATTATTCAAAGGGTTTCACATTCAGATGGAAAAATCTTTTGGCTATAGAATACCGAACATTCATTAATATTTTCTCTCTTCCAGGTAATAATATATGATTTACCCACAAAAATTCATTTACAATCAATCGACTAGATTTATTAACAAATAATTAACTTGAAAATAGAGTAATCCAAGTTATAAAAATTATCACATAATAAATATATTTTCGTCTCTCCTTGTCAATTAAATATGCGATGATATCAAATAAACTAAAAAGATTATTTTGAAATGAGATCCTTCAAGTTTGCCATTACATTCGAACCAACACTATGGAGATCTCTGGAAAAAAAACATCAATAGCATTAAGATCAAATTATGAAAAAACTTATTACAAAAATGGATTTCTAAACAATGGTTAGCTAAAAAATACATAACTATTAACTCACGGTTTTGTTTCCTTGAAGGTGTCCCAAATCTGTGACAACAAGTCTATCATATTCTGAACACTTCGGGCTGGCAATTTATTCTTTTTCAGGTACAGGAACGTTGCAGTAAGTTGCGTACATCCCAAAACGTTTAGGCAAAGCTGAAAAAGAAATCCACATTTTAGATATACATTCTTTTCTAGTAATTTCTGCAAAAAATACTGTCCAATTCTTACCGTTTTATGGTTTTCCAAGTAAGTTATCAGCATTGGCAACATCAATTCTATGAGAGTTGGCTTATTGACGAAATATTTAGCAAAAACACTGACGAAATAAGGATGTCCTTCCCATTTGGAAATAACAAGGACTGCATCGTTCTGGAAATTCGGCAATGATGAAAACAGAAAATAAGATACTATTATAGCGCAGCATCAGGTTGGAATAGCACTATCCTCTATAACATGTATTGTCAATATAACTACCTGGACGATTTCTTTCATAATTGCGTCAACCATTGTTGAAATAAAATAGCCGCATAAAACCTTGAACTGCCGGTGATTGCGACCATGGAACGTTTCATATATCGGAATAACTGACACTATCGACAAGTGAAAGGCATTGGTATCCTGGAAAATTGAAAAACCAATGAACTCGTGAATTGCTCCTGAGATTATTCATGTAAAAGAGGGAGTAAATGAGGGAGATCTAACCTCGACAAACGGGGTAATTTCAGTTGCTGGATCAGTAATTGAGGAGCAATGTTTCAAGCAAGAATTGAGAAGTTCAGGAACCATCTCACCCAGTATTTTCCACTCGTCGTTTACGGTGTAAACAATTGCATGCTCGCCAACAGCTTGGATAATTTTGAAAAATATTTCTAAGAATGGCCATGCCTTATCTGCAGTAAAAAAATTACACCAATAAATCCTACAGAATACATTTTATAATAAAGGCAACATTTTCAATAATCAATAATGTTGTTATACAATATAGAATACAATTCATATTATAACGCTGTTATACAAACTCAACAGAACACTAACCGAATGACGATATTTTCAAAACCAATTTGACAGTGGCCCTGAGATGTTCCTTATCAGTACGATTGGTTCCAATGAGGAAATGTGCGTGTTCCAGAACAGATTTCAAACACTTTGACGCGAATCCCAATTGGCCATTTTCAGCGTCGGAGTGGGTGATAAGTAGGCTGAAATTTTGACACTAAGCCTGTATTGAATCTGTATCTGACTGTTAACCAATCTCAAGTGTTTGACGTTGAGAAATAATGGGTAACCTACCCCTCAGCCCAGGAGAGCAGTTCCGTTGAGACACTTATAGAGTTAAATAAAGGAACAGGTAGAGCCGATGACCCGCAAGGAACAACAGATCCACCCTCAGGCTGATGTAGCATAGCGATCAAATCCAAGTAAACGTTAAAACAACGCAAGAGAAATCCGTCATTCAAGTTTGGCTCTTTTAACGGTTTACCTTTTTGGAGACGCCTTACAATCAGATCCTGAGAAATAAAAATTGTAACCATTTAAATAAAAACTAGCATTAAAAAAACAGAGGTATGCATTGGTCATACAGGACTTCCATCTTCGAGCCGGTGACAGGTTTAACACAAAAACAGAAAAACGCATGTATCAGTATAATAATGCAGAAGTGTTCATGTGAGCCAAGATTTGCAAAATGGGATCATTTATAGCAAGGTAACCCAGAAATAAATAACCAGTGCTGAAAGGGAATCAATCGTCATTCCCTTATCGTTACTTTAAAAACCTCAAGCGTTCAAATATATAATTACTTTAGCAGCCAGTAGAACAAACATATGAAAATAGCTCATAGCATGGAAGTGAGTCAAAAAGAACAATTAAGACCATGGCATATTCAAAACATTCAAGAATCCAATATATTGATTGAAATCTAACACTCTTATGACGACAAAAATGAGAAAATATGAATTATAAAGAGAGACATGATATATAAACATAAAATATGAACACCGATTCTACATTATTATTGAGCAAAAATGCCTGGCCAGTAAAAGTAAAAGATAGTACCAATTACCTTGATTCTCCCGATGAACTCGAATAAGTCCGTCAAGTGTTCGTAATTGGTTTTCACTATTTTTTCTCTCAATATGTTATGCTGAAAAATATTTTCCAAAAGTTGGATACCGAACTCAGGCTTCCCCAACTCGGATTTGAATTTGACTGTGCGGGATTTTTGGCCTTTCTTTAGCTGTAAAATTATAGAAGCAAGCGATACAATCTTAATAAAAGCCAGTATTCACATGCATCAAAATTTCAGGTATTGTGTAAACTTACTAGGATTGCAGTGTTATTCAAATCTTCATGACGGAAAACTTCGTTGAGCCAATCCATAACTAACTCAAAAATTTCATTGCCCCTCGACCAAAAGCACAAAGCTTTCACGAGACAGTTCACAATCGATGGATCGGAATCGATGTTTTTCTAAAAAAGACCGTAAAAGGCAACAAATATAGTATTTCCATACGTGAAATTAATTCATTAATGAAACGTTCTGATTTATTACAATCCAGATACATTCAATGAATCACCTGTTTCAGCTCGGAGAGGCAAGCGCCCGCAATGGTAGATTGCTTGGATAGGCTTTGAATGGGGAGAAAAGAAGCGAAATTCACAACTGCATAATAAACCAGAGTATCCTGAATAACAGAGAGCATTCGTCAAGCTTGTTTGGTCTGTGCAAAACTTCTTGGAAAAATAGTCTTTTTAAATATATACAATCTTAATTAAAGGTTAGATTACTCTGCATAACTATAAAGCTGAGTCATTAACGAGAATTTCAACAAGTGGAGAACGTTTTTTACAAATTTTGCAATATTCGAGAATGATATAATTTCTGAGCTTACTTTGAAGTGCTTGAGGAATCTAGGCACTTGTGAAATGGACAAAGCGCACAAAGACTCATAATGCGAACTGTTCTCCAACTCTTCAGAAAAGGTCGCCCAAAGTGCGCATACTCCGTTCAAAAGAGCGATAACAGTACTGCAACAATTTTACACTAATTTTATTACTGTGCTGGAGATTAGAATGTCCCAAGTCTTGAATGAGCAGGTTGATACACATGTCGATTTCTACTCCGTATTTCAACAGTCCCCTTCAGGACTTTTATTTCTTGAAGGTTTGATATTATCATAATCGACAAACCATAAAACCGTCTTCTAAACCAAGTAAATCAAGTCATACTCACGGATGGTTATCAATTAAACACGGTTTTTGAGTTCTAGCTTGAGGTGCTTCAGTTGAAGGTTGCCCATTAGGGTCAACTGAATCTAGAAACCAAAATTTCTTTATGTAAAAAGCAAACTGACTGTTTTATAGATCACTATGGTTGTTTGAATAGTTAGCCACTGGAAGAATATTTCTGATTACCAGTAATTTCACCGAGAGGCGCCTCTTCCTTTTTACTCTTTTTCCGCGGAGGTGGAGAGCTACTATTTTCTTGTTCTTCCGCTTGACGAGCCAATTCTTCCATTTTCTCGTTCACTTGCATGCCTATTGTTGCAAGGACGGACACGATCATCTGTAAAACATGATGATTTTTCAACCGAACCAAGAGGAAATGTACTTGGCCAAAATTACCTAGTTCAATGTGATCGAGTTCATATCAAATGTAAAAATTGGTATTTGATATACCTGATCAGTGTTGGAATAAAATTACTTACAGTAAAGGCATCGTCGACGTTGATCAACTTTTTACTGTTCACGAACAATCGAGCCAAAGCGACGTCAGAAACTTTAATGATGTTAGTAAACAGTTTGACCGTCCTTGCGACATCCTGATCTTTTTCGTAAACGTTTGGAAGCACTAGTTTGGCCAACAAAGTGCCCACTTGGCTATCTCGTTCACTCTGAAAAATTGACGATAACAATGTCCAATTAGGGACAAGCTTTGAGACGAAGTTATGAAGTGGGGAGTTAAAGTTCTAGATCCAACTTGAAAGAGTGGAGGATTTTGAAGGGGAGAAAATTTAAGGAAATTAAAGCGGAAAATCAAGGGTAAAAGCAAAAACAAGGGCAGTTGTGGGATTAATCACTCTATTTAAAAAAAATATACCTGATCATTGTTTCATTATTGTTTGTATTGCGGTTGTTTCATTAGGTTGTTTTAGTTGCTTCATACTTTTTTTTATTACTGGGATTTAGGTTATTTCATAAATAAGACTCACTGCCAGTTGGTGAAGGACCCATTTGTAGGAAATCACATCCCAGATTGACGGCTGGTCATCATCGTCAACTTCGCTCCACGCCAGAAGCACCTTAACGAACGCTTTACGAACGTCCTTGTGCTCATCGAACAAATGGAGGGGCAGGCGCCGCATTATAGTGATAGCCAAGGAACGCGGCGTGGGGGAAGACATCAACAACTCGGTCATGGAGAAAATAGATGCACGGACCTGAGGTGAAGAAGTATCGTTTGCCAACTTGTCCACTAGTATTCCCATGATTTCGGCCAAATCGTTCACACCTAGAAGATCTGCACTTGACAGAAAAACTGGCCCTAGACCCTGGATAAACAGAATAAAGAAGGAAATAAGGGCGAATGAATACAACAGTTGTTAGGATACTACAAACATTCCGAGAAGAGTAAAATCCATTGGCTCTTAAGAAATATCAATAATAACTTAGGGTAAATGCTCACCTGAACTGCGAGTATCCTTACTAAAAAACAATCATCAACTAGTAAGTCTTTTATTTCCTTGATTTGGCGTTCTAAATAAAGTTTCTTTTCATACGGCGGCCCTTCTACTCTTTCAAGTGGAAAAATATTGAGGAAAACCTGAGCTGCATTAGAACGCTCTGCAGGGTTGGCACTCTGAAAAAAAAGGGGGGCTTAAGAGGCAATTCCTAATCATGATCAAGAGTGTTTAATCAAAATACAACTGATCCTGAGGAAAAATGTCGTTCTGTCTACCTTTAGGCTCCTCCATAAAATAGGTTCGTACAATTTGGTAACCACGCCGCTGAACTTTTTCAGCCGCCTATTCGCATTTATGGCTTTGAGTACTTGGAAAACTCGAGTTCCTAAGCGGTTCATTTTCACGCTCATCCTTCTCAACGTCATTGATCTTGCGAACAGGTCTTGTATGGCGTATTTTTCGATAGCCTGAAAACGTAAGCCATTTTTCAACAAACATGCCAACAATAGATACGGGATAGTATTTCAAATGACGATATAAGTGTAATTATCCGCACATCTTGGGCTGGAGTCCCGGCGGCTAGAATCCACGAGTGGAAATAGACGTCTCCAATCGCACAGGCTGCTTTCTTTGAAACCTTGGCAAGTTCTTCTCGAATGATGGTTTGAAAAGTTCTCACCAAAGAGGCTTCTTTACAAAAGAAGTAAGAAAGGACAACAACCCCTTCTTTATTTCTGAGGAAAGTTTCAGAAACGAGGGCTTTTTGGAAAAGCAGTAGAACACGGCTTGAACTTGAATGAATCAAGTCCATCGCAAGGATGTAGATTTTCAAAGCTTTGAGCTTCTTCATGTCAACAGTCGTCTGTTTTTTACCCTGTTCAAGAGCGGCAGTAAAGATGTGTTCAAGAAGTCGAAGTCCCGCTGTTGAATGCTCATTGAAGTGAGTCGTCTGGACGAATTTTGTAATAATTTGTATGTAACATGATTTATACAAGTCATTTGTGCCAGACGAAAGTTCATCAAGGAAAACATCAATCATTTTTCGCACAAAATGCCGCTTTCCATATGCGTTCCAATCTTTCACAGTCTTGAGAAAGTTTAGAATGCTCGAGACTTTAGAGACATCGTGGTCTTCTGTACGTATCAATGTTAACAGACGTTCAATCAGCTCGTCCAGTGCCATCTCAGTGTCACGCTGGGGTGAATTTCCAAATCCGTTCTGAAAGAAGAGGGAATCACGTTATTAATGTAACTTCTGATTTGAGCAGACGGGAGTTGGCAAGATGTATTGGGAATGGAATATTTGTGAGATTTTCTACTTTAATGTCCTCTATGCAGGAAAATAGGATTGTTCACCTTCTTTCGGTGTTTGTCTGTTTCAGCTCATATTTACTTGAATAGCTTGTTAAAGTAAAATGTACGTGTATATTAATGTTCTCTGTGGCCGGATTAGCTGAGTAATCTAGGGCGCTTCCCATTTTGTCCTGTGAAAACTATGGTTGTTTTTGTGGTGAAAATTTCATCTAATTCCTTACAGTTTTTCGCCCTTCGACACGTTAGGCCTTAATGATAAGAAAAATCTTGGCATAAAGCAAATATACGCTTACACTTTACACAAGCTATTCAAGTAAATATAAGCTAAAACAGACAAACACCGAAAGAAGGCGAACAATTCTAATTTTCCTGCAACCAAAAATCGTCTTGTGAGGTTGAACGCAAAGGGATTCTGTACATAATATAGTGGAGCGGAGAGAGAGTGCAAGCAAAGAAGCCTTCATTCATTCTCGTTCAGTTGTACATACAGTTTTAAAAAGTCCACACTTTCATGCAGCACCAATGGACATGGCAACAGGCGGATTAGTAACACTTACCTCGATAACTTTGACGGCAACACTTGACAGATTCAAATCGGCAGCGATGGACTGCAGAGTGCGAGGCTTCTTGCCTCTCAATGGCTTATCACTAGGGTCAGGGTCCATTTTGGGAGGCCGGACGAAATTAATTATTATTCCCTGAAAATGAAAAGACCGTCAAATCAACAATTGGCTAGCTGGTGGGTGGGATTGAAATGCCACCCTCTTGCAGCGTATTAGCTGAGCGGGAATCACTGTTGTCAGGGGCTCAAATCCGTCCGTTATTGATTGATGAATAAGAGAGGAACCTGAACCTGTACCACTATTTCCCCGCAATAAAACAGCGCTCAAATACGAAGTTCGGCCGAAGTAGGAAACCAATCATGAAACAACTTTATCGCCCTCAAAAGTACGGTCACTTACCGAAATTCGTGATAGCAGAATTCCTTTGACGAACAGAAAATAACTACGCGGCTGAATTAGGGATTGCTAAGCCGCCGAAACCGATTGCTTTCCCGAAGGAACCTCAAGCGCCGCGTCAATCAATGAAATGTGTTCGTTTTTGAAAAAATAACGGTCGTTTTAGTCGCGCCACACGAGAGGATACTACTTCTAGCTCATGGAATAAAACTTCTACCTGAAGAGTTGAGCACCAACAAAAAAAAAATGTTTGTGTGTTCAAGAACAAGCGGATGAGCGCTGAAATTATCGATCAACGTCTATAGCTTCTCCGTTGGCTTTTTCAAGTGCCCAAGTTCTAGTAATGGTAGACAAAAATATCTAACGTCACTCATCCGCTTGTTGAAAATACTAACAACTGAACCCGGCACTTTTTGTAATTTACTCAACTATTATAATTCTTCGCCTTTTCTCGAATATATAATACTGATTAGTCACATTATCGAACAAATCAGCGATCACCCTGGCAAAGATTCCACTCGTTACGATTGTACTCTCAAATGCCTCATCCGTGTTTGAAATTAATATAACGCTCCCACCTATTACTTAACAGCTAGATTGATAACTATGAGGGAAATTTCCATTACAACTATACTCATTTTTATTATTTTTTTAATTATCTAATTAAAAATTTAATTATTCTGTCAATGATATTGCTTGAGAGAGTGATTTATGAACATTCCATCAAGTATAGAACGATTTTTATGGCTCCAAAAAGTCTTTAGTTCTACTATATTGGGCCAAATTTTCCAAATCTAGAACATTCCACAATTTCAGAACGATTATAGCTGTTGACTCTTCTATGGTCCATTTGATTCATAATAATTTATATTTTAATTGATAGCAAACAGATCATTAACTCAGTTAGATGAAAAAATTAATGCAAGAATACAAAACAATATTATTCTCATGGCTCAAGGTGCAATAACAACTTTTTAATGGTATCGATCTTTTAATAGAAATCGTTCCTTACAGCTAATAAATAAGGGAGCTGCAGTGTAACAAGTAGGATAAGTTTGTGACAGAGGTAACCTAATTACAATTAGGGGAACCACTAGTTACACAACTCTAGTAAGGGAGAGTCATAGAGATCAGACTATTTCAGAAACGAAAAACTTGCAATGGTTTTTCATAACAATAATATAAACTGTTTTATCAACAGACTTACGAATTAGTAAAAAACAAAACTGAAGCTGGCACGCATCATCTGAGTTTGGAAATTCCTAGATCCAAAAATTATTTCATCGAAGGAAAAATAAAAAGGAAAGAAAATGACAAACCCTTCGATACTTTGACTCTAACAAAAAAATCATAGAACATCGTCAATAATTCCATATCCCGTCAAATAGGTAGATTTGAAGAATCATCTAAGCTCACTTATTTGCAGCAAAGTGGTTCATTGGTTTTTCAACAAAGTGAAAATGGCATTTTCTGTAGAAGAGGACCTCCGTTTATATTTCAAACCTAACTGTTTTGTAAATAAAAGATAAATTAAACGATTGTGCAGTGCAAGCTTCTTAAGCATTACTTTGGCTACCTAAACTCAATAAAAATATGAAAAATTTGAGACAAAGCAACTAGAAAAATGTGGTCCACTAATAATGTAGAATAAATAGCGCTGTTTTAATTATTGTATTCAAATTATCCTGTTTAAACTCATCACTTTAAAAATAATAATTTTTCTGCAGGGTGAGCACTATTATAAATGAACCATCCGACAGAAGCAATGGATTAGAACACAACATCTAAAATGAAGTTTAATTACCTAAAACGCAAATCAACAAGGAATGCGTGTCTTTGGTTCTCGAACAAACCACGTTTACTAGGGATGGATTTGGTTTAGTTTTACAAAAGGAACAATCGCCTGTACAAAAGGAAGGAAATGGCAGAGACAATCAGCGTTATCAGAATCGTGCTCGTTCTTTCGGAAATGTAGAAGCCGGACGATGACATGTTGAGATCTGAAGGCGCCGAATCGCTGCCAGAATACATTAAATTGTGGCCAGCCGCATTGCCGTCAGGACTAAGAGAGGAAGAAGTCTGTGGAGTAGTTGGTTCACTTGACGCAGGTGGATCCTTAGTTTTTGCAGAAATGGACTCATCCGCCTAGAAGAAGGATGCAAACATTATTCTAATAGATGTATTTTTATAACTATATAAATAATGCAATATTTTCATACCTTGAACATAACACTTTTGATCAATTGTGATTCGGAAGTAGATATTTCAGCAACGTTTGATCCGAGCAAGTTCTTGATCAATCCACACTGCTTGCATTCCCAGTTTTGCGATCTACACAAGATCAGAACCATTGGCACACTTTCTCTCCATAGAAAAATGCAGCAATATCTAAAAGATTTTTTGAAAATGCTGTACGTAACCTAAGTTAGATATTTGAAACGCCATGAAAAAATTATTACTTTCGAGCCAGCACTTTCCTCTCGTCCGGAGTATAATCGAGGCTGCCAATGGTACCTTTTCCATTAGTTGGCATGAATGCGATCAAGGCCAACAACGCAGTTCGGATAGACCATGAAGGCTGCCATGTTTCAGGATGGTAACCTGATATGCTCAGACATATTTTTTTGTTCACCTCAAATCTTCCATTTGGCTTCAATGGAATAAAAAAAAAGAAAAAAAGTAATTGAATTAACGGAATGTATAAGACCAAAGACAATCACAATTTTCATACATTTTCCACAACAATAATTCTTTCTTCAATCAGAAAATCTGCGAGCAGTAAATGTGGAAATGTAAATTGGGGTTCAGGTTAACAATAATAGAGTGATGAGTGAGAAAAATCAAAAAGCACATACCGTTAATAAAATTATATTAGGCGGTTTCATTGGGTATTCATTCGGCAGTATAATCCTCCCATGATAGACGCCGTTCTCAAATTCTGTTGCAGGAGCGCCACTGACAGTGAAATGCCATTCAAATAGGTTATCTTCCAAAGGGTAAGCACTGTATTCTTCAGTTGACTCTTTCAGCTCTTGAGCTTCTCTCATGAGCCGTTTCACAGCTAAAATAGTGCGTAAAAGTGGTGTGAAAAAAAACTTCAAGAGGATGTTCTTATAGGTACCTAAGTTACACTAAAGATCAATTTATCAAAAATAGCTAGACGAATTATATGTTTGAGAAACTTCAATACAGGTGCTCAGTACTTCAACCAATTTGCAGCAAATAGTGTCATATAAAGTGTTTCTCACGTACCAACTTTCTCCTCTTTTTAACTTTTAAGATTGTTTTCGTGCCCTCACCTTACCTCACTACCACCCCCACCCCCCTAAAAACTGCGCTACATGTTTTTCTGTTTTTTTTTTAATTTTCTATGTCATTGTTGTGGTGAGGGGGAGATAGCCATAGTGACTCTTTTGCCATTGAAATTTTCTTTCTCTAGAATGGGCAAAAGATCTCGGCAAATAAAAGAAAAAAAGGGAGGAAGAGTCGCCATGCTTATCTCTCCCTCACTCCAACAATTGCAGCTACATGTTCTTGACTAGTCTAATGGCATACATCGCTGAGAGATGAGGAAGATCGGGCTTCAATCCATGATGAATTTTGTCTTCCGAGCCACGCGGGATACATGGATATGATCCGCCAGTTCTTGATCCCCATCCTTCCAAAAACCTATATTTCCCCCGCAACTTGCTATTGTTTAAACTCATACAAATTTATCGCCACTTGTTTCTATAGTGGAGTTTTTCCGATTTACCACTTGAAAGTTGACAATCTGGTGCATTTTAGGCTGAAGGCATCTTATCGACAGTTGGATTGCGAAGGCATAATAAACGTTTGAAAAACCACCTTGCTGTTTCCAAATTTTTTAAAATTTGCTTTTCGACTAATTTGTGTCAATTTAGAGAGAGCGAAAAATTAAAGAAAAAAAATTGGTTTGGCACAAAATAGATATGAAATTTAACGATCTTTCCAAAGGTGCCCTCCGATTTGAATTGGCTGTGAAATTGAAGAAGTTACGGCTGTTTTAGTGAGTTAAGATGAAACAAACAAAAATTCTTATAAGTAGAAAAACAAGAAAGTTGGGAGGTCGGAAAAACATTATAAAACACTTTTTATTGCAAATTAGTTGTGCAATACATGGTTGAAGTACTGTGCACCTTATTATATACACCCTTAATATTAAATTGTGATGAAGTGGGGTGATAGGTCAACACTATAACATGATTATCCCCTCGAAACCTTAGCGTAGTATGGGGATTGACCCTAGGTAGTGAGTTTTTACTTCACACAATGCTCTGGTAGAAAAAGTCGGCATCTCGACTCTTGACGAGCTAATTTCCTCTATAACATCTAGGATCGACACATTCGCCTTGCGATGACTAGATTCGACTGAGCACCAACGGGTTACTCGTTTACGGCTGTTTAATAATACCTTCAAACCGGGCAATGAATAGCCCGAATATTGGAAGTGTTCCCCGTACTAATCAATCCCCAACGTAAAAACATCATCAATCTTCAAACCACAATGTTGGTAAAAATGAGGAATATTTGGACATTCGTACTAAATGCACACGTGTTAAAGCAAAACTTACCAGGGACTTTGGTGTTGTATTTTGTTTCCATTGTTCTTGTTTAGATGATGACTTCAAGCAGCGATTATAATAAATGGAACTAGAATCGGCAGCAAGAAAATATTTGAATGTAAGAGGCGATATTTTTGCCAACACAAACGTTCGAGTATTTTGAGAGCAGTGGAACAAAGATTATTTGTAAGCGTAAGGTCATAATTATTAGATTTTTTTAGTGTTGAACTGATAAGCTTGCATACGTATCGCATCGACACAAAACAAACATTTTGATTGGGCGAAACCAAAACAAGATGCTGGTGAAAGCACAGCCAGTCACCGGTCTGCGCACAGCACAAGATGATAACTTTATGTTGTACGGTAAAATCAGTAGAAGGTTCCCTATAGCGAAATTTTGACGGATTTATTCTTGGGCACTAAAAAAAATACCAAATTCTTCATTTTCGGCTAGAAACGGTTATCAAATGTAATTCCCAAAAACTTCTAGCCAACAAATAATTAATAAAAACCGACAATTACAAATTTCTAAAAGCCTTAAAAATATTCAAGAGGATCCACGGTGTCCAATAAATTAAATTCGACCGAAACGCTGGGTCACCGTAAGGGAAATAAATCGTTACGTGCGCCTTCATACGAAATACAGCAGTACCCGCAATACATAACTGCAGTTGCTGGCGTTGCCTATACCGATGATCGAAGGCGTCGAGCGGACGCCGGATAGGATTTTCCGACTGAACGGTATCGCGATCGGTACTTCCTCAGGCTCAAATATAAATAGAGCATTTTTACTCGGTATTTTCAAGGAATATTGCGGAATTATTCTTCTCAAGAGTTTCGATATTATGGTGAAGTTTGAACAGAGTAGAAAAATTGCTATTGTGATAGGTTTTTCTACCTCTAGCCACCAAATAATTATTAAAAAACGAGAAATACACATTTCTAAAAGTCTTAAAGTTATTCAAGAGGATTCGCGTTGTCCCAAAAATTCGACCGAAACGCTCGGTCAGCGGAGGGAAATAAATCGTTACGTGCGCCTTCATACGAAATACAGCAGAGCCCGCAATACATAGCTGCAGTTGCAGGCGTTGCCTATGCCGATGATTAAGGAGTCGAGCGGACGCCGGATAGGATTTTCCGATTGTACGGTATCGCGATCGATACTTCCTCAGGCTCAAATATAAATAGAGCATTTTTACTCGGTATTTTCAAGGAATATTGCGGAATTATTCTTCTCAAGAATTTCGATATTATTATGAGGAAGTTTGAACAGAGTAGATAAATTGCTATTATGATAGGTTTTTGGTTTATTATTCAATAATAAACCATTGTAATCGCCCAAGAAAAAAATTTTCTAACCCCCCTCAAAATTTGATGTTTTAAGTTTCAAGGCATGTAGAATCCGAATATCCAATAAAAAAAATTCTGTCCGTCCGCCGTCCGCCGTTTTCCGGCCAAACTGTAAGAGCTAAAAATTCGAAATTTTCACCAAAAATCAATCTCGGTCCTACGACGGCCCAATTCTTGAAACAACTTGCTAGCTCAATTTTAAGGGTATTTTTGGGGGGTTTTGAGGGGGAGAAAATTCATATTTTCCAAGGTTTTTCAGAAAAATGCGTACGTGGTATCAAATTATATAGATTTTCGGACGCTGAATCGAATGAGACCACCGCGGGGTCGATAGCTTTATTGGTTCTCGAGTTATCGCAGCTTTTGTGTCGAAATTGGGAGATTTTCAGAAATTTGACACGAGAGTATAACTCGAGAGTGCTTCAAGCTATAAAAATTATTCTATACTCATTGGAATGGTCGTCAAACACTCTCCAGCTGTAGGGTAAGGCAAAAAATTTAGCTTTTAATTGGGAAATTAATAAAAATAAAATTGATTAAAATTACAATAGTTGCTACGGAGTTTTCCCCTATAGTTACCATCTGTTTTTCGGTGGGAACGTTCACAAATGTTCGGAATATTTAAAATGACAAAAAATGTCTTCTCAAATCAATATTGAAGCGAAATAATAATAAACTACTGTACAATCATTTGCAGCGTTTTTTATTGGATATACGGATTCTACATGCCTTGAAAGGTAAAACATCAAATTTTGAGGGGGGGTTAGAAATTTTTTTTTCTTGGGCAATTACAATGGTTTATTATTGAATAATAAACCAAAAACCTATCATAATAGCAATTTATCTACTCTGTTCAAACTTCCTCATAATAATATCGAAATTCTTGAGAAGAATAATTCCGCAATATTCCTTGAAAATACCGAGTAAAAATGCTCTATTTATATTTGAGCCTGAGGAAGTGTCGATCGCGATACCGTACAATCGGAAAATCCTATCCGGCGTCCGCTCTACTCCTTAATCATCGGCATAGGCAACGCCTGCAACTGCAGCTATGTATTGCGGGCTCTGCTGTATTTCGTATGAAGGCGCACGTAACGATTGAATTCCCTCCGCTGACCGAGCGTTTCGGTCGAATTTTTGGGACATCGTGGATCCTCTTGAATAACTTTAAGACTACCAGGGTTTTTCATAAAATTGTGTATTTTTTTATATCAAATTATTTAGATTTTTGGACGCTGAATCGAATGACCATCGCGGGGTCGATAGGTCGATAGGGTCGATCTCCCTTTCTCTATGGTCGATTGGTTCTCGAGTTATCGCAGCTTTTGTGTTGAATTTGGGAGATTTTCAGAAATTTGACATGAGGGTATAACTTGAGAGTTCTTGGAGCTATAAAAATCGTTCTATACTCATTGGAATGGTCGTCAAACACTCTCCAGCTGTAGGGTAAGGCAAAAAATTTAGCTTTTAATTAGGAAAATTAAGAAAAATAAAATTGATTAAAATTACAATAGTTCCCGGGGGTTGTGAGGTGGAGAAAAACCAGGTGACTCATTTTCCAATTCTTTATTAGCTGGCCGAGCACTTTCGCCCATTCGGGCATCCTTCCCCAAGATACCCCATCCTTGTTATACACCATTAAATCTCGTTCGAAATTTTCTGCAGCAAAATGCTCGGAGCAAATAAATCCTACTGGTATTGGGATTCCAATCGTCATTTTCTCCGGCACTGAGCGATCCATTGCTTCCTAATGGATTTATCGGTAGGAAATCTGACAAAATAGCAATTAATTAAGTAATACACATATTTAAAACACAAGAGTTGAGAGAAAAATACGCTGACAAACTTGTCGAGGCATGTTTAGGATTCAGAGTTTTCACAATTAATATTGCAGCCAATACATTCTTCAAATAATTTAATAACGGTAATCATGATACTACATAATTATACAACATTTTAGAATGGATCTACGGGCAATAAATAATTAAAATAGTAAACTTACCGGTGAAAAGAATGATCATTGCGAAGAGAAGACGTATCGCGTCAGTTTTCCCATTTCTTATTAAAAATGATTAAAAAAAACCTTGATGAAACTCTCTATTAAAACTAATAAACTTTAATAAAAAAACTTGGCGTACACAGAACATTCTCATTGAAAGGAAAGCGGAGAAGTAACGTTGTTGCAATGAAATTCGTATGCGGCTATGAGGAAAGTTTATACCAGTGACGTCAGAGAAAGCTGCCCCTTAATGATCGAGCCCACCTTGTCATTTATACACCTTGTATCGAAACGTCCATTAATCATAACCTGTTCGCCGGTATTGATAACGTATCAGCCGTCATCAGTTATCAGTTATTTATATTTCTATACAGCGGATAGTGCATTGTGCAGTCCGGTTCCGGTTCATTCAATTGTTGACTATTGAAAATGCAGTAATAGTTAAACTTCTTAATCTTTTTGAAAGTTGTTCTTAAATATTTTCTACAATGGCTTTTGAAACGGCGATACTCGCCAACAAGTTCCGAGGTTGTATGATCGGTAGCTTGATGGGAGATTGCTTAGGTGCTCCTTTCGAGGGTGAAATTAAAGTTGCCAAAGTTGTTCTTCAGAAATATTTCGACAAAATGGAGGACCCGACGTTTAAATGTAATTATCAATATGATTTGCTTTACAAGCTAAAGAGGTTTAGCATTTTATTCGCCCACGAGGTTATTCAGGTTCCTATGTAAATTATTTTGAAATTTCGTGTTATGTTAAATAAGTATTTTCTCGTGAGTGAGAATACAAAAAACTGTTTGTTGCTAAACTCAAGAATCTCTTGGTTTTGTCTACAATTGATTGGCTAAGTCATCTCAAGATGATGATTCGTCCAAACAACAGCTACAAACTACTCTATCAAATCACCGTCAACCGAGTGATAGAATTGGTCAAAAAAAGACCCTAGTATATTTTTGTTTGCGTACTATTCAATCCGTCAATAATCAATTATTTGGCTTTTTGCATGAAGAAATACCATGATTATGACATTTTCAATCAACGACACTTTTTCTCCATTGAACTATAATTATATAATGAAAACTTCACATTACTCGAAAAAATCTTGGTTTACAGCTCCAGTGAAAATGTATACGGATGATACGGCCATGACCAAATCGGTAGCAGCATCATTAATCCACAATGGAGCCTTCAACGAGAAAGACATGGCCAAAAGGTGAATTTCTATCATTCTTCCTGAAATGAATCAGTTGCCCTAAAAAAATTATTTAATTTCCCTTTACTGTAAATGGTGAGTGAAATAAAATGAGCGCCATGGCATAGTTTTTTAAGTTTAATTTTTTATTATTATTACTTTTTTTACACTTCATCTTGTATGGATTTTTTACATTTCATCTTCAGTATGGTGGTACTCACCTACCTTCTCTGTGAATTTTATGTATGCGTTTGTAGCCTAGTTTAAAGGTGAATATTTATGTAAACTATTTTGATATTTTGTATTTTAAATAAGTATTTTCTCTTGAGTGAGAATACAAAAAACTGTTTGTTAACCAACTGCTGCTAACTCCAGAATATCTTGGTTTTATTTACAATTGTTTGGCTAAATCATATCAAGATGATGATTCATTTTTCTTCGGTTGGTAAAAACTTATGAGTATTAATTATTTCGGCCGCTAGGTTCACCACCGAGTATTTCCAAAATCCTGGCCGTGGGTATGGAGAGGCTATTCCGAAAATTTTTAGGAAATGGAAGGAAACTAAAATGGAGGACGTTTGGAAACCGGCAACTGATCAGTTCGACGGTCGAGGTTCTGCTGGAAACGGCAGTGGCATGCGAATCGCTCCTGTTGGGTTGTTTTGTTTCAAAAACACCGATCTGCTTATTGATACAGCGGCCAAAGTTGGAAAGCTTACTCATTCGCACCGTCTAGGATACCATGGTGGTATCCTTCAGGTATAATATTTATGTTGAGCTTAATAAAGACATAACATTATAGAAACGTAGATAGTTATAATGTTCACAGTTAGTACGAGAGGGGACCATAAAGTAGCCGGAATGCCCATGTAAAACGTTTATTATTTAATATTTTTACACCAAATTTTGGTCACTTTCAATGTAATCAACATTAACCTCAACATACTTGTCCAACTTTTTTTAAGTTGCTGAAAACAATTTTTAAATTCACTTTTCGGAATCGCGTTTAGACCTTACTCTACCGAAATTCCCCCTCCTCCCATCCAATTTCCCACGCCAGCCCCATTCCGGTTAATTTTGGGGTCCCCCTTGTATGCTGTCCATGTTTTTTTTTGTTTGCGAATCTACGGTTTTCATTTCTGGCTTCATTTTCCAGGCTCTGGCAGTTCAACAATGCGTTTTACAAAATCCTAAAGAACCAGTCGACGGGATGAAATTTTCCAATTATTTGATCGAGAAAATGTCCAAGATTGAGCCAGAAAATGAAGAGTTAGTGACGACTTTCAACTGAGTTAGCCTATTTTGATAATATTTTACTAAAACTTCAATAATTTTATCCAGGTATCAATAATTTTGTTTTCAGTTTATGCGACTTTGAACAAGAGCCCAAATCCTACCAAATCCAACTGAAGTTGATGCAAAAACTACTGATGAAAAGGAATGTGGACAATGAAGAAGTTGTTGAAGCGTTGGGGAACACTGTTCTCAGTCTGTACTCCATACCAACTGCTGTTTTTTGTTTCTTGAGAGCACAAGAGCCAGTTGATTTTATTAAGGTATGTAAATTCTTTTGCGATCATTCTTTGGCCATACATAAGCCTTCTGAACAATAATTTGATGACTTCATTTAGTGGAGATCACTCATCCTACTTTGCTGGTAATTTTGAAAATAAGCAGCC
The DNA here is from genome assembly GCA_037159825.1 of Tupiocoris notatus. Classification (NCBI taxonomy): domain Eukaryota; kingdom Metazoa; phylum Arthropoda; class Insecta; order Hemiptera; family Miridae; genus Tupiocoris; species Tupiocoris notatus. The sequence continues at coordinate 601,125 of JASJUZ010000178.1, forward strand.
ATAAAAAGGAGGCTTTGTCAAATTCCAACGTTTCACCCATTTATATCATCTCACTCAATCTTTTGCTGTAATATCTTAAAATATGAAATATATGTTCAATATTATTTTCAATGTAATTATTCGATTTTGTACTGATTTTATGTTCAGACTGACAATACGTTCAGACGAGTGATCCAGTATTCGATTTCGATGGGTGGAGACACTGACACCATTGCTAGTATGGCAGGAGCTCTTGCCGGAGCTCATTTAGGATCGGATTCAATAAATGAGAACATCATGAAACATTGTGAAGGCGTTGACGTTGCAATGTCTCTAGCAGATGAATTACTGGATGTTGTTAACAGTACCAATTCATAGTCCATGGGAAAAAATTTTCATCGTTATTGTTGCCGGTTTTATTTGAACGAAATCTGGTTATACAATAGGGCAACTCACTCAAACTGTACAATATCTTGTATAATAAATACTGTGTTGAGCTGTATTTGAGCATTATTTTGTAAAAAATAATCCCTTGTCTGCCTTATAAGAGCATGAGATCATTCTCCAACTCGTTGGAATTTGTAGAGGTGTCCGTACAATGGAAATAGTTAGTAAATAGGATTCTCTTAGTAATTGTTGCGGTGAGGGGGATACCAGGGGACTCTTTCTCCATTGTTTCTTTTATTTGCCAAGATCTTTCGCCCAATCGGGCATCTTCAGGGCTACATAGGTCCATTAGGTATCTGTGACCTATGTTACCATCAGGCACCTATGATAGGCACCTATAGAGGTACCTAATGAACCTTGTTAACCTTTGTGAAAAAATTAACGGGGGAATGCGACAAACAGAAGAAGGATTTTATTTTGAGCTGAATTATCAGGCCGAACGTTCAATAAAGATAAAACAAGTTTTATTTGGGAGTAAATGGAGGGAGCTGACAGGGGCGGAATGATGAACTAAAATAATTTAGCACATGCGTAGTTTTAATAATGAGGCTATTAAAAGTCATATTTTCGTATCCAGGCGAAAAATAAACTAAAGGCTCGAGCCTCCGCCAGGAAAACGGCTTCGCCGAGAAAGAACGGCTTTTTAATTTCATCTGCCTTGGCCCAAGAAGAAACTCGTCCTCAAAGTTCTGTGAGTTATTACAATTGGAACTGAGCTTCAGGTAAGAGCACCGCTCACTATAGTTCAAGGGTTGGGGTGTCGCGGTATTTTCTGATTAATGCTATAGCTTTCGGTTGGAGAGTTTCATCCGCCGGCTCTTGGTATAGAGGATTTTCCTCACCCTTTACGAAGTTGTAATTCATGTACCAATAAAGTAAAAGTTGCGGGATTGCCGCAAATTATGAACGTAGCAGCCGCGAATCTTTTTCGAACCATTCTTACCTATCTCTTTCGTTCCTCTGGAACCAGTCTGTGCAGATATGCTGTACACGTTAATTTTTTCATAAGGTCATTAGATTTTTTCATCAGTTCAGTTTAGTGGCCATACGATATTTAACCCGGTATTAAACATTTTAAGACCTCTAACGTTACAAAATATTGACTCTAATAGCCTGTGAAAATCAATATATAAAATGTGTGTTACCCTAATTCTAGAAACGACTAATATTGCCTATTCACTGGCAATATTTCCCGAAAATATCATTGAGTTTCATTAATTTTTCACGGAAATATGACGATGTGTGTCATTTTACGACCACAAACACACGGACCCAGTCGCTTGTACAGAAAGTGTTTCTAAGTACAGTAAGGACAATGAAAATTTCTTCCAAATCCACCTCCGTTCTGAATTCGGACGATGCTATTTACTACTAAAGAAAAGCTGCAAAAAATGATTGTACTGTATTTTAGTATTCAATTGCGTCAATCATGATTTGGAAAGACTCTACAAACATACAGGTAACTATCGTAAAATTTGGATATTTTTATTTTTCTCAGTTACTTAATTTAAAATAGCTATAATTTCCCAACGATAAAGCTAAACAGAATGTTTACGAGCTTTCCAACAAGTATAGAACGATTTTTATAGCACCACAAATGAACGAGTTATATACCATCTTGCCAAATATCTCAAAATCTCGAAAATTTCACATAAGAGCAGCGATAACTCGAGAATCGTTAAAGCTATTGACTCTGTTATGGTCTCATTCAATTCAGCGGCAAAAATCTATCTAAATTGATATAAAATACTATTGATATCAATTCAAATCTCCCCTTGAAACATCCCATAATCCCTTATAATTGAGGTAGTGGTTTGACTTTAAGAATAAATTGAGCTATTATCAGACCATGAATGATGTTTGGTGATAATAATATGTAGGTCTTATAATAGTTCTCTCATTGTTGAGGTTGGACGGCGTACGGCAGAATTCTTTTATGTATATTCTGATTCTAAATGCCTTTAAACGGAAAACATCACATTTCGAGGAAGGGTTGGAAACATTTTCTTGAGCGATTACGGTTGGATTTGATAGAAACCATAACACCAAAACCATAACAGTAGACGGATCGTTTGTAAAGATATTTACTACCTCTCTTAACATCCGGTAGAGAATAATTAGGGCAAGGCGATCGAAAGGAAAGTCTCCGAAGAGATAATATCCGCCCAGTTCCGGTGGTCGGCCGTGCAAAAGAAGAGACTTGTCAATTCACGTTGGTCTGTATATCTTTGAAAAGCTGTCGGCTCTGGATAGAAGGGGAACTCTCGGGAGAATTATCTTGTCCATTCCTCCTGAGAAAAGTGAGATATGTAGTACGTTCAGTCGTACCATCCCGACGCCGACGGAATTAACAGGCCGGAGGAACGTGTGATGGCGAGGAAGCCTTGTGGACTATCAAACGTTTAACGTGTGCGAGAGAGACCTGAGGTAATTAGTGCCAATACTAAAAGGGAATAGGGGAATAAGGGCCGTATCAGGAGGAATAGAAGTAGCGGAACCCCTTAGTTTGGATTTATGGAGGGCCTGCGAAGGGCTGACCGCCACTGAGGGTAGCGAGGTGCTCTGAGCAATGATACACTTCCCGCTCGGCCTTACCCTCGTCCCTAACCCGGTTCGGGGGCCATTTATCAGTTGAGTTTTACCCCCATCGCAATGGACAACCGGTCATTGGGACACCCTTCCGCATCTGTTTTAAAAAACTACGCGGCCGCCGACACCGGGGGCGGCAAAAAAACTCGAATCAAGAGAGTTCAGACCCTTTAACGTTTGTATTGGTACGGCCGTGGACTTTTGCCATTTGTCCAAGCCAATGGGGCCGGCCATTTCTTTCCAAGTTGAGCATCATCAACTACCGCGGCTCTTGGGTGCTGAATTTTCACCGAAGTAAAAATCTCTCGATTCCGGGGGAAAGAGGGACGAGAATATTGGACGAAATTATTATAACCTAACCCTACCTTACAATGGACTTGAGCTGAAGCCAACTCAAACAAGAGAGAAACAAAATTTCATTCAATATTTAGCTCTCATAATCAAATCAGATGTTTCACGAAGAAGAAGCAGCTCTGCGAAAGCGCTCAAATCATAGACCGTATCGAAGAACGCCTTTCTCTATGCCCCTACAGCTCAGTAGAATCGTTCTTCGTCTATAGTTCCCTCTAGTTCGAATCATGAAGAACATTGTGGAACAGACATTGCTCGAATATTCATTCTCATCGGTTTGTAATTTGATTTTTTTAAAGAGGCCTTTCGTCTTGGAGGAAATTAATATCAGAATGGGTAGCGGACCTCAAAGCGAACTTGTTTCAAGAGAAAGCTAAATTAAAAGCCTCCAAGACCAATATTGGTGTAAGCCCTAAGAAATATCTGCGAAACGACCGAGTTACATTTCCACGGCCGAAGTGAGAAGGAAATGAAACTCTAGCGAAAAGGAAAAAACACATTGGGAACGAATTTTGTCGATCAAGCCACCGTTAGCTTAAAATTTTCGATTAAAAGTGTGGGAACCTCGAAATCGTCAACATTTTTAGGCAAGCCACTCAATTTGAAACAATATTGCATAAAGGAATCTGACTTGGAAGCTCTTGGTGTCAACTTTATTTTACATACGAATAAAACCAACTCATCAGTAATGAGCCAATTTAATCACTCCCTACTATCCAAAAAATCGTTTTTGATTTTCAACCTTGATAGAGTTGCAATATTTGGCAAAAACTTTGAAAGAAGTTCGATTCAGTCAAGGTTCATCCTCAACGTTGCATTTCTCAAGTTTCAAGATTTCAAGTTTTTAAGTTTCATGGTTAGATGGAGGAAACAACAATCACGTAAATTCAATAAAACGTTTTTTCACTATGGTAAACTCGGTTTAAACACTAATAACTCCTCGGCGATCGACTAATTATAGGTTTTTAGGTTCTTTCTCACCCCTGGGTGTGACCTATGTAAACGTTTGCGATTCAAAAGAAAAAAAAATTCTAAAGTTAAAACTCCAAAAGTATGAAAATCGAAAAAATTAAAAAAATATTATTAATCGTTCGATTTTGATTGTTTTCACTTCAAATTCGAATTCTACGTCTAATTTCCTGCAGGAATCATTAATTAATCAAATTTTAACAGTACTGTAAGTATTTGCAAAGAATTTTCGAAGTTGGAAAACGTTAGAGTGGCGTAGTACTAAAATTGGGAAAAACTAAAATTTGTCGTCATATATCTACCGTTTTGACGTCAAATTCGGATTCAGCGTTAAATTTTCAATAAGAATAGCTTTCAAATTCGCTCGAATACGAAAATTTAATTTTTTACCCTAACCGATGCCAGCAGAGAAACCCGATTTACGGAAAATAATTTCTGCGGCGCTGTTTAAATTTTTTTCACCAAATGTTTTGCTATGTACGTGTGTAAGGCGTTTGAATGAAGACTGCTGCATAATAAAAGAATTGATTCACAGCAATTTTGACCCCGAAAATCACTGTTAAAGTCCAATTTTTGAGCTTTCAAGAACTGATTTTTTTGGACTACTTGTAGATTTTTCCGAGAAATAAAAAAAATCACAAAAATACATCATGGTAAGATACAACTTTCCTAAAAATTTCAGATTTTTATCTGTATTGAGAGAGGAGTAAAAAATCGTTAACTGTTCGGTTGAAAAAAATCGCAGGGGTACCCCTTAGATTTTTCGCAAAAATTTTTTTGAAATAGATTTCGCTCAAATTCAGCATAATGATAGTTAATGATGTGTATATCCATAATATATGGTTCATTCTTTGTTTCTTTTGCACTAAATAGATGAAAAGAACGTTTAGTGTTAAAAAGTGTCGTGTTTTCGTTTATAGTGTACTGCTGTTGTTGAATAACGCAAAAACGGTTGAAAAATGGATAGGTACATTACATTGGGAAAATGTGGACAAAAGTTGAAAAATTTTTTTTTAAAAACCCTGAAGGAATTTAAAAACTCAAATCACAATCTATGATCAAATAATATTTCTCTAGTCAATCAATTTGTTTCTATTTGACGAATATGGGTCGAAAATGTATGACATACATTAACTACAACTAATAGTTCACATTGTGAGCTATTAGTTTCTCTATCGTAAACCCGAGAATTTTTGACATTCGCTTCAAGCCGCTCTAGCTCCATCAAAATCGTCCAAATTACGCATTCCTTTTCCTTTTTGTTTGAAGAATTTCACGAACAAAGAAACATAGTAAGTAGTCGATAGTTCATACGCATACATATTTATCTGTCGGTGTGAGGTGTGAACTAGTGCGACCTTCTCTCTTGCATATCGTTTATATTTTCTTTCCGATCGCTTCCCCCTCTCTAGGCCTCTTCTGTTAACATCATTCTTCTAGTTAATAAATTAAAACAATCATATACAAGTTTGAAGATCTTCATCAAGAGCTGACGAACTTAGATGGCAGTTTTAATTAAATAGTAGAGGCCTTGAGAGACGAATGCGTTCTTGAAGAAAATCTAAATCCGTATGGACAGAGAAATGGTAACTTCTTCTGGGGATTTTTCTAGAGCACTGATGAAAAATGTTATTATACGTGCTAAGCGGAAATGAAAAAATTTATGAGTCACCCTATCGATAAAATTGAAAGCTCGATTCACAAGAGCATCATTTTCTTCGAAAATTCTCTAAAAGAAAGAATCATGGTTGTCTTGAATTTTGAACTAATTAGTAACTGCATTACCAAATTATCTATCCACACTTTTTGCTGCAACATTTTTTTTTAAATTGAGCTTCCAAAGTTCCGACATTGGCACTGAAGTAATCAAGATTTGACGAGAGGCTTGATTATTCTAGTAGACATAAAAAATGTCAGGAATCTCCGTAATGATTGAAGATTCTTCTGAATGCGGTAGGTAGTCGATTGCGGATTATACTGCTAACTTTCGCTACCATTATGAACCAGGGAGGGTTCTACCGATTACAATCTCGAAACTTGAGGGAACTCCTAAAGGGAGCGTCACCACGTCCGCGTTACGACAAAAGAAGACGACCACTAAAAAAACGTGGCAGGAAAGGTGAAGGAAAGAGATAGAATTCATGATCGGAATTAAAGATAGCAACGTAGATAAATGGGCATTGCTGAAGTCCTACCTTGTTTAGCTAAGTGAACTTTTAGAAGGCACCTTATAGGCGAATCACGTAGGGGCTCACCCTCCTCGGCAACTCTCATTTTTACCCTTCCACCGAACAACAGAAAATCTCTATAATTCTTGTGGAATTTCGATAGGAACGAAGGTGAACCACTGGACGCTACGACGAAACGAAAATGCCTGGATTTGAGCCGGTTCACCCACGTGCTACGTCTTTAACTGCAGCATTAGTTGTAGGGGAGATAAAAATCCAGTTGAAGACGAGAGATGGAAGCGGGCGATCGGGGGAAGGTCAGTTTCCCATGAGAACGTACGTGTGCTGTATAATGAACGCCTAGTTAATAAAAGATGTCTCATTTTCTGAGTTAAGAAACTTTGTTACGCCACCGGGGGTGATACGGGGCCGAAGCAGTCGCTGTGCATTAGTAGCTGGTGTCCAACTTCTACGAAAAATGTTGGGCTCCGAAGGTCCGTTATTGTTCCGAATGTGAAGGGAAAATAGCCTCTGACATCCTCGGATAAATAAAGGAACTTGCGAACAATTTATCCGCGAACGTGAAAATTTGTCGTCTGCTGTGTTCTTTTTTCGTAATTTTATTGTTTCGCTGTCAGTTAAATGTATTAAACGGGAAAAGAAACGAAAAGTTAAATTGGTACGCATTTTGTCTGAGTAACAGCAGTGACTTGAATATGTCAAAATATTTTCCCAAAAATTGTATTAAATCATATTCGGCGCTTATTTAGGTTTCCGAATGGTTAAAAAACGTACGTTTATTTTTTAATTCTTTTCAATGCCATCGAAGCAAAAAATCTTGGACGTTTCAGAAAAGGTTTTCGTCAAATTATTCCTCTGGCGGTTTGCTATTTTTTGGTTTATTATTCAATAATAAACCATTGTAATTTGACAATATTTTTAGTTTTTGTCATCACCTAACTCGTTTACCTGCACCCATGAAATACTAAGTTGAAGGTGATTTTTCCTGAATTTTTAAATTATTTATCTGGCAATATTTTTTTAATGGTTGAAACCATCGAAACAATTAAATTCAGGAATGAAATAGTTATTTTATCTTGCTACTGTTTCATCTGCGTCGGCGGCCAAGCAAAAAATAGAAAAATGCGAAAAAAACACTGGCAATTTTTTGAATTTTGGTTTTTTATTCAAACGTTGTAATCTCCCAAGAAAAAAATTATCGTTATTCTCCCCCTCAACCTGCAGAAGAAAGGAAGGAAATTAAGTAGAAACGTTCACGAATTTTCAAGATTACTGTTTCAAGTGGATGGTCTTCTTAAATCATAATTGAATCTTTTATATTTATCATAAACCACTGTACAATAATTTGCAGCGTTTACTTAAATAAAAGTTTCGATTTTGTTCAAATTGGTGTGTTCTGTGTCAACAGTAGATAATATCAAGTTATATAATGTATAATCATATCATGGGACGTTCTATTCGCTGGTCCTGAATGAAGGTGAAAATGTCTAAAATTGCATTATGTTGGCCATCGATGGATGATATATTGCACGACACCCTAAGTCCAATCGTGGGCACATTTTCAGTAGGATAAATCTGTATTGTCATCAGAAGACATTGAGAACGGTGCGCAACGCCGAAGATGAGACCGATAACTTCTGCAATGACAGAATAGCAATCCTCGCTCCTCTCATGATAGGATCTCGGAAAAAAGCGAAGGAATAGCCCTCCTCTGCAATCATGCTGACCACGTTCCTATTCAGGAACGCTAGACTCGTATATTAGTGGGTCCATCCATAAAGAATCAAATCCAAGGTGTCCGACTAGTCTGAGGAACGTTAGCATAGTACATGCGGGAGGAAACGGGATAAAACAACAAATTGACACAGGGCCACGTAGCCACCTCGAGTCTGTGTATGGAAAATCTTCCAAGGATTTGTATAAATATGAGCAAGGGAGAGAATAGGCGTGTTTGCACAGAACCTTCCCACTTTGGGAAAAGGTGCGAGAAGCGAAAGAAAAGGACATAAGGCGGCAACCCTCGAGGCGGGGGGATCTTGGTTTTTACGGAAATATGAGAAGCGGACGTGAGGTGAAAAGGAGCCACGTTGCGAGCAAACTCACGTACCAATATATCAGCATACTCGTAGCTAACGTGACTTAGAAGTGAGAAACGCTAGAGGCGAGTACGCAAAGATGGCTTTCTGATATCGTTGCGCTTAGGGAATTATTTTATTAATGCCCAAAACGGAGATTTCTCTTCGATTTGTTGGTATTCGTTGATTTTCGAAAGTTCGTTGCGATAAAAATATCGAATAAAAAATGCACAGCAATAACTTGTTATTAGTTATTTACAGCTTGTAGGGCTCCCAATTACTGGAAACGCTTTCAACTTGCTGTTCACTTCATACGATAGACAATTCGGATTTGTTTTACGATCTGCTGTTTCTGTTCATCTCTCCTCTCATTTTCGAGTACTTTTTCACATAGATATCCATATATTGCAGAGGTGATCTGAACTTGTTTGGCTTGTAGGAAATATTGCCGCAATCTAAGGCGATCAGCCTCCTCGGATCACCAGGTTTACCCAAGCGCTCTCGTTGCTTTTTATCCTGGTTGGAAAAAATCGGGAAAAGTCAGGATTTGAGCGGAAGGGGAAAGATAGCTGCGGAGGATAAGGGAAGAAATCCTAGGAGAGCTCACGAGGAAGGTTGGCAAGTTTTTCATTTGTCGTAGAATCAGGGAAAGAAAAAGTTTGCGCTTTCCTTTTTTTTCTTCCACCTCGCTTCCTTTCAACGCTTAGCAGTTGAAACGCTCGTTCGTTTACTCGAAAAACTGCTGTAGATTTCGAAATGAAAAATTAACGTTTCACGCGAGTTAATACGAATTCAAAGAGTGAATGTATCACGTACTTTTTGGAAATTTCACTATGCGGGAGGGTTTGGTTCAGCTAAATATTGAGGTTGGTACCTTGAAAATTATTTTCCGATATTGATGATATTCAGTGGACGCAATTCGCACGGAATCTACAATCGAAGTATTGTTTTGGGGCAACGAAGTATCATCACTTCGTCATACATGGGTACCTAAATGAACAATTTTTCGCTTTAGCGCTCTTTTGAGCGCTCGAGTTATTGTTTACTAGGCTGTTGTGAAAAGGAAGGAAACATTGGACACAACGGCAGCAGCAGATGGACCTATCTTTCAGCCAGCGAAGCATGAGGTCGTCGATACCCTCAGTTCAATTCCGACTGCCATCTCCCTCTCACACCTGTCGCTTTTCAATGGATTTTTTTTGGTCGCATTTCCTTGCTTTTTAATCAGCGTTTTCCACTTCGAAAAATAATAAAATACCGTTCCTTATTTCCGTAAATTTATCGTCGACGCTTTCCACTCAGCGTGAGGGTTTCTGACGATCAATAAAATAACGCAAATTCCTGGACAATAGTTGCTTTGAATTTGATGAAATCAGAATGCCATCTGTTGTTGAGGACATTATTGATGTAAATAATTTAACCGACTTCAAAAGGAAGAGGTTTAATGTGGTTGAATATGGATGACTTGACGCGTATTTTTATTTATTTATTTTATTTTTTTTATTTATAAAATTGACGTGAAATTTCAGGTGCGCTTTCCTTAACGGAGAAGTGGCGCCTCGAAGTCAACCCTTAGAAGTTATAAGCAGGTAGATATAAAAATCGAGTTCGGCCGAGCATGAAAACATGATATGCTGGAAGAGGTATATCGTTTTCTCAACGATGAGGTAAATACAAAAGGCGACTTTCATTCAGGCTCTCTTTTCTGTTTCTAAGCTGGTGGCTTCCACTTTCCAACAGATGAAACTCCATATAGGAGCACGATGAAGTGGATGAAGAAGCAGCTCGTGGAGTTTAAAGAGCGAAGGATGATAGAAGTATCGGATGGAGGGGGTTGATACTTGACAGGTCCCTTCAATAAAGTGGGATGAACAGCCAATATCATCCGGCGACACTTTACCTTCGCCCTCGCTTCCCAATATCTTCTCGGTAAGGGCTCCTTCCAGTTTCTATATATATTTCTCTCGAATGAAAAAGGGACGATAGAGCGTGTTTGTGACGCAAAACGACAGAGAAGCGTCAGTGTATTTGTTGGTAAGTTTCAATACACGCGAGTTTGACATTTTTGCATATTAGACGAATATAAGCTCGAGCATTCTCCATGCATCGTTGCAATTTTGTCTGATAGCAGCTCTGATTTGAAACTGTATCTTAGCATCACTAGCAGGCGCAGAGGAGGAAGTTCCAGGATCTGTAAAGCAGCTTCGTAATTGATGATTTTACAAATTTAGGGGATTCATAGTTTCAGTTTATAATTCAATATTAAACTATTTTAATCTCCCAAGAAAATTCGGAATCTCTTTGTAAATTTTTTTTAAAAAAACATGCGGATTGAATTATTGAATTTATCCCAACAGCTATACAAACTTCAATGAATTAAAAAACAATTGGAGAACTCAGCACCTAGAGTCTACTATTTACCTAAATAGAAAAATAATTTACATATACACTTAACTTGCACTGAGACAGGCGTGAATGTGTAGGAATACAATCACATTTTGAAACTAATTGCAAAAGAGTTTAAAAAAATTAATAGAAAAATTCAGTTTTTCCGCCTCAGTATTTTTGGGAGGAAATTTAGGAGCTGCATTGATGAAACTGTCGCCAAAATCATTTCTGGGCTCTCAAAATGGCTCAATTCTTTTGCCACGTGAAATTTAAGGGGTAATTTTCTTGATTTTAAGGGGAGATTCATGTTTTTCAATTGGTTTGGAACATTGTTGTGTTCGGTGTAAATTTTTATTAATTTTTGGAGCTGAATCGAGTATCGCCCGAACGAAGTTGACTATTGAGATTTCGTCACTTTTGTGATATAGGATATTGAGATGATTCAACATGAGATAAAGCTATAGAAACTCTATAGTTCATTGGAATCATCGTCGGACAGTCTCCTACCATATGAGAGAATAATTTAATTATAAATGAGGTCCTTAATTTAGGCGAAGGCTATTTGGAATTCGTACAATCATTCGCTCAGGTTTTTTACCTTGAACTGGTTGCAAACGTTTTCACAGCAACGCCGCGGGTAGAGTTAATCCGTCAAACTACGAATTCAACTCGAGCAAGAGAAAGCACGTTTTTTATTCCGCAAGTTTCCTCTCCACCCTTGTCCCATCACTTCTTTCTCTATCGGGATCCTTTCAACAAAATTGGACTCCCCGATTTTTAAGTATTCTCTTTGCCGCTTCGGCAGGATGCCCTCACTATTCCCTTTGATTCGGACTGCAGCGTTTTCATTTTAAAGAGGAAACGACAACGTATCGGCTATGGCACTTAATTGGAAGCCGTCGCGTCAACTCTGATTGAATGAAATGTAGATGAGCGGAAAGGAAGCAGGTTTTATCAAGTTTTCATTTTTCCTCGCATACGAATCGCTTTTTCGTTACGTCGGAACAAAAAGATTTCCCTCTTTCTTCGACGGTTGGAACAAATTTTTAAATCACGTTGCTTTTCGTTCCAAGCGATTTTCCGCGGAAACATTGTTCACACTGGACGAACATTTTCGACAAAAATGTCTCAAAATATATTCGGTATTTACGGTTGTAGAAAAAAAAGAAAACTGCACAGGCCATTTCATTTTTGTTAAAATATTTGAATTCAGCAGTAAATTTCCAATGAATAGCGTGGTTTTGAGTCATAAACGTTTGGCTAGTTTCCGAAATGTTGGATTCTCTCGTTTAGTGTAATTTATTTGGGATGAGCATCAGAATAGTATTAACCCTGTTATAGTTCGAGAAGAGTAAGATTAAGTAGCAGATTCGCGCATTTCAATAAACAACAATGGTGAAATAGAGTATTATTAGAGTTTTTAAAGTTATGGTCAATGCTGAGGATCAATGTTATCAATATAGTACTTAGGTTCCTCAAGTAACTTTTACTACCCAATTTGATTTGATATCGTCTTCATCAATAGGAGAGGAAACATCCTGTTTAAGCTCTATAAATGAAAGATCGCCCAAAATACAGATTCATGTAGGTTCTTATAATTTTATCTAAAAAATGCTGCAGTAACATTTTCAATTTCATTTTCAAGGTTACAAGTAAATTGCGAAAAACCTCGAGAAAACCTGATCCGGAAAAGCTATATGCTGATAATCTACCTCTTTGGGTTATATATGACAAAAATCATTATTTCTCATTCATTCCATATAGCAGATAGATCGAAGAACATGGGGTAATAGAGGTGGTTAACTCTCCAACCATTAATTCGAGAAAGAAGGGCGGCAATTGACGCTTCAAATCACCGATAATGCCTCGGTTTACTTGATAGGTAGTGAAATGACGAAAAGGCTTGAAAACAGGCTAAATTGGAACCGACAAAGGAACGTGATTTGTTCTTCTTAAAAACCAACTTCGACCAACAAATCTGAGAGCAAATCGTTCAGGTATGCACTAAATGCGACAGGAGCGAGCACATTGACGAGAGAAATGCTCCTGAATGATGAATGAGACGCTCGTAAAAAGCCATTGCTTTCTTTCATTCTGAATCCGTGAGGGAAGCAGGTACTTCCGGAAAATTTAAAAGGGACCTACGCCATCGTCCGACCGTCTTGCCGTAGCGAAATACATCCGGGGGAGTGTTTTGTTTTCCCCTTGGGGGACTTCAGAAGACGAAAAGGTGCGAAGGGGAACGTCTACTAAGGGTGAAAATATAAATAGTCGAGTATCCTTCAGAAAGTAGAAGTAGCTGTCCCTCAACCGTGTTCCCAGTTCCCATTGCCTGACTAGTGTGTTCACCCTTCGGCTTGGGGAAATAAAGAAAAAGAACCACTTCCGAGGTTTCGGTCGCTACGGGAGTCGGAAGAAAAAGGGAAAAGAGGTCCTGGTGCTGGAGCAGTACGTGTTCGAGCGATACGCTAGCCCTCAACCGAAGCCTGATAAATGACTCCGTTTGATTGGATTTGCCTTAAAGCTCCCTCGGTTTCCTCCTTTTCGGCCCTGTCTTTGCGCAGCCCTCCCTTCTCTTCCGTGAATTTCGAAAAGTGCGGAGGCGGCTGTTTCTTCGTTTCAGTCCAGTCAACTAGTTCCGAATAGGTATCGTGACCCGTTCCGACGGTTCTGCATTGCTGAGACTTATCGTTTCACTTCATTTACAGAACCGTTTATTGCTCTGCTGTCACCGCTCAATGCCATGTGTTTTTACATATCAGAGAGAATAAATAATTATATTAAATAAGGCAAAGCGAGTGTGCTTTTAATAATTGCTACAAAAGAAACTATCATGCTCTAAAAATCACGTCATTTAAGTACCAGACCGTAATAAACTTTCTACGTACGCAAAGTGTAACGCCTAATTTCTCTATTTCCAATTTTCCACAGTCTGCGGAAATGGTTATATCCGATCGTTTATGGCCTCCATATTTTTTTATAACGAGCAGATGAAGCCTACTGTTAACTGTACAGATTCGTCGCAATTCTTCCACAAAAATTAAAAGCCTTTTCGTCACTATTCTTCACCGTACCAAAAGTTAATTAATTCGAAAAAAAAAACTAAAACAGAATTACGTGACAGTAATTCTTCCACAAATTCTTCCACAAAAATTAAAAGCCTTTTCGTCACTACACTAAATCATATAAATAGCTAAAAATACCGAATTTCTTCACCGTACCAAAAGTTAATTAATTAGAAAAAAAAAAAAAAAAAAACTGAAACAGAATTACGTGATAGTAAGCGTTTTGTTCTCTATTTGAAAGAGAAAATCTTTGCTGGAGGCTTTATATAAGCGGGCTGCTTTAGAGATACAGTCGTTCATTGTGGACGTTCAGTTTGTCGACTTAATAACGCTGATTCCGCTATAATGTAATAATGTCTTCGCTCTTCACTGGCAAAGTTCCGATACACAAGGCAATGCCCCGGTTCTGGGAAGCACCTCTTGAAATCCTATTAGCGCACAAGCTCGAAGGTTATAGAAGCAGAGAAGGTTACACTGTGTAAAACAAGAGCGACAGGTAACTCTCGACTCGACCTATTCGAAATCGTCAATGACTCGGTCCTTTTGACATTCAAGGCCCGTGGACTCGTCCCGGGTGGAAATCGGATTATGCGTACCATTCCCTTCGCGACAGGACTTCGATTCATCTTCCACTTTTCGGAATAGTGACGAGAAAATCTTTTTTAGAAAATTCCAACATCCAACGTGGGCTTGTTCATGGTACTTTTCGGGAAAACGGCATTGCCTCAAGAGCTACTATCCCCGGCAAGGCGATTACTTTTTAGTAAATGGTCGAATAATTGATTTTATTAAAAGAAACTCGTATTGAAATTATATTTCGACTCGCAAGGGTGTGAAAATGTTTCTGAGGGCTTTGTAAGAAATTTCACGCTATTAGTCGTAGTTGAATTCATGTTTTTATTTCAAACAATTGTTCGCACGTGTTGCTAGGTGACAAGAATGAAGCAAAGGTATCGCCTAGTTTTTTATTTATTGTCCCCATGAGATTTTCTCTTATCAGGCGATTGTTCAAACCGTCCATCAGCCCGATCTTTGTGACGAAAAAATTCTCCGGGAACCGGACAAAGTTCTTTATGAAGCTCGGCCGAGAAAGTGTGCACGTAGGCCGACCTCCGGTAACTGTTATACTGAATGCAATGTCCACTCCTTCAGCTTTTCCCTCGACCTTGCCAATTTTCTTGTATATCTTACCGCTCTCAGTGCGAACTAAATATTTGCACTTGTTGAAAGAGTAGGTAATAGCAGAGATTTTGATGTAGCCCCAAACTCTTTCCCTTGAGTTAATATGGACTTCAGGACACCTGTATGATGAAAAGCAAAAAGGATTCTCATAATCTTATAGTAGTCACTTGCAATGTTCTTATTTTAAAACTGCTCTTAGTTCCCGAATGACGTTTGCTCTGCAAAAACGCTTTTTAATATCGTTCAGGTCACTCTTCGACTTAGATGTTTTGTAATTAATGAAAGTGCCTACTTCTAGAAAACTTCTGTTCAAGTTTTCTATTCGCACGTGAGATAATTTTCTTTTATGTTTTACTTTAGTGCGGTGTCTTTATAACCAATTTACTTTCGATTTACGTCGAATTTCCAATCATCGTTAAAACGAACTGTTTATTACAAATAAAAAATAAAATCATCATAAATCATCAATAAATGAAATCATAATCTATCTAACTGCTATTAGTTAGTAAAAAATATTGTTCGAAACTATTTACTAATTGTTTAATTTATTACTATACAATATCGCGTTTTAAAAATTTTTTTACAGATATAAAAGGCAATAACTGTAAAATAAAATGATGAAAAAAAAAAATGAAAACGGATTGCTTCGAACTAATATGTTTGTTTTAGTATTATACTTACTCGGTCGTAATTTTTTTCTTCACGTCCACCATCGTAATTGAGTTGCCGCCGCACGAAAACTCGTAAGATCCCCTCAAATCGAAAAGAGCCGCCTTCTTAACTGGATGAGATAATACTGCATGGAAATCAGGCATCGGCACTTCAAGTCCTTTGTTGCCATCTGCCAATATATAGAATTTGAAGTTCGTGCAGTTTTTTCGAGCCGAAACGTCGTCCAATGTTTTCGAAAATGTAGCAACGAGAAAAAAGTAGATGAGATGATTTCTCAAAAATGCTGCATTCTGAAGGCTAAATTGAACCGATCTGCGTTGGGCCATTGAAGGAGGAACCGGTTCAGACCAAGACCTCTGTTCGCTCGTTGAAAATTAAATGGAAAAATGAGCTGGGACGATTTTTGACATTATAAGCGCCAAACTGATAACGGTTTATCGTTATTTGATGCCGTTTTTATTACGTCTTTGTTCATATTGAGTTTCAAAAGCTCAACTATAGATCCAATCGTATTGTTGGCGAGATTAGAAAAATTTAGCACCATCTCGTTGTCGTTTAGTTGTCGTACTTGATAATCAAAAAATAATAATAATCTTTTATTTCTTAGGTTGTCAGTCGATTAATTTTTTGGAGGCTTTTCATTCTTTTAATACCTAATAACATATATTGTGAAATATAAGCATTTTGTTTTAAAATTCAATTTGAGATATTCAAAAATATAGCATGCATTTAACTCGAAAATCTAAGGAGCTGTAAAAATTTGTTCTATACTCGATGGAACGTTCGTCACACACTCTCTTCAGCTATGTCACTAGGTGAATAATTTACATTTTAATTGGATAGTAAAGAAATCTAAAAATAACAAAGAAGAAGCATTGGAACTATAAACCACTGTACAATCATTTGCAGCGTATTTAGAAAAGCGTTAGCAGAGTTGAAAGAAAAATCTTCTGTTGTAAAAAGTTTATTTGCTTTTCCCCTGTCTATAATAATTTGTCTTCGTTGCATGATTAACTACCTATTGTTTTTGTACGAAACAGTTTGACTCCTCAGCCAGCGGACTTCATAATAGCGGAAAGGGAACAACGAAGTCGTTATCTCGGAGAAAACGGTTGACTGACGGATCGGAGAGTCGGTTCTCATGAGTTGGTTGGATCTGGAAATAACGAGGCCTTAATGAAAGCTTCCACTCGTCGGGGCAGTTTCCCAAAACAAGGGATTTTTCAAATGGACCGTCGTGGACTCGAATACAAGAAGTTAGGAATTCCGGATCAATTAAGCATAATAAACCGACGGTATTTACATTCCCGTTTTTACCATTGGTTTCATCTTTCTCGATTTTCTTTCTCACAAACGATTTGAACGGTTAACATTCAATTTCTGATGGGGGTAGAGAAAGGATTGGTTCGAAAGTGAAAGGTATATCTCCATTTAAAACATCGTCCCTCAAGCTTTCCGATTCCTGTAACTTTGATTCGTGACAGCTCTAACAAAAACGCTGTAAATGATTGTACAGTGGTTTATCATTCATTCGCTTCAATAATTAATTAAGAAGATTATCCATTTGTGATAGTAATTATGCCGAACATAAATTCGTGAGCGTTCGCTCCGAAAAACAGATCGGTAACTATAGGGGAAACTCCGTAGCAACTATTGTAATTTTAATCATTTTTATTTTTCTTAATTTCCAAATTAAAATCGGAATATTTCGCCTAACGGTACAGCTTAAGAGAGGGTTTGACGACCATACCAACGAGCATAGAACGGTTCTTATAGCTCCAAGAACTCTCAAGTTATACCCTCATGTCAAATTCTGAAAATCTCTCAAGTTCGACACAATAGCTGCGATAACTCGAGAACCAATAAAGCTAACGACCCCGCGATGGTCTCATTCGGTTCAGCGTCCAAATATCTTGGCGGATTTTTTTTTTACTTTTTACTTTTACGGAATTTTTTGAAAATTTCAAAAATTTAATTATTATAGTTCTGTCTGCGTCTGTTAGCGTACGGCGGAGGGAATTTTTCAGAAGAATTTTTTCATCGTGTATTCAGGTTTAAACGAAAAACGTCACATTTTAACCGCGGAAGGGGATCGAAAGTGTTTCTTGGGAAATTAGAATAGTTATAGTCGAATAATAAACCAAAAAGGTCGATCATCTTCATCAATATTTCTATTACCTATCACAACTTTTCCTGTCCATTCTCCATCCAAGATTATTACAGGAGTTAACGAAACGTAAAAACTTGGAAAAAGTGAAATGATAACAGTTTTCCCGAGTAGAGAAAACTTAGACAACCCTACACGCGTTTACGTCGGACGCATTCGGGCGAATCGTCGTTAACTTGGGCAAGAAGAAGAGTATGATGCGGGAACCGGCCTTAAGAGGGTTAAAATTATCCCAATTTCGGTCGGTCGCCTTTTGCGGCCTTCGAAAACTCGAAGGCTCGGCGAACTCCAACCTCTCCTATCCAACAACATCCCGAAAGGCCAACTCCAACACCTACAGGCTAAACTGAACTGCCTCCCTCGACGGAACGAGCGATTCTGGTCACGTAGCGGTACCTTTAAAATTGCTCGGCGCTTAAATTGGTTTTGATCAACCGCTACACAACGGTTAGTGGAAGGAGGGAAGTTGTTGAGGAAATGTTCACTGGTGTGTTACCGCTTTCTCGCCTCAAGATAGGACTCTTGCCCGTTAGAACATTGCCATTATTACTTGAATAGGCGGTCTATTAATGGTTCCGCAGTTCCACTCCAGTTCAATGTAGTAGTACCGAGGAAACTTTATCGTTGAAATTCATAGAGATGACCTTTTTCTCGTCTCGCTCGTTCATATAAAACTGCAAAACGAGGAGGAGGAGAGGGGGGATTGATTGGAAGTGGCCGGAGGGATTTGAATGAAAAAAATAGGGGTTGTTTAGAATTTAAGGCCACCGTTTGAAAAAATGGCCAAATTTCCATTTTCGCCATTGAAAAGTTTAAAAAATTCGAAATGTATCACAAAACGTCGTTTTGTGTACATTTTTGAATAGCGGAATTTTGGTTTATTATTCAATAATATTGGTTTATTATTCAATAATAAACCATTGTCATCGCCCATGAAAATATTTTTCTAACCCCCTCAAAATTTGATGTTTCACGTTTCAAGGTATGTAAAACCCGAATAACCAATTTAAAAAAAATCCTGTCCGTCCGCCGTCAACACTTTTCCGGCGAAACTATAAAAGCCAAATTTTTGAAATTTTCACCTAAAATTAACGACTCAATTCTTTAGCCAAATCGCTACCTCAATTTTAAGGGTATTTTTGGGGGGTTTGAGGGGGAAAATGAATATTTTCCAAGGTTTATTAGAAAAATGTGTGTTTGGTATCAATTTCTATGGATTATTGGCCGCTGAATCGAATGAGACCATCGCGGGGTTGATAGCTGTATTGGTTCTCGAGTTATCGCAGCTTTTGTGTCGAACTGGGGAGATTTTCAGAAATTTGAACATGAGGGTATAACTCGAGAGTTCTTGGAGCTAAAAAGTGCTTGATTTCTGAATCGAATCCAACGACCGTGAAAAACCTTTTTCCTCGTAAATTCCCAGTGAAAAAGCTTTCCCCTGGGAGTGGAAGAGATTTCCCGAACCCTGTGACTTTGGTGCCCTATAAAGCAAACAATGGCAATGTCATTTGAGTTGGATTCCTCATCAGGTAATCTGAAATAGAAGGGAGAGCCCAGCGTTAACAACAACTAAGGGTTGCGCTCGAGACAACGGAATTACTGTACCCGAAATCTGCGTCCCTTTGAAGTCGCGATCAACCGAGAGCCTCCGGTGGAAGAAGGGAGAATTTCCCCTTGTAATTAAGTCGTCGCTACCTTGTAATGATCGCCAAGCCCCTGCTTCCTCATGTTTCTCTTTGTTTCCCATATTCCTCGGGTCGTGACCTTTACGGTGTTATTCTCAAAACTAATACAGCTAAATTTTTAATTTATATCTACTTTCCAAGAACTCTGACAAATTTTCGTTGGGGCGCATTACCTAAGTAAACCTATTTTAGTCTCATCCTGTCCCTTTATGATCGTGTGAGAACGGGATGGAATATTTCCTAGGCTCTGTCTGCTGAATACATTTCATTACATTTTTTCTCTCTCGATTGTTACGGATATGTGAAAAGAAGAGGTTTCATTTCCACATTGCCGTAACGAATTGAAGTCAAAATTTACTATATAGTTATTCTTATCTATTAATTGCTATAATTTCCATTCCAGTTTCAACTTCTGCATCTCTAGTTTTAATGAATTTTAGGTATCCCCATCTGAATTACATACGAATTAATTTTGTAACCGTTGAGAACGCTCATGTGACAGGTATGTCACGTATACTCTCTCGTCAGCGCATTAGGCTAATGAAGAACTTTGCTTTGCCGCTCGAAGCTCCCATTTACACGGAAAACAACGATCCCGCGGGAATGAAAGACTATGATAAGGCAATACGGATTCCAAAGACGAACGCTCTTCATCGTTATCCGATCTGAATTCATGAGGGGTGAAAATGATATCGAAGAGGGAGCGTTTTTAATTCAGCTAGACCCTAAAGATCCTGTACCTACGTGATTATTTTTCATGACAATTTACCATCTCTTTTCTTCCACTTTTGAATCTATGTACACGGGCACGTTTCGCCTGGCGAACGTCGAGGGATCGGGGAATATCAAGCAATTTGAATGCAAGAAAGCGAGCCCATGAATAGAGTTAATACGGACTTTATAAATGAGTTTTTTTAGCACTGCTTCCTCTTCCGCTAAATAGTCGCACTAATTGCTGAAGTTTCTAATTCAAGTATTTTCTCCTTCCCGGAGGGAAACTTCCATTGTGGATGGAGGCCACTTTAATATAATTTTTACGAAGCACCTGCGTACTCACTATAGCGTCACATAATTTGAAGTAGGAGTGCCCTACGACGTATAAATTCTCCACAATTTATCTATTCATAACTGAAGTGCCGCGTATGAATTTATATTGTTCAACGCAAGAAAAATGATAATTTTTTCCAGATGCAATATGAGGAGGACAAATACCAGGCCACTCATTTTCGAAGTTTTATTTACAATTCAATGCTCTAATATCGAGCAACAGTTAGGCATGCCGGTTTAGGAACATTTCTGTGAGTGTTGATCGCATCAGATTTAATACTTGATTAATTAATTAATTAATACTTGAATGGTATTGAACCAATCAATCTGTAACCAAAATGTATGAAAATTGTTTGGACAAAAAATGTACAAAATAAAATGTTTCCAAGTGGCGAATAGTAAGCAAGAATATTCTTAACGAACAAAGGTTCTGGATGTATATTGGTCCGCCCAGAAAGTACTTTTTAAAAATTAAAATATCAGTAATTTATTGACATCGGATTAGCAAATTCGAAGGTACCTTGTTTCATATAACTTAACATGTAACCAATTTTTATTAAATTTTAATTGATTTTTTGTATTTTTTTATTTAATTATTCGACCCTCTTCCGCTGCTCCTCTTGTGCTGTCCGCCAAATTCGACGGGTAAATTTCGCTGAGTATCAGCTCTTGTATTTTGAGCCGAATGACGAGCTTCTTTTGCCGCGGAAGATTTTTCACGTCAGGTAGAAGGGATTTGAAAAAATGCAGGTCATCATCGTCCGGATCAGAGCTCTGGAACATCCGAAATTATGTGTTGGTGAAGTAGTACTGATTAAGTTTCAAATCTAATTAGAGCGATCTCTTTAAGTATCTCAGCGATTATCACTTCCGTGGGCATTTACAGACATCGGGGAAATGTTCAAGTGCATGATTTTACTTGTCATTTCTCGTCTTTAATGATCAGAAATTGAAGTTAAAAACTTGATGCTACTATCTTCCGAGGTAGTTATGGTAGAGTGGATGATTGAATACTCAGACAATGTTGTCCAATTATTATTAGCTTATTCTCATGAGTTTTCCCCGTTAAATTGGAGTTTAAACGTCTTCAAATATTTTTTTACGTAGTATTTTCATTCAAAGATTTTTTTCTGCCCACTGCAATTTTGTGCCTAATTATTCACTTGCGTTCAGAAGATAATAAACGACAGCGAAGATATGATTAGTGACGGATAACACAAATAATACTCACCTCTGAAGAGTCCGCATATTTAATTTGAGGTATCAAAGTGTAACTGGATGCCGGATC
This sequence comes from Tupiocoris notatus, assembly GCA_037159825.1. Taxonomy (NCBI): domain Eukaryota; kingdom Metazoa; phylum Arthropoda; class Insecta; order Hemiptera; family Miridae; genus Tupiocoris; species Tupiocoris notatus. Next base: position 623,218 of record JASJUZ010000178.1, read on the forward strand.
TGTTACATCTTGACCAGCGTTAATCCATCGTTGGTCCATCCCTTCGGACGGTTGAATTTCAGGAGGCGAATCTACTGGCTCGTCCTTAATTAATTTTCCACACCTGTGCGGATTAGAAAAATTCAATTTTTATTTGTCATCACAGGACAAAGGTAGAGTTTATATTATTAGAATAGAAGAGAGGATCAAAGTGAACATAACGTAACATGATGAATGGAAATGTCAATTGTAAATCTTTTTTATACTAGGATCAACTTCTTATTTCTTTTCAAATTAAATGGGCTTGCGACTGTACTATATAAATGAGTACACAATCGATAAGTAGAAAAGTTCATACGGTTCTGTTGAATTTTCACTATCCTACCTGGGGGTCATTGTGCCTTCTAAGAATGACATTTCAGCGAAATGCGCCCAGGACGAAAACTGTTCTTCGGCTGGCTGATCCATGTTTCGCCGCCTCTGCTGCCTATAGTAGTCTCTTAGGCCTCGCCATTTTGATTTTGCTTGCATCGCTAGCGGCATTGAAGCAAAATAAATTTCGGCAATTTGTGGACCGTGTCTTGTACATTATAAGGATAACCTCAATTTTAAGTATATTCTTTGGGGGGTTTGAAGAGGGATATTCGTATTTTCAATGGTTTATCAGAAAGGTGTGTTCAGTATTAATTTCTATAGATTTTTGGACGCTGCATCGAATGAAACCATAGTGGAGTTTATTCCTCAAATGGTTCTCAAGTTAACGCAGCTTTCGTGTTGAGTTTTGACATTTTCAAAAAATTTGGCATGAATGTAATTGGCACGAATGAAAAGAATTGTTGGAGCTTTTCAAAATCGTTCTATAATTGTTGGAATGCTCGTCAAACACTCTCTCAACCTATATTGTTAGACGATAAATTGGACTTCAAATGAAGTCATTAAGAAAAACTAAAGTATTTAAAGTTACGATTTAGTCCAGGAGTTTGCCCTTAGGGACCAAACTGTTGTTAGATGGGAACTTTCAAATGAGTTTATAAAACTATCCACTTATAAAAAGTGGATAGTCTCATCAAGTCATACTTGAAGCAAAGAAGTAATAAATACAATAATTTGCATTGTGTTGAAAATGCCACGAGAAACTAGATGCCATTAGACTGAGCCGAAATTTGATTGCTTTTCGATATTTCCGAAACCAAGAGTTCTTACCGGTTGATGAATTGATATGCTTACTATTCATGCTCAGCTCTTTTCCAACCTCTTGCCATAGAGCGTTGACGATCAGCCGATTATGGTGGTGCACGTCTGACGGATCCCAGAGAGCGCGTCTTCTGTAGACTGCGGCGATCAATGCTGAGGAAGAATTCATTTCCTGACCTATCGGTCGCTAATAGTCGTTGACAACTGGTTTGATTCTGCAACATGGTAGATTTGAATAAATTAATCGTCTTTGTAATGGGGATAGAGTGAAAGGCTGTTTATACTTCATTCGCTAATGCGCCACCTGCAAAAATTGCGTGCCTGTTTAGGAGCGGATCAATATTGAAATAATTATGCTCACCATTCCAACCGATACTCGAATATTTTTCATGGGTAAATACCTACCTGGACATTAACCAACCGAAGTACATTCAAAGGAGCACACCGCACCTCTCTTTGTGGGCACACTGCTCCATTTGGATGGCGCGTTTTTAAACCTTGCTGTTAGGAATATAAAGAAACGTTCTCAGAATATTATACCCCGGCAAATGTTGCTGTTCTTCCTTAGTTGAAGCAACGCGATAAACTGACTGAGCCAGTCTGGCATCCCTTCGTCCCTTGCCACTTTCAACTCGCACGCTATGCCGGCTTGTATATCTTTGTAGTTGTGTTGTATTCTGTCGTTGTATTGATCACGCGGTCACGCATCGCACGCAAGTTTACCTGACCGAAGCACGAGCTCTTCGTCTATCGAGTGCCAGATGCTAGCTTGCTGGCGATTCAGAGCTTACCTGCGCCTCTGGCTTGCACGCACAAGTTAGTCATAAAGGTTCAATACGTCACGATCATTCGAGCTGCCTGGAGGAAACACTCGATAGAACATAATAACTTGCATGATGACGTATGAAGAGAAACTACCGTTACTTTACGTGCTTGAAATGAGTCGCTCTTATAAATTTGCAATTGCTAGATTTCAAACACGAGTAAATATAAAGGTACGTTAACTATTTTCGAATCTTCCGACATCTATCTATCTGTATCCAGACATAAATTGATTATATTAAAATTTCTTGATCGGAGACCGCTTTTAATCAGTTTCATTGATTCATATTTTGGCAAAGTGAACCTAACGATTTTGGGTGCCCATAAAATAATGCGAGCAATTCAATTTTTGTTCTCTCATTTTCAGCGCCAATCGAGATTTTAGAGCCCAAAATCTATGCTTTGGATAATAAGTGTCGCCAAACAAATGTTAAACCTGCTGACTACGCTGTGAAATGTATTTCAACATGCGATAAAATAAACCTTTTATTCTATTATCGGATTTTCTTCTCTGCATTTTTCCGTTTCTAGTTCCCGGGTTAACTCGCAATGCATGCAGTTGGAAACACTTTTAGCAAGTTAGAAATTTTCGCTCGGGAGCCGAGGAGAGGAAAAGTTGCATAAGTAAAAGAGCCACGGGGGATCCATGAAGGCCCTTGGCACGAGGAGGCTGAAGAGAAAATTAAGTTTTTATGGCGTATTTAAATGTCACTTTGACTTGAACAAGGAAAAGGCGCGTCGGAGAGGCGAGAAGGAAAGCGCGCCATACGACCTTTTTGTTTCGAAGGGTGAAGGTAGAAAGAAGTCAGGATACGTTGAGTTAGGATGGGAGGGTTCCGAGAAAAAGGGAACTTTTCTCAGCCAATCCCCTTCCTTCTTTAAGCTCTTAGGAGATTTTCCGGGTCCCCAAACGCGCGAACATTTTATCTTGATGGCAATTTTACCGACCATAAATTAGGGTCTAGAAGGCGAACGGGAAGCTTCCCTTCTGTTCGCGGAGTTCCATTTTAAAGTCCCTTCAACGTTGGTCTGAATCCATTCCGGCGACCATCAATGATCAGAACTTGAGCGAAATCGGCTGGTAAATCTCAGACAACGATGGATGCGAGGTTCGAATTCATGCTAGAATATAATCATAAATGATAGAAGGTTTTCGAGTTATTTAATCTGTGTAGAAGGAATTTAATGGCTATTTAAAAGCAAAGTCGGCCATAGACATTGTCTTTTCGTTTGTTTCAGATTCTGAAAACGTTTCTGTGGTAAAAAAATTAAAAAAAAATTATTTTGTACAATTTAGTAGGTAGCTTATTTTATCTTTTAGTTATTGTAGTTATTTATTTACTTGGATGTAAAATGGAAATTATTAATCGATACTCCTTACAATGTGACAAATTTAAAGGGCACGTTGTAATAATTTGTTCGTATACGATCACAAAGGTGTATCTATTATTCACGGAGTAATAAACCATCAACGACGAGTTAGAATATGATACTGTCAGGGAAAATTTGCGATGGCACTTACGCCCTTTGTGCCTCTAGTTTTTCAATTAAATTTTCCTGGAAATAATGTTCCCAAGCATTAGATTTCACGTTATTTTAAATTGGCTTTACCCAAACAACTGCACAAAGGAATGGAAAACTCCAACACAAACATTGCTTCCCTTCATTGTTTCCTCTTCAAAATTAACTGAACGATCAACAGTCACTCCGAACAATTTGACGCTCCCTCGGCCCCGCTAAATTGATTTTCTTCTTTCAAATCGCACATAAAAGTAATTCAGTGCCTTCAATAATGAATGAAAGGCCGCCTTTAAAGTCGCCGCACACGGCAATAAACCACTGCAAATGCCCTCGCACTTTCAAGGAAACCCTCATATAGATTTCATTGTCTTGCGCTCAATACGGCCACTCGCCACCCCTCGGATTGTTCATTATGAAACGTATACTATCGTTCGAATTAGTCATAAGAAATAATTTAGAAGGGACGAAGGCCGTAATGGCCGAAAGGAGCCGTTGCTCTGGGGTTGGGAAACGTTAATCCGAAGCGTTAATCTTGGTCGGGAATGTCGGACGAGCCCCTCCAGCTTTGTTGAGTCAAGTTTAACCCCAAGCCGTCCTGCGGCCTTAATATTGGATGGGTCAGGTGGGGGCTGTTCGCATGGAGCAAGTCCTACTCGAGAACGCCCTGACGGAAATGAGACTGCGATGGCCAACAATGGGACGGATTACGCGTCTCGGTTCTCCCTGTTAATTTGCCACGTTATACGATGACCGTCTTCGAGAAAGCAGCGTTTTCAACTCGAACTCAAATGGACATTTTCTCTTTGATTGAAATAGCCACAGTTTCGTTATTTTTATTTGGTTTCCAGTGATTAGATAAACTGCTGAGTTATTTGAGGGCGACGTTGAGTTTCAAAATGCTTATCCATATAATTTATTTAGACAGAGTCCTCTATAAAAATTATTGTATGTGTATATGGATTTATTTTTGATGCCAGGATCATATTCCAATTTTTCAAGTAGCAGTTTTTCGTTTTCATTCTTTTTTATCTTACTTTTTGGTCTCAAAATAGTATTTAGAAATATTTGCAATATTTTCTCAGGCATTTCTTCCCATCTCGGTTGGTAATACATTTTCATAGAGAATTTATAACTAATAATATCCCTCTTTGAAATCCTCAATACGTGCAAAGTCGCAGAACTTAATCAATTCGAATTGGTGGACATTTTCTAAATTCGACTCAGACGATCACACGGGCCATCAAAATTGTCAAGAGGTTTTGTCAGAGATCATTCGCTAAGGAAATTTGGGTTCTTTAAAGCCGTGCAACTATTCACGAGTCGGAAGAATTCGAGCTTGGGACCTAAATGGTTCGAGAAGCAACGACCAAGCAAATAACTTGAGCTCCAATGTCCGTGTTGAGACTGTGTTGAGGTCGACCGACGCTATTTCACGGGCCAGAAAACACGCGAATCTAGCGAATAGCTCTAGCTAGACTGCACAGGCGATTAATAAACCGAGCAAGTTTCAGTCGAACGCGCAGCCAAAACAGGGCGAAATCGCTATTTTGCGCGGTCTCGAATATTCGCTTCCACGGCGTAATTGAAAATGGGCAATAGAAGCGGTAAACGTTGACGTGGGACTGCCTAGTGATTAGGTGCTATGCCTTTTGATGGAAATCACCCGAGAAGAAAAATTTTAACCACCATCAAAATTTTTTGAACCACGAGAGTCCAGATTCAGTGGCCATTTTCCTCAGGCTCCAGACAAGTATTATTTTTCGTCGGTATTTTAGAATTTCCAGTCATTCGCTAATGAATCTGAATGATTTATTTTTCATTAATGGAAAATATCCGTCTCCAAATATTTCACATTTATAGCTCGACGTCCAGGGAAAAAAGAGATGCAATTTGCAGGTCTTTGAATCCATATCCGTGATCTAAATTGGGATATACCGACGTCATCAAGTTCCTCATTGGCAAAACGATCGCAAAACGTTCCCGCGATCGACCATTTGCACCTACCTTTACAAAATGTTTCGCAAATATTCCTCCAGAGCTTAATAGAAGACATTGCGTTTATGGGACTGAATTTTCATATGAGAAATGTTCAGCCACAATTCGCTTGCCGTTGGAAGACCCTTGACAGGCGAAGGTTTTCAAAGCCGCATGACGGTAATGAGGCAGGTTGAAAGATCCTCCGCTTCCTTCGCACGGGAAAAAGGTTGGCGATATTTGGCCCGGTGATAAATGAACCCTGGCTCAGCTCTGCTCAGAGCGAGGACCCATCTTCTTCCCATTCTGCGGCAAAGGGGAATGCTGGAGGCATTTCACCGTTTCCCAAGGCTAAACCATACTCGGAGAATATTGCAACAAACCTTCAGCCGATTTTCGCTAGTTCTGCCGCAGGGGACTTCTCAGCATACCTGTGTACCAAACTCGGTTCGAATTTTCAAACGCTGAAATGTAAAAATATTTTGATCCGTTGGAGTGGAAATTAGTAGCGAGACAACTACGTCAACTAGTAAATACGCGTACCTATTCAGAAACTCTCATGAATGTGAATACTTCAATGTAATCGATTATACAATCCATTCTAACATTTCTTGATGCTAATACTCAGTTTATCATGTTGATTTCTGCTTCCTCTGGAAGCATTAATTATTATTCTATATCATTATTTTGTGGAAGAATCAGAGGATTTAAAAAAAAGAAGAAAATTATCTTGACGAAAATACTGTGTTTATTAGTATCGGAGACCAATGTTAAAATATCTATGACACAGCAAATCGTGTGTCTAATTTACACCTCTCTCTCGTGACAACACTTATTCAAAAACCAATACACTTCTCTTATTCGGTTCACGTATATTGCCTCTGACGAAAGAGGAGAACATAATTTCAACAAAGTTTTAGAAGATGTACGATCCGAGGAAGAGCCGGTTTATCCAACGTTTGACACTCCCCTGGTCGGAAGGAGGCTGTATTAAGGTTTCTGGTTGGAAAATGAGCGTGGGAGGGAGAGGAGTGGGACAGACTTTGAAGAAGATTGATTGGACACTTGCGGACATTCGAATCGCGAAGACCGTCCTCGACATGGATGATAACCAGAGCATCTGAGCCAGCCTCCATCTTCTCATCCATCTATCGTATTGGTGATTGGGTGGTAATCCTGAACCCTTTTGCTAAGACCCCAACGTTTTTAGAGCCCCTCTGAATTTCGTTTTCATAGGAAAAAAAGCGACAACCTTGAATAAACCAATTGATCGCGAATGTATTATACCTAAATATATTTCAATCATAACACTAATTTAAAATTTCGCCAACAATATGCATAAAGTTTGCTCTTAAGCATCATAGGTGTACATTGTTTTCCACTAACGAGCTTCAACTGCGCAGACGTTCGTTGCGATGACTGATAGACTCAGTCGTAGCCGCAGAGTTGCCAAGTTCGATGCTGTCCTCAGGGTTCGAGTAAGTTTTCCTCGTCCTGTACTACTGTGCGGGAGGGGTTCTGTGGGACTGGAAAGGCTACGCAGCGGTTTGAGCCTTAAACTTCAACCGAACTGCCTCCGGGTAAGCGAACGATTCTCTCGTACCAAATAGACCAAAGGGTGTGCTAGGCAAAGCGCCATTAAAAGTTTTCGCAATGGTCTTTGTATTGGAACGCGATTGTGCAGAAACCGAGGCCGGGGAAGGTCAGTTTGCTCGTAAGATGAGCTCTTGGACTGACTGATGGAGACGAGAGAGTCCACCCTGGGGCGTCGAAGAAGAAGAAACGGCTTCAAACGAGGCTAAACCAGAGGAGTCCGCTTGTTTGAGTTATCAGTCGCCCTAAATTCCTTTGTTTCTGATGTTGCTATTTCTGGAATTATTCTGGTCCGCACGGTCGACGATAAAACCGGCACATTTGACAAAGATATAGGATACTGAGGGGCTGACACTTGTGGCTTTGCAGCCCAACCCAAGTTTTGTACACAGTTATGAGAAAGAAGAAAAAACGGCCAATAAAATCGTCCAATATTGCCCCACTGAAACCATTCGAGGACTTTCTATATTTTAACAGATTCAGCAAATCCTACTCTCTCGCCAATAGAATTGTTTACTTACTTGTATGAAAGTCCATCAGCTGCTATAAGCTGCCAACGTATTCTAGATGAAAGGTTTCGTTTAGAATTTTATTTGTGCCACCGATGTCTGTAAAGCGGAACACTTGTGGCAATTGAAAACAAGCCTCGTGTTTTTATCGAGCATGAAAAAATGACAGAACGATCCCGTCCGAGCGTCCCTAATTGGAGAGCAAATGCTTTTTTCAAATGCCTTTAGCTAGCGGCAAACGTAACCAACCGAACGGACGGTGACCGATGATTTTCTTCCAGTACCGACCAATATTGTAATCAAATTTTCGAGAGTGTATTTTATCTACGTTTTAATCTTCCATTTGATAATAATGCGATTCCGATATGAGCGTATCGATGCATTCGGATGAAAATTGAGATGCAAAAGTTATAAAAGTGGTCGAATGCCAATCTGTGGTTACAATTAGGGTATTCCTACCACCTAAAGTTCCCCGATTTCCCCTGGAAGCTAGCAATTAAAAAAGAATTATGGCTACACTCGCGTTCTCAGCAGTGACTAGAGCCAGATTCGGCCTGGACAAACAGGTCTTCACCGGTCCAACTTTAAAGGGCGGAGACCAAGAAAAGCTGTGGAAACTTCGGCAGCCGCAGCTTAGGTAAATTAATCCTGGAATCAAAACCTAAAGTGAATGTTATCCTTCGGGAAGCTCCCACTTGCGGCGGATGTTGAAGGCTGAATTGCGGTAAAGGAGTTTGCCCAGACAAGAGGGAACAAAAACAAAGCCCGATTACCTCGGTTAATTGGATAAGGCGAGCGAGAGGAGAACCTTGTTTGAACCAACTTGATATTGTTGGAGGCTGGGATTCAGCGAGTAGAAACGAAGAAGATTTCTGATGGGCTCTCGAGGTATAGGAACAGCAGTACACGGAGCGGCGAAATATACGCGGGATGGAACCGAATTCTGCGAATACAGCGGAGAAATGTTCTTGTTGAAACGGAATACGAGCAAGACAGAGAAGAAGCGACTGAGAGAGAACTGTTTCAAAACAATACAACAAGCGAGCCAGCGAATGAATCTCGAAGGGCCCTATTAACTTCTCCAATTAACGCAGGGACAGAACGGTCGGTCGAGGAGCCTTCAAAGTAACGGGTCTGTGGGCGAATATCTGCTCTCCCTCGCCGTGAATTCATAAGGTGAATATGATACGAAGTTGTGCTGAAGTAGCTGTCTTAGATCGTTCATTATCGAATTTCACTATCTTCGTGCAAATGTAGTGGAAATAGAACAACCTCTGATGCACCTATGTAGCAATATTTATGCACAAATGTGGAAACAATTCGGTTTTTAAGGAAAATCTTAGAGAAAAGTCGCTGAGATAATCTCCGCCTCCCTTCAATAAAAAGAAGTACTTAACAACCGAGATTCGTCAAAAGTCTTATTTATTTGTCATATTTGTTGTTCTGGAACGAACAAACGATCTCTTGTCCTATAGCCTATAGTTGAATTCATGGATTGTATCCCGTCTAATAATCTCCCTTCCCCATTAAGGAAGAAGTTGACGTACATTAAATTTACTGGATTAATAATAAAACAGTTGATAGAATTTTCCTGGAAGAACTAGGTAACAAATGAAATCGTAGCGCTTCAAAACTAAGAATTACATAAAGTGGATAATATATGACCGTAGAAATAGATCATTAAAATAAGGGTCAGTCGAACTCATTTTTCAACGCGAGACTCATATCCCTTATGGAAGATAATTCCTATGAACTGTGATTGTGGACTTAATTCAAAATCCTGAACCTCATTGGCGTAAGAGACCAAAATAATTTAATATATACCTGTTTTTATTGTCACTATGTAAATTTTTCTTTTTTGAAAAAAAGTAATAATTTAGAGGTTGCGTATTGGATTTTCAACCACGGTAATAAGTCAATAACCTACTTCATCTATTAATCTATTACCTATAATATTCCTCACGTGTAAATACAAATTGTTATCGAAGGTAGACGTTTCCACTGAGTGTGTCCTATGTTGACAGTTTTTTCCGAATTCCTGACAAATCCTAAAAAATTGTCTCACACTCAAATCACTTTCTTAGTAAAATCCTTCCACCGCTTGTTCGTCAAACTTTTAATCGGTTCCTTATCCTTCTCAGGGCAAGCTTAGTAAAATATCATGACGAACAAAATTTACATTGTAAACCAAAGGCCCCTTTTCAATCAGAACTTTTTCCCACCACGAAATGAATAACGTCCTTGTGATTGTTTCTGTAAAACTTCTGTTTTTTTTTTAGGACGGATTTACTGGATCATATCATAGACATATATCGTTTTATTGAATCGGAAATCGGATATGAGCTTTCAAATTTAGCGTAATATAGTAGTGAATCGTTCCTCCTTCATTTATTCTCTTAGCAATTATTAGGTGCTTAGCCCTGTAAAATCGTAACCGTTTCAAATTAAATCACAGGTATATACGTAGAGAAATTCGTATTGTCCTCAATTGTAAAAGTGCCAAAAAAATTATTTTATGTGCTAAGTTCTTATTCATGTTAACGAAATTTAAAGCCAATCTAGTTTTTCAAAAATATTGACGATTAACATCTCTTTGTTTTCTCCTTGTTTTCTCCTCTCCTTTGAAACTGAATGACTTTTTCAACTGCTGTTTCAATATGTTACTACTTTCGAAATTTATCTCCGTCGAATCAAAATCAAGCTAATTCCATATAAAGCTTACGTATTTTGTAATTAACGTTATTTTCTCGTAGGTCCATCGTCAACACAAGAAGTGGAAATTTATATATCAATATGAAACCTATACGTCGGACTTACCTTAACCAGCTACAATCATCAAGCGGACGTGAATGAAAAAAAAAGACGATCATCTTATCAAACATTTATTAACTCCTGAATTCGATACAATAATTTACATCATGCCAATCTCGTACAAACGATGAACTTAACTTTTTTACTCAACTATATTCCATTTACCATTGATTCGTATTTTTTAACATCCTCAACGACTCTCGATAAACATATCGTCCTAATCAACCATTTGCTTTCATATTACTGATTACAATTTCTCCTAGAAGCGAATCAGTCTCTGACGCAAACTCGAAAACGACGACAAACGCAAATTTCGCTACGGTTTGAATTCAACACAAAATCATTTTCTGTCATCATCAAAATAATTACAAGCCTAATCTCTTAGAGTAATTACATAACGCAAGGGCCTACCGCTCTCACTAACAATAGAATCTACCCTTATCGATTCCCCGGTATTTACAACGTATAAAGTATACTTACATGTTGATAACGAACTAGCCAAAAACGTACTTGTCATTCGAGGGCAGACAATTTTTTTGAAGCATCAAATACAATCCGTTATAAAAATAGCGTTATACTGAAGCACCCAATTAATGGAAAATGATAACGACCAGTTTACTATAGTGATTCTCCATCAATTAAAATAAGTAAGAATACAACGCAATACTGTGTAAACATTTTTATTAACGGCCGGTAAAAACTTTTAGTCGCGGAAATTGAGTTGGAGAACACTATAGCATTGGATAGAATTACATAGATAAATTGTAAACATGTATTTCACAATCAATTTATCACAATAAATTTACAAACATTATTTACATTCGATCCCGAAACGTTCAGTAATCAAAATCGTACATCGTGGAAATACTCTAAAATAAATAATACTAATAAAAACTCTAGCTTCAAACACGCGCGAAAAATTAATTCTCAAAGTAATAGCATGCTTCAGAGCGGGAAATTCATAGAAAATCTGAAAAAGGGTTGCTTGAATAAATCGGTTGCATGACCAAAGAAAGGATAGAACAAGAATTGATTTTGCTTCACAAAATGAAACATTCGAACGGAAAGTTAGTTTTGAATAGGGTGATTGATTATATATTAAAAATATATATATATAACGCATTCGATGACATGCGGAATTAATTAAAAATTTCCGAATATTTTGTTTCTACATGTACCAAGAAAATAACAATATTCGTTTTAGCTCTAGTGAGAAGCGTTGAGTAATTTCGATTACTGAATGCCATGGGTTTCATTTGAAGTTAATGGATTTGGAAGTCATTGGAATGGGGTATTGGTTGGGGGATTCGGGATTTGACGAGAGATAAATTATATGAACGGGGGAAGCTACACGGATCAGCCACGTTCACGGTTAATGCAATAGTCGTGTCTGTTTTAGAGGAAACCTCCGGATAAGCGATTGGATGTCTGGCGACACTGTTAGAAGTAAACCATTGGAGGGGTTTTGGATCAGAGTGAACAATAAGTGCGTATCTTCCAATCTACCCGGGGAATATGAGGTTTGTGCTGTAACTTGGCCGTTTGTACGTGTGCGTGTTTTTTGCCGGCAAAAACAATGTAGTTTCAACGTGGGAAATTTTATTGAGATAGGTATGTTTATATTCATAATAAAAAACACTGAAAAACTAATTTAGTTGGTGCGTTGCTAAAACTTACCGCGGTTTTCGACATGAACGCGGCAGATCGCGAGTGTGAATCTTTAGAATGGGGTACTATCACAAAATAAAAAATAGTAATAATAATAAAAATAAAAAAAAAATAAAAGAATAAGCAAAAATACACAAGCACAAAAAATTTAAATATTTGTTAGTCTTGTGACGAGGAAATAGCGATTGAGCAAATTTCCGAAAAATTGTAATCAAACATCATGAGTTAAAACAATTTTCTGTGACAGACATTAAAATTTTAAATCTAGCGATATTTCGTCAACAATATCAATTTCAATTCATTTCCATCTCAAGAAAAAATAATCAACTAAAAATCGACGAGGATTTGAGCTTTTCGTTGCTGATATCGGCTGGGTACTGACCTAGCTTTTGCTACTGATATGTAACTACTACTATCCTATGTTCTTCGGAGAGTTAGAAAATTGATTGTGAAAAGTTCTCTCGATTCTCTTTTTTCTTGATTTTCCCCCTACATTTTACGCGATTGTATTGATACTAAACGTCCACTCAAATGGAATCTCGTCGGACTTCTTAAGAAAAAATCAAGTGAATTGGAGAAATTAAAAATCGGAATCTGCCTTCCGTTTACATTTTTTTTTTTAATTTTACTGATTTTAAACGTATAGTGAAAATACCCCATTTCAGATAATGGAAAAACAAAGAGTTGGGACATAAGGTATGAAAGGGATTGCTTAAATAACTTCATTATAGAGTAGTTGGATCCGCTTACGGAAGCGGTTTTGACGGATTTGGTGGTTGCTTATCCGCGGATCACCTGACGACATTCGCTGCCGTGGCACGCAGGGAAGCAAAGAGCGCATGGCCACGCGGCGGCTCGGCCACTAGGAAGAGAATGCCGGCGGTCAAGACAGCGGCCCCAATCGCTGAACGGCCTGAGCAGGCTGGCAGCGCCGAGCACAGCAGGGCCGAGCACCAAAGAAACGTCGGCTCCGAACGGCTCGTCACCGCTGAACTTCTCGTAACTCCTTCCGGCGGACCTAACGAAGGCAAACTGTAGTCCTCACCTTCTGCGAAACGAAATCCAATATCCCTTGGTCCCCATGAGATATTTGCGAAAAGATTTCGCTAACTAATTTTACTTCAACCGATTAATACGAGGTAATTATTGCTAGGCAGCTAAGTTGTCACCTGGCAGTTTAGACGTAATGAATTAAATAATTCAAATTGACACAGATTTTCCAACAATATTCATTGATGCAGTTACCAAAAATATTCTTTAATTGACATAATGTGACATTGAAAAATAAAGCATACTGTAAATTTGATAAATTTCTGATTTAAAAAAATGTTCAATTCTATTTTGAGATATTTCAACTAGCTTCGCTTTAAATTCATAATTCGGATGAATACTACCAAACCGATCTTACAAGACAATGTGTTCTTTTTTCTGCTAGAAATTCTCCATAACTTTCACCTTCCGAAAAAAAGCAAATAATTCGGTCAATTTCTTACCAGTATCTCGCCATTCTTCCAGGTCGTAATCTTCCAGAATTTGATTTTCCGAATGTTTCCACTTTTTCGAATTTCTCGGACCTGCGAACAGATCACAACACGTTTAATATACTGATGTTTCAGACAAATATTATCTCAAGTTATTGGACTGACAATTACTATACGCGTACAATTCAACGAATCTTCTCACAAAGGCGCATTTAAGTTGAGTGGGGTGATAATCTAGGCTTAAATTTGCGTGCGGATCTCAAGATTGATCGAAGTCAGAAATCATCCTTGACAGAGCCGCGCTTGAAGTCATGAAAATAAGGAAGAGTTATTTACCCCAAGTGAGTGAGGTTCTCACGTAGGAGATGGCAACGTCGAAAAGCACCTGCCCCTCTAAGCTAGACCCATTTGGGCGCATTCTCTCGCCACATTCGAATAAGCCGGAAACGCCTTTTCTAAAATAAGGAGACGCCTCGAAGACGAGGTCTCCTGAATATGTATGAACGCCGTTAAAGGATGAGCTTCTGTCAGTTTGGATCTAGAGGGTGAGGTACATACTAGTACCAGAGATGGTTCGTGAGAGACTGGAAGGCGGGAGACATGTGTCATTTCATCGCGTCAATTATTCGCACATCTTGACATTCATCGTTATGTGTGTGGTGGAAGGATTCTTCAGCTCGTCTGGCTGAACGCCTCTTCATCCCGAATGTCATCTCTGCCTTCGAAATTCTTCCTCGCGATGGAAAACGTGAACTACGTTCCATTCACGACGATTTAACGGTTCATCGCTTTGGCACTTTTCTTTATTTATGATTACCCGCGCCGACGGGTACCTTTCAAGCCAGTATTATTTGTGATCGAGTCTTGTGAAATCAGTCTAGAAAAAGAGACAATAACCAGAAAACTCGTACCCAAAAAGATGATATATCTCGCTCAGTATAAAAATAGCATAGGAATTACGGATATTTTCAGGCCAGGAATGATCCGCAAGGTGCCTGGTTACCAAAATATTTCACCCTGTTCCGATCTTCGGACTCTTTCTTAAGTTCGTGCATTATAAATTTAATAACCGACGAAATCTAGTGTGGAGATGTGGTTGGTCTATTTATAGCCTTTGGACTCCAATCGTTTTAAATTATAAGGTTTCTAAGCCTTGTAGATTTCAAGAGCCCGAATTTATTCCTTCCTGAAGCAAACTTTCAATTTTTGTAAATTAACCAGATTGATAAAAAATATAATTATTTATCCAGAATCATGCGGGGGCTTCGTTTCTCAACATCCTAATCTATCGAGGAATCCGTGGCCAAATTTTAGCGGCAATCGCAACCGAAAGTGGTGAAACGGTAAATTTGGGTGTTGCAGAAAGGTTAGAGGATTTGAGCGACGTGAGAAAGGGTAATGTGGGAAGAGTAGCGATTCGGAGGGTCTAGGGATTTATTAAGGGCTTTAGTGGGTGGTTACTGTTAACAAACACGGTCCCGCACTGGGAGGTTTAACCCTTCAAAGTCGACGCGAGATTTATCAGCCGATCCGCTCCTGGAGCTTTTCTCTTACTCGTGCTATTTGCTCATTCTCTTTCTTGTTTCCACTCGTTGCCCCGGCTGTAAACCCGCGGAACATGCAGAGAACCTCAGGTTTTGGAACTGCGAAGGTAGGCCAAACCACTCGCTCCGACTGATCTGGGCCAGGCTTTGGAAACAAATAACACCCGACGAATGTTAAAGTAGTATTAATCTAGTTACGTATTCGTTTGGAATTGAGATTTTTATTTGTCCGGCTCCAAAAGCCATTAAAACGTTCCGCATCGTTTATTGCTCTTGATTACTCTTGTAGTCGTATTTTTTAATTGCTCTTCGCCCACGGCGTCATCGTTTGGGGATAGTTTGCAGCAGAGAATATTCACCCAAGCGCGGAAATGAACTTCTTTTATGGAAACTTCGTATAATATGAAATTTCGTTGACCAATAAAACGAGATTGCAGATTGCGAAGGAATCTGGAAACCTTAGTAGAATAAAACGTAATAACGGTAGATAAAAACAAGAACGACAATGAAAAACAGTATATAATAATATTACGAGGCATTCTTCAATTAAAATAAACTAATTTTTCAATTAAATTCGATGAACTGTTTGCTTTTGAATTAGTCAATGAAAAGTAGAGTAAAATTAATTGCAAAAAATCTATCAAACAAACATATTTATTTAATTTTTTCCGTTTTCCTGTTTTCCTGTTTTTTTTTTTGTTTTTTTTTTAGTTTTTTTTTAGTTTTTTTTATTCTTTATTTCTTAGAACTATAATGTTTTTCTGTTTATAATTCTTCATGTCTTAGAATTAACTTGAATTTCTGTATTTTATTCTTTATATGTCTTAGAATAAATTTTTTTCTGTTTTTAATTCTTTATGTTTCAGAATTAAATTAATTTTCAATTTTTAATTTTTCATGTACTTACTAGAATGAATTCTGTATGTCTTAGAATTAAATTAATCTTCTGTTTTTAATTCTTTATGTCTTAGAATGACTGTTTTTCTATTTTTAATTTTTTATGTCATAGAATTAAATATTAAGAAAATTATTAGTATTCATTCTTTTGTAATCAACTCGACATCTTAGTCGCCTTTTTGTGAGTTTTTCGGCTGGAAAAATTGCATGCTGAATAATCCTCTTTTAAGGAGCTATACGGCTGGCTGTAAAACGAACGAAGGGATGAATGTTGATCGTACATGGGGAATAAAATAAAACTTTCGGTTAAGATAAATTCGTTTCATCAACCTTTTTTTCCAAAAAAATATATTGTTCATCGTAATTCGTAATCGTCCTACCTTTTTTCCTGTGCACGGTGGGCGTCGTCGTCGGCGTTTCCGTCGTTGTCGTCGAAGGAGCGGGAATTTCTGTGGGCAAAAATAAAACGGAAAATGGAACGTTAAAAAATTATCAATCATCGTTAGCAACGTTGACAAGAACAGAAAATAAAGACTAATGGTATATAGGTGACTGGCGGTTCACGTAAGGGAACTCCTGCCCTATTTGGTGATCCGCCGAGTTTATATTTTGTCTCCTTTTCTTCCATTAACTCAATACAACGTCAACTTGATAAGTGAATAGGTGCTCCTCGTTCGTTCCCAACAAACCCTCGACTGTCAGCTATCGCTGTTCCTGACTATGAGTCATGGTCCATTGGGTCCGTGATGAGTCGACGTTTTTTTTCCGGAAAACGTGGGCAATGCCTTCTAATCTAGATCGGATAAGCAAAGTTGACCTGAAGAAATAAACGGAAAAGTGAGAAATGGGGTAAATCTTTAGATTTAGCTTAAGGATAAAAATAAGGCGGGCTAAAGACTGATGAGTTGTAAATTAATAGATGATTGATCAATGCTGTACGCACTTCTTCGTCTTTCGCTAGTTTCTTCTAATTGGCGACAAAATTGGGTTACACTATCTTCCCTTGAGACACGCATCAACAAAAAGGAAGGATTCGGAGCGTATTTTTTCCCCTTCCGACTCCATCATTCATAGACTACCTAGTCCTTTTTTCCATTCTCGTTCTGAACGGCGAACAAAAATTTTTCCCAACATTTGAAACGAACTCGAGGGGAAAAAGGAGAAAAAAACTGGAAAGATAAATGAAACGATGACGGTATCCCCAGGACCTAAAAGTTAATTAAGCGTTGGCGGAAAAACTTTCAACTTCTACTCAACTTTAAGCTGCCCCTCTTCATCCTACCGAGGACTTACCCCACCTACCTTGTGACTTTCGGACACCCCTTCTTAACCTGAGGGGTGCTAAGATTATAAAAGTTCACGCGAGTTGAACTGACAGAAGGCCTCGAGGTAATGAACGGGATAAAAATAGTCGTTGTTCGCGTCCTGGAAGGTTAGTTAGCACTTAGAGCTTGCCGAACTTCCAGGGTGGGCTTCAGTTTGAGAAATTGGCCTGCTAAAGAAGTGAAATACGATTAAAATTGTAAAAAAATCACGATTAAATTATTGACCGTTTACGCGGAAGAACTGATAAAAGACGTAATTTTTGTGTATAGATCTTTTTTTGAAAGGAAAAAAAAAAACGAAAAACATGAATGGAATTACGAAATTGCAAATAACGTGGAAGTACGGTGTGTGACCGAGGCCGAGGCGATCAACATTTGGCGTCATTCACTCGCCGTAAAAAATAATTTAAGACCACATGCGGTAAAAATTTATTGATTTTTGCAGCCTGTTGAAATAAAAACTAAAGATACGTAATGGTGAAATAGCGAAAGAAGCTCATTACGTGGCTGTACAGTTTGTGAGCCCAAGCGTCATCTGCTTGTCATAAAAATCCTTTTGATTCTTATCCTTTCAAAAAAATTGACTTTTGTGGCTTGTAAAAATCGTTATCTATTTATCAAATCAAATATTTATGAGAAAAATGGTTTGCATTGAATAATAAATCAAAAACTTCGAACGCGTATATCTCGGAAAACCGCGTGTTATCCAAAGTCCAATATTAATATATATTTGCGTACAAAATAGCCCACGCTTACCGTCCAATTTAATCATCCCATCGGTTTCGCCGAGCGAATTCTTCGCAACGCACTGGTACGAGCCGAAATCCGATTTATCGACAGATCGGATTTTGAGCATCATGTATTTGTTGTATCCGTTGTCCATCGAGACGGCTTCGTATTTGTCACCTGAAACAGACAGGTCTACACCACAGTTGTATACAAATAACGAACCGCTGTCAATCAGCAATTTCGTGCGTTGAAGAGTCATTTATTGCTACGAGGAACTCATTAGCTGGCCATATACGCACGTTCTTTCCCTCTGAAAATCGCGAGCTGGGGTACCTAATTTCTTTTCAAAAATCGTGTACGATGTGTTTGTACGTATTAATGTACGTTAGCGCACGCCATGAAACTCATTAGCAACCTTTTACGCGAAGAGTCATATAGTCCTTGAGGGCTGAGTTTATAAATTCATCTTATCGTGCTAATCATCTAACATTCTCAGGAAACAGTGCAAACTTTGGTGGAACAGCTCTCGTCCATAGGCCTTCAGTACACCTCGTGCGAAAAGTTCAATTAAACTTTGCATTTCGAGCTATATGTAATTTTTTCCACTTTGAATTCGGAGCTTTCTCCCTGTTTTCCTATCTCGACTATGAATAGCTTTAATATTCGACTCTTAGGAATGACAGCTGAACTTACCGGAAACGATCATATCGCCTCTTTCGGTCGTCCAGTAATTGATGGACGTTGGATATGCTTCGGTGTGACATTCCAGTGATACATCTTGACCGATGTAAGCACCTTCTAACTGATTAGGTATCGAGAGCATTGGCGGAACTAAAACACAACAAAATAAGGCATTTTATATTTTTGGATTGAAACGAATCAGCACCTTAAGAGGCTGTTAGCGCATAAAATGCAATATTTGCGATTAAGTTTCAAAACCATTATATTATAGCACTAAACTGGGTTAGTTAGTCATGTTCTAACGCTAACTTGAATCTTCATGTCTGCTTTTTGGACTGCATTTGTTGGCCCTTCTTCTATACCAATCAGTAAACTTTTATTTAAATAGAATCAAAAAATACTTTCATGTGAAAATGACAAAGAAACACACTTCAAGCTGATCTTTCAATATTGGTACCTGAACTACATTTTTCAGCGATTTCAATTGAATACAACATGGCTCAAATGATACAGTCATTAATAATTTCAGGCGAGATTTAAGACGACGGAAAAGTATAGGGAAAATAAACAAGAAGAAAATTAACCTAGCAGAGATGAGTCTGAAAGATGAACTTCCAAAAAAAAAGCATAATGGCCCGCCGGTTTTTTGTTCATCGCTTCTCAGACTTAGACTACTCCACTCAAAATGCTGGATTAATTTGATTGAGCGTTCTAAAAAGCGGAAAGTAACGCCGGAAAATCCGGTGTTCGTAGCCACGAGAGGATCTGCCAGTGACATTACCTTGTTTCGTCCTCTCTACGCAAATCGAGGTTGTCCTTTTCCCTCGTGTTTCACCTCTTCAGTTTTACTTTTTTCAGTATAACCACCGTCGTCTTCATTCCAAGGAAACAGACGCTTCATAACTAACTCGATTCTATTTTTTCATGCAAATACACCCCGCTAGTTAAGATTTTCGACCAATTTTCCATTTTTCTCGAACAAACAATTTTGTAATGAGTATTAGAAAATTCATTCTTTTCGAGTTTTAGGTCGGTTTAAATAAAACTCATTATTTTATAACTTTTCCGCTTGTTAATTAAATGTTCAACCATGTTGAATCGATTGCAGATAAACTATTACTTACATTGCACTCGCAGCATTACTCTCTTGGATATGGAGGGAGGAACTCCGTTGCTCGCTATGCAGAGGTATGCTCCCATATGTAGCCTGCTGACTTTCGTAATGTGCAGTACTTCTCCATCAATAACGTTCACTGTAACAAAAAGCAATTCTCAGAATTATTATCTATAACGTTAACTGTAAAAAAAAAATCTG
The DNA here is from genome assembly GCA_037159825.1 of Tupiocoris notatus. NCBI lineage: Eukaryota > Metazoa > Arthropoda > Insecta > Hemiptera > Miridae > Tupiocoris > Tupiocoris notatus. Next base: position 643,261 of record JASJUZ010000178.1, read on the forward strand.
CATAGGTAGGTATCTCACTAATATATTCTATTTATTGGTTAAATTATGGATAGTAATTAGTAGGTAGTAAAATTAGTAGAGAACTTGTGACAGTGACTCTGCTTCCATTACGTCGCGCTTTAAGTACAGCATGGCAGCCATAGATAAACTTGGCCCATAAATTAATAAATAATGGCTGATAAATTGCCCAAATAATGGCCCACAATTATGTTTGGAACATTTGAGACTTCTTTTTAGCCGATCAGCCTTCTTAGTTTTCAAGCTTTGTATTCGTTTCTCCGCGAAATTTTCAATGCTCATATTTTTCTCGTCTGACTCGTTTCATTAAAAGTTTTTCTTAGCAAACATTCAATTCGTCTTATTACAGTGAAACTGGCGTAAATTCAACCGCGTCACCAAAAACTGATGAATACGGAATTAACTGAATAAATAAATGAAGGAATTAAAAGTCCGTAAGCGTTGCGAATCATCAAAAGGCGCTAATGTCTTTATTTGTGAATTCAATTCCGAACCGAACACAAAGCCTCACTATTCTGAGTATTATTACCTAATTGCTTTTATATCACTCCATTTTTTCGACGATTGGAAAAAATAGGTGCTCTGAAAGAAACAAATTAAAACAGAAGAAGTAGAGCGAAGAAAATCAAAAGAGAACTTCGTCGTTCACACTTGGTAACAAGTGACTGGAAACCTTAGTAGCTGGCAAACGAGTGGTCCGAAGGTCGGCTGTTCTTCTATCAAAAGCTTCAGTTTCCCGGCCAATCAGAACGGCCCCCGCCTGTAATACTGTCTAATACCTCCTAAATTGGTTTCGACCCGGTAAAGTCAGCTCCCTCGCCGCACCTAAGGCCCAATTAGCCTCACCGTCCTCCCACTCCCTTCTACTGATGTTCTGAAGTTCTAATTATCGATGACCGTGTTCGACCGCAGTTAAAGGCAGAAAAAAAGACGAGGAAAACGATTTTAATAACTGGAAATTTTTCGAGCTGAGGTTTCGATTTTGGAATATTTTCAACAACTTGAGCTCACAAATTTAAAGTCGAACTAGGAAAGGTTAACCCGTTAAAAGATTATGTATCTTTCAGGACACACAATTTCTAAAAATTCGAAAAAAGTTCACAGCCTTCGCTGCAAAAAAATTTAAAGGTCGTTCATTACACGTTAGCTTCCATTTCAATAATATGTCTCATTAGCGTTTTTTCTACTCCCAACAACATAAACGTCTCCACACCCCTGTAAATCCGGCTCATAGACGAGATACGAGATGCAGCAATGTCGGTAAGTTGATAATGATTTATTAGTGCGTAATCCCTGTATGTCAATATTAAAAAATGTTGCCTGGAATATTTCACTTCCAAACCAAGCAACTGTCGCGATAAATCAATTGGGTAAACATGTTTTTGAAATAAACATGTTTTTCATCTTGCTTCCTGTAAGATACATTGTCTTTTTATCCAGCCTTCTCAATGGGAAACATTTATTTTGTGAAATTTATCGTAATTTATAGATATTATTGAGTAAAAATGAATGTTCACTTTATTCTTCGAATTTTTATTCACCCATGGGCGCGTACTTACTATTTCCAATAATTTTCTGATGCAAAACAATTAAGTCTCAAATGTTTTAATTTTGAGGAAGATGGTAAATGGTGATAATTCTGTCAAAAAAGATATTCAAGTTTCGAAACGATTTTTCAAGTGTTCTCTAATTGTTTAAACCCGAAAAATACTGAAATGAACTATTTTGTTCCTGTTCTGAGACTAAGTAGACCATTCTTTACTGTTAAATGTTTCTCGAGGGATACAAACCTTATCTTCGATGAGAGGACAGTGTGTATAGTTTAACACCAATAAAAAGTATGTATAAATAACTATTTTGGGTAAATTTCACTCTTACAAACTGTTGTAAAGTAGTTAGCAGCCAAAAAAAAAGAAAAAAATATGCGACTATGAAGTCATGAAGTCGCGAAATCGCTCATTCGAAAAAACATAAGAATAATTAAAATTAAAATTAGAATACTTACTAGCTAGCTATCAATACGTTGTTCGGTGAAAAAATTCATCACTGTTCGGTCTACTATTCCAAGAAGATCATCTGCTGATATTTATAATACGCCACTGTACTATAATTTTTTGCAGCGTTATCGATTCGCCAGATGATCACATTTAGCCGAATTACAGAGTCGTGAACAATTTTCACAATCTTCACGTTTTCACACTATGGTCGCCCTTTGGTCAGTCGCCCTATGGTCACCCTCAACCTCAACGCCCTAAGGCGTTAACCTTCCCTTCTTCCTCAGCCTTTCCCGCGTTAAACCTTTTTTTGCTCAAGAAGCCAACAGCTATCTCTGCGAGAGAATGACAGTTTCCCTAGCTCCTCGTACGGTTTTCTTCCCCATTACTCTCATCCTGGGTTCCTAAGCGCTCCACAATCTCCACCGCTCCTGTCTTTATATAAATAGCGCAATCTCCGGCCGCAGAACGATACCCCTCCGCCCATTTATCACTGCCTCGGTAGACAATCGAAGCTCCGCGGACCCGGACCGCACGACGTCCTCAGCGACTGCATCCCGACTTCTCCCCCCGCAATTCTCGCTCGACATCACCAACTGTCAGGCAATCAACGCCCTTCGCAAGAGTTTACTCTATCAACTGCGCCCCTCTTTGTCTTGCTGGGAGGCTAATTAATGTCTCTGGATCCTCTCTTCTAATAAACCTTTATTACATTGTTTATCTTTGTCCAAATTGATAAGCTTTTACCAGGTGAAAAATTGCCCACCATTTTTCCCCATGGTTATATTAGGATTGTATGTGTAGTTATTTAGTTCGTTGGAGAAGTGGCCATACTTTCTTAAGAATAGAAATATCTGGGAGCAAAGCAGGTAGTTCAAAAGCAAATTGTGCAATTTAATTTTCCGAAGTTAAATTGCGAATTCATAGATCAAAAAAATAAAGAAATAGAGACAAAGTTAAGGAGCTTTCTCAACTCATTATTATAAAAGAAAAGATACCAGTGGTGTGAATGGATCACACAGGTCACACTTCCATGTTTGAGTCCGCAGGAAGATAAAACCAATTTTAAAATCGAGAAACTAGCAAGGAGGCCTTATAATGGAAAAATGCACGAATAAGGAGACACGGTGTGTGAGCTTAACGATACAGTCAATATTCTGTGAACAGTATCATTTCTACAAAGGAAAAAAAAAACACGAATAAAATAACGAAAAACAGCTAAAATGGCTAAAATCTCTTACCTTGGAAGTACGGTGTGTGAGCCAATAGATAAAAACGCTGCAAATGGTTGTACAGTGGTTTCTTATATCTTTGCTTCAATGTTGCTTGTGAGAAGACGTTCTTCATCATTCCAAAATTAAAGAACGTTCCCAACAAAAACAGATTGGTAACTATAGGGGAAAACTCCGTAGCAACTATTGTAATTTTAACCATTTTTATTTTTATTAATTTTCTAATTAAAAGTTAAATTTTTCGCCTGACGGTATAGTTGGAGAGAGTGTTCGACGAACATTCCAACGAGCATAGAACGATTTTTATAGCCCCAGGAACTCTCGAGTTATACCCTTTTGTCAAATTTCTGAAAATCTTCCAAAGTCAATGCAAAAGCTGCGATAACTCGGGAACCAATAAAGCTATAAACCTCACGACGGTCTTATTCGATTCAGCGTCCAAAAATCTATAGAAATTGATACCATTACACCGTTCCATTTACTACGTAAACATCGATGTTAAAAGAAAACTTTGAATATAATTGTACACTGGAATTTATTCCGAATTGTCTTTCATTCAACGGCAATGTCCAAATCCATATAGTAGTTAGCTGATCAGTGTTTTATTTCCGTTCTACCCGCGGTCACCGTCTTACTCCCATTCCCGACCGGAAAAGGCAATCTCCCGCGATAAGAATCTCCTCTAAAACGAATATGTCCCCCTTTAAAACAAAAGAGTGATAAAAATGAACTGCCCGCCGCACGACGAGGCTTTAAAGTTGTTTGATATGGCCGGAAACGAATGAAACGGAGCGGACGTCGGCGGAGAAGACGTGGCAACATACGCTCATAAATCGCCGAAGCGAGCGGCAAGCTCTGCCGCGAGCTAACGTATTTCGCGCCCAGGAACGTAGCTTCCCTTGGTAGAAGCAACCATCCCCCTGTACCCGCGATCCACCAGTGACGGCGAATTATTGCAGTCGTGGTCGAGAGTTATACCTCCCCACACGATATCCGAGCCTCAGCTTTACACCGCCACCGAATGGTCTATCTAATGGACTCTAATACGGTTGAGAAGCGAATAAACTTCAATTGAGGTCTTTCGCCCACCTAGAAAGCTCTCTTTTTCTCATAGCTTTCATTCTCTGCGGTCATCGAGCAGCCAGTCTCTGACAGCTAATTACTGACCGCATTGGTTCCTTGAACTAAAACCATGACCGAAGAGAAGGAGATCGTAAAATACTTTGAGTACCTGTGAAGACCATTTCATTGGCCATTTTCTACCTGGTGAAGAAATATCTTTTCATAATTGTGGACGAGGTGATTCGCGATAATAAAAGAGCCAATATTGACCGCTAGGGAAGAAATTTCATAAACCTAAATTTAGCAGACAAATATATTTTTTATCCCGGAAGAAATTTCTAGCCGATGACTTCGTCCGTGATTTCGAACATGGTCCTATAATACATTAATATTCTGAAGAATTGCACTGATAAAACGCTGTAGTCAAGTTTTTTTAATATCTTAATACATAAAATCAAAGTTCTTTTAAAAAACGATATTGAAAAAAAATTTAACGACTCCCAGAAAAAACCCCTCAAAAACTCAACTAACTTCGTCAGAAACTTAAACCAAATTGACCGAAAATGATGAAAAAGTAATTCAATCTCTAGTCTACGATTTTTCTTTTTCGTTTTTTTTTCCAACTTTAGACTTTGGAGGTCCTCGTCCGAAATGAGAGTAATAGCTACACTAATTTATTATCGTTCCGACCCGTTTTACAAATTTATCCCCCACATCATTCCAAGTAACTAATCCCACGAAAAATGTTTACTTCAATGGACGTCAACTATAATGGACTCCTAAAAACATAAATTTCCCGAACGCCATTTGGAACGCCATTTGTCATTACTGAGATCGATGAGAACCTCATGAACAACCCGACCGACTCTCATGAACTGTGTAAACGCGAACAAAAACCTAATACGCTCACAGCTCAATGCATTTTTCAGCGCGCTTTGTATCCCCTTACGTTGAATTCTTCAATTATGAGTTTTTCCAGCTTATGGTTTCTTGTTACGATTTCACGCTCCGAATAAACTGAGCGTTTCTCATTTTCCTGCGCGATACCGAAAAACGCTATTTTCATGTTTCAAATGTTCATGCTTTTACTATTGGGTTTGTTCGCAATGAATAAATAAGGGAAATGTGCGGAACTGGCGTGCAATGAATGAATAACGTGTTCGCGGCGTAAAAAACTCACCTTTTCTTCTGCCCGCGATTTCTATTTTTGCCCAACGCCAAAAACTCAGTTATTTGAATTGAATGTGGGTCTGAACTGTGCTTAAGGAACTCTTCTGCTTTGCCAAATTAGCGCATGACGGAGGCCTACGAACCTGAATAGTTTCTCTACGTAAGAACCTCGCTTACGTCAAGAAACTATCCGGTTTACGAAAATGATTTTTCGAAACCTTCTCTGCTGCCTCAAATGTGAACCGAGCCGACGTGCGAACTTTATTGTAGCTATGATAAATGTACTGATTACTATTTATTGAGCCATAAATCCGAGAGGGGCAGATTGTTCTGTTGGAGTCTGAGGAGGAAAATTAGCCATCGTAAAAACGAGCGGGCGGTATCTTGAAAAATGCGAAAATGATTGGGTAGATGATAATAGGATGACGCGGAGGAAGGGAAATCGATTTGAATGAACAATGAAGCGCGTTAATCGATCAACAAGCCGATAGCTTGTGTCACTTCCTCATACCATAACAGCGAGAGGGATTTTTTCTGTGTCGTGGATGGAGGGACGCGAATAGGTTGAAATGCGTGGAGATGAGAGAACAGACGCGTGGAAGTGGGGTATCCATTTGTCAATACGGGTCTACCGACTTCGAAAAGCAGCATCCTCTGCGAAGCGCCTCTTCTTCCTCGGCAGAGCCAAACTCCACAATTTTTCACGGGTCTCTGATGGCGGTCGGGGGCGAAGCACCGGCAAAGGGTAAAGATTTATGTAACTAACATACCCTTGATCCACCCTCCGCCTCAGGACTCAGGGACGCTTCCTCGCTGGCACATCCTTCCATCCGAGCAGGTTTTTTCCCACCTCGACCATAAGGACCGTGTGTAGATAAAGCGATCATCCTTCACTCCTTCTATCACCTACTTTGTGAACAAGATTTACACGTGGGTCGCAGTCCCTGGCGACTACATCCGAACCGAATACAGAACTACACGTCTACACGAGTAACGACGTCATCTGGATCGTATTTGCACGTAATGATACCTAGATATAAAAATATCGCCCGTGTAGGAGATAAATTATCAATAAGTTTCGTAGGTTCTTTACTCAATAATCAATCATTGCAATTTCGTTTTTGCGGTTAAGAAAAAAAAATCAATCTTTTATTGTGGACATTGTAAAAGGTTATTCATATACACCGATCGCCGTCGAATGTTATCAGCCGTAAATAACTATAATTATGTGACATTTGCATCGAATATCATTATCGGGCAGATCGGCGAATAATACGTTCTTTAATGGAAGCATCAATTTATAATATTTCTACCAACTCTCTTCTGTATCCTACAATCCTACGATTTCTACCGAATTATGTGATCGAGATATTTGAAATAAGAATCACGCAGGAAAATCACGTTTTTGAGGGAACGGCAAAAATCTCTGTAGTACCTCAGACCATAGTTAACAAAGAATCGTTAACAATGAGCCTAGCTACTCGTATTTAAAATGTCCTCAAAGATGGAAGAGAACATAACTCTTTCAAATGTGCCTAGTTACGTTTATTCGACTTATTTCTCGAAATTTCAAGTGCAGCGGCGTTTCTCTTGAAAACAATGTGCTAAGAAGCCGTTCTCAACAGCAAGTCAACGCTTCACTCGTAGGTCCCAAGCGTATTATAAATAAATCAGCCCGAGCTTCGGCGCCGTGGAGGACGTGGAGGTGCTGGCGGTATCCCTTCATTATTTCATGCGCCCACGAGTGTTATGAATCTCTCAGAACTAAAATTGGCTCTTTTGTGCCTTGCTTGGCCCAGCATGGTGTATCCCAGTCGGCGTTACTGGCCACCCTCTACCTCCGAAGTTCTGACGCTGATTGCAAAGCAGTTACCCTTCTCTAAGTATGCATAGCCGAGTGATCCTCTCGACCCGTCCCTCCTCCTAAGGCCATCTCTCTCGTCTCGCCATCTCAACTACCACCTTATGCAAAGTTCTTGCAAGATTTATAACCGGTCTTCCCGCGGATCGCTTCTCCGTTAATTTACGAGGTGGGGGAATCGACCCGTGAACGAGCATGTTTTCATTCTCCAGCCCCAGTCGGAACGTATTTCAAAGCGTATCAGTCATTTGTGGCAATGCTTCAACTTCGTAGACTTGGCACGGCTCTCGAATAACTTTCTTCTCTCGCCCGTCTTTCAACCGGAAGGGAAGAAATTGCATGCGTAACAATCAATTAAACCGAGACGAAGAGTTATGAATTTATTGACAATTTAAACGGTCACTCGCGATGACCGGCTACATAAAAAAATCCGAAACGCCTTTTGATTTTGATTAATTATTCAATGATAAATTATTGTACTCCTTACCATTTAAATACTGAATGGCCATTAATTTTAACGCTAATGACAGCGGGGGCCTTTTTTCTTTTTATTCCCTACTTTTTTTAGTTCCTACTTTAAAATTTTTCACTCTTCACTCTGCATTTCAATTCAGGATTTTCGCGATTTTTTGCCTGTTTTTCGCGAATAGCTTTTGAAACGACCACTTTTACGTAGGTATAATACTCAGAGGCGAGAAAGAGCTATCAAAATCCTTTCATTTGGTGTATTTAATGATATTTTTATGTTATGTCCCCGCGGAGCTATTCGCGCTTGAAGAAAACTCAAAAACGATTATACCTAAAAGTGGGAATAATCATATAATAATAATTTGCTTGTAGAAAACCTATTTTTTCAAAATTCGCGAACGTGGTGAAAAAAATTCCGAAGTTCGAAAATTCGAAAAATATTATTAATCGTTAGAATTTGATTGTCTTCACCTTAAATTCGAATTCTGCGTCTAAATTCCTATTAGAGTGAGTAATAAAGTAATACTGAACAGTACTGTAAGTATTTGCAACGAATTTTCAAAGTTGAAAAACATAGCAGCGTAGTACTAAAACTGGGAAAAAGTAATAATTGTTGAAAATTGCCGTTGTTATGACGTCAAATTCGGATTCAGCGTTAAATTTCCTATAATGTTAGCTTGCAAATTCGCTTAAAAACATAAATTTAATTTGTCACCCTTCCCGAGCTTGAAATCTCGGCCGGCGAAAAACTCGATTTACGGAAAATAATTTCTCTGGCTCTGTTTAAATTTTTTTCACCAAATTTTTTGCTATGTAGGTGTGTAGGGCGTTCAAATGAAGACTCCTGCATAATAAAACAATTGATTCACATGAATTTTAACCCCGAAAAGCACCGTTAAAGGTCAATTTTTGAGCTTTTAAAAACCGATTTTTTTGGACCACTAGCAGATTTTTCCGAGAATCGAAAAAAATCACAAAAATATATCTCGGTAAGATACAACTTCCCTGAAAATTTCAGATTTTTATCTGTTTTGAGAGACGAGTAAAAATTCGTTAACTGATCGGTTGAAAAAAATCGCAGGGGTACCCCTTGGATTTTTCGCTAAAAATTTTTTGAAATCGATTTCGCTCAAATTCAGTATAATGGTAGTTGATGATGTGTATATCAATAATATATGGTTCATTCTTTGTTTCTTTTGCACTAAATAGATGAAACGAATGTTTAAGGTTGAAAAATGTGACGTTTTCGTGTATAGTCTACTAATATTGTTGAATACCGCAGAAATGGTTGAAAAATGAATAGGTTCATTACATTTAGAAATTGTGAACAGTTAAATTACCTATCTTTTAGTATATTCAAACTTCTGAATCGACTTTTTGTTCAAGTTATTCACTATGCAAGTTATAAATCTTGGAAAACTCAAAAGTTGAAACGTCTACCTCGGCTAAAACTATTAACAAGTTGAAAACCCCAATACTTTATGATACAAAGTACATGACAACACCTCCACCTAAATAACAAATTATAGCAACTACTAATAATAATAACTATGGATCCCCACTCTCCATACACAAATAATTAACTGTTATACCATATTATAATGTAGTAGTGACAAGGACACTACCCCCAACTAATCGTAAGGCATTTGAGGAGGGGCGCAGCCCCTAGGACGAGCCGCGCCGGGCGATAACGTAGGGGGCGCAGCCCCGCGACTGGGGCGCTCAGCCCCGCTCAGTATAAATTATAATACTCATTATATTATTATTATATGTTAGAAGTAAACTTCTAATTATCGTGCTGAACTAATAGAGCGCATCGCGGGACGTGTTAGAAAAGCTATTTCACGCCGTACTGTTTTAGATGTTCAAATTAAGCTAATCACTACTGGCACTCCTTCCAAACTGTTGGCAGTCGACTTGAACTATTTAATGAGAAAGTCTTCAAATAAAACCGTGCGGACTTTAAACTCCGGAATTAGGTCGATCCGTACGACGGATAGCCGAGCTAACGGGCAAAAGTTAGCGTACGTGTACTATACTAATCCTCAGGACGCCTTCTATCGGAAATTGGACGGAGACCCCTAGACGGAGATACAATATGCGCGAGGTATTATTTAAGTGCGCCGTGTATGATTGGGGACTCTGCAGGATAGTCGGGAGATAGGAGGCAAGCAAGTAAGGGTTGGCCCAATAGTGCGAGGGTCGACCTGGTTCGCTCGGCTAAGGAGTCACGTAGCGTCTAAAGCCGTTGCAAGCAGTGTCGCTGATTCCCTCGGAGTGTCCCTTGTGTTCCGAACTGTTTAACGTCGAGGTTGTGTGTCCCTTGGGCTTGCAGCCTGACTCGAGGTGTATCCAGTCTTCCAACCCCTTAAACCCTTGGCGAACGTGTGATATGTAACTTTTCTGGCTCACACTTAACAAGTTGAATGCAAATTACTATTATCAGGCTACGTTGAAGAAGAATCGGGTGTAGATGAAGTGTTATGCGATTTGAAACAGTGAATAGACTCCAGTGCCAATTTCACCAATATTTTGACAGAATGATATAAACCATGAAATTACAGTTCAAGACAGATTCTATAACTCTTCGAAGATCTACTAGAACTTTCCATTGAAGCCTTAGGATAAAAAATGTGGCACTTTAAAACCGGTTTTGTCTTTTAGTTACGTGACTCATCTTGGCAATTCGAGAGGAAGTTGTTCTTGAAAACCAGCAGCGTCGTGCAAGAGGTGAGGAATCTTGCTGAAGTGAGCAACCGTTGGGACAATTTGGAGACGTTGAATGAGGAATGCTGCCGTCAGTCTTGGAGAAGGGCCTTGCAATTATGAGATCTCCTTGGAAATAACGATTCGGTCCCGTCTATCGGTCTCTTAGGTAGCAAAACTGTGCAGCAAAAACGTTCTTGTGAGGAATGGTGAAGGGAATGATGTAACGCCGTAATGGAATGAGGGAGAAGGTTATACTTTGTTATTATTTTACTAGTACTCAAGAAACGCAGACGTTGCTGTTTCGCCCGCTGCACCCCTCCAACTGGTTTGTCTTCGACAGACACGATTCAGAGAACATTCCGTTTTTGCAAACCTTGACTCTCTTATCTCAAAAAGCAATTAGGAGAAGACGTCTTCGTTATGTCGCCGAGAGTGAAAAAGGCGAAGGTTTTCTTAAAACAGTTGACTGGCATTTCATGTCGTTCTTTGTCGTTAATTCCTCGACAATTGGAAATAACACGAACGAAAAGCTTATTCCCAACAGCTCATACTTTCAAAATTGCCCTAATGATCTTTGAATGTATTTCGAAAAATATTTTCTCGCTATTTCTCGAATTAATTTGTTTTCTTGAAAAATTGTCTTGACTTTGACGTGATCTAACTTTAACTAATTGTATCTATAGATAAATGTACTATTATCCGTGCTTTGAATCGCGGCAAACTCTAAATATATTTGAATTTTAATCAAAACGAAACGAATAAAGAAGATTTAATCTCCCACGCTCTTAACCTGGTTGTGCCATATGAGGAACGAAGAGAAAATGAAGAGATCCCTTAGCAAAACTTACGCGGGCAGTAAAAAGATAACGAACGATTCTAATACGACGACCTCTGGTGAAGCTAATCAGAGCAATGTTAGCGTTGGAGTTTACTATTAGGTACCTCATTAGCCGCAGCCGAGAAATCCGCTTTGTGGCTGGAAACACGGAAATAGTTCACGTCCTTTATTTACAAAGGTACGGTTTTACGAGGAAAAAACCGCAACAAGTGACACTCTCAGTTGTCGCTGTACCAATTTGAAAGTATTGAATTGTATAGTATTGATCATTGAAAGTATTTTAAAAACGAAAAACGATGAGCTCGTTTCAAATTTCTCTACTTGAGATTATTCCCTCGAAATCTGACTGAAAATACTATTTATAATTTTTTTGCGACTAGTGCGGATTTTTAAATGAAATAAGAAGAAAAACGCTGCAAATGATTGTACAGTGGTTTATTATTCCTTCACTTCAATAATAATTTCAGAATACTATCCATTTATGATAGTAATTATTCAGAACATGTGTAAACGTTTCAACCGAAAAACAGATCGGTAACTATCGGGAAATATTCCGTAGCAACTATTGGAATTTTAATCATTTTTATTTTTCTTAATTTCCTAATTAAAAGCCAAACTTATTGCCTAACGATACAGCTGAAGAGAGTGTTTGACGACCATTCCAATGAGTATAGAACGATTTATATAGCTCCAAGAACTCTCGAGTTATACCCCCACGTCAAATTTCTAAAAATCTCCCAAATTCGGCACAACAGCTGCGATAACTCGAGAACCAATAAAGCTATCGACCCGGCGATGGTCTCATTCGATTCAGCGTCCAAAAATCTATATAATTTGATACCACGTATACATTTTTCTGAAAAACCTTGGAAAATATGAATTTTCTCCCCCTCAAAACCCCCCAAAAATACCCTTAAAATTGAGCTAGCAAGTTGGTTCAAGAATTGGGCCGTCGTAGGACCGAGATTGATTTTTGGTGAAAATTTCAAGAATTTCGCTATTATAGTTTGGCCGGAAAACTGCTAACGGCGTACGGCGTACGGCGTACGGCGTACGGCGTACGGCGGACAGACAGAATTTTTTTTATTGGATATTCGGATTCTACATGCCTTGAAACGTAAAACATCAAATTTTGAGGGGGGGTTATAAAATTTTTTTTCTTGGGCGATTACAATGGTTTATTATTGAATAATAAACCAAAAGACAACATTTAAAAAAACTAATTGTCGACATTAAAAAAATATGTAAATAAATAACTTGACTTGAAATTTTCACGGAATTTCCCAAAACAAAGACTTTTTTCAAAATCCACTAGCACGAACGTCGAACCATAGTGATCAATTAATCTTGAATATTTCCACTGTCCACTTTACACGGTGAATTAGGAGGAAAAATTCCGCATGGATCCGTTACTATGTGAACGCAGGCCAGTAGTGAAGTAGGCGAGTGAGAATCTAAGTTGTTGTGCCTTGTTACAGGCCCGCGCAATATCTTCCTCGCATTGCAGCAAGATTTCTCTCTGGCAACACCTCGAGTTTAATCGCGAAGCGTACAGCTATTTCTGTATAACTGTTTCTGCAGCTCCTGTTTTGAAACCACTCACCGCGTTACGAGTTTACTTCTGCGCGCACGAAGCGCGTAACTTCCGAGGTTCAATTTAGAAAATCGAATCCACTAATATTTCATGGAATTGAACAACGGTTTTCATTGGTTATTAAAAGTGATACTAGTGAAGTATCACAAGTTGGCAAAATTCAATGGCCAAAACTGACATGATAGAATGTTAATTTAATTTTTCGTTGGCACATTGAACAACCTAATATTTTGGTAACCAACAAAGGATGGTATTTCTTTGTATGGTCAGGTAAAATCCGTAAGTTTTCAGTTGACGGAAAAGGCCTCTATTTAACAACTCATAAATGCATTTTTCGATTCCTCGAATAGACACACTTCGTGTAAAGAGATTACCACTATGGTTGTGCGTTTTTACATTAGTGTGGGAGCGGACGCTAACAGCAGATAGCTTTACAAAATGCTGGCGCCTAACAAAAAGTTTCTCGTTCGCGTTATGCAATTCCAATGGCGAGCTAAAAATAGTTCAAAAGCCTCGATATTGCGCTCAGGCCGGCTAATTCATGTTATCCCATCATCCGCTGGTGTACTCTCAACTTCCAAACGCCAGGACGCATTGGGGACGAAGTTGAATGATTTTAGTGATGCAATGATGAAAAGAATTCAGCCAAAATGAAGAACAGAATTGCTTTATGACATTTTTTCTTTACGGATTTTGGTAACAACAATCGTATAGGTTATTATTCGAATTCCAGTTAGCGGACGACAAACATTTTCTATGGTATTGTACGGACAATAAAAGTCACCCCACGTTTTATCCCCCCCCCCCCCCGTCGGTATATATATTGGCATTCCGGTCTCCAGAATGCGGAAGTAATAAACGAATTGCATATTGAACGATCGTTTACCGGAAAAATCACCGGTGTTATCATTGTTCGAACGAATGACGTTAATTTTCGTTCGGCTGATTCAATCGGTTGTCCGTGTTATTGTTGCACAGGAGGGCAGCTGGTGGATCCTGATCGGAGGGGAATATAAACACAAAAGGAATGGATGGAGTTGGGGGACCTGAGCACCGCTTAAATGATACTTGTTTATTTTGCGACTTCACCCACGTCCGACTGACTAAACCCTCCTTCCATGTTGAACTTCCCGCGGTAAACTCTTTTTTCCCAGCCAGAGCAAACACAGCACTTCTCTCCTGATCTTTCCACTCAACCGTAAACACTGGTCTGTCTACCTCGTTCGTTTTCGACTGATTCGGCATTCGAGTGCAACTGGTGGAAAAACTGTTCAAAACTGTCGACCTCTCTCTAACTGATTGATATCACTCTTAACGTACGAACACCTTATTCAGCGTTTTTTCCGCTAAAAATTTTCGCCTAACGCGCCAAAAAAGTGTAATTTTTTTCTTGACAGATCGAAAAGTTGAATCAAATTTCTGCTATTCTAATTCTAATTTAATCTAATAAATATAAAACTACACAAGGAGTATGAGGAGAGGTACGATTACTATTGATTGAGAAAGTGGCACGATAGAATCAGATGGAAGACATTAATTGATTCCGTTGAACGGTTATATTTTTATTTAGGCTGAAATCATATTCCACTCAATTCGAGCGATTGCCGCATAAATATGCGCAATGAAATAATTGTGTGAGTAACGCTGAAATGGATCATATCTTTGGTTCCTGTTATTAACAGGATCTAGCCGGGGCGCATGAGTTGAATTCGGAATACCCAATTGAAAATTTAATGAGAGTGGTTCCTGATATCGCCGTTCTCGTATTTGCACTGTGAATTCATCAAGTCCGTGTCAGAATCCCGATGTTAATATTCAGTACGATAAATTTCGAACATCGATGATTTTGATGACATCGTTTGGTTAACAGCAGAAGTGAATCATGGTGCGCTAGTCTGACATTATTTTCGAATTTTCGTTCTTCGAAGAAACGAAATGAAAACTCAAATATAAAGTGGCGGAGCAAGTCAGAGTCGAACCGCACTCATTGATTAGTTGAAGCACAAGATTCATCTTCCAAGCACATGCTCCACGGTGTCCCATTTCCTGATTGCTCAGGGATTGCTTCCCACATCGCGAAGTCAAACGTTCCGCGGATCCGTCACGTTCACTTTCTTGAAATTAACACAGTATTCCACAATTTTTGACGTCTGCAACTGGCGAATCTATGCAGCAGCTAAAGAGGGAATTTTTCTATTCCTTTGAGTTGGATTAAATAGTATTTTCTTAAGTCCGGCATATTAAATTCAATATTTAATGCAATTTTTCTTCCATTCTTACGTTGAACTTTAAAATGGAAAGAGAATCAAATTGATGGAAGTCATCTCATTGTATTTCATCGTCTTTGTTGTCTTTACTACTGAAATTTGTGATTTAATTTCTTCGATCATTCGTAGTTCATAAATGTATAACCACCTGAGAAAACAGTCAAAGTTAATCAAACAATTCTTGGCTAGCACGGAACTTGCTAATTAATTAAATTTTCTAGAAATATGCTGTAGATTGAATTGGTTTCGTGACCATTTATATATATATTCGATGTGGAATGAAAATAATTTAATGTCCATCTATTGCTCCATTAGGGAGATTTGATTCTTGGAAAAACGATATTCTTCCAGTTGTTGCACATTTTCCATTAGATTTTTGCTTTTACAGCTAAGTTCAACATAACTCAAGTTTTATTAGAATGCGCTTCAAATTGATAATCTGAGGTCTCAACAGTACCCGCCTTACACAACTGTTGTGAAGGTAAGTAGTTCTACTACGCTGACGACTGGCGAGTCACGAAAAGTTCTCATTTTCAGCAATTAGTGGAAACAATAATACAAATGAGGTAGATTTAGTCGTCGAATCAGATTAATTTCCAAGGTAATAATGTTGAAATAGAGAGGAAAAAAAGGTTTCGGCTCTTAGTCGCTCGTTTTTTATCAGAGCGCTTTCACATTTCTCGACCTCTTCGGAAATATACCCAATCTAAAACTAAGTACCCTGCCGAAACTATTCCTACAAAGGGTTCTCGATTCACAATCTATAACGAAGAGAAATTCAATTGTTCAGATGTTTTCCGTGATTTCTCGCAACCTCAAATAAATTTTATGCCTTGTGATGTATTGATTCGGTCAGTTGTTGTCCACGAGGGAAGAAAGATGTCCCATCCCTCAATGCAGAGCGAGTTATCTTTTGTGAAAACGCTTCGTTTTACGAGCAGGTTGACATCAAAGTCGGTTATACGAAAGGGGCTATATGTTTTCATATTTTTTGTTATCCGAGGCGCAAATCTGTTAAGAGCAGCTCAACCTTTTGGGGATCCGAACATAATGTGTCTATGACAGGTTGATGAATGATACGTCGCCGACGGGCAAGGCGAATGGGAAAGCAGCTAAAGTGAGAAGGTTGACTGGAGCGGGTGACCCTTTTCACAACGCCGTTCCATGCAGAGGTCGGCGACAAGCTGTGTTCGCCAAACAGTGAGGTAAACCATAGGCACATTAGGGTTTGGGGTAGTAGCTCAACTCAACTTTGTAATGCCTTCAATTTTGCATATTAGACACCCTCGTATTGTTTCCTGTCGAGCTCGAGACAAGAGAGGACTTTGGAGAATACAACTCCTTCGCCGTATTCAGATTCAGATGATGAACACCTCAAAATACGATCACCTCGGTTCACTGAATTCGCGAGAAACAATACGTTTTCGAAGTCAATCGGCTGTTACTCATCTGGCACAGGTTCTAGTGGAGAGGCATCAGCTCCATGCAGTGATATTAGAAAGAAATACGAACAGAGTTAGAGGGAGAAAAATTGAGGCTTACTTTCATAACTCACCAAAGAATCCGACTGGAAAGTAAAAAATTGATATCGAAAAACCATACCATGAGAAAGCGTTAATTAATTTTTTTATTCTGCGTTCAGTCAATCAACCGCTCAACCGGTTAATATCCTCTTTGAGGCAGTTCAAGCTTTATAAATAGCATCTAGAATACCCTCCAGGCCATCATGATCTTATGCACTATATTTTTCCAATCACCTCCTCCTTGACCCGTATTTTCGACGAAAGTTGGTGAGGATTTTTCGAAGAAACGGGCAGAACAGGTTCATCATGCTCTTCGATTGAAACGTACTCTGTTATTGAGAGCCCTCCTGAAAAGGAGAAACCGAAGGAAGATTGCATTGTCGGATGATAATGTCGACTCGGTCTTTTGACGCGAACTATATTTTTCTCGATGACATCGCTACCCAATTATCTGAAGAGCTCTCCCTTCAAACATCCAGGCCGTCTTCACCGTTCCGTTTCCCTTCGAATCAACTTTTTGGCTCTTACTTTAGCGAACCATTCTTGAGGAAAAAAACCTATTGAAAACTTCTCCCAGCAGACGAAGGAATGCGGAGAAGATGAACTGTCCTCTTTTATTCTCGTTTTCGCTGTTTATTCTTTTTTTTTTTTTTTTTTTTTTTTTTTTTTTATTGAAAAAAACGCGATGATGTGATTTTATCGCTTTTCAGCAAAAATCGCATTTTCATTTCCTCGTAATTAAATACTTCTATACCGTCGGTGCTAGCCTGGAAGTGAGACAGCTGTGATATTCTCTTCATTGCCGTTTACCTCTAAGTCGGGCAATAAAAATTTCGCAATTTTAATTTGTCCCGCTTTCTACTCCAGGATTTAAAAAATTTTAACCTCGAAGGAAATTTAAAAAGTACAAAAGTGGCTCAATGGAGGCGCTGATAATGTATTTTCTTCCATTATTAGCGGTCTATTCGCTAGAAAAAATATCGTTTCTGTATTTATCGTTCCAAAATTATTTGCATCAAGCAGTAATAACCTTGCAACGATCATCGATACGGCCAAGAAATCGATCTGCCCACGGAATCGGTTCCTAGTCAAGAAGCAATATTAATTTCCCGAGTTAAACTTGATGCCCTAAAATGACAACTCAATCAACAGTAATCGCTACGACCGCAAGACTACATTATCACGCTGGATTTACGAAAAATACTTTCCTCTCCCTTTTGTTGTTTTTTTACTACCACTTGCAGTAAAGGGAAACGAAAGAAAGAGATATAAGAGGAGTGGTAACGCTAAAGATTAAATATTTATAAATTCATGAGGGCGAAACACTCTTGATGTCAAGGGGTGTCCTTCTTCCCCTATTTCTTATACTCGCGCCATTTCTGATCCTACCCTAGGCAATCCCTGCTTCGCCGAATGATCTCCTTTGAGCCATCTTCCCCACTTCTACGGAGAAGGCTTCAGTTGAGTCTCGGTAATTTGTTTGTTTTCCTTACAAAAACTTGAGCCCCTTTGGAATCCACTTTAGGCTCTTCGTCCTTGCGGATCAGACCTTCACCTATTGATTCCGAAGAGGACTGCGCATCTTTCATAGGACCTGATCTCTCTTCCACCCAATGCCTAGAAATATGAGCTTCAGTCTTCTCAATTACTTTAATTTTGCAGGGTGACTTTTTCACTGATCATAATCTCTCAACCGTGTAACTTACAGCGATACCTCTTTTTCTAAAGACCATTAAACTGAGGTTCATATTTTATCATTTATTCTGTTTCCAGTCATCGCTTTGATTTGGCGAATATCCAAAAATACCTGCAGTAGACTCGGCAATTCATCTGGTACGAAGAGAAAAAATCACATTCTCAGTTGATCCCGTGGTCTCCATTACAAGGATGTCTTTTGCAATGGGGCTACGAGTTTGGCTTTGAACCACCAATCGTTATCTTTCAGATACGGATCATCAATCCAACTCCCGTACATCTGGTTGGTGGTTCTGATCCTCTTCAATCCGCGAATCGCTGCCGTGTCGACCACTTTTGCGTTTCTGTCGTCCAGTTTTGATACCGCGCGAATTTGATCTTGCGGTTCTGAGGGTTTTTCAGACGCAACTGATGGATCTGATTTAGCAACAATCGGTTGTTCCAATACTGGTTGAGGAGTTGGGGTGGGTGTACTGCTGGCACCCCTTTGGCACGTCAAGTCTTCGTTGACTTCAGCGCCATGAGCACCAGCAGCACCTTGAGTTGAATAGATTTTATCTGGAAACCGTACCGGAGGCGTCCACTTGACTCCAGCAGGCCCTGGGCTCTCAGCGAGCATATCGGTCGTGTACTGGGATTTCGTCAGGCCTGCTTCTGGAGGTGGAATCCTGTACTCTGCTCTGGGGTAGGAAGGATCGATGATGGGTAAATGGAGACTTCGACTTGGTGCTCCATACCTTGGCCTTACCAGACCACCTGCTGGAGCTCCTTCGGTGTAGTTAGGGACGTTATAGTTAGCCTCTGCATTCGGAGGGTTCAGGGAAGCTTTCACCAGCGGTCGAGTCGAACCAGGAAATCCCAAATTCTCGGTATGTTCAACTCTGGCGCGTTCCATGTTGCTATCGAATATTTCTCTTTCCCTAATATGTTCTTCGGATTCGACTTGATAATTCGGCTTATACCTCTCCCTGCTTCCGAGGTCAATTGATGGATGCTTCTCGTCCGCTTGAACCTTCCCTTCTGCCTCGAATGTACCAGGTTTTGGAATCTCCGCTGAAGACACTTGTTTCCCACTTGGGATACTAAGCGCTGCTGTGCGTCTGGGAGGGATAGGCCATTTGAAGTCAGGTTGAGGTGAGCAGTAGTCGACATTTGGAGTATAATCCTTTCTTGCCGGACTATCATCAACTTTTGGCTGAACGCTCCGAATCGGAGGAACAAAATCGGCTTCATAGCTTGTAGTATAAAACGACTTCGGCACAGATTGAGGTGGGAGGGCGAATTTTACATGGGCGTCCTTCTTTGGTGGTAATACGCATGTATTCGGAGTCGGTGGCATATCCGGCATACCTCGATCGATTTTTTCCGGCTTTTTGGGCACTTCTCGCCCTTCACAATACTCAAGCCCAATCGATGTCGGATACTCTTGTTCGGGACAAACGTTCGCCAGTTTCATGTAACGGTCGAGTGACGGAGTGCAGTAATCGCTTTTAGTTGTCGTCGTGCATTCCATTTTCGGAAGCTCGCGCTCGGTCGTCGTCAAATCTGCCAATGCGGTCGGAACGCCGAATTGCGTAGCTGTCTTCTGGTAGTCCCGAAACGGGAGCTGGTGCAAAGAAGCGATTCGAGCTTTATTTCTGTCCCACTGTTGGGCAACGGGGTCTTTCAAAGTGCTGAATCGACCAACGGTGCCGACAGGAGGCCTAATCGGTTCCATGGCTTTGTAAATTTATTACCCGCGGTTTATCCCACCAAAATTAATGCTCGACTGTAAACTAAATGAGAAAATATGTTGTAATGATGAGACTATGAAATGTCATAGAGATATGAAAATATAACACCACTTTCACGAACTTAGCCTCAAATGGAGTGTAGATTGAATGAAAAACTGAAGTCGACGAAATAATGATGCGCCATTTTCACGAGAAGAGAGAGCAAATGCATATTTGCAAATTGAATTTAAAATTATCCCGTTCCAGATCAGGTAGATTTTAAACTCATTAGTTATGACTCACCGCTTTCACCATTGTAGTTGATGTCCTCGCCATCTTCTCTTCGCCACATCACGTACGGTTCAGGGTATCCTTGCGCTTTGCAGGTGAGAGTGACGTTGGCTGCTTCTCTTACGACCATATCAGTACTGGTCTCTTTGTCCACTATACTAGGTGGCACTAGAAAAAACATTCCTTTTAAAAACACCGACTAGAATAACATAAGATATTATCAATGTACATGTCGAAAAAAGTATTTTACTTTTCAGTTTCTGAATCAGCCTTAATTTCCTGTTCGGCCGGGTTGAAAATTAATTTTTTCCTGGATATACTCTTCCAAGAATATACCGTGTTAAAAAGTATAATCTACTCTCATTCTTCGTTAGTGTATTAATTTACAGCCTGAGTAGACCCTTTTTATGCCTCCGCTTTCAGCTATCACAACTTATGAAAGTTGGAAGTCTCAGGTGACTTGAAGAAGACATCAATTTCCGTTTTAGCTCGAAGGCTTTTCCTTTCTAGTAAGACATCCTCGTGTTCGACCTTTCTTGTATGGCCTTACGAGCCTTTTTTCGACACATTTTGCTGGGAAAACATGTGCTCAAGTGCGCGACATTTTCAAAAGCAAATAGCTGTCTCCTTTTTTCCACTGATATAACTTTCTAATAATATATTTCAGATGATATTAGTGGGGGTCGTTGAGCGAAATATTTTGCACGAATCTAAAGTTTCTGGCGTATGAAAATTGAAACCAGCTCTTACCTACAACCTGAAGATAACCCTGTCGACTTCGCATAGGGTCAGTGTTGATTTGGCACATGTACCACCCTCGGTCGACTTCTTGCACGTTCTTTATATGAAGATACCATGATCTGAAACATATAAAGGCTTGTTTTAAAACATTGTAGTCAATTTCAAAACTGAAAAAGATGTTTTATCAAAATGTTTTTCAATCTCAATGTTAATTATAGTCTAAGTTAAGTTTCAATAGTCTAATTGTTCCCTCCCTCAACACATGGATGTCCAGATGTTTTGTTGCGCTTATGACAATATAATGTAAAATGCGATATGTACTCGCCATGTACAAAGCATAAATAAATCTCTCTCTCTCTCTCTCTCAATACATGTTTTTATTCCAACAATTTAACAATAGAAAAGGAAAACTCCGAGTAGAGTATTTTCATATTGAAACTTCATATTTTGGATCGAAATTTCGACATACCTGTGATCGTTGTACGATAGCGTTACTCTTGAATTTTGCGTTATAATATTGTGATGAATTGATAAAATTGTCTGCGTATCCACTCGTACCCATGCGACCTGAAAAGGAAGAGACATTAAAAAAAATGTATAGGACGTTAGTTTCACTATCATAGCACAAGACTATACCATGATTCTAAAATTATTGCCTTATGACATTATTTTCCAAGTAACTTCTAACGTTAAAATTAGCTGGGCCAAACTTTTGGACAAACGGTTGATATTGGTTCCCCATTCCAATTACGCAATTATGAATTCTTCAAACCGATCTCAGGACAATAGGAATCCTTACACTACGGGGAGGAGTCCAGCTATTTTCGTAATAGGTTGCCTTATAGGGCCATTAAAGAGGTTCATTAATTTGACCTCAGTCTATACAGAATTACCAGAATTTTCCCTTTCTTTCCCATAACTGCTGAAAAATGATATTTTCCTTCTGAATTTCATCACAAAACAATGATGATATTGTGATACTGCTAACGAAACTGAAGTTCTATCATTAGGTTTAGCGATTTTCTCGCTCATAACCGAAGGTCCGGTGATTTCAGTTCTCGGCATATTGATGGGACGCGAAAACGGCCTGGGTGAAACCCAGTTCCTATATTGTCCGGCGAATGTGCTCGACGAAATGGATATTACAGCTTTACGGCTTCACGTGCTATGCAAGTTGGGAAAGCAGGGAGGAAGTGATAAAAGAGTAAAATCGGTAGTAAGGGTAAATGGAGGCAGACAGCACAACGGCCGAATGGCAAGAGCTCTCTTGGCCCAGTAGTAGTATAAATGAAATAATGATCGAAAAAAAAGGATTTATCGAACTGATGGTGTATAACGTCTATGTACAGCCTGGACGACGCGGTCCCAAGGGGTTGGCTACCGACCCTACCAACCAGGCACTACTTTGTGGTCCAATGAACGTCCCTTTTCCCTATCTATCCTCTTGCTGTTCCGGGAACAATAGGGAAACCCTTTCCGATCACAATACCTTCCCTAGCCGCTGCTATACGATCCTTCCAACGAAACTCGGATAAAACCAACGCACGAGACGTCTGGCCGTGTCGTCCTCAATAAGGTCCATTTCCGTGGGGAATTCCTCGCTCATATTTCTCGCTTCCTGCAGCAACGAAGGAAGATTTACACAACTCGGCTACTGTAGCCGGATTTCCATTACAATCATTCTGCTAGTAGCAATAAATATTATTAACTTAGAAAGTGCAGACTCTGCTGCTAGTGCAATCTATGGGAGTACATCACTCCGTGCATCTTCATTTGCCAAAAAGGCAGTGATGTACAGTTCACTTCCTGCATCGTTGGATTACTAGCTGCTGTCAAGTAAAATAATCTAGTACCCATAAGCCTAGTAAGTAATAGTTCATAGTGTAATAGTTTCATTACTGAAACATCTTGCAACTCTTCATACAAAAAGACAGCGTTCCTGACGTACCTCCACCTGCATACCTGACGATTTGCTGTTTCCCCTACAATCATTTTCGTAGTACTATCCCTTTTCAAGAATGGTAAGAGCTGCTTTGATGATAATTGCTACGGAAGACGTTTATTCTGAACTAGGCAAAGACATGTACCTTGAAACCTCTGAGGTTTTCCACAACGCAGGCGAGAAGTGCATCCCTTCCAACTGTCACTGTCACGTTAGGAATTGGTTCAGCAAACCTCGGTAACAGAGATTCTGAAACAAATAATCAACAAACGAAAATCAATTAAAATAGACTATACATTATCGAGAATCATTGATTGGGCTACCTATTGAATTTTGATAGTTTTAATTTTCCAAAAATGCCCTTGGTACTTTTCCTTCTGAAAATTTTTCTGGTCTTCAATGAAGAACGGACAGATCCCGAAATTGCCGTAGGCGTAAGAAAAATGCAACCCTCAAGAGCGCTTGAAGTTTAATAATAACGTTGAATAAAAAACTTCAATTCTTATAAAATTTTTGTGCAAAATGTAAAGGAAAATACCCACGCAACGGGCAGTTTCAGTACATAGGTGCATTTCGAACCATCGAACACAGCTTCCAAACGTAACTTGAGAATTACCATTATAATAGGAAGATTTTATACAACCGTTCTTTGTTTGGTTACCTACTCTGGTTTCCTTGTTCTTCTTCCGCCTTCTTTCCTTACACCGTTATCTGTCCCGGTTAAATTCGAAATAAGAGGCTTGGAAAAGCTGCAACTATGAAATATTCATAATTCCGACCCGTGCGAAACTTGCTTTGGCTCTGGCTTCTGTTTTCTTCCTCTTACCAACACTCAGGACGGAAGGTATCGCGGGTTTTTAGTGGCTTTGGACGCAAACCCTCTCTCCAACGTTCATTGTGCTCATTTTACACAGCCTCCGTAAGATATCTCTTATTTGTTTTGCCTTCAGCCGAACGTTCTTCCTACTGCACTCCTTGAGATACTTTGCCTACCTCAGGTGTAACAAGCACCGTTTCTAACCGTCTTCGGGGAAGACGCTAACCTGCACAGGCTGGAATTGGGTAATTTGAGCAACCAGCCGTCCACCTCCATCCCGCAAGTGGAAAGTTTTCCTTACTCTCATCGGGTGCGAAAGTTGGAACAAAGTTTTCCTGGTTGGCATTGTGGATGTGGCGGGATGATGAAGGCTTTCGCAGAAGCCTGCTGAGGAGGTGACTGGGTACCTCTGTTACATTACTTTCCTACACCGCTCCTTCCTGTAAAGCAAACGTCAACTGAATATGAATCGGATCTGACGGAACGTACGAAAGAGCAAAAGCCGGGGGATTGCGATGCCGGGCACTACAAGTAGGGTGAGGCCGGGAAGAGACGACGAATCATCGTAAAGTTGAGTCGTGACGGCTGGGACGTGGGCAAGCGCTAGATGCGCCCGACGTGCGACACGTAACAACAACGTGGGGGAAAAATACCGAAATCTGCCGGAAGAAAAGTCACCGATTCACGCTACTGATACGAAACCGCCGGCTTTTCGAAATCGATACTTAATCGCAAAATCCAACGCAACGGCAAACCAAACGATGAGTGGAAAATCGAGCTATCTATTCTTCGTTTCTGCGCGTTAAGAGTTTGCAATCTGTTCCATATTTCTTTTTCCAAGACGTCAAGCTCTATCTTCGTTGATGTGATCTCCAGATATCAAAGAACGCAGTACGAACGTAGTCGCTTAATTTTTTAGCGTACGAACGTAATATATTTGAGAGCACCGGGAAGATCCCAGAGGAAGATAGTATCGCAGATAGATGGGTTAAAGGATGGTCGAAGCGAAAGGAAAAGAGTATAAGATGACCTGACTGTGTCTCTTTCTGGCTTATAAAAGGAATACGTTCTCAGTAGAAAGCGAAAACGGAAGCGAAAGGGATATCTTGAAAGCTTCACTTTTAATTAATATCTTCGTTCGTCTCTGGTCCTTTCAGCCCAGGCTGTGCCTTGAGGTCTCCACATTCTCTAATATGACATAGCCGTCCCGTTCTTCTCTTTGGAAAAAGGTATAGAGATGAATGAGCTATGACGGAGTGGTCACCGGCGGTCACAACTGTAGGAAACCGAAATGTAGAGATCGGAGTGAGAAGACCGGGGGCAAGTCAGACCGAGACCTTCGTTGCCAACAAGTGACATCTGACACCACTGACACCGCCAAGATACTTTTTCCGTCTCCGTCTCCGCCTGAGTTCGTAGTTCTGTCTTTGTCCATCTTTCAGTGATCTGAGCTACTCTTGGGAAGAAAGTTTTCCGATGCCCACACGCGGAGAGAGTGTTCTTTTCTTAGTTTCCCCCTTCGACGTCAAATTTAATAAGGTGAATTTCGAGAATGAACCTGCTTTTCTCGACATGTCATAATAACACGTGAGTATGGGCTGAATAAACTTCCCAATTGAGATATCTACTGTAGTCTAGCAAAACTTTGCTCTCCAGCTAAAATTGGAATTCGTGGGTATTCGCGATAGCTCGCTACCTGCATTCTCAAATGATATGCAATGAGAATATAGCAGCTGAAATTAACGATTTTCCACGTATCCATTGTATCGTCCGATTCGAACACTTTTAATACACAAAAGGGAATTTCGCTACAAAGGTAATCAACGTCAGCGAAAGGATCGTTCGCTCAAAACTGAAACTAATCCTGGAACCGTGTTATCGGAAATTCGTTCAAATGAGCGTACAGGAACTGGATCTTCCATAGCGAACGTTCCATTGTCTCGTTTTGTTTCGCAATGGCCACCCGCATTTCCGATGGGACGCTCTCTGTTCGGTGACAAACCTTAATTATGTTTATGAAAGGTGGCAGGGTAGCTCCGTTTCTCGACAGAATAACTCCACTGCCCTACTCCCTATTCTATATCTGCCCCTGTTCCTCGCATTGTAATTAATACCGAGGGAATAACGTCATTGTTTCGTTTCCCAGTAACGACAGTCTGTAACGTAGAACCAGGCCAGAAGGTACAACTCGGAAGACAGGAAAGGATTCGAACTCAAGCGTGTTCGTTTACGCAGCTATGATTGCGCAGCGTGTATACCGTATGTGTGCCCTGGATAGCCGTCTCCCTCACCTCTAATTTGATCTGTGTCCGCATTCCGACCAGGAGTATATTGCGGCGGAGGCTTTACATTCGTAATTAATTAATCAACCGTATGAATCGACGTAGGTAGAGTAATCCTACGCATAGGGATCAGTCGTTCGGTTTTAGCTTGTTCAAACGGAAAATATTAAATTCGCTCTCTGTGATCATCGGCGCTGAGGGTTTAGGAATTCATTATGTTTTTGAAATCGTATGATCTCTAACTCGTCTATCGCTTTTGAGTGATGTCTGGAATACGGATGCGGAATACGGTCTAGAGATTCTTCCAGAATATTCGTGATTAGCGTCGGGTAGATATAACCTTTGTTCGAGATTAAGGTATTTTGATCGAGCGATCGCTGGTTGCAATCAATTACTTGCGACAATGTTTTACACTTCCAACTTAACTCTTTTCCTCTCGTTTGTGATGAAGATTTTTTTTCCTTTTTTTATCTTCAATGGCTGATGAATCGAACTTTGCAGCATCTTTTCAACTGATAGAACAAGAGAGTTAAATAAACCACCATTATGCTACCGCTGAGCGTTTATTTCGGTAAAATCACCTTCTATTAATTAATTTGCCATCAATTATTTACCAATTTTTATTTACCAATGATGTTACTAAAACATCCTACGTTTGTGCGTTTGATTTGTGTATACAAATGTATTTTATACTCCATAACGTAAAGAGTTAATCAATTTTAACACTAACTGAGCATTTTGATTGAGCTTACCGGCTCTATGGTCGCTTCTCTGCAAGTCAGGTGTTGGATATTTTTATTAATGGACTCGGCATTTTTTCTTACCTCTCCATAGCGACATGGAAAGCATCAATTGCCCTCAAATTAGTCTTCGTCTCTGATTCGCGTATCCGCAGCTATGTCATCATTACCATTTACATGCATAAATTTCCCGCAATAAATCCCCTCCCCGCAGAAGTTTTCCGAAGGTACCTAACGCAGATGGCCTTCAACGCCCCCTTCCCTTAAATGTAAAAGGGTCTCCATCGGTGCGCATAGCATTAATTTAAAAGTCCTCCTTGTCGACCGGCGGGGCTCCCCGCCCTAGTAGCTTACACGTAGACACTGTCGGAATAAATTATGCACCACGAAGTTACAACGATGGGGGATAAATGTGGGGATGGTCACAAACTCTCCTCGCCGAGGAATTAATCGGTTTCGGGTCGCCGGTACATATTACAAGATCTTTCAGCGCCCTAGTCTTTGCAGACATACCGCGATAGGAATATTTTCGTACTCCAATGCTTGAAAATTTAAGCACATTTTTTGTTACCCATACTGTAACGAGGGGTCTATTCTTCGGGCACTGAGCACGTTTCTCTAATACGTTCGTAATAATGTTGCTATATTGAAACAAGCTATACTATAATCGAAAGGATTTTTTGATTAAATCTCTGTTTATATTCAACGTTATGCTCAACGTTCGGGGATTTTATAGTCTCACAAGTGGTTTTGTGCGGAGTAAGCGACAAAGGGAAGGCGGCCGGCTCGGAGGAAGCACATATTAAGTCAAAAATGGGTTTGTTGTCCATAAGATGGTGGCGCCTATTTATTTCAATTTTAATTCATAATCTTGATATTCATATTTTTATATTAGAACCATTTTCCGCCATTAGCTTAAAAATAAAATAATTTTTAATAGTCCCTGTTTTTTTTTAAATGAATTTTAATTGATTCTAAATACTGTTACTGAAAAAATTAATTTCTGTAAAAAAAAAAATACCTGGCAACATTGCGTACTTTATTATTTTTCGAAGCCGAAACGTGAAACGTTAAATTTATAAATGCCTGGTAGCTTCCATTTAAAGGTATATCTTTCTGTTAAATGGCGCCTAATTCGGGTAACAACGTTTATACTGACTGTGAGGCAGCCTACCGAAGTTAAGCATTTGATCATTGGAAAAGGGACTCGATCCCTTCTAAAATGTTATCTCATAGCTTGAAGCCGATTTAATTGGTGTAGGAATTCACGGCAAACGTAACAAGCTGTCTCATCAAAACGATTTTCGCCGGCCGAGCAGGTTTTAACTTGGTCTTTCCAAAGGGAATCAAGTCAATCGTGAAAAGCTTCCCCCTTCCAGAGCAGCCATCACTCTTTTCGACTCATCTGAGCAACTAGTGGAGGTAGATAATTTGAGCTGAATCAATCTTTCATTCACCTCACCCACCTTACGGAGGCGCTTTATATCTGTTGACGAACCTTGGATAGAGTGATCTGAGATGGCAATCATCTTTATTACTAGAGTCTTCTAGATTTTCATCTATTTTTTTCCTTCTAGTTTACTTTCGACAAACAAATCGTTATGGAGCCACTCAATTTATTTCTCTAGATTGTAGAAAATTGAATTAATCGACCTTCAAGTCTCGAAAGGAGAGCAAATTTCCAAATGGCCTGGCCGGTTGAACGAGTTACATCAATATAATATCAAGAATCAAATTGTTCTGAATTTTCTTTCTTTTCCAGATGGCGTACGTGGTATTTACATCATTATAACCAGTCTAATTCTTATGGAAATGGCTGAGATACCTTTGGATTCAACGCTGATTCAGCACCCATTTGTCAAAAATAACGACGGCATGTAAAAAGGGAACGAGAAAACTCAAGTACTTGTATAAACTCAAGTACTAGTGTCCATACGAATTTCAAAGGAAAAGTATAAAATAATTCTTGCCTGCGAAAATAAATGCCGTGCAAATAAATAGCGCCCTCTAAGCGAGTTGTTTCAATTGTCCCAAAATGAGAAGATACCTAAGCTAAACGTCGAGAAATCTGTTCATTTCTTCGTGTTTCGTGAAGTATTAAAGGGATTCAGAATACGAAAGAAGTCCCGTAACTTCCCTTTGGCTAAGGTAAGTTGAGGAAGTTAAAGAAATGGAGAATGAGGCGAGAAATCGCGGGAAAATTCTTCATGTGAAGATATTTCGAAGGAAACCATTTTATTTCGACGGAGTGAAAACCAACTTCCTCGTCCGGGAAGAGCTCTTCATCATATTTCTTTACCCTCGTTTTATCCAACAGCTTTTCCTCGCCTCGTCTGTTTTCTCCAGCATTTCCCAAGATCGTAGGGCCTCATTTGCCATGAGCTCGAGACCGTCTTACCAGAGACCCCTCCAGACGTAACAACGCACCACTCCCGACATCCTTTCAAGACGGTCGAAGGCATCAAACCCTTTTCTCTTTTCCGACTCTCATCTCTTTTCAGAAAGCTTACAAAAACACTGTTAAATTTGAATCAACTTTCGCCTTTATGAATACAATATGAGAATGCCGGCTAAAGAAGAACGCGCTTTGGAGGAAAGGTAGGAAGCCTCGGGGGCGATTCACATGTAGCGGAAAAGAGCAGGTCATCTCCCGGTTAGAGATGATTAGATATGCCGGTTCTATGATTAGATCAGCCAAGGTAGTTCGATGCCGACGCGTGTTGATCCAGTCGTGTTGGAAAACTAAAACTGAAATCATTCATCATTAATCTAAAACTGAAATCTTCATTCGCCATAAGGCCGTTTATCATTCTAGCATATTCCATATTTGCATTCTAGTATTATCAGCTCCAGATTTGGAAAAAATATTGGCACGGTTTTTTTGCATTTCACTCTTTATACTATTCACTGCACAAGAAAACCGGACGTTTTCTTACCAAAATTAAGCTCGGGATTTTATTTTATTCCGCAAAACTAATGTTCACTTTTTACCTATATTATATCAGCATTAGCCTCTTCTAAGCAGGGTAGAGAGGTTTGAACTTTGATAGATCATGTGAATCGGATATACGTCCTTCTGAATTTCCGGATCTCTTTAGTACGTGTGAATCTCGCACACTCTTCGCAGCGTGAGCGCTATCCTTCGCTGAGTCCTTCGCTTGTGAACGCTAGCTGTATGGGTCTGCAATGGCATAATACTTTCTCATTACGAGAACTCATTCCGTAGAAAGCTAATCAGGTTTGTAAGAGCGTTTAGTGGGCTAAAATAAGCTCCCGAGGAACGACCCTTGCCTATCTGCATAACTGTGGGAAACCGTGTAGAAAAGAGAATGTTGAATTCAAACCTGTTAGCAATTCGCTCTCGGTTTCTTAAAAGAGAATAATTGAGCTCAGCGAATTTTCCGCTGCGAACCTTATACAAATTGCAGATTCGAATAAAAACTTGACAAGTATTCGGCGGAATGAATGTCCTCGTATTTTCAACACTCTTTACAAGTTTTAATTATTGAAATTTGAGTTCGCCGTAATTCGAGTTTTTAATAAGCGACGTATGTACGTGACCTTTGGATACTTGAGTCTTTGAGATGGCGGAGATTGGGCCCATCACTTAGGGCCCACAATTAAGAACAAGCCCTAAATTTGGGATCTCATTCCCTTTGAAAAAAATTGTTTTTGAAAATGAGCTCATCTGTGTATAAAAGGAATGAAAATAATTCTTTCATAACGAGTGGTTATCGAACTGATATAAAATAATATACGCTGATATATTTCGATATAGCGTCGGTTCGTTCATCAATTTTTCTACGTATTCGCCCGGACGGAACTAACAATAACGTACAAAGCGTGTAACCAAAGGCGGAAATTCGACGTTGGGGTGAAAAAGAGGAGGACTAATCCAATAGCAGCGGCGGGCTCTTTTCCTTTTGCTCTCAATAACTCCCAGCAAGAACAATGATACCCTGGCTTCCCATTGTGTCGGTGCCAATTGGCTTCAGTTCATCAGCCAAATGGATTCACGATCTAGATCAACGGACGACGGCAGAGTGGCTTTCCTGAAAATAGTTTTGCTCCAATGTTCAGTAATCATGGTGCACCGGAAATGAAGAATTATGCTCGCCTTGAATCTAGTTCATTAAGTGTGTTTCCGGCGACGCCTTTCTATGGAAATTCATCATCACCGTTATAAAAAAATGTTATGTCAACCGTCAGCTTTCGAGTGGAGCATTCAAAATGGAAAAAACAGCCACGCTTTTCGAATTCGTCGGTGACAAGACCAAAGTCGAGCGAAGAGGCACTTCGAATTTCGATGAGCTTTCAATGCACTTCAAAACCTTGATGCGCTGGTATTTTACCAGTTCGGTTTGCCGTGTTATTTGTTGACTTGATAAACGGAGAGCTGCCAGCTCTGCATTGATCGTCGGTTTTCGAATCAATTTCACATGGAACTCAATGAATATTCACAGGAGCGATACGCTAAATCTCTCGCTCGAATGCGGGCCACTGTCTGTCAGCAATTTGTTCCCCAGTGCGAAACGTACCTATGCAATTTCAATCGGCCTAAACGGTCAAGGGTCAACAGTTTTTGCGTTGAGCTTCGCCCGAACCTTATAAAAATTTAAGAACGGTACGTTTGCCATTTTTCAGTCGACGCGAGCGGTTCAATTTTTTCATGGATATATCGTGCT
Organism: Tupiocoris notatus; assembly: GCA_037159825.1. NCBI lineage: Eukaryota > Metazoa > Arthropoda > Insecta > Hemiptera > Miridae > Tupiocoris > Tupiocoris notatus. The sequence continues at coordinate 674,902 of JASJUZ010000178.1, forward strand.
CACGGAACACATGTTTGTGTCACCTTCTATTTTTGAATGAAAGACTGGTATTCGGTTCGTTCGATGGTCGATACTTCATTTAATAAACCACGACGAGCATAAATGAGAGTTATAGTGGCTTTGAAACATCGACAGAAAAAACAATTTATTTCTAACGAGCTGGGCAGGCCAGAAAACGTCAAACGTCTCAAGTGGGCTTCTTAGAAAAAGATCGTTCGAAGAAGCGATTTATTCTCCAATGAAAACGAGTTTTTTGTCCTGCCACAGAAATTTTCTAATTTTTCGCCGAACGAACGAAGGAAAGTTTCCCTTATAAGAAGTCATCATATTCAAGTAGCGGGGAAAAAATAAAAAACCGCTCCAATTATAGGAACAATTACAAGCGAGTCAAAAAAATATCCGTTTTGGAGAATTTTTCAATACGAGCCAATCACGCTATCTTTATGAACTAATTTCTTCGGCGCTTCGTAATAGAACTATAATATTTAGTTAATTACAAATTCTCCTTGAGGTGGAAAATTCGTTTTTTTTCAGAGAGAATGTGGAATAAAGTTTTTCAAAAGGAAGAACACTCATTGTCTATAATAAAAATAAATACGAATAAATATACATTTAGGAATTACCCTTTCAATAGCTGTTTGCGTTCGTTCGTTCGAAAATCGATTTAGGGTTGAAGAGCGAAAGTTCATCACAGGTTTAGAACTTGTCGAACGGAAACTTTTCGCATGTAAGCATGCCACATTATGATCCTCCTGTCTCATCAAAAGCGAAAATTATAATAAAACGATCCGTCAATGTATCAAAGTGGAAACATCCCAACTTATATTATCCATTTTACGATCCATCATCGTAATCAATCTAGGTACGGAAGTTTTAATCTTGCAGTTTGAAGTGCTTCGCTCTTGGATAAAAAAAACTTCGCCTTCGCTCTTTCATAACTTTTGGACGTTGTTTCAAAACTGGAAAACTCAAATTTGTTCCAAGAATCGTTCGACGACCAGAATTTTGTAACACATTGAAAAAAATTATTTGGATTCTCAGTTATCACAAATCCCATGAATTCCTACCCAATATATTTAATACTTGCAGATGCATGCATATACGAATCTACGGCACATCCAGGCCTGCGACTGCCAAGCTCTCCTGAGAGTGATTTGTCGTTGCTTTTCCAGGATTATCCCTTCAAGTTGCTAGTTAAGTCTGCGGACTTTGCCGACCTGTCAGCCTTGAAGATTGGACAAGCTTCTCCTAACCCCCTTCGACTTGCGGGTAGCCTCGCAAGTGCTCTCTTAGCCTTCATCCCTGCTGGTCCGTCTTAGCCTTCATCCCTGGCTTTCCGATCTCGAGCCGAGCCTTCACCGCAGAACCCGTTCGTCCTAATCTACGTTCAGCTAGGGATTCAGGTATTTCCGGCGAAGCGTTCAGCTGTTGTTCTAGCTACCTTTTCAAGGACCGTGGAATTCAATGTCGTCCGTTGAATCGTTATCACCGCCGTCTGTGAGAGCTTAAATTTAATTGTGGATTCCATAAGTCCTAAGGATTCGGAATATTTGTAAAGGGTTTATACCACCAAAAATCCAAAGATCCGGACGGTTCCAAAAATTCCCAAAAAAGATTCACCCCAAATGATTATAGTTAAAAACCGTAGAGGGGCCCTGGAGAAAAATAAACCGTGCGTTAAATAAGTATGAAGAAAAATCTCCGAAGTTTTACTAAATTATTTTTTATTTATTTGCTGTCATACGTGTAAATAACTAGCCTCGAGAACAAACAAAAATAGATTGCCCCATTTCAAACCCAAATCAATTGTATAAAAATAGCATAACTTCAACTTGACCCATTCGTATGTCGCCCAATCGCAGGATCTCAGTTCAAGGGCGTGTTTTGAATACATCAGGTGAACGCTCTCAACTGTGTAAGGACGGTAACCCGATATTACCTTCACATAAAAGTTCGAAGGTCGTCGAGAGGTTTGACGGTGGCGATCCTCAGCAAAAGGATTGCCGAGTCGTCGCGTGAAAAGATCCAATCACGATGTTCCCTGGCGGGTTATCCGGGGACTCGTCCGACAAAAGGCAACCGGGGCTCCCACTCGACGATGCTTCGGAAAGGTTTACGTCATTATGAGACGTATTGTGAGAAGATGCGGTTCTTCAACGCTCTTCACAAATCCGTGGAACTCGCCACGGCACAACAAATCTAGCGCGCTGAAGTGACGCCCTTGCGTTGATATCAGTTTGTAAACATTTATATTACTGTCGACCTTTTAAAGGGGACTGTTTGAATTTAGGTTGAAGCGCGACTTTGGTTGATATTTATTTGGGGGGATAATTTATTTATCCCGACAGTCGAACAAAAAAGTTGTCCCAAGTCAAAAATTAGAGATTTTATTGATAAAAAGAATAGAGTTGAAAATCCAGGGAAAAATCTAGTGATACCGATGGTAGATAGAGAAGTAAAAAAAAAGATAACGTATTTGTTTGGAATTCAAACATTAAAACGACAAAAAGACAATTTACCAACTCAAATGAAACGAACGAGGAAAAGGAAGCCGTTGAACGTCGTACGCTACGCCTAACAATACCGCAATGATATGAATGGGGCAAAATATAGAAAATAATAGAAATTACCAGACAGTGCTGCATTAAAATTTCATCTGCTACAACAACCAAGGACGACGGAAAACGGAGAGAAAATTAAGAGCGTCAATTTACTTAATTGTCTCGGCTCCTCGGAGGTTTAATCCGCGAGCTTCAACCGGTACCGACATTCATTATCCGCCTAGGGCTACCTACCTGTTTTCGTTCCATTGTCGCGTCCACTTAATTAAGGACTAGATTTTTTCCATTTAGCTATCACCTTGGAATTGACATTTTTTCCATAGATTGTCTACACGAGAGTGATCTGTAATATTTTCTTTGGCACGGAATGAAATCCGCAGTTTCAGTTTCGAAATTATCTCAACCTAATATTACTGAAATCGCATGACCAGGATCGCAGAATGATTGCTTGAAAGAGCTGAAACTTTCGAGATACGGTAAGCTATTTTCTTTTATTTTTGTAAGCGAAAAAAATCCGAGGCCGACGATGTCCTCTGCTGGAGAAAAGTATTTTTAGCGCACTAGCAGTGCAACCGGTGGATAGCTGTCGAGTCATGAATGATTCCCATTGAGCGCGTCACATACGTTGTCGGATAGCAACGCCCTACGCATTTTGGCGACGCACACGTATAGCAGAATTAGAAACGATAGAACTCCCTCGTGACCTCACCCTGGAAAGACTAGAACGCGAAGAGGGACGTAGTCGTTTGCAAATTTTATAAGCAGCTCCCGTATCACCTTAGGGGAAGATCTACTCTCCTCTTTTGACTCGTGCCAGCGGGGAAGTGGCTTAGAAAATTGATTGTGAGCGCAAACGTGCCTTTGTTCGCTCGGGTTTCTCATTTTCGCTATCCGTCACGCCCTAGTCGGCCCATTCAGATAGGACGTGATTCCCATCTGGGTAATTCTGTACGAGACGAAAGGGCGAATAGTTTGAGGTTGACGTCAGGTCCATGCGCTCGAACCCCTCGGATTCTTCAAGACATCAATCGCATTTCCTTCTATTCCTTCACTCGAACCCCTATTACTCTATTATTCTAGTGGTTGGACTGACAATATTTCCGAATGCAATAAGAGTCTGTAAATTTTTATCGACCGAAGAAAAAAATCAAGTTTGAAATGACACACTAATGATCCCAGTACACTTTTGAGTCCAGTCGAATACATTTTCTCTGTTAATCTAAAATATTTTCAGGGCGTCAGGGGCTGAGTGGCATTCAAAATTTACTTCGCAAGTTCATCAACTGATTCAATCGTGAAGTTGCTACGAAAACTGATTAATTGATCTGTTCCTCGAGTTGTGAATTGAAGGACACAATTCCGCGGATAGGCCGTCCGCTTCGTTCATGTCGAATATCAACGTCATTGTGACTAATTTCATCCGAATATTTGCGATGAAAAAGATGCTCACGTCGCCTACGCAAGTTGACAAAGTGCGAAAGGTGTCCTGAGGGAAAAGGGCCAATGAATTGGACGTGATGTGAGAGGAAAATGTCAGCACGTTTCAGTCTAACAAGGTTCCCATACAACCGGCCGTGTCCCTTCGAGTCACAATTCAATTTGGGAAGCAAAAAACTTATTGGAAATGATCCCAATCGTTGTCCATTCGTGTTTCGGACATTTTCCCAAATAGAATTTGCGTACTCTTCGTGGTATCGCTGATGTGGCATCCGTCAGAAGCAATTAGCAACGTCGCGTTATGTGAACTCAACCGAGCGCTAACAATATGAAACTGAGTTAACATAATGATAGATTGACAGGAGGTAACATTCGTTACAGGGCAAAAAGTTAATTCTAAAACGATTTTTTTTAAGATTTAAAATTCGTCATCAGCACCGCAGAACATACTGGAATATTCAGGTTTCGATACTTTTTGTATTCGAGACGAACAAAAAACTATTGACAGTTTCAATCCTATCTTTACCAAAAAAATAAATAAATAAAAAAGGAAAAATTGAAGTAACAGTTAGGAAGAAGCTTTAAAGGAGCTCGTTCTAAAAACTAGAACTGAACTACCTGAAAAACTTCGCCTAATGCTGGAAAGCAACGTCATTCAACTAAAGAAGTGCCAAGTGGAGAAACGCCATCTTCGGCGCAGACTTGACCAGCAGAGCAGTGTTTCTTGTTCCAACTTATAACAACCACAAAAGTAAAGGCACTAGAAGTTGAAGAGATCATTAAACTTAACAGAATGCAGCTGGACTAAGCACTTGAGGTCGAATTACATACTTTCTTTCTGTTCAAGCGCACAAAAAAAAAAAAAAAAAAAAAATGGTTGCGATGGAAAGTTCAAAAGTTATTGGCTAAGCTGCTGAAGAACAATTGGGTTTCCACAGACAAAACGTTGTATAGCACTTCTCTCCAAAATAATATCCCTTTATGAAAAAACGAAAACAAAAAAAAAACACTCATGAAATACAGATGAATTTGATTGTCAACGTCACCAGCGAAAACTGGATTTCAAAGCTGTCGACGACGTAGAAACAATTTCTACATCCGCATTCATCAGCTTTCGGAACAGGATCGCTTTTATTACTAATTCCTGAATTCATAGTGATGACATACATACGGTGAAGTTGTCCAAAATAATTGGAGCCGATCGCGGTTGTAGCGTCGGTCGCTTCAGGACGGAAACGGTTCGAGTTATCAGGAGTTGTCTAGTCTTGTGATAGGAACCAGGGGCAGAGAGCTGCAACCCTGTCGGCACTGGGGACGCTGTTCTGATTAGGTACGCTTCGCAAATTGACTCCACCTATCAGGATTCCTTGTCACCTCGCTCTATCTCTCTCGCTTTCATTCATTTGCTCACGCAATCTCGTCTTTCTCCTCTTTCAATCTTCGTCTGCTCTCCCGCGCCGATTCTCCGTCTCTCTTGTCCCTAGTCAACAATTCAATTTCAGCGATTCGTTAGCTTTGATGCGAAAGCGGGATATCCGCGTCACTTTAGAGAAACATGCTCCTACCCCTGTCAGCTCTTGCAGAGAACATTTTTCCATTGTATAGTATTTCTATGGGAACATGGACAAGATCAAAGGAAACGTCTCAAAAATACAAAATGAAAAATGCGGCGTGTTAATTAAGTCGTCTCCTTCATATTGCTGATGGTACTGCTAACAACGGAGTCAAATCGAATGATCATTGTTACATAATAATTGTGTGACCCTACCAGTATTTTGCTGAATAAATATCTGCCGGTTGGAGTTAATGATTGCTAACCATGCAAAATTTTGTAATTAGTTCAGGAACATTTTTTGCTATGGTTTCAATACGCTATAGAGAGTTCATATCGCGGGACAATTTTTGCAATTAGTTACGATTTCTTTTACGCGATTAGTTTACATATTAAAACCCTTGGGTTGATGGTGATGTACTCATCTTCATTGACTCCTTACAGAAAAATATTACAACTTATGTTCACATAATTTAAACATCTACATTGTATATTCTAATTACTTATTATTCATATTATTATTATTCTAATATTCTTGTTATTCTAATTACTTATATATTCTAATTACTTATTTTATACTGTATTTTTCAACAAACTGTCTCAAGCGCGTGACAAAAAAAAAAAATAATAATAATAAAATTGAGGCAAAATTGCTTCATCAAGTTTTATAAGGGACAGCAATTATAGTTTAAGAAATACAGGTTTTTCCAATCGTGCAGCCTTCTATTCTCTCAGAGTTCTTTCAACCAAAAAGACTGAAGGAAAAATAATTTCTTTGCGTTCAACCTTTCGATGTTCCTTCCTTGAAAGCGAACTAAAGGAATAAAACCTCAGCGTTCTTCCCTTTTAGTCGTTGATTACAAATGTGGCCAGATTCAAGAACTTGCTACCTCTGCAGGCTTTCCGTATAAAATCTCCACCTTTTTACGTTCGTTCGTGACGTTTGAAAGGCTTTTAGTCTGGTAAAGAGGTTGAAGAGATCAAATGGAGTAGCGGTGGCCTAAGGGTCGGCAATAGCCGTCTCTATTCGCCTGAGAAGTCTTCCTTTAGGTGGTTTTATACATCTTCGGTCGATTCGGGCACTGATCAAGCTAATGAGCTTCAGAAATGGACAGGCTGAATGAGAGAGATTATTTTTTTAAAAAGTTGAAAAATGTAGAAGTAACAAAAAAAGATCTTGGGCTTTAGCAAGTACCGAACCGAAGGAGATATAATACTAACATAAGAAGAATTGCCGTACTTATAGCATCATCTAAAGGATCTTCAAGAGGCTGAATATAAATTCTGCTCTCCACTTTCAACCGTAAATTATTTAGCGGTAGTGGAAGTGAATTTATAGAGACATTTGAATGAACTACTAATTTTCTGTAGCAATCATTAACTAATCAAATTCGAACAATACTGTAAGTATTTGCAACAAATTTTCAAAATTGAAAACATACATGAAGTGCAAAATTAAAAATATGAAAAAATAAAAGTTTCCTTCAAATTTCCGCCGTTTTGACGTCAAATTCGGATTCAACGTTCGGTTTCCTTTAAGAATAGCTTTCAAATTCGCTTGAAAACGAACATGTGCTTTTTCACCCTTACCGCTGCCAGCGGAGCTCGAAAAAACTCGATTTACGGAAAATAATTTCTACGGCACTGTTAAAAATTTTTGCACCAAATTTTTTGCTATGTACATATGTAACGCGTTCAAATGAAGACTCCTGCATAATAAAACAATTTATTCACATAAGTTTTGACCCCGAAAACCACGCTTAAAGTCCAATTTTCTTGCTTTCAAATACCGATTTTTTCGGACCACTTGCAGATTTTTCCGAGAATTGAAAAAAATCACAATAATACATCTTGGTATGATACAACATTGCTGAAAATTTCAGATTTTTATGTCTATTGAGAGAAGAGTAAAAAATCGTTAACTGATCGGTTAAAGAAATCGCAGGGGTACCCCTTGGATTTTTCGTGAAACATTTTTTGCCATCGATTTTGCTCAAATTCAGCATAATGATAGTTGATGATGTGTATATCAATAATATATGGTTCATTCTTGGTTTCCTTTGCACTAAATAGATGAAAAGAACATTTAAAGTAGAATAATGTAATGTTTTCGTGTATATAGTCTACTAATATTGTTGAAAACCTCCGTTGTTGAGCTTGAGAGGATCCAACAAAAATTTCTCAGGAGGTAAGCTCATAAATCGAGCTGGAATGTGACAGAGCATAGATATGAGTCGTGGATGAGCAACCTCAATCTGCAATCCTTAGAAAAAAGACGAAATAATTTTAAATAAACTGATAAAGAAATTGATTGATTAATAAACTGATAAACTTCCATGTCCCCTGGAGGCGGAGCCCCCCCAAGGTTGATAGATATATCTATCTATCTACCCCCCGACAGGGGGCTGGGCGACGAAGCCGCCAGGGGCGCTCATACATTAAAATGATTGAAATTTTCTCGTAGCAAGTCTCTTTTTCTTATTTCACCAATCAGTTTTTAGGTGGAGACGTTCACAAATGTTCGGGATAGTTAATATGTTAAGTGGATGGTCTTAAATCATAATTGAAGCAAAGGAATAATGAACCATCGTCAAATCATTTGCAGCGTTTTTCAAATTATTGTGCGCATTTTTCTGCAAACTGTTGGGATCGAAAGGTTAATTTTCCAAACCCTCCAGGCATCATGCCACGCTAATTAATAATTAAGTCGACGGGGAATTTTCTAAAATAATTTGGTAGCCTACTACTACTATTATAGATTGTCGAGGCATGCATTTTACTCCACCGCGTGTGCTCGGGTAACGAACTTACAAATTTAGTTGGTGCTTACAGAGCGATGCTGCACATAAGCCTCACCTGCAACTGGAAAACAATACAAAATTACACACGGTATTGATTTAATTTGTTGAATTCGAATAGATGATTCAATTGAAAAAATGTAATGAATTTTGGTTCTACATTCAACAATAAACCGTTGTGATCGCTCACGAAAAATGTCTGAACCCCCTCAAAATTTTATGTATTACGTTTCAAGGTATGTAGAATCCAAGAATCGAATAAAATACTTCGCCGTCAATACTTCTCTTATGAAACTATAATAGGTACATGCTTGACATTTTCATCAAAAATCAATCTTGGCCTGACAATGGCTGGATTCTTTAGCTATTTTGCTCCCTCAATTTTAAGCGAATTTTTGGGGGTTTTAAGGAGGAAATTCTTATTTCTCAAGGTTTAACTTCATGTGAAATGATGTGGTGGCAGCGTTGTTACATTCACTCTGAGTAAATATTTCATAGTGTTTATGCATGTTTATGAAAATACCTCTCACGATAATTGGATTGATTCACATCGCAGTTGTGAGGACAATGTGTATACTACGGGGAATATATTCATTTTTCCAATTCCTTTTTAGTGTATTATTACGATTTCAAGAGAAGAAGTGAAGTGGTCCATAATCCGACCCGTAGTTTGAGGCGATAGAGGAAAAAACCGCATAAAAAGTCGAGGTGAACGCTTCAATTTGAGATGAAACTCACGAGGATTGTTGTTAGCTAGAATGAACAAGTTAGGAAAAACCGTCTCGGGGAACTTGCCTTACAATCCCCTCCACCTACTATAAACTTCTATTCCCTTCCAGTTTAGACCCTTCGGCAGGAAACGCTTCATTTAACCTGTCTTCTATTTATTCGAAGGCGGTTGCGCCCTCAAGGCTACAACAAAAAGGTGTTGGGCCTTTTCTCAAGTCTAACGTCTCAAACTTCACAGTACAAGCTCGGGGATTTGACACGAGTTTTTGTTTTCTTGACTTCCTTGCTTATCCCTTCAGTTCATCATGGAGTTAGTTTTCGACCAAACTTCACCCCTTATATGGAACTGGCAATCATCCTGCCGAAGGAATGAGCTTTTGCTCATAACCTATTTGAGCGTCCGAATGGAACTCACTGAACTACAATAGTCGATAGTTTCTGGAACAGTTCATGCCTCTTCAAATGCCACTGATTAATTGAACATTTCTGGTTGGTTCTGACACTGGAATAAATAAACTTCGTTTTCAGTTTCATAGGACATTTATAATTTGCACAGCATTGTGCATTTGCTGATCAAATCAAAACCGAAGCAGTCTATCGATATTCAAGAAGTTGGTTCGATTTTCTTGCCATCCACCGTCCACACGTATGGTCGTTTATCTTCTGAAGTCGGATCGTAGAGAATGTACCCGACAACAACGCCCTTCGAATCTGGTTGAGTTATGACGCTTGCAGCCTCTGGAAAGACGGGAATTTCCGCTGCAACCGATTTCGCCGGGTTCGATTGTTTATCGGAATTTTCATTTTTGGAAGAGCCTCCTTTCGACTTTGAATCTGCATCCCTCGGATTTTTCATCACCAACACCGGCCGTTCTCGGACTTTTTTTTGAGAGGAAGATATCCCAAAATTGGTTGATTCGTGGCCATTAACTGGCCTGTATCTACCATCGTTATCAAGCACTAACATTTTAGGCGCTTGATTTAGTTTTTTCCTCTTCGACTGCAATGTAAACCTTTCGGGCAATGACTCATTGCTCTCGCTGCTGCTTGCATTTTCACTGCAGTTGCATTCGCATCTGCATTCAGGTCTTCTTCTTGGACGACTCCTCGCAACTGAAGAATGGATGGAAAAACTTTTTTCGCTCGAGCGAAATCCCTGAGGCCGTTTATGCACTCTCATGTTAAGATCGATATTCGGGGCTTCAGGGTGAGAACCGTCGTCTAAATCTGAGCATAAACTGTCTTCATAATAAGGTACGATGCATTTGGCTTTGATTCTCCTAGGTTTTTCGCAGCCGAAAAGTCGTTCAACGCAGGAAGGGAAATACTCTTTGTATATGTTCCGTCTCGGCATCTTTTCTTGCTGTCAGGTTCTCTTTTCTGCCAGGAGAGTAAACGTCACTCGTCGAACGGGGAGGAAATTTTGTAATTTTTCTTCTCATCGGATTTAACTAGACCTGGCTATACCAACTCATAGTATTGACGAAATTAGAGGTATCAGACTTGGTTACTATGAGTTTTTCAGTGCCATTGATATGTATTGTTATGGTTTTAGTTATAGTGAAACGAACGTAATTTGGATTTTCCCTTTTTGAAAACTAAACATTTCTCACCTTGTAGTTTTAACATAATTTCTCATCTTGTAGTTTTAACATAGATGTTGGGTTGGAGACTCCCCGGCTATAAATCGCTGTATAATCATAAATATGATCCGATTACCATAAATTGAAGTATCCTGGTAACTATGAATTTGAAAAACTGTTAAAAACCTTGAAACCCCAGAAAACAACAACTTAATTTTATAAATTAAAATAGTTTGGCTAAACAGTTTTAATTTTGATGAGATTTGAATTTTTTTTTCTTTAATCTGTTTATGATTTTTTTTTGCGTTATAATTCGACGTCAAACTTGAAATTCGATTAGGTTCATAATTGGACTCATGTTTTGCATCACTCACTCTTAAAAACTGCCGTTTCATTCAATTTCAATTTTAGTATAGGAGGAAACAAATTCAATAAAGGCATTATTCGATTTCGAATTAAGCTGTAAAAAGCTGTCTCTTGGTATTCAGATAGAGATTTAATGCGTGAGTATCCCTGTTAAACCTTAAGCAGGAGATGATTCAAGAGAGAGGGGTTAGCCTTGGGGTGTTAGCTTGGAGAGAAAGCTTTGAGGTGTTGTCGGGGCGCCAAATGACCCTCTCGTTAGCGTCGCTCTAATGAGGCCGGTAGAAGCGAAGGTAAAGGAAAATGAGGTAAGGCAAGGTATTTCAGGAGTTCAGGGGGTTAGACAAGTGAAGAGCAGTTCTCAAGGAGACAGAACAGAGCGAAAGACGCTTGCAAACTGTTAATGCAACTCGAAAAGACGAGATTCAGACTTGAATTTAAGATTGAGCTCTTGACGAACAGTTTCTGCCCTTTTCGAAATCTAATCTTCGAATTGAAAATTACGACATTCGGAGGACGATAGAGTTAATGTGGCAGTCAGTTTCATCGAAGTTTCTAAAGTTGAAGATTCATGCAAAATTAATTTTACAGGAAGATGCTTATTTTGGAATCCGCTGATTTGTTAATTATTTTCCAAATGAGAGTGTATTTTCGTGGATACTTTATTCAATGAGAATATTGATTTATGTTTCAGAATTCTGAATTTGCAAACTGATAGCTTTGAATTAAACCTATAGGTTTTTTTTATCTTTCGTTATAAATTAAAGCCAAAGGATGTTTGTCTGTTGTTACAGTTTCACGATCAAAAGATGACTATGAAACTGAAATTTTACTCGGTAGCTCATTGAACCCAGTGCAGATTTTAGGCTACTTTGATTTTTTCACACTTCTCTTTAGACTAGTGTAGATATATACCAAAAAAATAATCATCAATAATAATCATCGTTCAGCTAATTATTCAACTTTCTTCCATTTCTTTGACAGCCTTCCTTAGCAACAGTTGCTATGGACTAAGAAAATCCGAGGGCAGATTTTTGTCATGGACATAACCAGCACTTATGAAATGAAGCTTGGATTCAGGGTCAATTTTTTCCATCAACTAGAACGATTTCTTACTATTCCAAAGTCGCAAAAGAAATCTGTTCGACGTTTCGTTCACTTGATTAATCCTAACTCGGAAATACGCAAGCGTAAAGGAGAAAAAACGTACAACGGTTGAGTTATTTAGGGTTGCCGGAGTAAAAGAAGAATAAATAATTCTGAATCGCCGGACAGATGGACAAGGCAATGTTCGAAAAAGCAGTGCCAGAAGAATTCGAACCGTTTTATTCGGCAGGAGTTATCAGCCCCCGGGATAGATGAAAAGGAGATTAATGTTCGGGACAACACGGAGGATCCCTAGCAATGTATTACTTAGAGCTCGGCTCTTTCCAAGTTGTTTTCTATAGAGTGAACACGAAGCGAAGGAAGAGGGAAAACGGGAGCTATCGCGAAAAGCTGTTGAAGCGAGACCGAGTGCAAAAGTGAAATGAAATGGAAAAGGTGGCCAAGAGTTTGGAGGATGGTGGAACTCATTAAATTATGGAGGAAGAAGCTCGAAGCGTGAACTTATTTAATCCTCACAGGATTCTATGGTATTTTAGCTACAAAAACATTCCTTCGCTTTTGGGAGCCAAGATTAGTAGAAGGGGGATCGTTCTTCCGAAGGATTTTAACTCTCACTTCCCATCGGCAACTCAAATCTTTTCTCCTCGATGGATAAATTCTGACGTAACGATTAGAAAAGTCCCGCTACAGCCAAACTTTGGAGGTCATTAGGTTAAAATGTAAAATAAAGTGGGTAATTATCAAAGCGAAGCGTTTCGAAATTGCGAAGCATGATATTTGAACGGTTTCACGAGTCAACAAAGGTGAAAAAAAATAGCCAATTGATTTGAGTGGGCGCCTTTGAGTTCTATTGTATTAATTTAATATCGACTGACATTTCCATAATTTCCTATAGTTCATATTAATTATAGTAACAACCCAGCCTGATGGCCTCATGGCCGAAGAAACATCATTTTTGGCTACTTCCCCTCCTCCTAAAAGGTAGCGCCCTAATTAATTGCCTCTCTCGAATACTGAATTCGAGATATTCAAATTTATGAGAATACACTTTACCTAAAATTTCATTTCTACTCTCGTTCTTCGTGGAAACGATCCTTCGCGATTTATTCGAAACGGGTGCGGCAAAAATTATTTAAAAAAAAGATAAAACCTTCAACACAATCCTACCAAAGTCTCGACTCAGCCGGTTATTATAAGGATCCAGGTCATGTCCACGGCGATACAAAAGTTGCAGATTAAAACCGCGATCTTTTCCTCTTCCGCTGGCCATTAAAAGTTCTCTTCGCTTTTAAAAACCCTCGGATAACTCATCTCGCTTATTACGTATTTGGATTTCTTAGTGTTTTCAGATCTCTACGATGCCCCGATGGCTTCGAGAATTACCGACTTTTTGTCTCGAGTAGAAAATGAGAGAGGAGAAGAAAAAAAATTGAAACGTTAGATCGAAGAAATAATTAAAACGGTATAAATGTGGAAGTGGAATTAAAGAAGGGGTTAATTAAAGAGAAGCCGAATCCATTCCAACTTCGGCCGCTTGAATCCCACAGTTAATTTATTCATTTCACCAGCTCCTCTCACAAACATAAGTTTCCGCCGAGCTTGAAAACAACGAGTTGAACGTGAAAAGGACAACATTTCGCGCTAATTAGAAGCGACAAACGACATCGTTTCACGGTATTTTACAACAATGTCTTCTGCAACCGTTTATTTGACCCAGCTCAACGAGTATTATCATTAAGATAAACTTTTTTCATTCACCGAGTATGTGTGAGTAAAACACGCATTCCATGTTCGAGTGTGTAGATAATTGACTTATTTTTCAGGCTAAAAATAAGGTGAAATGTAACTTTTCTTGGACTATACTCTCAACAAACATGTATGACAATTATTATTTCCTGCTCAAAATCTCGATAACGACTTTACATTAAAGTTCCTAAAAATAATATTAGAGGATCCTCTAGGGATTTTGTGACGAACCCAATTTTCTACATTGAAATACGCATAGTCAGAAACCAACAATTCAAAATTTGATATTGGACCGCTTGAATACCACAGTTAATTTATTCATTTCACCAGTTCTTCTCACAAACATAAATTTCCGCCGAGCAAGAAAACAACGAATTGAACGTGAAAAGGACATCATTGAATCATGGAATGCTCTGTTTGACATAAATATCCTAATTTCAAGAAATAATTACTCGCAGCCTTTTTGGCTGTCCACGATAGTGATTTCTTGGGTTATCCGATGTTTCAGCTGGTGTCTCATAATATCAATATTTATTATGCTTTATTTGTGGTAACCAACAGACACAGATGATTTGAGTATGTAACCAAGAATATTCACCGTTACTATCTAAAATACCGGATGAGTTCGAAGCTACGAAATAAATTCAGCATAGTAACAGCGCTGTGGGATCAAATAACAAAAAATTGCAGTGCCCTAGTTTTCTTGTTTTTTAACAACGAAAAAACATGTCTATTCATCTGGTCCCTCTATAATAGTGGGCTCTCTGTAACAGTTTTTCCGAAAAGGCAATCAAAATTTTGAAAATACCGCTGATAATGTATAATAAGCTCCTTTTGCGTAGGACCGTAGATATAGGCGCTCAGTAATAATGCCCTGGATAAGAAGCGATGTAAAATAACGGATCGACGAGTCGAACGTGCTCGAGCGTATTATTTTAACCGTTGGCACAATTTATATCCTATAGTAATGATTCACACTGACAAACGTCTCTACCGCGGTTCAACGTATCGCAGCAAATCCGCCATTAGTTATTCCGCTGACGTTCGTTGCGGTTTTAATGCGTGGAAATGTGACGTTTAGAAGGAGAATCGTCGCTCCTGTAAGAGCCTATTCCGATGACAGACGAGGCAGATTCAGCTTCCGAGTGGACGATTTCAACTATCTTTATTGCTGAGGTGTGTTCGAAGACCTGGAGGTTGAATTGAGCCGGTTGCTTTCAGCCTGCTTTTATCGTCCTCGGGGATTTCCAGAGCTTCTTCGACCTTCTTTTCGTCTTTCGCTAGTTCCCCACCGAACTTTTCCACCCTTTTTGCAAGACACCTGGGATAAATAAACGGGAGACTTGCAAATAAGACCCTCCTACTGTACAGGTGGCGTAAGCCTTTCCTTAACGCTTGACGATACTCCGTGATCTCGGCGTTGGAGTTCAGCTTCTTGCATCTCACAATGGTCCTCAGTGTCGTGTTAACCGCTCTCAATTCGCTCTTCTATTTGTAAGGACACAATTTTTTTTTGTTGTTGTCACGAGTCATTTATTTTTATCTGCAGCGTTATAGGCTCAGTAAATCGTCAATTTGGTCTCACTTAAAATTCAGGCAAGGCTGAATAATTGCTGTGTACCTGGAAGTAAGAAATGTGCCATTCTTTCGATTCTTCACAATCCCACTGATGAAGTAATGGAGCGACATAGGTTATAAATTATTCAGATTATATAGTTCCTGGAATTATCATTGCAATTAGTTATTCGAGAGTTTTACAAAACATGATTAGGGTTCAATGCGAGCGTTGAGTAGCGAATCATGAGATATCAAGCGAAACGTGCCCACGATCTGATTCTAAAGTCTATGGTGAACGTAATAACATAACACGATGTCAAACTAATGTTCTGCTTTCCAGTTGCCGCCTGTGTCAGTGATGGTGATGTTTCACCTTTCCATGATCTATCCACAGGTGCCATGTGCAAGTTTCGTAACAAACGGAGAAAGTTCTAACTAATCTGTCAGCAAGTTGGCCAGCGGATTGAGATATCTCGAGGAGCATCGCTCGGATAGCGTGAACCGAGTTATTTCCAACCCCGTTGGACTCAGTTCAGGACGGAAGGAAGTCGAATTTCCACCGAAAAGTTTTCGGCGTGGCCCAATTACCCAGATATAGTGACATCCTGTTCAAAATCTCGGCTTTTACTATCTGAAAACAACTCAACTCCATATATACGCGAATTTACTAACCAGTTCGTAATTCCGAAGGTCGCAAATAATGCGACAGCGAGCGATAATTAGAGTTCGAAAGTTCTATAACGGAAATGTTTAATCTTTTATTTGTCTTGCATTAAATTATTTAGCAAGAAATATTTTTGAGCGGGGAGTTTGAGGTGATAAAAATCGTTTTCTTATTTAATTGGATCAAAGAATTGAAACGCAATGTGTGATTGTTAAAGCAAGCCATTTCAATTAAATCATTATGAAAGCGATCATGAACGGTCAAGAGATGATGATCTTAACGACGGCTTTACGAGTTACACAAGCTTAGAAACTATGATCAGTTACAGTACTAGAACGAACAGGAGAAAACAGAAACCATTGGCCCACTCGCTCACTTGAGGATTGTTTTGTTCGAGTTCGGCAGATCAGGGGAGGGCGGGTGAGACCCGATTGTTTGCAGCTGAGACGGATGACACTCGACTTGAACAAAGCGTCGGTTTCAGAAACTAACGCACCCCTCCCGTCTGTAAGTCGATGAACAGAGAGTTGAACGTTTGATCTCGCCTCGATACCAAGTTTTAGCTGCTCTTGTATTCGGTTTGGTTTGCAATAGCATCGCTCGAGGCTACCGCTCCCTGGAATCTCGAAATGTGGAGTTCCGAGAGGTGGCTTTCAAACGGTGCTGATATGAACAAGAACCAGGCAAGCAGGGTTTTGGAAAGATAACGCACGATACGGAAATCATATTCGGTTCAGAAAGCTTTGAGGAGCGAACATTCAGACGAATTGTCACACGCCAGCGAGGACGGATTGGACAAATGATCGCATTAACAGAAATTTTTAATTAAGTCGACTGTGCTATATAGCGAAGCTGTCATCAAATTTGTGAATTTGAAAGAGCATTGTATCCAAAAAATGAGACCCCTGGATACGCAACGGATGACTTGCCTGAATTATAAGAAACTGATCCCATTCTAAAATGGCAATTGAAGCAAACGCTCTTAAAAACCAATGCACAATCCTCTGCGAAGTTTTTAATAAACTTTTTTAATAAAAGTTTTTCAAAGCGTAACATATATTCATTTTAAATTTTTTCATGATACAAAAATATTAATTACAGGTCATGGTCAAGGGGATGGATTTGTTACGTTTTGACGCAAACAATAATCGAGAGTTTGATTGCACTTTGTGTTTTTCAAAAACTTAAACGTTGGTGTTTTGGTTACTTTGTTAAATCATGCGTTTATTATGGTTACCACTAAGTCGATGGCGGATTGCGATGACCTTAGAGGCATATTATGATTTTGCAAAGTGACCAAAAAGTCTACGTTCATGTTTTCAAAAAACGCGAAATGCACTCTCCATTTTTCAGCTTCAAAATAAACTCGGATACATTTAGTTTTGATGAGAACTAAATGGATGATCCAACACAGCTCCAAAAAAAAGATCTAATGACATCGTTTTCTGAATTTCAAGGAAAGGTGGCCACATGATAGAAACGCAGTTCACTTGGCTCCTTTGAACAGAAACAACAACAAGAAGCATTCTGTTTGGTCTCGGACGCGGTGTCAACTTAGCTTTGAGAGCTCCAGCGCAAGGGGCCATTAGCGAGAATCCGGGCCTTACGGAGTCTAGTGGAAGCTCATAACGACGCCTCTACTCCCTTTCACTTCCCGTATAGCAGTCACTATACACTAACCTTCGGTTCAAATCGCCTTCAGCTACTCGCTGGCTTTGGTGGATTAGCGGACTTCGCGAAAGCTTTGGCGGCTTTGGAAACGAGAGGGAGCTGGCACCGATCACTTCATCGTACCGTTCAATCAACTCTCTGTTTAGCGGGAGCGCTTTGTTCGTGGCTTCCATGATGAGATAACACCTCAACGGTGTCGCACCGCCTCCATCATTGCTCCATCCAGTTTGTCAGCTATTGATTTCGTTTTTGTCACTGATCCTGTCATCGTCTATTGCCTAAATGTATGCTTTTCAATATTCCCCTACCGCACGACATCAAAGTAACTTTAGAAACAGGTAAGCCTCTAAAAAGATAGGACATTCTTACTGAGAATAAAGGTTCCCAAGCAGGAATTGAACCATGGTGATAGGTTAACGTTCTGGATGGAAATATAACGTTTTGTCAATCACAGGAGACTCCTTACTAGTTAGTTTTACTCCTAAACTAAACTACTAAATTTGTAAGAAAAAAATAGTAGTTTTTCTGTTACCACTTTATCCAGGAGGCATATATTAAGCTTGAAAGGTCTCATTAGACGTAAAAATGGACTATTTATCGTTTAAAAAAAGTAAAATTCTTCGCTAGATGCTAAATGCTAGATATTCTTATTGCATAATAGAAATCAAATTCAACTTAATGCGAATTGAGATTTATCCTGTTATACACTTCTGATCTAATTCCTTGGTATTAAATTTTCACTCAAATGCATTCAATTTGTGGTCCATTTTTTTAAATCATTATTTCCAGATTTTTAGCTTCTGTTTATCCATGATACGAAAATCTAATGAGTGTTTAATTCGTAAAAGAAGCTTAAAAAACTCACTTCATTGCAAAAAAAACAACTTTTAATATAACGTGCTTACTTGCAGTAAATGAATCGCCCCCAGGGAATTCGCTTTGCGATTCTAGAAACGACAAGGAAATAATTTAAAGTCGCCGACTTCAACGGATGTTTGTCGTCGGATTTACACTTCCCCATCCGACTGGAAAGGATGAAGTAGAAATAGAACCACAAGACGGTAACTCATCCGATGAGAGGTTGAAGCTCGGCCGCAAAAAAGTCCTCTGCAACTGACGGGAGGGACCGCGAGTAATTTACCTACCGCAAGAAGATTTAATTATTCATCGGTTCCCACAGGAAACGCAAGAGTTGCAGGTTGAATCGATCCAATGTCAGAGATATAGTTTCTTTCGCTTAACAGCCATAATGGCTTGATTAGAGATCCGTTATGAGAACTATTACAACAAAATGCTATTTTAAATTTTAGGATAAATATTAACGCTATGAATTTCACAATAGAATAAAATACCCGAATATTGATTAAAATACTTTTCTGAAAAAACTTGAAATAACCGTTGAATTTAAATTTGTGTAATAAATAAGAAATTGAAGGAATCTTATTGGTGCCGAGCTTAAGAAAACCTATTTTTGGTCGACACAATAACATGCCACGCAAACCACGTAAATATTTCCGACTCAACGAAATGACTAATTAACTTGATCAAAAAGTTTGTTCTACGAGTCATCGGTATACGGAATGGAATTATTGCTCGCAGAGTGGTGGTGGCTTTTCAATAGAAACATCTTTCTCGCTGAAAGATGTTGATGTCTTGCCTCATCTTTCGGCAACGATTCAGCTAACTCGCGCGAATACCGCTCGGATAAGAAGGAAAACTTTTCAGATTACTCGCTTTTAGGGAAAACTTGCCCCTAAAAAGGAAAAGGGAGCGAAGAAGATTAAATTCGAATGTTTCTCCGACTTGAATTATGTACATCCTGCCCTCTGCTCTCCCAACATTTTCTCCTCCAACTCTCATGACGAGGCTTATCCTATTCACCTCGTTTCGAGTGCTGTAATTAATAATATTAAACCTTGAACCTATCTTATTCAGACAAGCTATTGCCGGGTCCGAGGACTGCGAGATTTTCTTCCGCCGTTTCCAGCGTCTTTAAAATTGAGACCCAAGTCAAGCCGACGTTCATAGACTGTATAGGTCTTTTGAAAAATAGATTGCGCTCTAAGGTTCGGTCGTTATCTTGTTTGATGATGAATACTGGTATTGGTTAGTGTTAATAAGTTTTGCATTTCAGGTAACATCGACTGAGATGTCGATTTTAATCCCACACAACAGAAATACGAAGTCATACTCGTCTCAACGAGACGTATAAAACGTTATAAGACGCCCGGAGACATCTCCAGTGAGACGTCTTGAAACATCTCCAGCGAGTAGTTGAGATCTGCCTGATGCGTTATTGACACATTCTCTGTCGTGTTCTTTATTCCTTTTACAGGTTCTCAAAATGGTTTTCTTATTTTTGATCTTAACCCGCTAAAATTGTTCCCTTGATCAAGGGAGTCCATTGAAATCATATTGTACCGCGCAGAATACAGTACGGATAGGAGAAAGATTAAAGAAAAAATTTGAAGTTCCCAAAACGCGCTTTTCGGCCTTTAAACATGATTCAGTCCCTTAAATTCAATTTTTTAAATTTTTATTATACCGTTTGACAGCTGAGATTTTGGATCTAGAGCAGAAGCGAAACCAGGAGGATTAATTAAGAGCACCGAATATTGTAAATGAAAATTCCTGTCGGCTAGCCTTTTCAAAAACTATTACTAAGTTTTTTGGCAAAGAATGCGCAATGCCAGCGAGACCTAGGATTCCTTTAGCCACAATTTCTCTTCGTCTCCAAGTTCAGTTTTCTCACGGCCGCTTCTAACCATCTCCTCGACGGCGTTCATATTGTATGACCCCTGTGATATGTGGCCACCTCACACCTCCCGCCTGTTCGCTAACACCCATCCCAGGTGTTTATATATCATAGACGGAGAGGGAATTTCAAGGTTTAGACGGAATGAGCGAAAGCGAGAGGGGCGATGGCGGAAAACCGCGGTTTCCTACCTTTCAGCACACAGGTTCCTCGTTCCCCTGTTATTCTCAACCGCGATCCAGAAAACCACAACCCCTCAGTGGTGAGAACAGGTACGGCCAGGAGGTCAACAGAGATGGGAAACTGGGAATACTGGAGAGCATCGTGAAAAAGAAAGAAACGCTTACATAGCAAAACCAGACTCGCGTTATGATTTCACAATGTCATTTTTGCCTATTTGTTCGAAACGGACGGAAGAGTACCCGGGATGACACAGCAATTCGATTGAACCAATGTTTTGAAATGGTAAATTCTGACGTTTTCTGTGTAAGTGTGTAAATTTTTTTAAAATTTTTTTTTATTAGAAAAGAATAAGAAAAATTATTAAATTGAATCATTAAAAATAGTTATATAAATAGTTGAATAATTATTACATAGATAATTATAAATAGAATAATAAATGACTTCCAATCCTTTCCGAAAATTTCCTCGCAAAACGATCTAATCTTCTAATGCGTATTAAACACTGATAAGGTGTTACGGAGCACTATTTCGGACGCTCGCATTCCGTAGAGAACGGGCCCTGGTAGATCAATCTGTACTGTAAGGTGAAAGTGTGCCAAGATGATGCTACAGCCAACCAAAGTCATTTGGTGTTGTGAAAATTACTTTTTTTACGATCTCTTCGGCCGTCATGTTCGTAAATTGTAAACCAATGACGATAAACGTTGACGGTCAACCTTAGAATCCTCCGAATGGTGGCTATACTCGATACAATAAACGTCGACTGGCAATGTCGCGGTACGAGAGACTTTCGTAGAGCCCAGTAATTGTTTATTTTGCAATTCACTGTTTCAAACCCGAATTCAAATAAATGTCAGGCTTGTAGTAAAAACGGTTTATGAAAATAGAAACCATAACTGTAAGAACCGTATCATCTGTGATTATCCTATGTTAACCGATATCACGGTCGAAACAATGTTACGCGATGGAATTTATTCCACACGTGATTTTTGCACTTTTAGCACGCCCCAGACATTTCGGCGGAATTGCAAAGCGGCGGCAAAGCAGAAGCGAAGCAGCTTCACTCTAAATAATGGCTCCCCAACATACGTGTCCCGGCAAGCGCTCTCCGCATGAAGCCATTTTCGACCCAATCTCGCGACTTGCCGCCTCACCAGTGAATAAATTCTCATAATCTTCAGAACAGGAACGCCATTAGGAACGTCAAATCGCGGAAGAATAACAATTTTTATAATGCTTCGAATCGAACAATCCGTTGTTAATAAGCAATAGCGTGAAGAGGTTTTGATGATTGGATTTAGTCCGTTTAATATTCGCTTTGAAAACGAAACGAAAATGCTAAGTTGGCATTTCTACAATCCTTTCACTCGATGACGTGGCAATGCTTGGTTTTCCAGATAGCCCTTATTTTAAGTAGGAATGGTCATGAGAAAGAAAAACCATTAACAATGTGAAATTGAGTAGAGGTAAATATCTTCCTTACGTAAATGTTATAACTCCATTAAACAATAAAGTTTTCGTTCAATGATGTTGGACGCAGCACATATAATAATATATACAGAATAAAACAGGGTACGTTACGGGCTCTTAGAGAAAATATAGAGGAGAAAAAGAGTTTACAAGCTCTGAAAGGCGGATGATTGATGTTGGTGTAGGATCAAAGGATTTCGGGCGAAGGGCCGCTATCTTCAAAGGGCCGAAGGGGCTTTTCGCTGGCCGTTCTTATCGCTGAAAATTGCTCGCACTTCGTCAATCCTTTATCGTGTTATTTACGAAATCTGAAATATTGAAAGAATTGATTGCAGTGGGATTGAAAAAAATTATTCGCTCATAAGTATTTATTTGGAGCGTTTTATCATTCGCGGAAACTGTGCGAATCGGGGCGAATATTGTGGTTGTTTATTCCTTATGGCAACAGTTTAAAATGCTCATTTTGATGTCACCGTTTTCCATAAATTTTAATTTTTAGTTTCCGGCCGAAGAATAACACGTTTTGTCATCGTAGTGAGGCAGAGAGAAATTTCATCCAAATAAGAGTTTTACATACATTTTTCGATTGTTCAAAATGGTTTAATTTGCATTGATTTCTCATCTCTCCGCTGTATTGATTATAATATTTATATAACCGGATATTTTTTCGATATTGAAAAGGAAAAAAACACGAGAAAACTGTAAAGTTGTTCGCTACAAGCTCATCATCGATTGGAAGTACATTTCTTCTATTAAAAAGCTTCAGCAACTAACAATGAAATAGATAGTGATTGAATTGAACAAAATTCCTGTAATACCTTTCTGAAAATTGAAAATTTGATCGGCGAATCATTAAATCACCTCCGAAACTTTGAAGCCGAAATGTTTACATACTATTTTTCATCCTTCGTTAAAGCTCAGACACTATATCGGGAGTGTACTCTATACATGTACATACAAAACAAACGCTCATTATGAACTGTTGACTTTACGAATTTCTTCTAAATTTCACAAGCTCGTTTTGATATTCTTGGGAAATTTTCAACGGTAGAATGGCGCTTAATTGGGTTCCTGGTCCAAGGCTGTTCTTGAAACTCCAACTCCCACCTGTACTGTGTATTTCGAATTATCGATCAGGTAATTTAACAGTAATAACCGCAATGAAGTTATAAAACGTTCATCATTTTTCTGCTATCGAATTTTTTCACCAGTATCCGGTGAATCTCTGACAAAACGGTATCGCACGTTTCGAACTGTGACGTTATTGTGTCGCCATTTGCATCTCCGGTGAAGCGGGTAAGAAAAGCTGAAACATAGCCGTTATCTGTTCGGTCGAATGATGTTCTGAGCCGCGGTCGACGTTATCAGTGTTCGTCCCCCCAGCGCTTTTTTATGAGGGCATTTTTATCCTCGTATATTTTTTCTCACTCGTTTTACACCGGTTTTCTCGTACAATACGTTCCCATACGGCTTTTCAACTCGAACACCGTCGGTGGATAGGAATGCGAAAATACCTCCGAACCGAAAATCAAAGCAGAGAAATTTGTGGAACCTCATTAGGTACAATGTATACGTATATGTATACTAGCTAAAATAATAAACCATTAGGCTGTTCTAATTGTCAAAACCGTAGAAAACGAAGAGAAAATTCCCCCGGTTTTTAAAATACACGTTTCATTATTACTTGGCCGGTAATTGTAAACGGAACCCACGTTTTTTCCAGATTTTATCGGACGTTTTTTATTTTATTTTTTTCATCAACATTTATTAGCGTTTGTATTATTATTAATATGTCGACGTATAAATGATTTTTGGAATGGTGACAAGATTTTAGACCACTGAGGTCAATCAACCAGTTAAAAGGGATTCCAAAGAAAAAAAAAAAACGAAAGAGATTTACTGCAAAGTGGGAATATCGAGAGATTTATTGCAAAATTTCCAGTCTTCATGGGGACTTAAACCCATAGCCTAGTCGATGGTAGAAGCTCGGGGACATCGCTGGTAAACCAAAGTTAATCCAGCCGACTAACCCCCTTTAAATAATATAACCATCTTTAAATAAAATTAAAATTTTTGAAAGCAGCTGGCCGATAAAAATTTACAAGACCTAATAACTGTCTTTTCAAGGAGGGATGTGAGTTTGTGGAACGAGCGCATTCGAAAATGGCTTAGCCGCTAAAAGAACGTTGGATGAATGAAGTTTTTATTGAAGACCTCGGTTCAGGAAAAACGGTAATAAAATCAGATTAGGGTATCCAAAGAAAGTGACTAATGAATTTAAGAACGAAGGCAAAGGCAGCGGAGAGATCCACCTTGAAAAGGGAGAGTCTAATGTCTCCGGGTCGGAAGGATCATTAGCAAGGAAGAGAGGACGAGATGGTCGTCTGCAGTAGAATGCGTAGGACGTGGAGGTCGGTTGCCGTAGGACCAATAGAACAAAACCGACGATAAATAGCTCCGCAGTAAATGAACCGTCAAGCTTTTCACGGGATATGGTAGAAACAGAACGGAAGAAGTGACGGAGGGGTCTGCTCTCACTAGAAGGGTATAGATGTCACCGCATAAATACGTCTCTTTGAAATGGGCTAAGTGAACTTGCGGAGGATAGGAACGAGAGCAAGAAAAACAGACCGATACGGACGACAAAGACGAAACGAGAGGTCGGATGAGTATGAATGAAGCTTGAGAATGAAGGAAGAGAGAAAGGCATGGATATAAATACATCTTCTTTTCCCACAGTATTCCGAACTGGCCTGTCGGCTAGGTATCGCTTTTATCGGTCCGAAGTAGACGGGCGGTTTTCTCCAAAAAGGGATGAACGCATGAAAGTTGGGGTTTGGAATGGTGGAAAACTTTTTGGAGAGGAATTAATGGCGATTCCAACTGGTTTTCTTATCAGTCGAAAAACGGGAGGCTCCCGTCTAAAATTCACCTGCACAAGCCAACCTTCGAGTTTTTTCGTCGGCTTTTGTGGATTCTATCTGATTACGTTCTTGCAAGCGAACCTTTGGAAATCCAGCGAGAACTTTCGCAATCTCCTTTGTTCTCAAAGTACCAACAGCCCGCAATGTCAATTCGTCAATGGAACATTTGTAGTTGATCGTTGATAGTCGGTGTCGTTTTGGGAATTTTTCAGAATTTAGGAAAGCGCTTCAGATGAGAAAATCAAGTAAATTTCACTTCTCTCTTCCCCCTTCGACCTTCACGCTTGATTCGCACGCCTACGGAGTTCACCAATGCCAAAAATAAATGTGTGTTTTTTTTTTCAGAATGAAACGTTTTGTATGTTGAAATGAAATGAAATATTGGTTATTGTATAACCATAAGGTATTACAAAGGGTTATGTATGTTCAATGGGTATTCATCGGTGATAAAAATTCAAATGACTGTATAACAATGATACGAGTATAAATCGATAAACTGAAGCGACTGAAAATACGCAATCTTTGACGGTGATTGAAAGCATTTTTATTATGACCAATCCTATTGGCTTTGCGGCCGTTTTTGTATGAAACCAATCAGATAAATATTAGGACTTGATTTATGAACTCTGAATAAACACCGGACTGAATAAAATCTATTTCAATGCAATCGACGTGATAGCGAGGCGGGCTAATTTAATTCGTAAGAACCGATATTTTTGGCCGAAATTCGATCATGGAATTGATACGTTTAAATATTTGCTGCGGTTTCAATAGCTGCGTTTTTCGAAGCTATCAATCAAATACAGCTGAGTTGTGATGGAACGAATTGAGATCGATTGGAATTGAAAAGTCTAATTGAAGCTTCAAACTAAATTGGGTGGTTGAGAGTTTTTTGACGTATTTGACCTAGGTACTGAATAATTTACTAGTTATCGACACGATCCAATACGAACTAGAGCGTATAGTTAGGTAAATAGTTGTTCTTTTGGTATTTTATTAATAATAAGCCATTTTAATTAACTGAAATAACGTTTGTTGATTCAAATTTCAACGTGTAGAATCTGACTGTGTGCGTGTGCTTACGGCATTAAAAAAAATCTTTGAGAACAAATCTTTCGAAGTATGTAGCGAATAATAATTTTGTAATCAATAAAGGCACGTAGTAAATATTTTATACTGCCACGTTTTATTGCAAATACTGTAAATAAATGCAGGTGGAATAATTTCAGAAGACAAAGAGATTGAATAATCTTCTCTTTATCCTGCGTTCAGTTTGTTTTGTGTTTTCATCGACTTAGCTGGAAAGGATTTTTCCAATATTGAATAATATCGTCATTGTCTCAAAAAGAAAAATTTCTTTTAAGGTCATTTACATCAATCACTCTCTGCGTATCGATAGTAGCACCTTCCCTGTCAACTTCAAGAGAAGAACACCTTTTGGATTCTGAGTGGGACCAGAATATTATTATTTTTCAGCATTTTGTCGTATATATTCCAATTATCGGCTGATTTTTCTCTTTCTCCACGTATCATTCATTACTGACACTAGTTTTCATATATTTTTCTTTTCCGATGAGCAAACGCAGAACAGACGAGAGCCGATGTTTTTCCAATAAGATCATTCAAGCAGAATAAGCTGTGCAGACTCACCGTTATTAAATTCCTCGGCCGCCGAACGGTTTTCGTCGATGTTTCTCGCGTGCCGACCTGAAAAAGAGCAGTAAATTTTCGTAAGAAACACCATTTTCGGGAGCAAAGACAATTTACAATAAGAGTAGTAGTAAAATTATTTTCATAAATCGTCCAATTTTTAGAATATGTGGCACATGAACTTTATTTTGTTAGTTTGGAGAGTAAGAGAACTACCATTAATTTTAATTCATTCTACCTATTTGCTGTTTATTATTTATTTACTTATTGTACGATAGTATGATATTTTTGATGTTACGATACAATATAGAGGTCATCGACACTCGAAAAGCTAACGGTAGCTCATAGTCTAACAACTTCTACTAACAATTGACATCTTGTTTGTATACTCGTACATTTACATCGGCAGTGCCCTAGCCGATATGACGAGCTGAACATAATATTGCGGAATTATTCAGGTTCAATTTAGGCGAGCGTTAAAAAGGGTCAATTCGACATTGTCATCCCGTTTGTTTAATCATTGAAACACCCCGTTAACGGGGGCGGCGGTAACTCGCTGTTCTCATTCGAACACTTAGTCCAACTAATGGTTTCGAGTCACGCCAGCACATAATCTGAACCAGATCACCCTCGCTGAGTAGAATGCCTTCCCTCGCAGTCAAAGAGAGATGGTGGCATTGTGTGGGGATAGGATAGAGCTTCATCCGCAGGGCTGGAATGCTCACATCGAATCAGGCCCTTGTGGGAGGCCTTCCTGCGGTGCGAGAAGCCTCATCTTTCGAATTCGCTTTCCGCATCTACTGCCTTCTCAGTTGCCCACCGCATTGGAACCACAATCAATTTGATAAGAAGCCTCCGCCAATTCGAATATCATCGGATGAAGCGACCTAAGCTCTCCCGCGAGGGTTCACTGGTTCAGTAGAATGATCGGTTCGTCAGTGTGGATCGCAAGAATGTATGTGCATGATAATTCGAGGATCGGTTCTATCACTGTACCCACGCATAGGGAGTTTCCAACAATAATACAGTATAGATTATAAGAGAGATTGCGTGTTTTCATATCGTAAACGTGAGAGTTTCGGTTACTTTTTGCAATTAGCCTCATAGTTACCAAAAAATGAATGGTCGATTGTGGTGAAAATCAGGGATGTATGATTTTACAAAGCAACCAAAACACCCTCGTTTGGTTCTTATTATTGAAACAATGGAGAGTTTTAGTACATTTCTTATTTTTCGAAAACATAACGTAGGAGTGTTGGTTACATCACACGTTTCTTACCTTACCACATAATGGATAGCACATTGGTGACCGTTAGAGACATATGATTTTGTAAAATTATCAAAACTCCTACGCTTAAGTTTCAAAAAAAAAAAAAAAAAAAAAAAAAATGCTCTAAAACTCAAAGTCTACGAAGGAAATGAATGAAGAACAGCAAATTGAGTTTATCCATTTTTGAATCATCAACCACGTAGGCACATGTGCAGAAAAAAAACTTTCTGAATTTGTGCTAAGAAATTTGTCCCCTATTCCCCTCCGCTCCGAATTCGGCTTTTGGATAATCGCGATACTTTCATTTACAACGATACTTTCATTTTATTAACGTAGGTATTAACATGGAAGTTCAGAAAACAATAACAGCAATATCAGCATTTTTCACATTTTTTGCGAAACTGAAAAGGGCCAGAAACCGCAATGTTTCGTTTCAAAAACCTGTAAACAAATTGAATTCCCAGCCGTGGTTCTCAAGTTCCCAGCTGGTTAATGTTTCGCAAGGGCTAATATTTAACGCTAACCGTTATAGTTTCCCGGCTATGAAAACCCGCGTAGCCGACGCGACGCAAGAAAGATGTTCACTTTAACCGCTTAAGATCCCCGGTGCAGTTGAAGAGTTTGAACCTCATTCCGCAAGATCATGTTTCCGTGTTCTCTTCGCGGCTGAAGCTTTATTACTCGTGGCCCAAGTTATTTCCAGACTGATAAATTACAACAGAGCTTCAGCTTCATGTCCCTTGAAAACTATTTATTATGGGAAAAGGCCCCGGCTCGTAGGCTCGCATGGCAAAAGGAGGTGGCAAGTGCTGCGAAACGGCGAAACCGCCAAGAGCGGAAAAGATAGGCGCCGGAAGGTAGTTAGCGGCAAATGAGCTTAGTTTCTAAAACAGGTGGGTGTTGTTGTCTGTGTTTACCAGACCTTTATGCAAACTCATCCGTTGTAACTGAAGCAGTTAAGTGTCTCGGACGGGACGACGGGAAGAGCGCGGGGGTAGACGTTCCTCCCTCATGAGGGAAACTGTTGTAAGTTGCTCTTCCTCTCCGCATGTGTATACGAACGTTGGTGCAGATTACATCTGCGTGTGTGTGCTCATCACACATCACCTGTATACGCGTATACATCTTGCCTCCTTGCGGTACAGCATCCGGAAGGTTCCGCCTTTCTCGTTTCCTTGGCCCGCCTGATTGATGTCCACCTCGGACTCAGAGCTTGCCTCTACGAACGCAAGGTTCTCCAGTCTTGCTGGGTAAACTTGGTTCGAATTACTCGAACCGCGCGTCTAATATCACCAGCGCGTTCGCTTTCTCACTTTGCGTGAGGTCTTCGTTTCAGAAGACGTCGCATTGAATCAACACGGGAGTAACTTTGCCTTTCAAGCCGGGTGTAAATAGATTCATATCTTTTTACATAACAATCTTGTTTAAAATAATACTAAGAAATAACGAAACACATTTTTTACCAAAAAATTGAATAGGTATATCTCAAAAACAAAAAAAGAAATCCGAGTGGTTTTTTATTTTTAATTGATTTTAAATTAAATTTCTTGAAATTGCTTTTACAGAACCTTTTTTATTTAAGGCAAACGTGGCAAAAATAATTTCCAAAATTATAACTACAAAATTATGAAAATCGAAAAATTTGAAGAAAAACATCTATTTATTGTTAGAATTCGATTTTTTTCACTTTAAATTTGAATTCTACGTTTAATTTACTGTAAGAATAAATAATGAAATAATATTGAACACTACTGTATTTGCAATGAATTTTCTATTTTCTGTATTTCGACGGTTCAAAAACTGATTTTTTTTGGACCATTTTAGATTTTATTGGAGAATTGAAAAAAATCACAAAAATACGTGATGGTAAGATACAACTTTCCTAAAAATTTCAGATATGTATCTGTATTAATTTAATGACGAGTAAAAAATCGTTTAAAAAACCACCTACTGTGACCCGATGGCGAATATAGTTTCGCCTATAGCAAGATTTAGGTAAAAATCTAGCTGCACTAAACCTACGAAAATCTTCCTTTAAAAATTATAGTGCGAAAACGTGCTGCAATATGCAAACCCGCCGTTAGTGTATTTATGATCTTCCGTCGATGATATTCCACTTAGCTCTAATATCGCAAATTTAGTTTCGATTCCGCTCACCAATGGAGCGAGTATGAGGAATCGGAAATGAGTCGAGACCAGATTCGTTCGTTCGAAATAGACGAGATCTTTCTACTAGTTGGCGCAGGTTAAAATTCGCTTATAGCCCCGCAGGCTTCGTATCCCACGAGATTACGTCTACGAATCTAGTTAGTGTTGCTCAACTTCAGCGCCAGACGAGTTTACCTGCCGGTGCGCACCTTTGCTCCGATGTTCGTATGTTATAATGTTGGATTTCTACGTATGGGTAGGCAGGCGAGTATTTCATGTTCGTGTTGATAGCGCAACGAGACCTTTTTACGGCGTTTCGCGCCTTTTATCCCCTAAGTGCAGAGTTTAATCTGCAATCCCTTCCTTTCCCGATGCAGACTGAATCCTCCGCTCGCTGCTCTACGAATGTACAGTTGCTCTCTCGTTCTTCCTTTCCTTTGCAACATTTAATACGATCCCTTGCTCTCGAGTCTCGTGTAAGCTACTTAACTTGATACCTCGCAATGTCGGATTTCCTCCGTTTGTGTTACCATATAAAATGTATGCTCTTACTAGTATGAATACCGTGTACAGCCAGAGAGGTAATTTTCTGATTCGCAACGATCCAACTTACTGCCTCTACTAAGGCACGTTGACGGCGACTTCGCTCCATTATTGTTCGGCAGTCATTAGTGGTCAAACGTTTAATACCCTCCAGGATTTCGTTGAATGCAGAGCAAACGGATTTTATTACGAAGTGCTAGTAGCGGAACGTCAACATCGCCGGACGGAACATGCATAAGTGAAAACGTGGATCACAGTCCGTTTGAAGTGATTTTCAGTCGCGATAGAAACAGTCGACAATGATGTATGTGTACTTTATCTGTTGCAAATACGAGTGATTCGATATAACTATAAAGCTCTTAGATCTTCATCAATATATTGACATCAAAGGGATTGCGGTTATTGATATATTGAAATCAGAACCTGATTGCTCCTTGTCCTTTTCACTCGACCAGATTTGTAGCTTGAAATCCTCTTTTCTTAGTTATCAGCTACTAGACTTGCATACACTCGAAAACTAGAGAGAGTATTGTGTAATATAAAAACTTCTCGATTAGCTGTTCCAAAAGTGAGTTTATAATATTGGATTCCCCGCACAAACCTTGCAATTTAGTTTATCGTTCAGTGAGAAAAAAAATCACGTGGGAAATATCGTCTCGTTTCGTCATGGGCGGTGGATTGGTATTCCGTCGTTTAGATATTGACTTACTTACGTTATTTCGGTCGAGGAAAAGGACAAGAAAATGTACGCCGAACGAGTGCGAGAGCAAATGATCGTCTTTCTCTCATTCCATTCCTCATGGTTGCTCCTCTTTCCCATCTACAATTTTTTCCCTCCGTCACTGAAGCTGCTGCAGCGGTCACGCGAGGGAGCACCCAAAAACCAGCACCACCTCGTCCATCACCGACTTTATTCTTTTAGGAAGTAGCATGTCTAGGCTCGCAAGCCCCCATTACCTTCAGAAAAGAAAATAAGACTAGAACACAGAGAAGAAGAAATCGACTGCGGGGAAGCGGTGACAGCCTCATATTGCCCAGGATCCATAAAGAGCAAAGCCGTAGGAACTTGTATACGAATATAACTTTTCCTAGCAATTTCACTAACAGAAGCGAGCAGATAACCCGTTCTTTCTTTTCCATTTTTATTTTTATTTTTCCCTGCTTTTTTTCCCAGGGGTTTTTTGTTTTTGTTAGCATCGAGAAGGTCAGCCATTGGTAACATTTTATCGAACAGCGACAAGAGAAGTCTGGCCAGGAGAAAACTTACTTTTTTCCCATCATATCCGCATATGAGTACGTTTTCTGCTCCGAACTTGCAAAACACGCTCAACCCCATAAACTTTTCTGCTTCCCTTGCAATGGACTTATAATAGCTACACGCACGGACGGACGGAGCCTCACTTCGACTTGTTGAACTTCGGCACCAAAAAATGTTCGACTTGTTTTATCAAGATCGATACTATCATTTATGTTTCAAAACTCAGCCCTAACCAACGATATTAAGAAAACGATGGCAAAATTAGCCGTCAATACGACTTTTCTACCGTGAAGGTTTGAAAAGATGAAAATAATCAGGCTTGAATTTCGGTCGGGAAGGAAATTTATTCATCGCTGCCCTAATTAGCGAAGAGTATCCGGCGGATGTATTGAAATAGCGGTTTCAAAGCCTCACAAAGGAGTCGGGGACTTGTTGACATTTCACGTACCATTACTGTCTTTCTATATTAATTTTCTAATTATTTCTAATTATTTTTTTTTCACAGTACTATTGAATGGAGAAGTTATTTCCGTCGTTCGATTTTCTATCGTCGTGGAAAAATCGACGAGGTTCTGAATTAAAGTTCAAGTATTGATCATTCTTTTATTTGAAATAAAGTGGTTTCAGTTTTCGAAAAATATCCTTCTATGTATTGACGTACTGTAAGATATATTGCTCAGATTGGACAGCTCTATTAGGAGAGAACCAAGTTCACCAATGTTCAACGTTGAGCTCGCTCGAAGGTGCCGAAAATCGCACCGATTCTGTGCAACCCTTGGAACGTGAATCGGTTTCTCTATAAAGAATGTCATTTATCACAATGCGCGTGATTTCTATTGACGCTGTAGGCCATCGTTGAAAAGGTAGTGAAAATTTATTAAAAGCCACGTCTGTACGGAAATATTGTCCGTCCATTTAGTCGGAGATAAAAGGGTTGAGGGCGTGCGTTGCTAAAATTGTTTTCTCGGATGAAAAAGTGTTCGGCCTGTTGACAGAAGAGTTTGAAGGCGTCGCCTGTGTAGTATAATGGTCGCTAAACTATCAATAACCCGTGTCATTCCGACCGGGCTTGACACCGGTATATTTGAAAGTTCCCCTCTCTTCAGCTCGCGTTCACAAGAGTATTCCACCTTATTGTTCGGTTGAGTAGCCGATTTAATAGACCATGAAATTTATTGATTCGAGTGTAGTGGTTTAGAAGTTGTCGGTTGACAGGAGATCGAAAGGTCACAATGGGGAACTTGAGAAGCCGACGTACAAAGATAATAATTGCAAGGCTCCCTTGAAAGAAATTTGACGGCAGTGGGAAGAATACTT
The DNA here is from genome assembly GCA_037159825.1 of Tupiocoris notatus. NCBI lineage: Eukaryota > Metazoa > Arthropoda > Insecta > Hemiptera > Miridae > Tupiocoris > Tupiocoris notatus. The sequence goes on from JASJUZ010000178.1 coordinate 708,188, forward strand.
TTGTTACCGGAAAGAAACTCAGTAAAACGCTCGTAGTTCTTTCGACAGACCGTAACGATCGAACGTCGTCTGAATTGAGTTCGACCTTTTCAAGAGATTTGATGGGTTGAAAATCTTACTTCGTGTACTGTTAGGGAACTTGAAAGACATGGTATGCCCACGAGGAAACTTTTGCTTAACGCTATCAAATTTAGTTATCCAAGGATATATAAATATCCCTTAATTTGACTGATAAACTATTGCCTAAATTGTTCTCGGCAGCTATGTTTTCTTGAGTTACACGCTCCATTCAATTCTCATGATTTACCGCTTTAGCAATAATAGATTAATGCGCCGGGTATAATAGTTTTGCTGATCTCGGTCGCCAAAACTCAATTCCGAAAGTTTTCTTACTCATGTATCGGCATGATTCAGCCGTCGCCGTTCTATTGTTTATAAATTGTTGTAGGCTGGAGCGTTAGCGTCAAGTTGCCACTCCAAGTAGTTGAAATGGGAACGAGGAGGCATCTTGTAGCAAGGCGGCTGGGCCACGAGGCTTTTCCCAACTTCACAGCTTGTGTTACGGCGTTGTGCTTTGGTTAATTAAGTTGTTAAGCTCTGCGGGTCTTGGGCGGTTGTCGAAGGCATCGCGGGGAATCCAAGACGCAACCGGATACGTGGGCGAGAATAACCTCACTATTGGAGAGATATGTTGTGAATATTCTCGTATACTACTGAACAGACAATATAGAAAAGCACCTTCCACTCGAGTTAAGCAAGTCATTCAAGTTCAACGGACAAGGTAACTGAAAGGATAAAGTTATTTAATCAGCGAATTTTTAGCAACTGGCAGGCGAGGAAGACTCATCGGAAAAATTCTCCGCCAGAATTAAATTTATGCACAAATCGGGAGAAAAGGATGAGCATGGCAGCAATAACCAGGGACACAAAAAAGTCAGTTAACTTATTGCTGAGGTTACGGAAATGATAACTCGTTCTTACTTTCTTACCAGAATTAACGGTAATAGCTTTGGTTCAATCATAATTAAAGCTGACGAAATTATTTTTTGCTGTCCATCGCGCAGTATGAGGACGGCGAAATATTTCTCATAAAATATTTTCAACTTTGATGAGATCATAAATGTTATTAATAAATAGACGCTAATCCAAGTATTAGGTTGCTATAGTAGATAAAATTTCAAGTGGTTGAGACCGAACGGCAATATACCTCGCTCGTGTAGAAGACGAGATGCCATAGCAGTTTTAATAGGTCGTAAAGACGAGAGCACTTAACTCGTTAAGGTACCAACCGACCGAGTGGAAGGAAAAGCTCAGGAGCCAAGGTTTAATTTCAACACAAATTCACCCAATCCTGCCGTAGCTTTTCAGACGGTATCATCATGTTGCTAGGTGTTGCGAATTATTTATATGAGGATTTTTTCAAGTGATTTTTTTTTTGTATCGGAAAAGATGTATTTTTAGCTATGAAGTGATGGGAGCAGAGCGTTTTATAGAGTATTGAACAATATTGAAAGCAACATTTGCAAAGCTAGAAACCGATTTTATTTACACCCCAGGTTCGAGACAAAAACCAAATAACCAGAAAAGTATTGAAGAAAAATCAGATAGGATCAGCTTGTCTGAATAATTTGAATATTCATAGTCCGCCATCTTGAACGTCCGCCATTTCGGAATCCCTACTACGAACCCGAGATATTCGATTTTATCATCCAAATGGCATGGCCGTTTTTGGCGTTAATATCATTGCAACCCAATCCGTAAAATTTACATTTGTCCCCACCTAAAGATTTACACAATTCCGCGCAATATATCCGGCCCTTCTGATTCTACCCAAGCGCAAGCATCTTTTCCTTCTGAAGGGAGTAAAGGCTAGAGAAACGAGAAAAAAGAGGCCCGCGTGCGGTAATTCGGGCAATTTCCCACCTCCAGCGTTGCACCTCCAACCGACCAACTCGCAACTTCCTGCCTCCTTTTCAGGCGAGGACATTGATTCTCACGTTGCTTCGCCTTTCCGGGTGCTTTTTCCACCTTATTTCGGATACATAGCCTGAAAACTTCGCGCAGTTGTCCTCGCTCACAGGGAGGTAGAGAGTTCTGGTTATGTGTTCCACTTGGCAAAGATTTTTCCCGTTCTTTTTCCAGAAGGAGCGTTGAATAACCTTCTCCTCTCTCAGGATTCAAAATACCGCGTTGACTACATATAGAGTGATTTACGATAATGAATGCACCGATCTCATAAATAGGGTTATATTTATTTCCCGAATGTTTATCGTTTATATAAACACGTGGGAACTTTATAAATTGATGGTGAAATTGAAGAATGAAACTTAACTGTTCACAAATTGTACGTCTTATGTTATGTTGTCAGAGTCGATCGAAATAATCATATTTTCGGAAAAAATTTATAAATACAACGATATTTTGATCACACATTTCTTATTTTCTGATCTAAATAATTTTAGGGTTCTTGGTAAATTTTTCCCCAGAGTGCTAATTTCGATTTCTTAAATGTCTTTGTATGTAGAGAACCCTCAACGTTTTACGACTGACTTTTTCAGCCCAGCATTTTCCTTCAGGGGTTGAAACTACAATCAGAACAACGGAACACGTTTCTCCGAATAATGAGCTTAATTTACTTAGAAGACCCGAAGATAAAAATATTTGTTGCCTGTAGAAAAAGTCTGTTTACTCAATAGCGACTGAGGGATTTAGAGGGAAAGAAGCTTCGAAATCTAAGACCATCAATAAAGCCCGTTTGGAGACGAACCAAATGTTGAGCAGAAGGTGGTTTATAGAAGGGCTGAGGAAAAGGAAGATCCGCTCTTCCCCTCCTTAACTTTTCGAGAGTTTCCATCATTCAATCGGCCCAAGACGGAAGGCGATTTGAAAAAGGGATTTTTACAGAGGCGCCAAACAGTCTGTAAAACGACCGTTTTCCGCTCAGTCGATCGCAATCTTTTCCGTTCGGAGAGCGTTTATAGTAACATCTATCTCGCCCAAATACCACATGAGGTACGCCTGCAACTAAGAAAATTCGTCAAGTGTCACAGGTAAAAATCCTGTGTCATATTTCGCGTTGGGAGGTTCAAACAAAGTTGTTTCCAATTGATCGATCGAGATTAAAACAAGTATTACGTTTTACTTGACCTGTGGTGAAATATTGTTCGTGGCTTCACAGTTAAAATCACACGAGGTGAAAATTATTAGGTATTTATGTTTGATTTGAACTTGCACCTGCGAGAAATGGGAGAACATGATGCCCACCCTATTGGAATCTACATATCAGCCCCGTTTTTCCCATTAAGTAAACGCGTACAACGCTTTTTGTGTAAACAAACAAAAAAAAAAAAAAAAAAACGAACGCTCGAGTAAAGGAAATGAGGATTTGATGACTAACAAAAGGGAGTCAATGTGTGAAATAAACCCTACGTGAATAGAAATGAGAAGGGTGCGTGGTCGCCGGGTTTTGCCCGAGGATTACCGAAGGACGGTCATTTTAGGGGCACAATGGACCACTGTATGCTGACCCCATCCATGCGAGTAAAAAAGACAGAACGAGTCGAAATTCACAGCGTAAAAGCAAGGACAGAGATTATGTGTGTATGGAGTGAGAAAAAGAGAAACTGGAGGGAACGTGCGAAAACGAGACACGAAGTCAACGCTACTACGTAAAACGGCAGACCATTCGAGTCTCGATTCGAAAGAATTCCTCGTAAGCGTTGTGTAGCCACTGGTTTCACCTGCAAAGCCAGCTTTTTATTTTTTATTTTGTTTTCCAAGCCTTTTGTTTCGGTTAGCTTACAAGCGTTTTTCCCAGTAAACGGAGGTATTCGACTATTTCATCCCGACGTACCAGCATAATATTGAATTCTACCAGAGCTTCATGGCGTTGCCTGTACAGCTAACTCTAAGGCTACCCCAACTCAATTTTTTTTTTTTTTTTTTTTTTTTTTTTTTTTTTTTTTTTTTTTTTTTTTTTTTTTTTTTTTTTGTGAACAATGAAACGGTGTATTAGGTAATATCCTTGGAGAAGATCATTATTCAGTTGAAGGGTAAAATTTGATGCAAAAAAAGTAAAACTTGATTCCTCCGGCTTATTGTTCTTAATATGTGGGTACAAACTGTGAATATTTATTATTAACGTCATGAATGAATGGCGAAATGAAACAGAAATATTCATCAAATTCACTTGCGTATTACTTAAGCAAAGAGTCTATTTCGGATTTAAATTCAGCTGTCTGCGATTTATTTAACTGTCACTTCGTTTAGTTCCCGGTCACGTTTATGTCACGTCGCGGGGAAAATCGAACGCGCCGAATGTGAATTTTTAAATGCGCCCGCTCTCGAAAGGCTGTTCAATTGATAAATGCATAATCGGTTCCTGCCCCAAACAAATGACCCAATCCACGGGATTTTGGTGTGAAAATGTAGCGCCTATGTCACTACTCCGTAATTGACCGGAATTGAGCTTGGGTTCTGCGAATATCAGGCATTTCTGTCGCATTTTTGCATCAATGCCGTCAAATCGAGATCAGTATTTGTTAGGTATTTCATACACACAATGATATACGAAAATAATAGTCATAAAATTATGTACGGTAATGTGTAGTTATGTGTGTAAAATGATGGACAAGCAAAGGCAGCGTTAAGTATTCTTTTAGCAATTTTTAGTCATCTGACTAGAGGTGAAAATTGGATAAATTTGAAACATAAATTTTTATTACACTCTTAACTATTTATCATTTTTTCGCTGGTTGTAAAGAAGCTGAATTATATGGGAAAATCACTCTTAAAAAATTATACGAGAACATTTAATGCAAATATTTTGGAAGTTTTCAATTTTTGAAGTTCAAAACTTATGAAGTGAAATATTTTGGAACTGCATGAGTAATTTTTGAAGAGTGAGTTTTTTAAGTATATCTTCAATTTTTTTTTAAGTAAGTATAGGTGGACGAACTTCGCATTTTTCCGCAAACCTTAGATGAGTATTTTCAACGTTGTGAAAAATGCTAGCCCAACAAAATGCGAAAAGGAGGAACCGCTTATTGATGAATTGCTGAGATTGATTTACCGTAGTCGATTTCATTTTGTGGAGGTGAAGCGTTGTTTAGCTCCTGCTATAGTAACAGCCTTCGGCAATTTTTGGACATCAAGGAAACGAGTGCATTCCACCGTTGGAACACCCCAACTGTCAGCTCGAGGGAGCCGTGTTGACTGATGACTAAGCCATGATCGCCCCTAATGGTTGTCGTAGTTTTTCCGTAAGGGAATCGAAAACCTCACCCCATTGGTGGAATTGAAAACATTCCTCTTTAACTTATTTTGACGGGATCAGTCATCCTTTTCACGAGGGGAAAAAGATCTGAAATGTTGGAAACTTTCTTCGAAACACATTTGTCTCGCAGATGAAAAACGTATCAAATACCTTCCGTTCATGAATTGAAATGACAAGATATAGAAATAAAAATACTAGAGAAACTATTTTATCGTCTGATTACTGAAACCTAATTCTATTGAAACTACTCACTAACTCTTGTTAAATAATGAAAATGATATTCTTCCCTTGCAGGCAATGTGAACACACAACGTGTTTTAAAATTAGTCCGTTGAATTTGTCACACAGCCAGGTGAATCCATCGCAGCGCTTATATTAATTAGATATTAATTAAGCAACGAATTATTAAAATCAACTTTATTTTCATGCTTCCAATTTGAAAAACTGATCGCATTACCTTCGTTCCTGTAAGTGAAATTTGATAAATCTGGACCAGGAACGTGACACTGGATGCGACGCATGGCGTTCGACAAATAGCGCACGCTGGGGATCCGTTATAACTCACCGCGGGTTTCCTTCTGGTTCCTTCGCGTTGCCAATAAAGCCAATTTGAAATCGAGTCCGGCTCGCCATGCACGAAGTACGAAACGAGGAGAGCCCGAAGCAATAAGTTGGCCCTTTAACAATGAAACTCGAGCAGCGCCTGGAACCCTCCGGTGCGGTCCACCGGTTCCGGGCACTATCGTTTTACCTATACCCTCGTCACAGAACTATTACATTACGTCCGAGTTAGTTGGTAGGTGCAGCGTGGCACCCTTTTTAATGCCGGCCATCCGGGCACATTTTGGCCACTGGAGAACAAGCTGTGTATAAAGGGTGACCCTTATCGGTTTGAGGTTGTCAACCTTTCCAAGTATCTGAATCTCGTTTATCGGTTGTATTAATGGAAAGCAACGCTGTAAGTATACTGAATAATATTGAATATATTTATTATTTTATTAAAGTGTATTAACTATGCTACGATTGTAGTCCAGAGCGACTTGGTGAATATCGTGATTAATTCTTATTGGTGTTAATTACTTTATGGCATGTCCAATTTATCGCCAAACGATAAAGATTGAGAGTGTTTGACGAACATTCTAACGAGCACAGAACGATTTTTATAAATCTGCAAATTGTGAAGACTCAATATTTTGCCAAATCTCTCAAAATCTCGATTGAGCCAGACATAAGCTTGAGTGCTTGAGAACATTAAAGCTATAGACGCCGTTATTAATTCATTCGATTCAGCGTCCAAAAATCTATATACATTAATATTAAACACACCTGGTTCAAAATCATTTGAAATTGGATATTAATCTTCTCCCCTGACCCCCCCACCCCATTAATTTGGATTATAGATTAGGTTAAAGAATTTAACCATTGTCATTCCGAAATTGACTTTGGGCGAAAGTTTCAAGAATTTAGCTGTAATAGTTTTCTCAGAAAATTATCAACTACGGAGCACAGAATTAGTTTTTTTTTTTTTAATATTTGGTTTCTACATGCTTTGAAACATAAAACGCCATATTTTTATTTATTTATTATTATTTTTTTTTTTTAGAGTTTTAGAGAAAAGAGTTCTTAGACGATTACAATATAAGACAAAATCTAACAGCTGAGGCCGTCGAAACCAAATACGTACCCAAGGTGTTTGAGTAGTTCCAGTGGCATCCATACTGTAGCGCTTAAACAACGTTTTATAAACCCTCAACCTCCATTGTCGATAGTGGAGAGAAATTTTGCCAATTAAGAGAGTTATGTATGATCGAAATGACGGTCCAATTATGTGACCGTGCACAATGAATTATTGTTAATTTAGATGGAATGCGACTTGAACAAGTACAGCATCCAGGCTCCTAACAAAATTCGAATTTCAACCTTAGGCAGTATTCAGGTCTTGATTTTGTTGTAAAATTGGTCATACTGTAGTTTGGTACACTTCAAGTTGAAGTAAATTGACCATTTTCGACCACAGATATAATTCTTCGTTTGTACTTGTCCATTTAACATTTACAAAATGGTTCTGTATCGTCCTGAGGATGCTCAAATGAGCGAAAGAGCTCGGCCAGGCTTGAATAGAAACTCGGATAATCCCAAAGTTCTTCCTTTCGACTCGGATCAAAACCATAAGAAGAGAAGCGACATTTTTTGTTTCTAACTGAGAAGCTGTAAACATGAAAAGTATAGTAAGGAAAAGCCGTGGATGAAAACTTCTGAGAAACGAGGCCGGGCCACCGTCAGTTAGTCGGCAACTGTTCAACTCGGGTACATTATCTTAAGGAGGAGTTAGTTTAGCGTATAATGGGCCCGAGCGCTGAAAAAGGAGCAAACACGGAAAAAAAGCCTTACTGAAAGAGTGGTAAATTGAAGGAAGCGAACTCGTTGTTCCGTAACGACTTTTGTAAAGGCCAATCTTGTCTTGAGAGGTAGCGAACAACTGCGGTGCATCTAGTGCAGATAAAGTCGCCGGTGTCGGGCTTGCTAAAATAGGCTATTATAAACGGGCTAGCTCTGTTCGAAAAGTGCAAAAACTGATGAAAATTGAAAAGAAAAAAATTAATTTTGCAAATTATACGCCTCTATAAATCCTTTACCTCCGTTGTCGATAGTGGAGAGCGATTTCACGAGGTGAAGATTCTCCGAGTTTTCCAAAATTGATGCTCTAAAAATAATTGGTTCATTACGCGGTTCATAACGATTTTTATTCCCCACACATATAATGTATTTTATTTCGTTCTTCTAAAATGTAAAAGCTCTGAAAAGCAATACGACAGTTGGCGCCCAGGTAGTGGAATATTTATAACGGTGAGTGAAAATTGCGGATTCATGTTATGTCGAAACAAAAACGTCGACGTTATGATAATATTCGAGTTGCACTTCGTCTGGGGTAAAATTGATACGGCTATCCATTAGTCATACGAGCCGCAACAAGTTCCTGACCGAACGGCCAGAGCCCATCAATTGCATCTCATAAGCGAGACGATATTCAGCCGAGCTTCCGTTCCGTCGTATTTTCCGTCGTTTGCGTTCATTTGCATTTATATGCGTCCCCACAGTGATACAGCCTAAGTCCCTTCCTCCATTAATGTTTCCCTGCGGGTCCTTTTGTGGACATTGCGTTCTCAGTGAGGCATCCGTCGTATTGAATGTCTCAAACTCGTGAACGTTTGAGCATTATGTTGGCCGCTGAAGACGGTCACGTATGGAAAAGCGCAAAAATGTTTCTTTTGATGAATTTTATTGAATATTATCGATCCCTAGCAATGTTTCTGTTCGTATTTACAGTTTCCAAAACGTTGATGTTAACGGCTTAAAATTATTCAGTAATAATTGCGGTTGTTCCAATGGTATTGTCTCAATAAAACGTAGTACTTTGAAGTTGAAATAACTGAGTTATATCTGACAATAAAGGTGTTGTGAAGTAGTAAATTCATTTCAATACCTCTCAAAGGCAACAAGAGGATCACAAGTGAAGTATTTTTTTTGTTACTGATCATATACAAGTTGTTTTGGGGAGAAAATTTTATTTTATTTTTGATTTTTGAGACTTTATTTGTTTATTTATTTATTTTTAACGATTATAGAGCTTATTTTCTGTTTATATTTGCTCCAAGGGAGGTGGAAGAGAGGGCCACTCGGCCTGGTGATAAATAAAGCACATCAAACAAACAAAGGTAGAGAATGAAATTCGCTATGGTTACAGAATTCGTAAAATGGGACAACAAAAAATATTCTTCGCAGACTAAAAGTAAAAATTGAATTTCACCAAGAAATTTTGGTATAGATGATACAGGCATAGTGGATAATTTTTGGCTACGAGCCCGTTGACCGATCGCAGCTTCCGTTCAGAAGAAGACGACGAGTCTACTTTACTGTACTTGCTAGTTATGTAAATAAATTTTCGGCAGTGCGTGCGGATTCTGAAACTACAAGGGAAATCCGTAGTACATTAGAGAACGCGTGTAAGAGAGAACGGTAGTACGAAATCTTCCAGAAAGCGCTGAATACGAATTATTGAGGGCCAAAATTATAGCCGCCTAATGGAAATTCTACGGATGTTCCTCGTCTTACAGTCGCCCTAGTCGTGTATCCAACTTTTCTCTCCGGTTTACCTGCTACATTCTCATCCCGACTTCTCCAAACCCTTCGCAAAGCCCTCTGCCTACTTACCCGGACAGTTTTAGCTCCGGTAGCGGGATTAGTCACGGAGCTGGTATTACCATAGCAAACTTGGTCCTCACAATTAACATTCATAAACAAGGGGTATAATATGTAAGCATTAAAGTATCAACGAGTTAAAGGGAGGGCGTTTCGCAAAGGGTAGTTGTATCAAACTTTCAGAAGCGGTCGGCTCCTTTTCCGGCTCGACTCAGTGCGGTTCAGTATTTGCATCTCGAACTTTTCCCGCTCCCGAGTCAGCGAAACCTGAGATAGTAAGTTTTATCATTCTTCAGTACCTGGCAAAAAATGTTTCCATTTTCAACCTCATCCTCGGTAGTTTCTTTATCTTCGAAAATTTGCGCTACCAACTCGCCGAACTAGAGAAAACTGCGAAGAACAAATGACAGTAAAAGCCGTTCGGTCGTTTTAATTTTTCAAAAAAATCCCAAGCCCCCAAAATGGAAAATGAACATAATATCGCTGTATTATTGAAACCCAAGCCATGGCTTGAATGAAATGAGAGGGTGCGCGAAATGGACTGAGGCAATGGAACTCGTCGGATGAAAAGCAGTGAAGATGCCTCTCGGGCACGACAGGAATACAAACCACTCGTTAACCCGCTGGAAGCTCTCATTTCTCTCAACTGAACCAGGGAACTCGCTCGCTTTCCCCGTCTTCGTTGCCCACTTCAGCTCTTTCCGAGCCCTCTTTCACCCATTGCCTCATTTTCTAATGAACGAACTTCCTTTGTTTAATGGTCTGCCAAAGAAGGAAATTGTAATTATAATCTGGAAATAAGAGCGACTAAAAATTGTCTCCCCCGACTTCCTCAGATGAACTCGATTAAACTGTTAAGAGCCGGAAGGGACTTGAGAATAGGGCGAAAGACAAGAAAAAGAGGGCAAACGGCTCTTAATTATTAAGAAATGTAATTATTCATCTCATTCGCCTTACTACCTTCCATTAATAACAATTACGTTTGAGGAACAACTGAAACTGAAGAGCATTTGTCCGATCTTCGGATATTGCGGATTCGCTTTATCTCGCAATAATTGGAGACAAGCTTAGTTAATAAAAATCGGTTTAAAGTGAGCTTCAACAGATTATTTTGTCGAGATGAATTTCAATTGTTTTCAGCGTTTGTAATTAAATACGTAAAACGAGGTATTTTTTAGGCCGTTGGGATTCTCTACTGACTCCATGAAATGCTGATGATTTTTTGCATGGCAAGAAATTTTCTAGTCGGCCAACAAGTTTCATTATCAATTTTCCTCAACACGCTGGAATTGAAAGATTCCGTTCTGTGATCTTTTGGCTATGAGAAAGACTCACAGCTGAACACAAAAGAATAACTAGGCTCGAATGAGAGCATAGAAATCTGTTCAGAGGCAGGTTCGTGGACTTCAGGTCGGCAAAATTCAATCGAAAACGGATGGACAGCATGCGCTTGATAATGGATTCTTCACATGGCCCCATGAGTTTAGCCCTAATGCAATGGGGTCGCGACATTAAACATGCCCTTCGGCTATTTAGCGTGAACGCAGGAAAATTACGGCTAGTTGTGTTCACCTTTTGTGGCACAGTGACAGTTGGACAATGGTGAAGCGGGTGACATGGCTCGCTTCGAGCCTGCGGAAATCGTAGGCATCGGAGCGATGCGAATGCGAACACGGGTAATTGGGCAGTGCAAAATGTTCCAATGTAGACGATTCTCCAGAGAGTTACACTGAATCGCATTTGTTTCTGTGAAGTGGAGGAATCTGCAGGGATAGTATTTGCGAACTTTGGTACGAAACGTGTCAGGATTACGAAAAGATCAATTTCTATTATAGTTGCGGTTGGACTTCAATTTGTAACGCGGTTCACCTCCACCCCCGATTGTTTCATCTCCCCCGTCTGTTATGAATAATTCAGCGATGTTTTCCCATAAGATGCGCTCCAAGGAATAAAAATGACATCTAGTTACTTTAAAAAAATTACCTAAATTTTCTTTTTCAATTTATTATTATAATTATTTCATGCGTCGGTATTTTTACCTCTTATTCTCAATTAACGGCATGAAGGATTGCTTAACAGAATCCGATTATATTCGCGAGTCCGCGTTACTGATATGTGTACTGCCCAAATACAACATAACGATTCGCTGGTCTCTACCGTCGGATTGCTTTCCAGGAATACAAGAAATTACTCGAATGCCTCAGAGATGGTGAGTGTATAATACCTGAAAGAGACAGGGCTATACTTGTTTGTAGAGATTTGTTCGCTAACCTTCGGACCGTTTGGAACGCCCTGAGTTCACGTTCAAGCTGAACAAAGCATAGATACGTTATATTGAATGCTATGTCGAGTATGAAGATTTCAAACGCAGTGAACTATTCCTAAGCGGAAACACAATATCGACTTCCGGGTAATAGGTTTTTCAATCGGTTCATCCTCCGTTGTGCATGAGAGGAATTTGAAATATTGTTGTAAAGAATTCGAGTTGATTCCTGGTGCGCCATTATGGCGCTGTTTATACGTATACTACGGCCTTCGCATAGTATCACATTGGGATAAAATGAAGAGGCAGATATAACTCGTGGTGTATTCAAGGAAATTCAGGGAGTAGAATTAGGTAAATCTGTTACGGAATTCGAAACTTCTGTTAGTTCATGTTTGTCGTCATAAAAATAGAAAAACATAAAGTAACAAAAACCGAGCCCAAAATTGATTGGATTTGTCTACAACAAATCAGATTTTTCTACAGTTAATCGGATTTTTATCTAAAACTTTGCGGCAGTCACATTAAACTATATGTATACATACAAAGGTTTGTTCTCTAGAATCATATTCTCTTATGAATGAAACGGATTTTGTATGTATTTTTAGATAAAATTCGATGGTCGATGTTTTCCGAACGAGCCAGTAGCATTATTTTCTGCGAGCATTTGCTATTATACATGTAAAGGTGAATCACCCAACTTTTGGTTAAACTAGTCTCCACAGAAGGAAGCAGAGTGGTGTAGTTATTGGGAGAACGTTACCAGGACAGTCGTTTGGTTTATTAATCTGTTAACATTTTCAATGATACTTGCAACAGACTATAAAAACTAAGTTTCTTTTAGGTAAGAGTGATTCGTATTCAAAATCTCAGTTCTAGAGCATTTTATGTTCCTTTTTGATAAATATTTGGTCATGTTTGTTATCTATGGATAAAATTCAGTTAAAAGATCCAATTTTCCTTTTTACGCGTTTCGAACATCCCTCCCTTTTCTGCTACCTTTTCTTCGACCATTTTATCGATACGGAACCCTATAACTCTATAATTGCCACGGTTGTGCTAGTTTGTTTAACTTTGAAACGAGTCCAATAAATCACGATAAGATAATTTGATTTTAAAAAATTCATCGTAGATTTGAATTTCAAACCAACTTTTTTTTCGGCTTTGAACCAATTACAAAAATAAGTAGCATGTGTAATACTTCTTCGCATTCTACCGTCCTTGCTAACCGACTAACTGTCATTTGGGCAATCGGTTATAGTAAATTCGACTCGGACACGGCAATCATCGCATTAGAATACGCATCAGCCCGAAGCACCATCTCAATCAGGCTCGACGACGCGCAGTTTAACGTGTGATATACCATAGATTGATGTCCCCTCGAGCGATTATCTGTCCAATTAATCTTGAATCAACGAGGAGAACTGAGAGGAAATGAAAGGAACATCAATATGGTGGCTTTTGACAGGTGATGATGATTTGTCGGCCGAAGTGGCCATAGGGTTTCGAAACGGGTTTAAATATGACAGCAACCTAAACCCACAGAAGCTGGCCTCGGTAGTTTCAACTTGAAACTCGGCCTGTATACACAGTATCGCCACAACAGAGAATCTCGTTTGCGACTTGTTGCTCGGCCGGAAAGGGATGATTTGTGTTTTTGACAACCATTTGATAAACAGAGTAAGCCGGGCCGTGTGATATTGGGGGTCGAAGAACTTTTAGAAAGCGTTTTCACGTAATAACATAGTTGGAACTTTTATTTCACATGTACATGCTCCTTTGTATATTGGTTTATTATTCAATAATGAACCAATTGTAATCGCTAATTTCTAACTCCCCCACAAAATTCGATGTATCACGTTTCAAGCTACGTAAAATCCGAATACCGAATAAAAAATTGCTGCCCGTCCACCGTCCGCCATTCGCTATCAACGCTTTTCTGACAAAACTATATAAAATATAATTAAAATAATTGAAATATATCTGAAATTTTCACTGAAAATCAATTATGGCTTGACTATGGCCCAATTCTTTAGACAAGTCGTTTTCTTAATTATAAGGGTATTTTTGGGGAATTCTAAAGGGGTGTATTTTCATAGGTTTTTTGGTCAAACGTGTGTTTTGTATCAATTTATATACATTCAAACCCTGATGAAAAATCAATGGCCAAATTTTTTTCAAACATTTCATTCCACGATCCTGAAGTCTCGAAATAATCTGCCCCGATAATTATAATACAATGTAGGTATTTATGTATAATACAGTATATGTGTTATTCAACTTGTCTAGTTAATCGAGACTGTTATCTTCATAACACGATGTTCAATAAAAACTGCCAGTATTACAAATTCATTCGTTTGGAAAATGCCAACCTTGTAGTTAACAATTAATTAAAAAACCCTCTCATCATAATCACTTGAAAAAAGCCGGACTACCGTCTAATTGGTACAGGGCTCGTTTTACATGTTTCGCTCGTCGTCAAAGAGATGATCCCGGGAATTCAATTCACTTCACCCATCTCTAGTTAAGGATAATTAATATTATCTCCTTGTATTACGTTTTCAGCTGCCTTTGTTTTTTTTTTTTTTTTTTTATTGTTTATTTTTATTTTTTCTTTATTTTCTCCTTCTTCATCTTCTTCTTCTTATTATTATTATTATTTTATCTTATTTTTTTTTTTTTTTTGAGAACCAAGTTTCTATTTTGAATATTTTCTCTTACTCGAAAATGTACTATTTTCATTTTTTGTGTATAATAATATATGCTTATGCTATCATGCAAAGTATTTGCAACTCTTTCTCAAAATTGTGTCAGTTCACGTTCCAAGGAGTGTATATTGTACAAGTAGCACGCTCTAAAACTTCTTTCGTCCAATATCTTGGCAGTCCAGTCAGACTAATATTTATTTACAGAGTGGGCCATGAGTCGAATACTCATGTGGCGTATTCTCGAAGAATCGCGGACGAAGAAGAGTAGGACAACGTCGAAAAATGACTAATGAGTAATATCAAATAATAAATTGTACAATCGTTTCAATTCAATTTATTTATCAATTTATCAAGTTTATTCAATTTATCAACATCGATCATCAATGGCTACCGGAGTAATGTCACTATTTTCACATCACAGATACCCATTAAATTTTCACAATTTCAGTAATTCACATCCGATCGCTCAATAATTTTATAAGCTATCCCATATGATCCGTGAAAATGAGACCAGATTCCATGCCTAGCTTCAAGTTCCAGCGCATATGTGACAAATAATTATTTTGTAGGAAGGACTGCTGGAAAAAGTTGTCTCATTAGCAGGAAAAAAACCGGGCCATCGCAGATTAACGCCGCTTTCCCCGCCTAAATAGAAAGCTTGTCTGCCAGAAGGCAATTTGAGAGCAAGAGGTTACATTCAAAGCTTTTCGTCTCTTTTTCTCTTTTCCTAAATACGAACGGAAAGGATCAATGGCCAACTGTTGGGAGTCACGGCAGCTTGAGGCTGGTTTTCCTTATCGGTGAGCCCCCTAAACCCTTTTCCAAGTTTCCATCCGACTTCTATTCCTAGTCACCACCGTCGTTCGCAGTCACGTTGCCGCTTTCCTTCAACCTTCATAAGCTGGCTGTCATCAACTTGATGGAACTCTCCGCCTTCTTTCTCCATCCATCCGATCTTCCCTTTCGAATCCGAGTCGTTCGTCAGTTTTTTTTGTCCTTCTGCTTCTTTTATTGAAATGCGCCAGGTGCCCGTACAGCCGCTGCAATGCGTGCATGACTCAGGCGCATGTATACGACCGACGATTCACACTCTAGGATGACACGTTATCTTTGTTCACTTACGTCTTCCGTATCGCGTGCGCAGAATAGCAACACTTTCGTATACCCTTTCTATACAATAATAGGTTGCTATCAAACTTTAGACAGCTGGAACAATAATTTTCTCGCTTTAGAGGCTCGAAGGCTTGCTGCTTCTAAATTAATGATTTTAGAAGCCCTTATTCCATGTCCACTCACACGATGGAGCTACTTTCGGCTCCTGAGCGGAGTGATATCAAAATAATTGTGTACATGTGACTGGAAACAATCCTTGATGTCCATTACAGGCACAGCTATTTTTCTTCTGTCGTCCTGCTTTTCTTTATAGGAAGTTGGTTGCCAAATTTAGCATTGGGGTATTTATGAACCCACATGAACCGCGCCCACAGGAAGCTCTAAGTCGTGAAAGGTCTGTGATGTCGTATTTTAAAATCGCAAACAAGCGAATAGGTGCCAAACATTTCGAACCCATTGATTTTCGTCCTACCAATGTATTTCTTTCGCCTGCTAAGCCTTACAGTTGACGTCTGTGGAGCATTCGTGTTTTGGAATAGTATCTTTTCAGAAGAAAATTGATAAAGCCTCAACCCGGCTAAATTGGGTGGACCGTCGCTGAAGGAAATGGAAAACTTCTTCAAACTTCGGATTAATACACTTGGCTATAATTCTGCGCGAGCCGCCCCAGCTCGATTGACAAAGTGAGATAAATGTTTTTGACGAGTAAGTTCTAAGGAAACGGCTCAACGGAGCGAGGGCAGTTTTAGAGCCGAGGGGTTGAAGATAATCTCGAGATTTTCCGATGAAGAATGAAAACGATCCCTAGTCGAACGAGCAAACGAGAGGATAAGACCGAGAGGAAAGCCGAAGTTGATTTAATTCTTCGAGTTTTGCCTAAGAGAACGGCGAGTTTGCTTTGCCAGAAAATACTTCGCCGTTGAAACAGGACTAACTTGGCGGTCTCGATTCTTAAACACTGGCAACGTTCAATTTCAAGAAGAGAGCGGTCTATGGGCTCGAATAAAATCTGAGAAAAGAATATGAATTTACCTTCGACAAATATCAATAAACTAAAAAATAACTATGATCGCAATTATTTTGTGTGAAGTTGGACAGAACCTGTGATGATATAATATAATAATATTTTAAAAAAAGTTTTAAAAAATTTAAAAATTAAAAAAAAAAAATTAGGTACTTAAGATTGAAACATAAAGATGACAACTTATAACTTGGACAAGACACCTGCGATAAAGATAATCTGGAAAATTAGCGAAGCTTGCCATTTCATATCGGTTTTTTAGTTTTTAGGGTCGAAAATAGTCAGCATTTGGTCAAAATACTTCCCGAAGAGGTAGCAGTCGAAAGTACGTAAACTTGACGAGGGGAGAACGATAGGAAAAGACGTATCCCTCAAGTGGACAGATACGAAGGTTTGAAAAGCGACCAAGGAGAGATGGCAAAAGCGTGAATCCGAGATAAATCTGCTCCGACCAAATGTGACATGTAGCGTTAAGGGGATTCGAAGTGTAACTGGGACGGGCAAACCTTCCGTTCGGACTGGTAAAACGTGAGTCGAGTCACAGCCTCTCGAACCACTCACCTTTTATCGTGCGGTAGATCTGCTCTCCTCGGTCGGATTTTGCTGTGCCATTTCTGGTACATGACCCCTCGAAGATCGAACTCAGTCACATTTACCATTAGACGCAGCAGTTGATCGGGAAAAATGTAATTTTTTTTTATTCCAGAAACTCCTGACCATGCGTTATTGGAGAAGAATGATTTTACACTTTGATAACTGCAGTTGAGGTTGAATATTGTTGAAGAACAACATAACTCCGAAAACCGACAATAACCGGTTAAAACGAGTTCAGCTTCTTTCCGTTTCCCACCAAGATTTTGAAAATATCGGCGTATTTTCAATTATTTCATTTTCCTCTTATTCTTATTCTTTCACTTTCTTTCTTTTCTTCTTTCTTAGCTTGTTCGTTTTATTTTTCTTACCTTCTTTTTTTTATTATTATATTTAATTATTCTTATTCATATTATTTCATTTTCTTCTTATTACAGGTCATTTTTTCTACGTCTCTTACTCAATTGCCTTCAAAATAAGATCAGACGTCATTACATTCGATGGAAATCTTTCCGGTGGGAAAAACAAAACAAAGAGCGGAACGAACCGAAAGTGGAATCGCTGAATGAGAGATTTACAATCGCGACAACATCCGAAAACGAGTCGAGAGAAGGCCTTCAGGCGAGGGGATGTCCGGATTTCCTCACTCCCACCAAATGACGGTCTGTTGTTCTAGAGATAACAGGCGAATCATAAAGCTCCCGCTGAGCTCTCACTCTGCTCTTCTATTCGGCCTTCGATATAAGAGAGAAAAACTGAAAATTAGCTGGTCTTTGACGAGCTGTGAAAGCATTGTTTTGTTTTTCGCCGTCGTCCATGTTTGCTTTCAGTATAAATTTTAGCTAAAAGAAGATCCTCAAAATATTTCACGGTTTACGAGGAAAAATCTCGTGAGAATAAAATATATCAAATTCAACGGTTAGACGATCATCAGTAACAAATTATCGGCTCAAAGTACTGCACAGGGTACGCGGAAGGCAATGGAACATTTACATAATAAAATATAGTATAGCTGAATCGGTTTGTGTAAATGACTCATGAATTATAAGGATATCACTTCTAACAATAAAACGTTATAGGACGATGCTTAACTGATATCGTATATCAGGCCCATTTTCTCTGTCTCTAGCTCAGGATTTATTGTTTGAAAAGAAAATCTGATATTCTTTGTGATATACAGCAAACATCGGTCGCAAGACAATATAAAAGAGGGAGAAGATGAAGGGGACTTGGGCGCGTGCCAACGATAACGGAGGTGAGACGTTTGTTGAAAGAGTGCTGAACATTCTAGCAAAAATCCACACTAGATGACCGCAAGGTGACATCGAGCCGTTACAATTACGACAAGATCATAATTTATTTTTATTTCTTCCCCTCTCTCTTGGCATTTGGATCTATTGGTCACGCCTCAAGCAGTCGTTAGCCAAGTTGTCTCAAGAGGCCACTAACTTGAAGGAAGAACCGAGTCGCCATCTCGGGTTCAAACCACGCAATACAGAGATTAGGCGATTTATCTGTGCGGAACTACCCTCAGGACGTAGAACATTAAGTGGAAACATGACTTTTCTCTCTTGAACAGCCCCTTTAAATTTATATCATCTTTCCCTCGCTACGAACGAGAAACGTATCAAGAAATGTAGGAGATTTTTTTCTTTTTCCACAAAGTGAAAATTGTCGTACTTTGGTCGACAAAAGTCGAATTAAGAAAAGAATAAGCTACTCAAGTGTTTTTGAAACAGACTCTATACCATCAGTACAAACATATATTTTTCTTTATATGTACAGTCTTTCTCCACAGCAATCGCTTGGAGAGAAATTTTCCTTGTCTGTAACTATAGCTGTGGTTATAACTCCCATGGACCCTTCAATATCAGGTCATTTTGAAGAGAGGATACTTAGTTTTTCCCTTAAAACATTATCGAAGGTGGTATATTTATGTTCTCAAATCTTTATCTCTGCGGGCAGCTGTGTAGAATGTCATTCTTGGATACGACGGTTGAACCGCCCTAGACTGAACTCTCGCTGAGTTCCTCTTTTGTGCTTTCGGAATTTTATGAGGGCTCTTTGCCTTAACCATGTTCCGCCTTCAGTAATGGAATGACCGCTCGAAAATCGGCTTTTGGAGCTCCGTTAAAACGGGTAGGTCAAGAGGGTCATTTCAAGGTAGGTCCATTTCCATAATGCAGAAAGGAAATCTAGTGGGAAGCAAGAGGAAGAGGATCGAGCGCTGGATCCAGTCATCGAAAAGGTAAGCGGCTTTTCCAATAGAGCGAGCTACTTAGAGACGATCCTACGGGTTCGCTTGCGGAAATCATTGCTCGGTTATGTTTGATTTGAAAACTCCTTCGCCCAGCCACAAACAAGAATTTCGGACCAGTTCCTTGCGTTATTGAATAACCGAAAAATAAAAAAAAAACAACCTTCGTGCCCGGGAGATGAAAAAGATGGTTGAAGCAGGATGAATTATTGGTTATTGGCGTCTTCGTTTTTTTCAAAACACAAATTTCAATCTGTTTATTTCCTATTGCAACATTGCACGATCGATTTATGCCAGCAAATTTGACCAACAGTTTTTTTTTCTTTTTTTTATGAAGGGTATGCGCGTAAATAGAATATGAGGTCAACATATTGTGGAAAATGACTACTGCAGTCATAACCCTCGGTCACTTCTCCGGAAAACTCTCGTTCCCTTCGTTTTACCCGCGAGCTAGAGCCTAGTAAGATTGTTAAAAATAAATGAACCATCTCATCACCGTGTTCATTAATATCCAACGAGGAAACGTCAGATGCCGAGCTTCCCATGTCAAGAGTCACTAGCAAAGAGATTTCGGGATTTCGAGATAGCATCTCCTTCTTTCAGCCTCAAACAACCAAGTGGTTAGTTGAATATTACGCCGTTCTCCGAACAAAGGTAGGTAATAAATCATGATTTTTATCTTTCAATGGTAGCTGGTGAATTTTTTTTCGTAAAATAAACCATTGTAATCGCACACGAAAAAATATAACCCCCACCTCCACACCTTTCTTATTTATATATAGAGAACGCACCCCTACTCAATTGCCGGAGAGTTTCGTCGTGGGATTTTCAAATTTTCAAGTTTCAACAGTAAACCAGTAGGACTCTGGTATCGAACTCAAGTTTGACAGAACACTCCCCAAACCGAACTACCCAAGACCGCAATCCTTGCAACGTGCGAGTTTGAAATACCCTTTCGATGCTCGAATTTCGATGTAAATTGGCTTCGGTTTGAGTTGGATTCACGCTCGTTACAGCTTTAGAGGCGAAAGGGGCTTCGTGATTTATCGCCTTTATACTCAATAAAGTGGATTCGGTTACAATTTTACACACGTCGTAACTCCTCTTGATTAGTCTGTTTAATTATTGCTCACAGCTTCGACCGGCGCAACTGGGACCTGCTTCACCTACGCGTGTTGGCCGCGAGCCCTTCGCACTAAATCAACTTGAGAGCCGCACACTTCACAGCGCTTTCCCCCAAGGTCTCTTTACAATTACTTTATAATTGTCCAACTACTGTAACATGCGCACAGCATAAGGCGCATTACGATTACAAAACGGCTCCTCCGCAAGCTACCGGATAAGCTCTCATTCGATTTTCAGCCTCTCGTAGCCGTTTCATTAAATTCATATCAAACCCAAATACGAAACAAAGAGGAGGGAGAAAGGCGAGAAATTTACTTTCAACCCTTTCGCTGCTATTATATTTGATTTCGAAACGAGCAATTGATATGGTGAATATTGGTTTTGGTGAGATTTTTATTTTGATTACTACAAAAGATTACTCGTTATTACCGTCATTATCCACCAAACCTGTCAGCTCAAGATCTACACAAGACTTGAAGAAAATGTTTATACGAGTAGAATCATTATTAATCAGAATTAGTCAGGTTCATTACGTTTAGCCAGAAGGGATCGAATAAAATAGTAAAAAATATTTCCCCAAAAACGAGATACAGCGGCGACAGGGAAAGGTCGTTCGTGGTTGTCAATGCTCGCTGAGCAGTGAGGTGATTTTCTCTGGCAAAAAAACGAAAGAAACATTCAATAGGTTCCTAAGTATTTTCCGATCCCCAAGCCACTCTATCTTCTCTAGCTCGTATCAGAAAACAGTAAAAACGCTACACGCGCGCTAAAAACGTTCGTTACATTTCTTCGTTTTCAAGGAGTCTCCAGAGTCACCATTGAACAGGACGCAATACGAATTTGAAGATATTTAGTTCATCCTCGCGAATAAAACTCTAAATCGGAATTATCGGTTGCTCTGATTGAGTGCGACTTGAGACATTTGAGAAACTGCAGTTTCTCCATTTTCGTGTAGCGAAAAATAACTTTACCTCAACTACAAAATGGCAGAAAGAGTTGGAAACTCCCTCACGAACTGCATCATCTGTAGCTGATTCGCGAGTGTCCTCGACAGACCCCAGGCGCAAGACTTTGATTTAATCCTCTATTGAAACGCGTACGTGATGAGAAGGTGTAAGCTGGGGCTACGATGAAACAGCCAGTATAGCTTCCCTTTGTCTCATAGAGGGCTCCAAGCTGGAATCCGCCGTCTCCAAGACGCTCAGGTAGTTTATCATTGACACCTGGTACGCCCGCCAAGTTTTCCCTACCTCTCCATCCCTTCAGGGCAATTTTTTTGCTCCCCGTAGGAAGGAAAAACTTTCCGCCTCGCGACAACACGTCCAGCAAGTTTCGTTATTTTTTTCATCGAACGGAAGGAAGGAAAAATATGTGAACAAGGCGGAGATTTCTCTTACAGTTGGTTACGCTTGTCGTTTTTGTCCCAGCTAACAGGATTATTTCATGGGGCAGCCGCAGTCGCCAAAGATACGAAAAAAGAACCAAATTAGTGAGTGTTTGATAAAATTTAAGACTAGAATGAACATTTTAAGTTCTTAAGTGTTCAAATATATTTTATTCTTGTGGACTGAAAAAATGCAAATACAGAAACGTTTGAACGCGTATATTGCAAAAGCACGAGGACTAAAAAGCACTTTATTACGTATTATCCAAAATTCAGCAACTTATTATGGCTAGTTTGCATATTCACTGGAAAAAAATTCATCGAATTTCAATTAATAGTATCACGAAGATAGGATACATTTTGTTTCCTTTCAAGCACAGACAATAATTAAAAAGTATTCACACTCATTATAAATTTACCCCTTTTCGAATTTGTCTCCTGAGACGATACTAAAACTTTCATTTCCTACATAATTATGGAAATAAAACATTTTAACAATATTAGTAGACTATACACGAAAACATCACATTTTTCAACTTTAAACGTTCTTTTCATCCATTTGTTGCTAAAGAAACAAAGAATGAACCATATATTATTGATATACACATCATCAACTATCATTATGCTGAATTTGAGCAAAATCGATGGCAAAAAATGTTTCACGAAAAATCCAAGGGGTACCCCTGCGATTTTTTTAAACCAATCATTCAACGAATTTTTACTCGTCTTTCAATAGAGATAAAAATCTGAAATTTTCAAGAAAGTTGTATCTTACCATCATGTATTTTTGTGATTTTTTTCAATTCTCGGAAAAATCTGCAAGTGGTCCAAAAAAATCTGTTTTTGGAAGCTCGAAAATTGACCTTTAACCGCGCTTATTGGGTTCAAAATTTATGCGAATCAATTGTTTTAATACGCAGGAGTCTTCATTAGAACGCCTTACACACGTACATAGCAAAAAATTTGGTTAAAAAAATTTATACAGAGCCACAGAAATTATTTTCAGTAAATCGAGTTTTTCACCGGCCGCAATCTCGAGCGTGAAGGTGAAAAATTAAACTTTCGTATTCGAATGTTATTCTTCTAAGAAATTTAACGCTGAATCCGAATTTGACGTCAAAACGACGGAAATTTGACGACAACTATTACTTTTTCCCATTTTTAGTACCACGTGTTTTTATGTTTTTCAACTTTGAAAATTCGTTTCAAATACTTACAGTACTGTTCAATTTTGATTAATTAATTATTCCTACAGGGAATTAGACGTAGAGTTCGAATTTGAAGTGAAAAGTATCAAAGTCTAACGATTAATGATGATTGAATCCGCAGATGAATAGTTGTAACTCATCTGGAAAAAATCGAAACGACATTAATTTGAAGGTTGAGCGAGAAAATCTAGACAGCTATGAAACAAAATCCATATATTCAATCAATTTATTCATGAAAGAATAAGCGAACGGCAGTTTCAACAAGTGTTTGACATGACTGTTTCAACAATTGTTGTAGTGTTGATGATCGCGTCAATCACTTGTCGAAAATGTCGTTCGCATAATGTTCCACCGATATATTAATATTCGTGGAAGCGAGTTATCGTAAACAGTTGTGAAACAACTGGTGAGCGGTCGATTTTCGAGGAACCGGCGTGAGGCCGTAAACCATATCGATTGGCGTATAACAGTTTCTATCTATATGCGTTCATATTAATGGTTTCCTTCACCTCAATATGCATTTCGTCAATGTTCTCGAGTTTACCTATATAATATAATGGAGGATGCGGATCTGATAATAATGGATGGCGATAATTAATAACGGCCCTCCGTTTTGCCGTCAGCCATGGTCATGTGACCGTGCATTATTATCGTCCCTTTGTCTATACGTTAGCAGTCGGAGATGGTTACCCAATCCGTCTAGGCAGAACATTGAAGAGGCAAACCGACTAAAACAGTCAGATATATTCAACTCGCGGTGCCCACGCTAACGAGGGCTCTAACTTGCCTTCGAACCGGCAATGGAGCCCCATCCTCATGGGTTACAGGTGGATTAACGTGAATGCGTTTCGTGCCCTGTTATAACTTCAGCATTGTGCCTTCAGCTACACGATGATTAACCAGCCAATAACACAATAGTCACGACGACTCGATTGTATCATGACGATAGCTTAATTCGCGAGGGGAACAGAGGGCAAAGCATATTTTTTCACAGCAAATGAGGATGCGCTTAGGAGTAAAGCAGGCGATTTTAGAGAGCTTGAGAACCTAAGGAGATTATTTTGGAAGGAAATGCCACTAACGTTCGCTTGACTTGATAGCGACCAGTTGTCAGCGATGCGACAAAGATAGAAAACGGCACTGTTAAAACTAAAGTGAGGAAGATGGGTTTTCTCCAGTGTAAAGAGATTATTAAACCGTACTTAATTTAGTCCTCTTAGGGTTTCGGACTTTGAGCCGAAGCCGGGGGTTAACAGGCGGTAACGATGCTCAAACTGGAATGGAAGAGGAGGAGCACCGAGGTGCCGAAGGAACTTTAAACTTTGTTTCATTGTCCCTCGAAATGACGTTACCGCTCGGCTTGAAGGGGAAGGCGAAGCTTCAAGAGATTAGTTTGTTTGTGAGGCTTATCTTTTAGCTCGGTGAAGAAAAATTTAACCGCCTAACCCTGTAACTCGGCGAAACCCGGATATTCGAACTTAACGCGATTAGAACGATTACTATGCGACGTATTTAATTAGATTGGGGGGGGGGCATTGGTTTATTATTCCTTCGCTTCGATCATGATTTGAAAAGACCTTAGCCGAGCTCTTGTGAACGTTTGCACCTAACAACATACTGGTAACTGACATTGAGTAAAGTAAAGACTCAAAACCATAATTTTGAATTTTTCTATAATCCCTAATTATTCAATTTAAATTCAAATTGATTGCCTAAAGATAACGCCGAAGAGAGTATTTGACGAGCGTTCCAACGTGTTTAGAACGTTATTTTAGAAACCAATTTTATAGTTCCACGAATAATTGAGATATTCCGTTTTCCAAAATCTCCAAATCTGAAACACTCCTAATAAAAGCTGCGATAACTCAAGCACAATTAAAAATATCGATCTCGATACAACCTCATTCGTTTGAGAATTCAAAAATCTGTAGAAATAGAAAGCAAACACAACTGTGTCTGAAAACTCATGGAAAATACTAATTCGCCCTCTAAAAACCCTCCAAAAATACCCATCGATGCGGACCATTTTCGGAACGGTTTATTTCAGGCAATAATCTATGCTGAAATCGCCGAAATTGTCCGATAACTGATATCGAAATTTACTTGTAAGAAGAAGCATATTTTACCATCAATGGAGCAAATTGGTCAAAAAGCTCTTCTTCGAAAATAGCGATTGTTTACACCGGGTTTAAAGGCTATTTCTTCGGTCGCCTTCTCGGAGAAAAGAAAACAGCAGAAACCGCCATTTTCACACCAAATACGTAAGACATTGTTAAATTATGTAAATTGCTGGGTAAAAATTCCACAATCAACGATTCAATAAGTGAACCCACATTGATAAAATGAAATGATCGATTTCAATGTCTTAACTGGTATTCGCAGATTGCTCCTCAGTTTTCACGATTATTTTACAAACTTTTCCCCAACTTTTCGAAGTACGAAAGTTGAAAAATAGAACAAAACCAGGAATTCGAAATAGTGCACCGCATAAACTCGTCAGTTTTCCACCTATCACTCGTAGACGTTTTCAGAGTTTTGAATTATCGCCAGTAGAACACGATACTTCCCAGTTAAATCATCCGGTAAGGCGGCCCATTAAAATCACAGGGCCCTCTTCATTAAAAGCGTCGAACAAACTTTCTACACAAGGGGTGCGGTCGTAAACGGGAGGAGCAATGGGAAAAGTAAACTAAACCGCAGGAATACGCGCGCGGCTGCGGAAGCTCTCGGAGAGTTCGGCGAAACTTTGAATTGATACGTGTTTGTCGCAGGAGTGAGAAGGAGATGGAAGCGTTTCGTGGAAGTTCCCGGTTAGCGGAAGGTGGAAAAACAGTAGGGATTTTCCATGTGCGAATGCGTTGAAAATAAAAAGTGGGCCGAAAAAAGTGCAAAGAAAAAGAAGACAAATAAGACAAACTTTGGGCATGCGAGTTGAAGCGGGAGACCGATAGTGATCCATAGCCCTTCAGCGAGTAACAAGGCTCCCCAGCTCTGGAAATCACATCAAATTGAGATTGATGGCTCATTCGGTGGAAAGATTCGCGTTTCGTCTCTCGTCGACTCTATCACGCAACGGCGGCGTTGAGAGCCGCATGTGCGAGGGCGGTCGGTCATGACCGTTGGCCATTTTCATTCCAGTTCGAATTAAAGAGCTTGACAGGTGGATCTAGGATACGTAACAATACCAGTGAAGTTTCATCGGCCTCGAATCTCTACGGTGCGTTGCATTATAGGTTGAAACGCTTAAATAATCCCAAATTCGCCCAACGCCTTGGATTTACATGGGACATTACTTGAAAACTTGATGAGCAGTCCGTTTCAATGTATTTACGAAACTGATCCGTGCGTACCTGTAATTTATACACCGCAATTTCCTTTTTTTTAACTCTTTATCTACTTGAGGGGCGTTTGCTTTGAATGATTTTTCGCTTTCTACGCGTTGCCGATTGATAGCAATCCCCGAACCTCAGTCCTTTGACGCGAGAGCGAAAACGAAACAAGCCACTCTATCGATTGTATTAGGATCCAAGCCAAACAAATCTTGAGGTCAACAGTTGCCAATGCGGGCTCCCAAGGCGAGGGTGGCTTCGAGCCAGATCTTGCCCGATATCGGCTCTTTGACTTATTATCAAACCTTAGGGATCTGGGTCACGATCACGCGGGCCTTTCAGTCAGATCTAACCCGAGCCCATCTTCTCGAGACGCGAATCTTTACCGCTTTCGACTGAAAGCTTTCAGCTGGGAAACTCTTGGGAGTTGAAGGCATTGCTGCTCACTTTCCCATCGGTTTTTGAGCCTCCTTTCCACTCAGCCGATGGTGGAAATCAATTATTTCGAAAGCCAACGTACTGTAATCTGCAAAATTATTTCAATTATTCGTCGAGCGATTGCGACATTGGAAATTTATCTATCATCGTATGTTTCATTATTAAACAGGTCCTTTAATGGCTGAATTTACGTGAGCCCTGGAACACACTGATATAAATTATTCACCTCCGGCATTCAGAACTCGCTGGAAAAACCACTGGTTCAACTAAATTCGTGGAAACATGCAGAAAACTAATGCAGAATAACTTTATACATATCATTGAGTCGTATTAGCATATTCTATTTCTCGAATTGTCCAAAATCGCGCTTGAGTGGTAGCCTGAAAACAATTAAGCTGTGGACTCGATAGGTGGAAATTCTGTTAAAATTGATACGAAACATGCGTCGTAAACATTGAAAGAGGTGAATTTCTCTCCTTGAAGTCGATAAAAATACTTTCAACATCAATTAGCGCTTTCACTGAAGAATCGAGCCATTGTTAAAAAATTAGTTTTAGCGAAAATTTCGAACGCGGATTACAGTATTTTAAAAGTGTATCAGCACTTAATTTTCTTGAACCATTACACTGATTGAATAATGATAGAAAACCATTGTATCGCCTTCAAGGCGAAAAAATAAAATTTTAGCCCTATTTATTACCAGTGATACGATCGTGATTGTTTTATCGGCGATTTTTAACACTGGATCGAATGAAACCATTACGAAGTAGATCAGTCTAACACGGTTCTTGAGTTGACGCAGCTTATGCGAATAATTATTCATTTGTCCGGGGGTTGTGAGGAGGAAAAAATTCAGGCGACTCATTCTCCGATTCTTTATGGGCTGGCCGAGCACTTTCGCCCATTCGAGCATCTTCAGGACGACGTGGAGCTATAGGGTCCACAGCCATAGGTTTTTTTTCTCCCCCTCACAACCCCCGAACATCACGAAATGCGACGACAAGGAAAAGAAGAATAATTAATTTTTTAACATTATTTTGATTGCAATAAACGAAAACCATAAAGTTAACTATGGTTATGATAATTAAAAAGCTGATGGTCGAGTGTCCTAGATTGTATTGAAGTCAAGGTATAATAATAGTCTGATGTACTACATAAGCGACGTTTTTTTTATCCTTTAAAATCGAAATACAGTTTGTATTACAGGAGAAACCATTTTCAAGAGGGAAATTTTAGTTTACTGCCTCTCTTCATCAGCAAATGGCCGAAAGTCGAAAAGGATTCCTTTTGGAATGAATCTTGGTCGGCGTTCGTTTAATCGATCGAATGGATTTAAAACGTTAAGGGGGAGGTCGACCATCGCAATGAGTAACACCTGTCGTTTTAATTTCCCCATTTCTCACCAAAGGTCGTCTAACGATTGTCGAAACCTTTTAGCTCGATTATACAAGTCTGGAGCAAGGGAGAGGCCGCCTTATTTCGCTCGATTGATTATAGCCATGAGGGCCCTTGAACCACGTGCTGCACAGGCGAATCAATAATAGCGGAGACCAAACTGCGCACAGCGTAGTCAAGTGTTTACTGAGACATCGGACGAAATGTGTTTTCAGATTATGTAAATACGCTTCTAAGAATAATCAATTACGTCTCATCTTAAACTGGTCAAGGGTTCAATCGAGAAATAAACTTCTACTTAGTCCGCATGACGAATATTAAATAAAATTTTCCTTGTTTAGGTAGTGAATCGATTTGGTGCTGATATATAGCTTTTCCAAGTCTAATTCAGAATTTTCCAAGTCTAATTCAGAATTTTCCAAACCTATTTCAGAATTTTCCAAACCTATTTCAGAATTTTCCATTTCAATTTCAGAATTCATATGTCAAAGCCATATGAGCAGCAGTCATGTTTTGAAGACTGATGAAGTTGTTTTGAACCATCATCGATCGGATGAGTAGGAAACCGGGATGAAGAAAAAGTGGGCTGCACAAAAATTTCACAAACTACGAGTATTGTAATTCCATAATTCTTTTGAAATGGAACAATCGTCCAACAAACTCCACAGCAGGCATAAAGTAAAAAACAAACCGTAAAAATAAAAAAAAGGACTTCCAACGTGTTCCACTGTAGGTACAAAAAAATTCATAGGAGTTTAAAAAAAGAAAAATAAAAATTGAAAAGTTAGAACAAAGAAATCCAATTAATTAATTTCACAGTAAAGATGAAGAGAGGGCATATTTTTTTTTATGGACGAGAAGAGGGTCTCAGGTCGGTGTTGGACGGTGTAGGTACCTACTGACTAAGGTTTCGTCACTCGTGATGAACCACAGCGCGGCGATCACCACGCAAAAGTTCATCAAATTTTGACTATGAAATGACGAATTCTGAAATAGGTTTGGAAAATTCTGAAATAGGTTTGGAAAATTCTGAAATAGGTTTGGAAAATTCTGAAATAGGTTTGGAAAATTCTGAAATAGGTTTGGAAAATTCTGAAATAGGTTTGGAAAATTCTGAATTAGACTTGGAAAATTCTGAATTAGACTTGGAAAAGCTATAAATAGTCTTCCTGAGCTCTTATTTACCTTAAAATATTCATACTAATATATTCAAGTCGAAATAATGACATTTAATAAGACGCAGATGTTCAACAAAAACCGGAGCGAGGAAAGAAATTTATGTTGTACAATTTTATTCATCACAGGAGGCAGAGCGCCTATGCACCCATGTAATGTACCTATCCATTTTTCAACCGTTTGTGAGGAATTCAACAGTATTAGTAGAGTATACACGAAAATATCCCATTTTCAACTTTAAACATTCTTTTCATCAATTTAGTGCTAAAGAAACAAAGAATGAGGCATATATTATTGATATACACATCATCAACTATCATTATGCCAAATTTGAGCGAAATTGAAATCAAAAAAATATGGAAGGAAAATTCAAGGGGTGCTCCTGCAATTTATTAGAAACGATCAGTTGACGATTTTTTACTCGTCATCCAATACAGATAAAAATCTGAAATTTTCAGGAAAGTTGTATCTCACCTACTTGTATTTTGGTGATTTTTTTCAATTCTCGGAAAAAATTACAAGTGGTCCAAAAAAATCAGTTTTTGATCTCTTGAAAATCGACCTAAAACCGTTATTTTCGTGGTCAAAATTTATGTGAATCAATTTTTTCATAAAGCAGGAGTCTTCATTTGAATCCCTTACACACGGGCATAGCAAAAAATTTGGTGAAAAAATTTAAACAGCGCCACAAAAATTATTTTCCGTACATTGAGTTTTTAACCGGCCAGAATTTCGAGCTCCGCTGGCATCGGCAAGGGTGGAAAATTGAACTTTTGTTTTTAAGCGATTTTGAAAGCGTCTTCAAGGAAATTTAACGCTGAATCCGAATTCGTCGTCAAAACTAAGGAAGTTTGACGAAAACTATCAGTTTTCCCATGTTTTAGTACTATGTACACCGTTTTTATGTCGAGGGAAGGTATTCGATTGGTAATTATTACCTTCCCCCTCCTTGTTGTGCAGTTTTGTTGATATGGAAGAATAAGCGGCCATTTTACGCTACACGCAAAAAATTCGAGTAACGCAGAAACTTTTTTGTTTATTTTGCATATATTTTTACATGAACTTGAATAACAACTGTGGGATTCGATTGAAAACTAAAACGAACGAACTGGAAGATGACGTCAGCCGATCAGAATTTAAGCGGATGCAGAAGATCGAAGTCGTTTATTTCCTTCAGTTCATCCATCGAGGGAAACGAGTCTATAGACTTGGAATTGACTGAGCGTATGTGATTCGCTGGGGAGGGGAATAAAGAAGCGACGACAATAGAAAGCGATGATGGAAAACAAATCCTTCTCCCCTCCATTAGACGCTGGAGGGGGTGTCTTTTTCGTCTTATGACCTATTGTTTATACGAAGCGCGAGTCTCATTGAGAGAGGTCTAGACATGAATAAAACAACGACAACTGGTGATCTTTCACCTCTTCGCCGAAAGGAATTGAATAAATCGCCTATTTCGTTCGACGGAGAGGGCCTGAGATAAAAGTTTGACTGTATACAGTCCCGTTATTTTTGTCCTCTTCTGAAATGCTTTTTCTTCGTATTTTAGATGGCTTTTTCAGAATGAATTTATCGTTTTACGACTTCCTCCGACGGCAACATCTTATTCATACTGAACCTCACAAAATGTTGAAAACAGTGGGCCACCTTTTTTACTACGGTGAAATCATAATTCACAGTTTTATTTCCACCTCGAGCTATTCGCTTCTCGTCGAACACTATTGCGATAGTCTATACAGAAACTGTTCTCAATGATCTACGGCACTGTCATCGGTATTTTTTCTTGACCTATAAATACAAAATCCAGTTAGCAAAATTAAAATTTTTTTCTCTCTATAGTTCTATAGTCAAAATGGCCCGCATGACTGAAGGGCATTGCGGTTGGGGAATCTATACCAAATTTGAAGTCAGGGTTGTGGCGATTTTTCGCGTTTCAATCACTACGGTGATTTAGGGTGACTTATTTAGAGAATAATAATAAATCAAAATGAAAGCGTTTGTAGACTATAAATGGCAGCACAACCTTTGAGCCGCAAGCCACTGTACATATAAGCCCTAGTTATAATTAACTTATAGCTGGTCTTGCTCCCAAGCGCTCAAATTCAATATTTCCTCTGTATTAATTAACTTGCTTATTTGCTGTTGCACGGACTACCTCGGAGTTTCGTTTTGCATTGTAGATTTTCGAAAATGTGTCAATGGTAATTTAATTAAAATACGAGTGAAGAAATGTATTCATATGGTGTTCGCCGGTACTTCCCACACATCATTTCGATCTATTCGAAAATTTCGCTGGATAAAACGGTATCCGTTGAACCGTAATTCCACTGAGCTATCAACTAACCGAAATCGGAGGAATTTTCATAGGGATTCGCATGAACAACAACCGGAACGTCGAATGAAAAATGATCTTCTTTTTTACTCGGTAAAAATTGTAGATATTGAAATGTGAAACAGCTTTTTTTCTGCTTCCTCAACAGTCAGTTTCTACATTGATATGGATAGATGTAATAGCTAACATTCCTTACATAGTGTTAGGTCAAATTAGTTCAGAAAGTATTACGTATGACCGTGACTTGCGTGACCTTCGGGCTGTTTTTCAGACATGATGTGCTTGAAGGTTTCCGAAAATTATAACATAATTGTGTGAAACATCTGTCGTACTATCTTTATACTGAGAAAGGTCACTCACGCCCTGGCAAACGACTATTGATCAAAACATATTTGATGTAACACAGGCCGAAAAGTGAAGTCAAATTTTAGTCAATAATCTATCGATTTGTTCGACCTGCCCTAGAAACTCGAATCATTATGCTGATGCGATTAATTATCTGGACCTTCAGAGATTGGCCGGCTAATTTCAATGTACACGTGACGAGTCATATAAATAGGGCAACCAGAATTCATTTAGCGATTCTCTGGCAAATCGACTGTGAGGATCCATTACTAATAGCCTTGATTGGGTAACTTTGAAGCGCATAAGCGAACGAGTTGAACCATACCCGATTGTTGACTTGAAATGCATAGATATGAAATAAAATGAGTTATTAGTTAAATAGTATTGGGGAAAAATTTATCAGGAAAATTCTTCTTTCCAATGACCATTAGACTCCATCAACACGAAATGACACGTCACCCTAGTATGATGAGCAATGATATAGTGGATTGTGAGGGAAAGAGAAGGGGAAGGGAAGAGAAACCAATCAGATGTTTGTATAGGTACTAAAAGATAGGTAATTTAACTGCCCACAATTTGCCAATGTAATGTACATATCCATTTTTCAACCGTTTCTGCGATATTCAACAATATTAGTGGACTATACACGAAAACATCACATTTTTCAACTTTAAACGTTCTTTTCATCCATTTGTTGCAAAAGAAACAAAGAATGAACCATATATTATTGATATACACATCATCAACTATCATTATGCTGAATTTGAGCAAAATCGATGGCAAAAAATGTTTCACGAAAAATCCAAGGGGTACCCCTGCGGTTTTTTTAAACCAATCATTCAACGAATTTTTACTCGTCTTTCAATAGAGATAAAAATCTGAAATTTTCAAGAAAGTTGTATCTTACCATCATGTATTTTTGTGATTTTTTTCAATTCTCGGAAAAATCTGCAAGTGGTCCGAAAAAATCTGTTTTTGGAAGCTCGAAAATTGACCTTTAACCGCGCTTATTGGGTTCAAAATTTATGCGAATCAATTGTTTTAATACGCAGGAGTCTTCATTAGAACGCCTTACACACGTACATAGCAAAAAATTTGGTTAAAAAAATTTATACAGAGCCACAGAAATTATTTTCAGTAAATCGAGTTTTTCACCGGCCGCAATCTCGAGCGTGAAGGTGAAAAATTAAACTTTCGTTTTTAAGCGTTTTCGAATGATATTCTTCTAAGAAATTTAACGCTGAATCCGAATTTGACTTCAAAACGACGGAAATTTGACGACAACTATTACTTTTTCCCATTTTTAGTACCACATGTTTTTATGTTTTTCAACTTTGAAAATTCGTTTCAAATACTTACAGTACTGTTCAATTTTGATTAATTAATTATTCCTACCGGAAATTAGACGTAGAATTCGAATTGAAGTGAAAAGTATCAAATTCTAACGATTAATGAAGAGGTTACTGAAGTTGGCTTACAGGTATTTTTCACTATTGGTGTCCACTGGCATTCACCCCCAGTCAGCCCGAACGGGTTACTTTTGGCTTATTATTGAATAGATTTGTGTATAAGAGTATCATGCTTCCAGGATAACTGATACTATAATTCCCCTTTTCAAAATAGACGAAGAAAAATTCACGCGCGTTGTGTTGTTTTTCAATATTGCTGAAATAACCGAGTCTCAATAGATGATCCTATATAATTTTTTCACCGCAGTCTAGAGAGGCAATTTGAGTCGTTTGCTGAATACTGTTAAGGTTGCGGCTATCTCACGGCTTTCTGGTTCAGTCATCGATACAAACCAGAGGCACTCCGTCGCAGCTGCTTTTATCCGCTGATAAATTTTCATCCCTCTTATTTCCTTAAATTCTCCGGTCCTGGCGATGATTCTTTTGTATGGATGGATCCTATTAACTTAATGCAAGCCAATCCCCTACATTGCCTCAACTTTCCTCACCCAAGCCTGGATAAACGGATCTCTATCTTTTGAAGGCGTTTTTTACTCGAAGCGTTCTCTGGAAAAATATATTAGTTAAAGGTTTATTCAATAGTCGAAATATGGTATCCATTTATTAGATGATTCGATTATTGAAAATACCTTTTCTCGCAAATACTTAAGTTAATTATTCGGTCGAATCAGTAAAATATTTCTATATGAATTTTGGATTTATTTTGATGTTGATCTCAAGGAGAAATAATTGAACTCCTTTGCTTACGACCGCAGAGGTAATGGTAAATCATTTTTCTTTTATCAGTATCACTTATCTCTGCTTCCTCACATTTTTTTCCTCTAAATAAACGTCGACACATTCGTTCCAGAGAAATTCGACATCCGACAGCATTATTTCCCAGTTGTTTGAAAAAGTTTCACGTTTCGTGTTGCTCCCTTATTTTAATCAAACTCTTCACCCCGTTTGTTCCTTAATGAGTTTCACCAATGCCGAGATAGTTCTGAGCGATGAATGAAATTGGAAAATTTCGATGATAAATTATTCCTTACCAAGAATTTATCGATCTCCCAAGAGAAGGGAGCGACTCGTAATTTTCCGAAACAATGCGTCAAGTTAATTAACGCCATCCCTTGAAATTAGATTCCTCTAATGAAATAAAAAGGAATTTTTTCTTTCGCGAATGAAAGAGTCTTAATAAGCGCAGTTGAGTCTTCGCTATGTAATTAGATATTTCAATAGATAGTTTTCGCGATTTGAATAGATTTTTCGAATAGTAATTGGAAAGTTTAATGGCAAAATGTGATGAAAATGTTTATTATCTTCAATCTTCCTTCCTTTCATCCGAAAGAGGAAATGAGATTGTCGGAACGTCCAGTCTTTAAAACCTCTCCCAATTAACGGACGAAATTACTAAATGAAATTGCTATCAATCAGAAAAAAAAAAATACTCGTACATGATCATCGGGTATAGGAAAATCAGTTTATCAGTACACCATTTGGTCGGAATCAATCTCGACTGTCAGTCGAATAGGAAAAAACTGAATGCGATTCGATAACAGGTTCATTTTCTTCCTCCTTAACTTGCCCGGATAGAAGATCGTCGAGCGTTCTCGTTTTGTTCAAAGCTCACTTAACTCGATCGGAAAGGAGCTCGAGGAAAAACGAGAAAAACCAATCCGAACGAGAAAGAAGGAGCTGAGGTGTTGTAAACGTTAGGAGCTCTCTGATTCCAGGAGGCCGGCTCAGCGAGGGTTGCCAAATTGACGGTTAAAAGGGTAGGTCACGTAAACACCTCGTACAGCACCAACAACCCAACACAATCCTTTCGTCCCGTTTCGCCCGGTGAATTCCCCTACGTTTTAACCGTTCTCTTCTTCCACTACTGTTCCCTTAATTAACGTCCTCCGATGCCACCGAGGTTATTTCTTCGTGCAGGAACGAGGTGTTAAAACTAGCCACGCCGAAGAGGACGGCTTTAGGATTTCAAGTCTCGGCTATGAGCGTTACATTTGTTCGAATTGAGTGAAAATAAAACTAAATAAATCCTCGAATCTTTCGTAGAACTTCATGTCGAAGACTTGGGGGAAACGTTTATTAAATGAAAGAATGGTTCGGCGGGATGCTGAAGCTGCACGAAAGAATTTTCAATTCCGGGTTTTTATTCAATAATAAAATTGTAATCGACCAAGATTTTTTTTTTTGTTATAAATGTATATAGATTGTTGGACGCTGAATCGAATGAGACCATAACGGGGTTGAAAGCTTTGATTGTTCCCTAGTTATCGCAGCTTTTGAATGGCGAATTCGAGATTTTGAGAAACTTGGTATGATGCAGATGGCAAATGGTATCCCTCGAGGCTTCGTATAGCTATAAAAAACGTTGGAACATTCGTCAAATACTCTCTTGGGCTGTATCTTTAGACGAATAACCTAACGTTTAATTAGATAGATGATAGATTTGTGACAACTCATCAGAACATTTATGAACGTATCCACCATAACAGATTAGTTACTATAAAACTCCGTAGCAACTATGGTGATTTTAATCATTTTTATTTTTCTTAATTTTCAAACTAATAGCTAAATTATTCGCCCAACGGTACAGCTGAAGAGAGTTTTTGACAACTATTCCAACGAGGATAGAACGATTTTTATAGCTCCGAAAATTCATTAGTTATAACTTCATGCCAAAATTCTAAAAATCTCTACAATTCTACACGAAAGCTGCGATAGCTCGAGAACCTTTAAAGCTATCAACCCCGCGAACGTTTCATTCGATCCAGCGTCAAAAATCTATTGAAATGTATATCAAAAACACCTTTTTCTGAAGAACGTTGGAAAATATGAACTTTCTGCCCCTCAAAACCTCACACAAATACCATTAAAACAGAGGTACCGATTTGGTTGAAGAATCGAGCCATTGTCAGGCCAATATTGTTTGTTGGTGATAATTTCAATAATTTAGCTTTTATAGTTTTATTCAAAAAAGTGTGGACGGCATACGGCGGACAGAGAGAATTTTTTAAATTGAATATTCGAATTCTAAATGACTTGAAACGTAAAACATCAAATTTTGAGGGGGGCTAAAAACAATTTTTTCTCGGGCGGTTACGATGGTTTATTTGTTTTTTGTTTAATAATAAACCAACAGTAAACTTCCTCATTAAATCATAATCGAAGCAGAGGAATAATAAACCATTGTACAATCATTTTTGCAATATTTTCCTGTTAAATTATTTCCCATTCTTCAAATATTATGAGCTATGTATCAGAGACGTGGTTCTGCTATTCGCGTATCTTCCACAACTTCCGCATTACATTATTCGTATTGGAAAATCAAATTCTGCGAAAGACAGAACTCTAATAATTTTGAAATTCCCGTTTCAACGCATCGAACATTTTCCATTTCAGCTGATGCTAGCGGCAAAGTAAATACCCACCGTCGAATACTGTTCGGTAAACTGACTTCAGCTGGAAAATGATTAAAGCGGCGGCGAAAGTGTAATTTATTCAGCGATATAATTCCGCCTTGTATATTGATGCTGTTTAGACTTCGGCAAGGAAGGTACAAAGCGACCGAATTGACGAGCGATCCGCGATTTTCAAGACGGGAGGAATAGCAAATGGGAAGGACTTCTAGTAATCTTCCCTGCGAGGCGTACCCTATGTCGAAGGGCGATGATTCTTGATGGAGCTTAATCTGTTGATTAATATCATCGAAAGGGTTAACTTCGCCCTTAATTACCGAACACCCCCGAAGCTTGCGAAGCCGCTCCTAGTCCGTTCCCCCTTTCAAGTTCACGATCCATCCCTTCTGAGCGGATACTTAGTTTGCCTCTTGGCCCTCGCAGCCGCACGAACCTCACTTCTCATCCTTCTAGTCTGAAATAACAAATTGGTTTACAGGCGCCGCTTTAGGGAAAACCGTCTGAGAGGGGTAAACGCCGACGGTAAAAGCGAGATCTGTTGTTGAAAATGTTCGCATTCTGATCAAGTTTTAATATACCGGAAGAGTAGTAAATCATCTTGGAAGCATCTGCAAAGCGCTAAGGATTTTAATCGACGAGATTTCCCACAGCTGAAAATAGGTGAACGAACATTTTAACACGCTGTCATTTGCTCGTTAAAAGGCAAGTTGTTGTGTAACGATAAACAGTGATAATGGGTTTTTGTTGACAAGGAAAAAGTTCTTGCCATCAAAATCTGAAGAATGAATATTTCAAGCATTACTTCTCATATTTAAGCCCAGGCCAAGGGGAAAATTTGTAAGCCTTGAAAATGAGCGACATGGAAAAATATTTTTCAAAAGTTCGTACGCCTTCAAATTGAGCCTACATCGCCTCTCTTTTTTTTTTTTTTTTTTTTTTTTTTTTTTTGTTGCTAAAAATGAATGCCCTTCTCGTCCGTTTTCATGAGGAATGTACAGTCGCATCTACTTGGCGCATTTTCTATTCTCAAAAATGAAAAACGAAACCCTCACCTCATTGTTTGCTTCTCCGAATGAGAAAGACCGCTCGAAAAAAGAACGTCCACACCCGGATAAGCACAATGTTCTTCGTTTAAACAGAAGTGAGCCAAAAAAGGTTTCAGTGCTGCCAAGTGCTGTAAAAAATCAAACTCTCCCATGTGGCTTCGGCTGGTTAACCTTCTTAAAGATTTTGTTTTGTAGCAGCTCTTGTATACAAATACCATTCAATGTTTGCGTTTGGTATAGAAGTTTTATACTCTATAAATTTCTATTGCAAGGTCCAGTGAATAGGTGGAAGTAAAACAGGAATCAAAACACTCGAATTTTGTAGCACCAGAATAATTTTTATAGAGAAGATTAGAATAGATTAGAGCTTGAAAAAAATATCTCGATTAATACCTGTTCTGGATCGAGACCCGAATCCCCTCCAGTACTCCAGTGTGGAATGTAGGAGGAAAAATCCCTAAAAAAAAGGGAAAGTTCTCTTCTTCATAGCAGCATCTCGCAGTTATGGGAAAGGAGGTTTTTCTCAACTGCTGTAAGGTTGAAACTAAGGGAGGAAAACCTTCGCCCGCCCTTAACGTTAAGGGCCAGAAAACACGCATGGTAGCGCACCGCTTTGCTTCTTGTTATAACAGCAACACGTTTTCATCTTTTATAAGACCCAACCGAAGCTGGGCCTTGGCCAAAGCTTCAACATCTTCCTTCACCTGTGGTACGGTTTTCCTTTTAACCGTGAATTTTCAAAGGAAAATACACCCTTGAGTCTTCCAAAAAAAGGAGACTGAATTCTTTTTCTCTTCCGACTATCCTCTCAAATTTGTTAATACCACTATCGTTGAGGAAATCCGATTCAAGCATTTGAAAGCGGGGATTTTGGCATGGAAATCTCTCGGCTTTATCGGTAATAGTTTATTCAACGAGTATAATGGGGCGTTCGCATCGAAGTTTCTAATTTCGAAAGTACATGCCCCTGAGATCACAGGATGATGAATCAAAGGCATGAAATTGCATTTGTAAAAATGGTTCTAGTAAATCTATTGAGTCGGAAAAATGGCTCCAACTGAACCGAGCTACCACACGGTAACCCCAGTTTTTATCTAGCCCTTGGGATCGGGCAGCGAAGTGGTTTGATGGGTGGTAGGTGGGACATGAGGTAAGATGGACTCAAGACGCTCTGTATGGTGACATTGGACTTGTGACGTCCACTCCACTCTGGTTCCCAATACTTTTCGATCGCGTATCTCTTCACCTGACAATTCCTCCTTCAAATTTTGTTTGGGGATTTCGATTTCACTTGGAAATAGTATCTTTAGATATGTATAATGCTTATTTATGATCACATTCGTGATAAAAAGTCTATGCGAATTCCTCATTATAGAATTACATGATTCAAATGGTTGAGAAAAATACGAGCGATTGAAGCGCATGTTTCGTTCATTTGAATCTTTCTTCCAGTAAAATAAACGACACTGTTATTTATCAAAGCAAAAAGGGATGAAATTGTAAAAACTCAGCCAGTTTTTTTCATCCAATTCTACTAATATGAAGTTATAAAAAGCTGTCACAGCTAGAATTCTAAATTTAAAATACAATTTACACTTTCTTACGTTTTTATACGTTTTATGCTTTATACCTGGTTTACGTGTTTATAAAAATAAACAGCGCAATGAATGTAGTCTGATAACGATAAAGTTTCAGTAGAAGACACTACAAACATTAATATTTCTAGTCGATATCTGATTCTGAGGAATATCAATTTCATGTGTTTCGTTAGCAAGAATGTTACAGACATTTACGTTAAAATCTACCATTCGAACGGAGTTTTCGCTAGAGTAAAAGCTCAGCTGTTTTTCAATTTTGCGATTCTCTTCGACGGGGAAACTGCTCCTATCGGTTACCAGCCGGTTATATTTTCCGAGCGAGTAGACGATCCGAATGGCAATCGATGCGGAAACGCGATAGTGAATACGCCAGACGAAGAGCGCGAATCCGTGAACGGAAAAGTGCATTATTGCGTCGGTGTTCGGAATAATTTAGTGTACGACGAAGGAATGGCGACAGAAGTGGAATGAAAAATGCATAGCTATTGATAACTGTCGCACCGGCGAATTGGAATTGCCAGCTAGGTATGCTCTCTCTCCAGTCATTGCCGCTTGAAGGGTTAACAATTTTTCTGCTTGGGCTGAAAGCAGTTAATTTTCCGTCTTAATGAGCCGTGCTAATTATAAATAGACACCTCTGTATCGAAATATTGTCCGGGAATTTGGGGAATAAAGCAATTTCGAATATTTTTTCGGTTTATTAAGCAACTAGGGGCTGAGCGCCCCAGGCGGCTTTGCCGCCCAACCCCCTCTGAGGGGGGCTTCGCCCCCCTCAGCTATCGCGCACGGTCGGCCCGTCGGATGGGCTCCGCCCCTCCTCACGGGCCTTACATATCGTTTTGTCGGGTTGTTGTCCTTGTCACTACTATATATAGTACTATATTATATAGTATATATAGTATATAAATATAGTATATTAGTATAGGTATAGGTATGGGTTTAGTAGTTAATTATTTGTGTATGGTGTGTGGGAATGTATAGGTATTTTTATTGTAGGTAGTACTTAGTAGTTGCTATAATTTGGTATGTTGGTGGAGGTGTTGTCATGTACTTTGTATCATAAAGTATTGTGTTTTTCAACTGGAGCAAAGTAGGAGCAAAATTAGACATAACAACTGTAAGTTTTCCAAGATTTGTAACTTGCACAGTGGATAACTCAGACAAAAAGTCGTCAGTTCAGATGTTTGAATATACCAAAAGATGGGTAATTTAACTGTCCACATTTTCCCAATGTAATGTACCTATCAATTTTTCAACCGTTTTTGCGTTATTAGACAATATTGGTAGACTAAACGCGAAAATATGACATTTTTCAACTTTAAACGTTATTTTCATCTATTTAGTGCGAAAGAAACGAAGAATGAACCATATATTATTGATATGCACATCATCAACTATCATTATGCTGAATTTGAGCGAAATCTATTTCAAAAAATTTTTCGCAAAAACTCCAAGGGGTACCCCTGCGATTTTTTTCAACCGACCATTTAACGAATTTTTACTCGACTCTCAATACAGATAAAAATCTGAAATTTTCAGGAAAGTTGTGTCTTACCGAGATGTATTTTTGTGATTTTTTTTATTTCTCGGAAAAATCTGCAAGTGGTCCAAAAAAATCGGTTTTTAAAAGCTCAAAAATTGACCTTTAACGGTGCTTTTCGGGGTCAAAATAAATGCGAATCAATTGTTTTATTATGCAGGAGTCTTCATTTGAAC
Organism: Tupiocoris notatus; assembly: GCA_037159825.1. Taxonomy (NCBI): domain Eukaryota; kingdom Metazoa; phylum Arthropoda; class Insecta; order Hemiptera; family Miridae; genus Tupiocoris; species Tupiocoris notatus. The sequence goes on from JASJUZ010000178.1 coordinate 749,587, forward strand.
GCCTTACACACGTACATAGCAAAAAATTTGGTGAAAAAAATTTAAACAGAGCCAGAGAAATTATTTGCCGTAAATCGAGTTTTTCGCCGGCCGAAATTCCGAGCTCCGCTGGCGTGAAAAATTAAATTTTCGTTTTAAAGCGATTTTGAAAGCTATTCTTATAGGAAATTTAATGCTGAATCCGAATATGACGTCAAAACGGCGGAAATTTCACGACAACTATCAGTTTTTCCAGGTTTGATACTACGCCACTCCTACGTTTTTCAACTTTGAAAATCCGTTGCAAATACTTACAGTACTGTTCAAATTTGATTATTTAATGATTCTTACAGGAAATTAGACGTGGAATTTGAGTTTAAAGTGAAAACAAAGAAAATCGAACGATTATTAATATTTTCCGAATTTTTTTCGATTTTCATACTTTTGAAGTTTCAACTTTGGGATTTTTTTTTCGTACAACGATTTGCAGCGTTTTTTTTTTCTTTTTTTAAATAAATTATACTTTCGAATACTGCATCCCTAGAAACGTAAAACATCAAATTTTGAGGGGGTTAGAAACAACACTTTCTTGGGTGATTAAAATGGTGTGTTTCGAATACTAATAGAAGAAAGGGCCGTGTATAACCCATGTACAATGATTTTCGGCGTTTTTATTACTTTTTTGGGTTGAAAATCTGTTTTTCACTCAGCAGGCGCTCGAGGCGAATGTCAGGAATGAATACATGGTGTAGCTGGCGTGACATCACGCTTTGCTCAAGAAATATTATGTATACGTGAGCGTGTAATTTTGCAAGTGTGAGAGTGTGAGATATCTCGACGAGTAGGAGCAGAAGCAGGAGCATTCGGGTCGAAGCGAAGGCCAAGTCATCGCCTTGTTCATGCGATAGTGCGAGCCTGGCGGAGCAGAGATAGCGCTTAGCAAATAATATATTATTGAGTTGAGAGTTGGTTACTTGTTAATGGAGGGTGCAAAGGGAAACTGTTGTGATGGTGGCGAACTTGGGTTGGGGAGAACTTGGGGTGATACTGCGGGGAGGGCTGAAGTTAAGGAGGTTCTGCTGGAATGAGTGAAGACCGTGGAGGAGGTTCGGGGGTAATTAGGCTGTTCCCAGGCCCTTTCGCGTCCCCACTTAATAACGATAACAATGATACATGGAGAACCTCTCTGCGGCTAGCATCCTTGCAGCCATCGCATCGAGAAACTGCTGCGCGCATACAAGACCAGTACACACGACTTCCTCATCGTCTATCCGAGTCTGGCCTCTATCTTTACGCCGAAGGCTCGACGCTTTTCTCCTTCGTTTCGCCGCAAAACTCCCCCGGTGGCGATTTTCTCCTCGGTCCTCGGCTATAAAGGCCGACTTATGGTAACTTAATGCCCTAAGATGCATAGTTTCCCATTTCTTGCACAATAACTCGTTCCTTCGCCTCGAGCTCGCTTATTCAGACGTTGTTTTCGTCTGTTCGGGGGTGGTTTTTCAAGTGCCTACTTAACCGTTTTGATCCTTGCCGAGATACAGACCTCTAAAGTATCGTTTTTCGCCGAGGGACGATTCCACTGAAATGTTAATCACGTCGTTGAAACTAATGAATGATAATACCTGCTTTTATGTCGAGAATGATTCTCATTGATGATCTGTCATGGTGAATAGAGTTCACAGACCTCGTTCATGCGAATGCGTTTATTCAGCAATAAAAGAACGGTCTTAGCGCTCCCCCCGATTAAACGCAATCGGGACGATCGTAAACTAAGACATCATCGTGATAGTATGAAGAGATTTCATTGAAGAGGAGCAGATGACGAAGAGAGTCATGAGAAGGACGGAAAAATGTTCGTGCCCCCGTTACGTATCGGCATTGGTCACTCTACGAGGGAAAATGATGGAAGACATTCCCGCTACGGGCAACCAATCAGAAAACAGAACGATTGAACAGATGACCAAACTACGGTCCAACTCCATGACAAAAATTGTGATATAAATATTGTTATTTTTCCTAATTCTTCAATTAAAAGTTAAAGAATTCACCGAATGAGCTTAAGAGAGTGTTTGAAGATCATTCGGACGAGTGTAGAATGATTTTAATTGCTCCAGAAATCGTCGAGGTCTGCCATCTTGCCAAATATCTTAAAATCTCGAAAAGGCCACACTGAAGCTGCGATAAATCTAAAACCGTCAAATATATCGACTTTGTTGTTGACTCATCCGATTCAGCGTTCAAAAATCTATTAAATTAGGAATCAATCATACCTATCTGTCAAGGACGTGAGAAAATATGAATTCCCCTTCCCTCGAAACGCCTCGAAAATACCCTCGAAGTTGAGGTAACAATTTGGCCATTGACAGGTTAAGATTGATTTTTGGTGAAAATTTCAAAGATATAATATATTATAGTTTCTTCAGAAAAGTGATATGACGTAGAGACAGCAGTTTTTTACAATTTTCACAATTCACAATTGGATATTCGGCTTCTACATGCTTTGGCACCTAAAGCAACAAATTTTGAGGGCACTAGAAAGTTGTTTTTTTTTTTTTTGGCAATTACCAAGATACATTAGGTATTCAATTGCAATTTTTTTTTTTTTTTTTTGCTTTTAGCGTTATTTTCCACGTTGACCTTGAGGAGTATTGGTTTCTTTTAAAAATGATGCGTCTCTAATAGAGACCATAATCCACGGTCCAGGCGAGGGTAACCATTAGATGCGTAGATTTTACGAAGTAACCAATACTCTCGAAGGCTACCGTGGAAAATACCGGTAAAAAGAAAAACTCTCCAATAGTAAACCAAAATCGTTGTTTATCGTATTCTTTTTACGCCTGGAAGAGTGATGCAATTTAAAGAAAACACTTGCGTGCTTCAAATACGCTTCCGATTCCAATAGATTTTATATGTGTTGATAAACTCAATTAACAGACGCATTGCGTAAACCTATATAAGCACCGTACAAACGGAATCGATTTAAAACTCAATCAAAATTCGGTTCTGATTGATAAAGCGACGGATGAGACACAAGCATGAAAATAAATTGCCGTCTATTGAGAGAATTCTTTTCGTTTTTTCTCGGGTTGAACTTTAAATTGTACACAGAGTATCTCTTTTGCAATTTAGTTACGAACCGCTGGAAACGAAAAATCATTGGCTGTTATCGCATCAGAAAATCTAGGTCGAGAAAAGAAAAGCAAAGACCCTGTTGTGGCATTGGGAAGAAAATTATCAACGTGCCCGACCGAGTGAACTTGGGTTTTTATGTGCGCCGATGGAAGAAGAAAAATAGAAGTAAAAGAAGGAAGGCTCGCTTTTGAAACGACCAAGGATAGGTCGGGAAATTATGGGCCTGCCACGGTCGCAGGAGGATCTGAATGACAAGAAAACACCGACCCAACTTGGATGCGAAGGGAAGGAATTGGACGGTGTAGGGAAAAAAACTATGGGTTGGAGAAAGATAGAACGACTAATAGAATTTCGAACATTCTGAAAAAAATCGACGCCGCCGTCTCACCGAAATAATTTATATCACGATATTACCATTCAGATACTACATTATAGGCAGTTTTTGTTCTATAGCGTGTTTTTCAAAGGAAAACCACGGTCTCTTACGCGGTAACGTTTAGCCATCAGCAATTTTACAAAGTAACCAAACCTCTCACGCCCTCGATCGAAAAAAACACGCAAAGAATAAAAACTCAATAATAGCTCAATACTTCGCCATTAATTTTCAAAAAGCAGCAGCGCCAATTTCTAAACTCGAAACGCTAAAATAAGTAAACGCAAGTAATCTCTCCAAATTGGGTGATATCGTTATAAAACGATCAGCTGAAATCCGACCAGTTTTGGGCCTTTGCAGTCCCTTTAGCCGGCACAACAACGACAACAACTAAGGCGAAGTCAGCTTTCATCCGCTCCATTCCTTTCAACCGCCCATTAATTGCGATCGGGAAGAGCCTTAACTGTAATTAAAAGTAGCTCCCTCCAACCGGTCGACTGCCTTATCTACCTTCTTCTGCCTCCTTGAAAACTTTACCTAGACAGTTTCTCTTTCGTCTTCTTATTCGAATCGTCGAATTCGTCGGGTTATCGAAATACGCGCATTTCTACGCTCGAACTTAATGGTAGCAGAAAATGAGATCGCTCCTTTGCGTTCGATGGATGAACATTGAGATGTCGAATGGGAAGCGCTATGAGGAAGGGTGATCCCGAATTTATTTTAATGAACTCGCTGAATCCGACGGATAATACCGTGATTGCTTCCGATTTTTTGTGATGCTCTTACATAATACACACATATTACACTTGAAATGAGTGGAAATTCGTACCTAAATTATAACAGCGTACAGAGAAACAAAAACTTTGAGAAAGTATGTAGCCAAAGCAATTGAAATTATTTTTATAATCATTTTTAGACAAAATGTCTGGTTTCGGTTGTTGTTAAAGAAAAAAAGCCGATTAAAGGTTTCTATTCTACCTTTAAAGTATGAAGAATATAACCACATTTCAAGGCTATTCCTTAGTTTAATGATCTTTAACATCCTTAGTTTAATTACCACGATGTGGATGCTTACCGCCTTCTTTAAACTCAGAATTTTCACTCATTTCATCACTCATAGCTTGAATGTTTACTCAGAACTATTTGAAGCACCCTCGTTTATTAAAAAATCTCTATTTTCTCCTCTTGACGTTGAGATTGATATATTTCTCGATGCTAAAAGGAAAAAATCTCGCTCATAGTAAGCGTTACCGTTACTTTCAATTCTTGAAGTGAAAATATGTTTTCTCTTATTTCAGCCCCTATCAACGATTCCATAACTGGAAAAGAAGCGCATTTGAAGTATGAAAGTTTTTCACCGTTTCAGGAAAACATTTTTAACCTACAGTAACGAATATTTCAGCTTCTATTTCGTCCCGCATAATACTTCGACTGAGTTCGAAGTTGAAAAATTTATCGCGGTAGCCCCTGTTCATTTACGGTGAAGGGTTGAGGTCAAACGCCAGGGAAAAAACCTCGTTTTAGTCGAATAAATAACGTCCGCAGGTTTTACGAGTGCCAAAAGCAAATATTTGGGTCCACGTAGAGCTTAATTCCATCGAGTATCGACCGAAGCGGCTGTAAAAGGTCGGACAGTACTCAAATCAACAATTAACCATTACTGCTATAAAACGGTCGCCGATCTAACAACGTCGACTGGTTCGGATATAATACAAAAATTTTCCACCGTCAACAAAAATAATTTTGTACCACCTGAGGGAAAATTTTCGCTAGGGCTAATTAGGTAATTATTCGCTTTCCAACTCAGCTAGCTAAATCGATTTTGAGTTGAAAATCGAAGAAGATGAATAGCTTCTTTTTTTTTGTAGATTTGTTGAGGTGGATATTTGGATTCAAACGCCCAAGATAGGAAATCGTTCTATATTTGATGGAATGCCCATAAAAAAATTCACACCCTTTATCGTTAGGTGAATAACTCAACTTTCAATTCGATGACTAAGAAAAATTGAAATAATTAAAATTACGATAGTTTAAGACGATTTCCCTTATAGTTACAAATCTGCTGTCAGGTTGAAGCGCTTACAAATAATTTTCAAAATAGTTAATATCACAAACGGAGAATAATCAACCTCTGTGAAATAATTTGCAGCGTTTTTAACACCTTTTTGTGCCTTATTTTGAATATTTTTTTAAATATTTTAATTGAATAATTTTTGCCTAATTTCCTTTGACTGTGGGTATAATTTTTCGTAGATGCAATACGCCAAAAGAAATTTTCATTAGTAGCAAAAACATAACTATACCTGATGCAGCAGCAACAGCCAAAACGATGATAAGCACCCGTTTCGCCATAGTGGGCTCCTGAGCTAGTCCATTTTCTCGCCAAACGTCCGTTTCACTGTTGTAACGCCCTGGGAAAATGAAATAAAATTTCTCAAGACAGTCGACCGACGTCGTAATATGTTTGAGCAAGTAAAGGGAAAAATTCACTTAATTCATATACGAAGCGGGGAAACTGAAGGAGGAAAAAAATTGGAAAGATGTGGAAGAGGTCAGGACACCCATTAATTTTAGCATAATGCCCCTTGGGAACCATACGGCCCAGTAGTCGAAGAAGAACAGTGAAAAACCCGTGAAAAGGCGGAGGCTGTGAACAAGGTGGAAAAGAAAATGGCTGAAGAAAGGAGAAAGGAGAGGAAAACTCTGAAAAGCTTTTTTCCACCAGAGCCCATCGCCTCGGTGCCTAATGAATAAATGTATCTTTAATAAGGGATAGCTGCAGGAACCGAATGGAGGATGACCTCACAAATAATTCATTCAAAGACTACGTAAGGGCGATTTTGTCTCAATTTTTCCGGCAGGAGGTTCCTCATTTTCAACGCCTCACAGCGTAATTATCACTTCTTAATGGACTCATTAAGTAATGGAGATCCTTCCGGTAGCATTTTGTCGATAGACTGCCAAGATGGCTATCGGCGGTGCTGGAATTTAATGAAATATTCCACCGCTCCGGATTAATTATCGCTATAAAATTGACTAACTCCTTTCATTAAGGGGATACTCTGAAAGCACGATAATGATGATGGAAAGAATCTGTTCTGGTAAAAGCTAGGATTGTGGACGGTGTATTGATACCTTTTCAAGATACAAAGAACCACCAAATGTCAATTATGTTCATTAAAGTTCGACTTCAGCGTCTAATTAGCCAACACAAGATACAATATTGATAATTCCTTCTTTTTTTTCTTTTTTTTTTTTAGAAAAACAGGAAGAGAAAAAGATAAACATTTTCAGTTCGACAAATATTAGAAAAGTCACCATGAATGCTATTGGTTCTCGTCCTCAATTCTTATATTGTTTTAACATTAATATAATGCACGAGTTGTGAAGCCATCTTGGCTGTCTATCGACAAAATGCTATCGGAAGGATCTCCATTACTTAATGAGTCCATTAAGAAGTGATAATTACGCTGTGAAGCGTTTAAAATGAGGAACCTCCTGCCGGAAAAATTGAGACAAGATCGCCCTTACGGAGTCTTTGAATGAATTATTTGCGAGATCATCCTCCATTCGGTTCCTGCAGCTATCCCTTATTAAAGATACATATATTCATGGATACTTCATTGAAAAATATATGTCCAACAATAGTGAAATCAGGGTGATTATATTGTCGAAACCCTGAAGCTATTTCAATTCAGAGTAGATAAACTTCAGGTTTTTTTCAATATTCGCGAGGTAATAGATGAATCAATATATATTTTTACATCTAGGCGGGAATTACCGTTCCAGCGACGAAGAAAGAATTTCTCTTGATAATTAATTATAGTATGCGTTCCCAAATTGATTTAAGCTTCATTTGATTGAAACATTCAACAATGAAAAAATATTTGGGAAAATATTTTCAATTCGTTAAAATTGAGTGGATATTCACATAAATGTTTAAAACCATTGATTCGACCGAACCTAAAATAGCTGATGTAAGTGGCCTTGATATCATTTTGTTGATTTATTTTCCACTAGGAAATAAATTTAATATTAAATTACTTTATTTCAGTATCCGTGGCGATATTTACTTACGAACTTGACCCGGTACAAATGACTCATTTTGGGTGAAATTTAATACAAGGTATCGATATCAGAAACCAAATGGCTGATCTGACTCTTTATTTTCATTATATATATATATATATATATATAATTAATTGATTGAGAAAGAAGAAAGAGGAAAGTTTTGTTCTAATATTTCGAAAAATCTTGGTCACAGATAGAGAAAGAATGACTGAATGACTATATATATATATATATCTATATAGATATTTATTTTTTTTTTTTTTTTTTTTGACAACTGGCCGATAATTTTTTGGAAATCTAACTTCTATCATTGAAAAAATTCTGCAGGTTCAAATGGTAGTTTAAGTTGTATAATAAACTATTTATTCGCGCTATACGTTATTCATAGGGAATTTAATCAATCAAAGACCGTCCAATTCCCCAATTAATAAAGAGAAAAAATTGTTTGGTTACTTAAGTATCTAGTTTGTTTGTTTATTCCGAGACTGAACAGCATTATTAGAAATGAATGGCTGAGTAGAGAATAAGATGGTAAAATTACGTCACTATACATACATAGCGAGGCATTGTAAAGTTCCATCTGATTTACTCACCAATCATAGATTAGTATTATTGATTTATTGTTCAATAATAAACCACAGTAATCGCCAAAGAAAAAGAGAACTCTTCCCCCCTCAAATCTGTTATTTTACGTTCAAGGCCGTGGATCCGAATATCCACAAAAAAAAAGGTTTGTTATCGAATAATAAACCAGAACATTGTGTCCATCCGCTGAACACCATCGGAGGAACATTATTCGGAGGAAACGATAAATGCTAAATTCTTGAAATTTCCCCGAAAATCGTCCTTCACAAATAGACTTCACATAGCAGGTGGATAACTCAATTTTAAGGGTATTTTTGGGAGAGAAATTTGTATTTTCCAATGTTTTTAAAACATAGGCATGTTTGATGTCAATTTATGTAAATTTTTGACGCTGAATCGAATGAGAGATAACAAAGTCAATGGCTTTGATTTCGAGTTTCGGTTTCGAGTGAAATTTTCGAGATTTTGAAAAATTTGCCTCGAGCATTTATGGAGCTATAAAAATCGTTAATAAATGCTAATAAAATGCTCGCAAAATACTCTCAAATGCTGTATCGTTTGAAAAATAATTTAACTTTTAGTTAGAACTACGGAAAATTAAATTAATTGAATTTACGATTGTTGCTAATCAGTTTTCCCTTATAGTTACCAATCGCTGTTGTTAGGTGGGAACGATTACAAATGTTTGGCGTAGTTACCATCAAATCGTAATTGAAGCCAAGGAATAACATGCTGTTACTTTTATCAGATATAAATCCCAACTAACGTGTTGTTCATTCATATCCCATGGAATCGAATAGTTCGACTATCTAGGTACCAATATCAATAATTGATACCAATACCACCAATGGTACCAATATCAATTATTGCTCTTTTTTCGTTTCGAGTCTTTCCCACCTAGATTATTGTTACGGCCACCAATAGGTGGCAATTTGCGTCCACCGAGATGTAATCTCTGCTTACTCGGTAGTCAAGCGATGTTTTGAAACGGTATGCGCGGACGAGCTGCGTGAACTTCACCCGTTCAAAGACCGACGAGCACTGAAGACTCGGAGGCGGCAGTTTGGGGGCGGCAGTCTCGGCGTTGGAGGGGACAGTGCAGACCCGACGACGCCGGCGATAGAGGGGAATGATGACACTTCTGCCTCCAGTTCTGGAATCACCCCGGACAACTCATCCTTGTGCTATCATTACGAACCTACCCCTACTTACTGATATAGAGCTTTCATCCCTTACAAAGTTTAGATATCCGGGTTGATATAGAAGGAAAAAAATAAACTCAAGGCCTTTTATATAGCAAAAAACGTAGAAGTCGAAGGTCTTTAAGTTGCGAGTTGTATAGTTCTCATCTACGTGAGGTAAATTATCATAATTTCTATAAGTTTTAGAAAAATAAATTTTGTGAAGCTTTTAATGAAATCGACTTTACTGCATCGTTCTGAAATCGTCTTAAATACGTCGTTTGTTTATGTTACTTTTATGGGAGGCTGAGTTTTTTTCTGTTGCAGATGTTCTAATTGACCATTCAATTATATTTCGAGCGCTTTATCCATCCTTCGCCTCCTATTTTCCTCTCACGTTTTCCCTTTTGTAGCATTAACCAAAAAGAGGTTGAGTAGGTCGTCCAAAAAATTTGAGTTTTGCAAAATTTGGTTGTAAAATAGTTTGCTCTGAGCTTAGTAAGGTATTCACGTATTCGTTAACTGAAATGATTTTTTCTTCCCCTTCAAGGTTGATAATTATATGGATATCTACTGAATATCAACAAAACTTTATTCATCGTTAATAATGCGCCATACTTAGCTGAACATTTCAGATTCAAAATATTGGTCTGGTTTTCTATGGAATATTTGAGCCTAATCTTGAAATTGGATAGAAGAAGGAAAATCAAATCAATCTGTCCTCACTTTATTCGTATAAGGCTAACATGCGTGCTCAGAGAATTATATTTTCGCAACTAGCAACAATTCCCGCCACGGATTCCTCGCGGATCTTTCTACGGTTTCCTCTCCAAACTCTTGGCCAAGTTTTCAAAGCAGTCTAATGAGATTTGACTGTAAGGCCATTAGAAGGTAGGCTGCAATGTAATCCTCTTTTATTGTGAACGTCTCCACGATAGGAGACAAAAGGTAGAGATAGTTTCTAATAAAACGGCGAACAATTATTTGTTGATTACTTCGGGTCGAGGAAAAATTCCTCACCTAAAATGACTTCCGCGGTAAGGTAGAGTAGCGTAGTCGTAAAATTTATACGGCCCTTCCGTCATAAAATTGCACAAGTTGACGGTAAGGGCGGGGAAAATTATTCGATCGTAAAATAACGAGAATTTCAGTCATCGCCGCAAGAGCGTCTAGCTTTTTGATCTCAATCACCGAATCGTATTTTCATCAAACAGCAGAGGAGCCTGATATACCAAGCGTATCATCGTTATGGTAGCAAAACGAGTCTGAGAAGAAATTTTCACAACTCCGCGCCCTGCGTAATTTTCCCTGCTATCAACTCCCCGCAGTCACGAACTGTGTAGGCTACTTAGGGAGGAGAATATTTACGACGCCTAATCACCGAGCAATTTATTAGCTATACGGCGCTAATTTTTGAACATTACAGTATGATAAAGTGGTGTGCGATCCCGTTTGGAAACATAATGTAACTGAGGAAGCGATAAGGAACTTTCTTAGTCTATCTTAATTTTAATAGGATTTTCGCGATTTTGAAAGGAAGTGGGCGCATAATATACGTATTGGCACATTTATTGGTGTCATAGTAGCTTTTTTATAACTATATAGCTTTTCCAGAAAGTCGAGCAAGAAATGCAAATTGTGAAAAAAAAGTCCGTGAAAAAACTTATTAAAATTGACGCGCGATGTGTGGTCAGATTGATGAAAATCAGGCTTCATTCGCACGCATTAAGGAACAGTGCAAGACCTTGAGCGTTCAAATGAACGGATTTGTACAGCTTTTGGATAGCGTTGAAAAACATACCGAGTTTTCAATATGAAAGGTCATTACTCGGAACTTGCACTACTCAATAAAATGATTGCTTGTTCTTCCCCTATGCAGCAGATGAAGGGACACGTCCAGGTGACTCACCACTTTGTTCCCTTCTTTCGAACGATAAGCTACGAGTTTGCCCATAAAGAAAAATATAATGTCTTGCACATGTGCGTCCAAGTGTCACCTATACGTGATTTTTCCTCCTAAACCAACAACACTTCGGAAAGGCCTTCGCAGAAAATAAAAAAACACACGGCGAGGGGAGAGTAAAATCTCAAACTCATACCAGCTTTATTTAGGGTGAAGCGAACAAGCGGATTCGCCTAGGGGTCTTTCCGATATTGAAACTGAAATTCGACTCGACTCCAATATACACCGTGAAAGAGGAGCATGGCCATCACGTGGAACTAGCTTTGGGGCTTTGTGAGCAGATTTTAATCAAAAAGGTTCTCGAATATCTACGTAGTCATGATAAACGCTGATGTGCAGTGACATTCACTAAATTATTACACGAGTATAAATACATACCTACGTAATGTAAATTGGGTGGTAAAGTAAGCCCTAGGTTAGCAGTAGAAAATAATAAACCTCACGATATTGTGGCGTTCCTCAACAGTCGTATGGAAAATCAACTCGAAAGCTACTCTCAGCAAATTGTCGAACCCCGTAGGAAACGAAAGAGGTCAAACTCCTAAACTTACAATTTTGACCTTTCGGCTAAAAAGCTATTCTAGTTACCGAGTATTACACTAGGTTCGGAGTATTCAGACCTTACACGCGGCCCTGATGTGCGGCCCGGTGAAATTCATTAGTTTCCAATGCACGGGCAATACGTTAATCACTTCAAGGCAAGAGCGGTTAATTGATGGATCACCGCTCACGGATTCGTCCAATCTATAACCTTCAAGTTGCAACTATAGAAGGGTTTTGCTATTAGTTCTACGCCGCACTCTTGATGAGAAATTGATATCAGGGTAACACTTGTACGCACATGCAAAAGTCGCTAATTGGTCCGCGACACACGACACGACGTAATACTCAGTAACAATCCTGCTCTTGAACTTGTTATTTCACGCGTAATGAGAATAAATTAAACCGTAATAATAGATACACACTAACTACAATTTTGAAGGCAGCTTCCCCATATAGATCATTTTCTCATGTAGATTTCTTCATGAAATTCCAAGTTAATTAGGATTACAACAAAACGAGTTGTGTACATAGATCACACAGTACTTCCGTGTTTTATTTGGTAGCAGGTATAACCAACGATAAAATCAAGAAACTCAAACAAAGGCTGCAACGTTAGCCCACTACAACTTATATTTAAAAACTTGCCTGAATATTGGTTACTAAGGGAAACCTCCTTGGTGAAATTCATTACTTTAAATATTTTCATTCGTTTAAATTACTTCATTTAAGTTCAAATGAATCGCCTAACAATACAGTTAAAAAGAGTCTTTAACGAGCATTCCAAACTTTGTCATGAATGCTACGATTGATATCGAACACACCTATAAATAATGCTTCAAAAACATGGCAAAATTCCTCTCCTCCTGAAAACGCCGTAAAAAATATCCTTGAAATTTAAGTAGTGATTTGGATAAACTATTATGCTAGTGTTAGACCAGGACTCTTTTTGGTGAAAATTTCATAATGTTTATAGTTTCCTCAGAAAAACGTTGATCGCGGACAACGTATGGATAGAATTTCATTATTGGGTATTTGGATTCTACATCCTTTGAAAGGTAAAACTTCTCATTTTGAGGGGGTTAGACTTTTTTCGTGAGCGATAAAAATGGTAAATTATGAAAAATAAACCAAAACAGGTTAATTTTAATTTAAAAACATTGAAATATAGGTTTCGAACTGATATTTTCAAAGGACACTAATAGTTATCCTATTCAGCCCCTGCTACCATGTCTAAATTAAATATGGCCTCCGGAAAGCAAAAACGTCGTACCATCGCTTTGGTTAAAGATTGCCTATTCACCTCAAATTCCATTACAAATGTTTACAGCGGTTACAAAATGTAACGTCAGACAAAGGAACGTAAGTGAGTGACGACGAAGAGCGATTTTTGTCGAAGGATCATAATATGGTGAGGTACTAGCGAGGAAAGACTCGACTCTTTGCACCACATCGCAGTCCCTCGTACCTTCCTTAATGAAATACAGGCGACAAAGGCGAAACCTTTCCACCTAGAGCACCTCAATCCTCTCAGCTTTATCAAGGCTGCGTGGGCGGCGAATCTGTTGGGTGAGGAAACGGCAAAAACGACCGAAACGGAAGATACGGAGCGACTATTGAAGAAAGACAGTGTGACCCCGTTGTATGATGAAGGCTGGATGGGGAGTTGCTGAGTGCCGTCGACCCACCTAATGAACGCAATGAGACGAACCCTCGAGTCCTCGGGGCAGACGCAGACATAACTCAACCCGCGTATTTTTGTACTAGACGGGGAAGAAAGGCGAAGAAGTCGAAAACCGGAGAGAAAACAAAAGCGAAACGTGCGAATACGAGGTTCTAATGAAGTTATGACCTTATGGAAAGGAAAATGGCTCGAACAAGGACGCGAAGTCCGGCGCGACTCTGGACCGCAGTCTTTTTTCGTCTCTTCCATGAACGGTATTAAAATCCCGCGGATAACACCGGCGATAAACCATTTTACAAAGACTTCTTTCCCCGCCGAGAGAAAACGAAAAAGAGGTTGAAAAATGCGACCGAGAGAGCGAAAAATGGAACACGCAGCTTCGCGAGTTATTAAACAGTACATTAAAAGATTCGAGGAAAGGGATTTTTCTGGTCGGTGAATAAAAGAGGAGGCTTAGAAAATGAAATATTTTCGCATGCTTCGTCTTGGTTTGGAACGGCTTGTCAGCGGCGAAATGTTTTTGAGATTGCTCTTCATTTTTTCTAAGTAAATGCGCATTATGAACTCGAGGGATTTAGGCAGTTTTGCGATCGAAGAATATTATTTTATGTTCACCCTAGGCCATTCGTAACACAAAAAATTGCTACGCATAGATTACACAGTATTTCCCCGTAAATCCAGCACATTTTACTTCCATGTTTACTAAGTAATTGGAAGTATTGCGATTTTCCGAAAAGTCGAGTTCGAAACGGAGATAAAAATTTGGATGACATTTCCATAGTTTTATACTCAAAAAAATTTTCTGAACTAGTGTCTGCGTGTCCGTCCATCCGTCTGTCTGTAGTCAAAAGCGACCAAAGTCGTCATATCTCCGTGAAAAATGAATGAAATCTACCGCTATTAGCTTTTAAATATGAATGAATGAATAAATTTTTATTGCATAGACATCTTGTCATTACAACGATTGGCAAATTAAGATAATTTCTGAATAAGTTTTTTCCTTAGGTAATTAATACAAAATAATTCATTTCATTTCATGGTCGGGGAAACAAGAATGACATCTCTCACTCTCCAAGCATGGATTACACATTTCAGCAGTATACGGCTAGAAGCGATTAGATTTTAAATAACACCCAGTACTTCTGAAGTACAGAGATAATTTTTTTATTCTGATTCTTTTATAACACTGCTTTTAAACACTAACAGGGAAAAATACTATAAAAGTATTTCTGCTATACGCTGAAAGTAAAATTATTTTACGAGTTGGATTTTTCAGACGATCGCGGTAATTTACCACGTGCACACTAGTGACGAATAAAATCACTCTTTTAGATTAGAATACTGGTCAGTTCTCATCTTACCCCAAGTCTTGTTCACCGTTCAACTCAAAATATTTCATTGTACATAGATACTTTAATGATTCCGGCTCGAAGTTAGCCGACCTGCCATTGACAATCGAGGACATTCTCTGCTATGCGACCGATGGGATAGGAGCGCATAAGGCGAAGTCCGGGCGAATAGCTTCAATGAACGCGGCAAGTCAAACTATTCCAGTAGGGGTCAGAATCCCAAACATTCATGGCTCACCCTCCAACGACCGCACGGTCAACCCTTTGCATTACTGGGAGACTGCTGGCAGACACTGTTGTCTGCTTCCCAGTTAACTATACCCCTTTCCCTATTTCCAGACCTTCCTTGCTTCATGGCACACTCGGTCTTCCCGGACTTCCTGGTCACAGCCTCGGCAATCCTGTTTCGTGAGAATAGATACTGCGAATGGTTTCGAAATCAATACATTATCGGATACCCAGGATACTCAAAGATCCTCAGCCAACGATTGTCTAGCTGTTGTCGCGACTGCGCATTGTTCTCACTGGAACTATTTCGAAATTTGCAAGAAACAGGAAATTCCACAATTGCGCCGAACCGAGCAAGAATAGGCATTGTTTTATATTCTGTTCATTCGATGTTCTTGGCTGATTCGATAGGGTATAGCCGATTTCTGTGTTAAGAATACTAGCGATCGTTCACGCTCCATAAGTCAGCAATGTAATCAAAATTTTATCACCAATCGGGTAATTCTTTAAACCTAAATGTGCAATAATCGAGGAATAACGAATAATCTTCGAAATATGAGAGGCTTCAAGACATCGGTTGACAAGTAAGAAGGAGCAAACGATGTAGAAAAAGGGAAAGGGGAAGACGAAAACGGTGACAGTAAAAATTGAGTTAATTTACATCTCCATTGGACGATCAGGGCCTTTACGACATTCTCTTCCACCTTCCGTGGCCGTTAGAAGATTCGGCATAGGTAGATAATCGATTTTATTCATCACTTTTTTGCCTAACACTTCCGTAGCCTATAACTGGCATTTTCCGATCAACTGTATGGCCTGTGATTTCAGAAATCATATTAAAAACTTTCAACTTTTTAACCTTACTGATGTAGAACAGTTGGTAATAATTTAGAAAACATTCTGTTGAAAACGGCTAACTATAATAAAAATTGATAAATCATAAAAATCACAGCCTCATACACGAGGCTGTGATTTTTGACTTAATTATATTCAAATGTTTTGAGAGATCACGACTGGTTTATTGGGATGAGGGCAATCAATTTTTAGTGTATTTAGTCATTTATAACGTGATGTTTTTTACATTATTTCCAACTGTTCTACTATAGTAGGTAACGGGCAAAACTACAATTTTGGTCATTTTGGTCCTTTTTTGGTCATTGGATCACAATGTAGACCAGTTTTCAAGCCTGAGGAAGGAAATGTATGCACAGCAATGAAACAAGATTAATTCGTAGACCCTACCCCCTGATATACCACTACAAAAAAAATAATAATAAACAAAAAAAACGAACGCTGTGGACTCTATGGCTCCACGTCGCCCTGAGGATGCCCAAATGGGCGAAAGTGCTCGGCCAGCTAATAAAGAATTGGAGAATGAGTCGCCTGGTTTTTCTCCACCTCACAACCCCCGGGCAAAAAAACTAAGTGACAATATTCAGCTAAACAGCGTGAATCGGGGAACGCATGAAAAACTAACGATGGTTCAAAGAACCAAAGGCTCTATTATTCGGTTCTTTCACAATGAAACAAGTTAGCTCTTACTCAGAATCTCTGGGATATTCTGAACTTAGCAGGTTGAGAGAATGGGCGGCCTTCGGGGAGAAGAAAGAGGCAGGTGGGCTGAGACTATTCATCTCGCTTAGGTCCTCTTCGCACTTTAACAAGTTTGCAACAATAGCTGAGACAATAACCAAGGTCCGGGGGTCTTCATTAACCCCCCGCCCCTTCTGCATACTACTAAGTCGCTTCTCTGTAGCCTACCTAGCATGTTTGAAGGTTTATTAAGTCTTGATATTAAGATATTAATTAACGGCGGAAGGGGGCGCACTGAGATTGAATGGGCAGGTTTTAAAGTAACGGAAGGGCTTCCAACTTGGTCCACGGACAATGCAGTTGATTGAATTCGGTATAGAGCCACTTTAAACGATTAAACTCCTCAATATAGTTCGAAACTACGTTTTTAATTCTCTCTCAAACAATCGAAATCGAGAATACGAACGTAATATCAGCGCTAACTTCTTGAAACTGCGATTGTTGACAGTTGACACTTGTACAAATGTACGTTTGAAACTCCCAGGTGATGTAGCCTTTTTTGCAACATTTTTCTCCCCGTAAACTTTTCATCACTTTTTTTCTAGCCTCGAAAAGCCTTCGAGCTTCTTTATCAGCACTCGTAACTTTCAGGCCTTATCGGGGAGTAGTCATGGAGAAAATTTGTTACCCAGCAGAAGGATTCACAACTAGAAAAGCCGTTCCTTTCGCCAACTTAAGTTCGCAGTTCGTCGAGTCTTATCGGCCATTCATCAACTTATCTAATTTCGAGCATGGGGCCATAGTCGGCAGTTTCTATTCGTCTCACAGTATTACTGTGTTGTACTGAAGAATTGAAAATTTAATTAAAGCTGAGGTTGAGGTTGAAGGTTGAGGTTGAAGGTTGAGGTTGAAGGTTGAGGTTGAAGGTTGAGGTTGAAGGTTGAGGTTGAAGGTTGAGGTTGAAGGTTGAGGTTGAAGGTTGAGGTTGAAGGTTGAGGTTGAAGGTTGAGGTTGAAGGTTGAGGTTGAAGGTTGAGGTTGAAGGTTGAGGTTGAAGGTTGAGGTTGAAGGTTGAGGTTGAAGGTTGAGGTTGAAGGTTGAGGTTGAAGGTTGAGGTTGAAGGTTGAGGTTGAAGGTTGAAGGTTGAGGTTGAAGGTTGAGGTTGAAGGTTGAGGTTGAAGGTTGAGGTTGAAGGTTGAGGTTGAAGGTTGAGGTTGAAGGTTGAGGTTGAAGGTTGAGGTTGAAGGTTGAGGTTGAAGGTTGAGGTTGAAGGTTGAGGTTGAAGGTTGAGGTTGAAGGTTGAGGTTGAAGGTTGAGGTTGAAGGTTGAGGTTGAAGGTTGAAGTTTGAGGTTGAAGGTTGAGGTTGAAGGTTGAGGTTGAAGGTTGAGGTTGAAGGTTGAGGTTGAAGGTTGAGATTGAAGGTTGAGGTTGAAGGTTGAGGTTGAGGATGAAGGTTGAGGTTGAAGGTTGAGGTTGAGGTTGAAGATAGAGGATACAGTTTACCCCTTGTTTTTACTTTTCTTTATCGATAATAGTGAATTTTCGCTCAAAAAGGATATTTTTCGAAGTCCTAATTGAAACATTGCTCATATTACAGGCATTTGAACATGCACGATTCAAATTACGTGATCGTTTTAGTCTTTCTTCATCCTTCGTTTCGAAATGCTACAAACAAATCTGCATAATCTGCCAGACATTTCCGCTGCGGATCGGATGCCGAAAACTCGAGGTGGAGCGAATTGAATCCGATTTGTTCCCGAGATTCAGGAACGTTTGTATGTGGGAAGGGCTTCAGAAGATTTAAGCCGTCGGAAGCTATGGTGGCTCGGTAATGCCGAGAGGTCGGACACAGACACAATCGTACAAGCTCTATACAATGACACGTTCGAAAGGCCGTGATTCCATTCGACCTGAACGTACTCGAGGATACATAGATCGGACTGCTGTACCAGACTGTTTTTCTCCACCGGAAGCCGCCCTCTACAAACCTACGTTTCCGCGATTATCATCACCCACACATAGTCACCACCTCATTCCCGTCGGTTTTGCGGCCGACGGTTTCACCCTTCTGGAACGAGGGAGAGATGAAGCGTTAACGCAATTTCACGGATTTTAATACACAGTGAATCGTTTTCCCGGCGAACTCTCAATGCATGGCCTAGTTTGTAGAGCCGAATTTAATCATCAACGTGAATATTCCATCGAGAGTATCGAATTGAATAATCAGAGGCTGATGATCAGCTTTTGTTCATTGGACTCCTGCCACAGTTTTTATGCGATTCAACATGATTAATACGCAAATGATCATTAGAGATTGTAAATCTGTGGCAATACTAATTGTGAATAATTCAAGAATATATCCGATTACTTAATTAGATTTTTCAGGTGGTTGAATTTATTATTTATTATATTTTAATTTATTTTTTTTACGCTTTTCATAAGCCTTGAAACTCTGATTCGTGATATTAGAGTTGAGTTTACGTCACGTCCTTTTCATACAAGGCGTTTTTACGAAAAGCCACAAATATTTGTTCTGTAACCAAATATAAATCCGAGCAAATTAGTAACCCGGTCGTTAATTTATCTATTGAGTGATGGAAAGCCAGCCGTACGTTTTAAACCCTCTTAATTCTTCGCTTCCGCGAAACAGGTTCATTCTTTCCTCTTGCGAGAACGGACGTTAACAAATGTTCGCTCGGGCGGTTGAACCCGCCTGGGACCTGCTTGGCAATTAGGTTTGAGATTTACACAGATTAATACGCATTTTACTCGGCCTGGAGTAAAGTGACCGAGGAGGAAAGGGGCTGGAGAGCTGGCCCATTTACCTTCAACTGGACGGTTTGTCGTGCGAGGTTTTCGAGTTGCCTCTAGTGTCCACGGTGGTGTCGCCTGTCGTATTGAGTCTCTGGAGAGTCAAAAACCGGAGGGACGTGGAAACCAAGGGACACGATACTCCGACGTTTCAGATCTCCACTGCGGCTAGAGAAAAAGTAGCGGCTAATACATGTTTAACGCGTTCATGTGTTAGAGCCGATAGCACCGAAATGTTGACCAAAGAATGATTAGAATCCGTGACTGTTTCCATGTTAAGGTAGCGAATAACTGACTTTCATTACGCCATTTCTAACTGACCTCATGAAAAGGTAAATATTGCCAGCGATTACTTATTATTCGGTTCATACTCAATAGATTCAGTGCAGATAATTTTTGGAGCTTGCTTGTAAATATAAACGTTTACATGAAAAGGTAAATATTGCCAGCGATTACTTATTATTCGGTTCATACTCAATAGATTCAGTGCAGATAATTTTTGGAGCTTGCTTGTAAATATAAACGTTTACTTCAAATCGATTTATTTTCACCCATATTACCAATTAGTAAAAAAAAATTTATACGCCATGAAAAAACATTATACATGCGCACATGGCCGCATTTACGATGAGGCAGTTTTGGAAATATTTTCATCTTACCTACGTGAACATTTTTGAACTCATTTTCGTTTTCTTGGTAAAATACTCGCTGTTTGTAGTGCTCTTGTAACTCATTAGGACTTAACTCATTTTCATATACATAAATACGTCTTTCCCAGGTCAGAATATCTTCTTGAAGCACTTCAATTCCGTTCAACGCTTCTTAAGAGGGATTTAAAAGTTGATTGCATTATCTTCCCCAAGGCAGCAGTCTAGCCCGAGGAACGCATTCTAGGTATTTTCTCCAAGTTGTTTCATCATAAAATTATTTTCCATTCTTCTCCACGCTCTACTTTGCCTTGCAGTTCTCTCAAGTTGGGGATTCCATTATTGCCTTTACGAGAGGTGCAGGACATGAAAAACAATCCCTCTTTTTCATTTGCTCCGTCAAATCCTCCAAGGAATTCCAGTTTTTCCTCGCCTTATTTCTTTCCCCGAGTTGCCTAGTTTTCCAACTGAATAATATTTTACGATAGCGTTTTCTTATCGATGTTTTAATACCTACATGGTTATTAGGTCAAAAATTTCTATTCAAAGGAGAAATTATTCAACCCGATTTATTTTTGTGACGAAATTGCATTTAGCTATGAAACAGTTCGTAATTAGAAACTAGTTGAACTCAGTGAACGCCTTGACATACTCATAACTACCTTAGAGCACTTCAGTAAAATGAGAGTTAACTGTTAATAGGATTATGCAAAAGACGAAAACTCGCCATTGTGATGAAGCGATGCTGTGATGCAGTGATGGGGAAAAAGAATTCCAAAATAGGCAAAGAAGGAAAGGATCCAGTTTTGACGACTTTCAACGATGCCGAATGGAAACTCATCTACGCTCAATTTGGTTTCGGGGAGAATACGGGGCCGGTCGACAGAAGATTGCTGGAGGTAATCAACATCATCTGTTACACGAATGATTTCAATACATATAAGACTCCATTTCAAAAATACCAAGCTTTGTCTGGCGATTCAGAGCCGTTGCACATAGAAATTCTGATCATTTAAATGCGATCGAACAATAGCCGTCTCAGGACGGCTTTTCATGAATCCTAACCGCTAAAAGTCGGTATTTTGAAGGTAAGTTCAAAAATCGCTTATTTCGTAGCCAGAAAGGCGCTCACGTTTTTCATACGATTTTCAAGGAAACATGGAAAGATTTCCTTCCCTCAACGCTGAAAGATACTTGGCTTCTTTACTTGTACCCTGAGGGCGGGCAGAGTTTCGATCGCGGACGATTCGCGTACATGTACAAGGCCCAAAAAAGCAAACAGTTCGAAATCAAATCATCGGCGATCATAAGGATTTTATTGCACCTGAATATTAACGCCGAAGTGACGACGATCAGTTACGAAATTGTTTCGGACGTGAGTAAACATTTTCTTAAGAAAGATACATTTTGCTACTTCAGATTGTAGCGATTTTTTATTGCAGTACTTCTTGCACGCAACTGCGGCATACCTGAGAGGCTTGTGGCGTTATAATAATCCAGAAATTATGATATGGTTGCAAAGGCAAGCGACTGTTTCTGTCAGAACTTTGAAACAAGTGTTGATCCGTTTGACAGCTCCTCTCAAAACGAAAAGCGATTTCGCTGGAATGGTAAAGGATCGTCAACTGAGTAAAGTTTTCGTTTTTGCCTCATACACGAAATATTTGAACGCTCAAGATCTCGAATCTTCCGTTAAAGCGTTATACGACTAATTTTTAGTCACACACCCCTTCATGAGCATTTATCTCTGAAGTGAATAGTTGTAATATTTTTTGTTACTTGGGCAGTATACAATTTATCTTTATTATTTTTCATTTATTTATTTTTATTGTTGTTGTTTTCTCTAGAGGTTGAGGTAAACAATCCATTTTTCACCGTTATAAAACTATCTGGTTTCTTAATTTCACGCTACAAAGTTTACATTTTCATAATCCAAAAGATTGACCAGGTTGATCTTACCCAGGTAACGTGCAACGATCTAGAAGAGTTTTGCAGGTCTAATAGAGTTTTAACAGAGGTGGTTGAAGAGCTAATGGACTTAGCTTATGGAATGATAATACCCACCGAACACCATTCGCTCCTACCAAGGATTAGCCAACGTTATTCGACTATCCTCGATGTGGGCGAAATTTTATTCCTCTGCGCTCATCTTATGAGAGGCTGGACACATTTTTGGAAGTAATTTCATTTCCGCTTCTCAATAGAAATTTTTTTAAACCTATCTTATAATAGTGGACACCACCGTGTAAATGAGAGTGGTGCAGGTCTCCGACAAATTGTTGTATCTGTATACGAATTTTTCCCACTCAAATTCCCCAAAAATGCCGTTGAAATTGAGGTAGCTATTTTGCTAAAGAATCAATCCATGATCAAACCAAGAATGCTTTTCGGTGAAAATTTCATGCTTGCCGCTATTATAGTTTCTTCAGAAAAGTGTTGAAAAACGGTCAGAATTTTTAAAATTAATATTAGGATTTTTTTGGATTCTAGATTCTTTGAAACGTAAAACTTTCAAATTTTGAGAGGGGGAGTGTGACATTTCTTTCTCGTCAGCGATAACAATGGTTTAATATTGAATAATAATCTTCAAATATTGGAGGGGAAACATATAGAAGAAATTTTCGAAGGAGTTAATTCAAGTGGTCCGCTTTAGATTGAGATTTCAAAACAAAGGGCACGGCAGCAATTTTACGATGTTATGCGAAACAATCGTTGACGTCGGTCCAACGATAATCATAGTCCGCGACACAAATGGAAGCGTTTTCGGATGTTGCGCGTCGGAAGCGTGGAAAATAAAACCCACTTTTTACGGTATTTAGTATTATATTTCATATAATCCAGATAGAGAATAATTGTAGGCATTTTATTGCCATACATTTTCTACCTATTGATATTAATTTTTTCAGGCGATTGCCGGTCCTTCCTCTTTCAACTCAAGCCGGTTTTAAAACATTACGGGGCGTCTATTTACAACCAAAACTACCAGTATCATAACCAAAATCAACACATGCTTCCTAATGGATTCGTGAGTAAAATATAACTGGTCGTTGTTTAAAAACTAGATGGTAGATATTAGAAGACTTATTTTTAATTCGGGAGGAAATGAAATTTTGCGATTTTACGATGTTTTTGTATTTTTTAAATTGGATCGACTAAAAGCCGCGGCTTTTTGGTTTATTTTTCCGTGGCAGGGAATGGGAGGAGTGCTGGGCCATTGTGGTCTTTGGCTGGACGGCGATTTCGGCAAAGGGTTCAGCTCTGATTATTGCAGTACGTTCAACGATTATCGACGGCTGTCGAGCACTGAAGAGTTCAATTACGATCACATCGAAGTATGGTCAATCAATGAAACCTATGATCCTGACATGGTAATTTCTTCAGTTTCATTCCAATAGCATGCGCCAAAGGAGCGAGTTTTAGTATGATGCTTTTGAAATTGTTGGTCAACATACGGTTTCATTTTTGAAACATTATAGTCCAATTTATTAGCTAATTCGTATGAACAATTTTCCAATATTGCGAAGAAACACTTTAATCTAGCTTTATTATTTTTCAGAGCGATGATGATCTGAGCAAGGTCGGTAACATTAATTAAAAATCAGTCGAAAAATTGATTTTTAGCTTTGACCTTAGAAATATGTTTTTATTCATTGCAGAAAAAGGGTAGAAGCATAATCGAAACCGATCAATTGAAAAATGCGATACTGACAATGGCCGGAAGACAGCCACATTCGTCTTGATAGATTGTGTGGAGGATGAAAGTATTAAATGACACAAAATGAATGCTCTTTTTTATCATCTCATTTGACAGTTTAAAATGAGCATGAAATTCCTGACATCAGAAAACATGATAGGACAAAATTAAAAATATATATTATATTAAAAATATAAATTATATTATATTATTATAAATATATATTGTTTTACTAACAAAATTATTATACCTTGGCATAATCTTCAATTGCATCATCAGTGTTCCTACTGTAACAACCCCTTCCAATTATAAAACGGTTTGACAATCTGGACGGTTCACGATTTTAAATAATAAAAGAGATTGTTCGCTGCGTTACAAATAGCGATTTAAAAAAAAAAAAAAAAAACTGGGATCTGCACAGTAAAGGAACGCAGCCAATGGAGAATAAGAAGTTGAAGATGAAGAAAACGGAAGGAGAATACAGTTGAAGCAAGAGAACAGGGAACATCAGTAGGGGGTAGAAGAAACGGGACAAGGAGCGAAGGATTTGAGGCACTTAACAAGGAATTTCTATAAGGGCTTGAGCTCACTCCTCACCCGTACAACCCCTTGGCCAAAAACTTGAGCCATATTTCAGGTGTCATATTAAGCGGTTACTATTTATCATGGGTAGGTATCTCCCTGCCTTTCTTGAAGCCTTCTTAACCTCCCTCGGTTCAACCTCTGGAGCAAGTAACCTTTTCCCTTCCCATCAACCAGTGCAAGAGCTTCGGCCAGGAAGAGCCCAGGGCTTATTCGGTTTTCATAAGCCCACCACTTCAACTTGAGCACTTTTCTTAAACTTCTCGAGCCCCAATGTTTACAACTCTTCGATTTTCCAGATTGCCCTCGAGAATTAATCACGGAACAATGCTAAATTTTGATTGACAACATTTATGCTTCTTTTAAGCAGTTGTTAACTGAAATAATCCCTCTCATCTGTCGTCCAAAATTGTTTCTTCATTCAGAACAGATTCTACCAACATATTGGTAACTAAAGGGAAAACTCCTAAGCAATCATAGTAATTTCCTATTTAATTATGCTTATTCTTCATTATTTTCAACTTAAAATGTAACTTTTCGCCCAACAGCTGAAGTGAGTGTTTCACGACCCAACGAGTATAGAAATATTTTTATAGCTCCAAAAACTGTCGAGTTAAGCCAAGTTTCTGAAAATCACGAAAATTCTACACGAAAGCTGTGATAACTTAGGTACCATCAACGCTATTGACGTTTCTTTCCATCAAAACCCTCCGAAAATACTCATAAAATTGAGTTAGCGATTTCGTTGAAGAACTGAGCCATTGTTAGACCAAGATTGATATTTGGTGAAAATTTCAAGAATTCGGCTGGGTCTATTCGACCTTCATAAGCATGCTTCTCGCCTTCCATGAACGTTGATATGCTAGTTATAAGTAAAGGGTGGATGTGAACTGGCCCAGCTAAACAATAAGAAAGTCCTATTCTTCACCAAAATACTTCACATTAATCGACATTTCTAATTGGCGAAAAATTTGAATATACAGAGCCACGCTCTTGTTCTAATCATCCGAAGAGTTTCTTCGGCCGAGAAGTTGTCGGTACGTGTTCTAAAAAGATCGTAGAGCTCGTTGAAACCGTTCGACCCAACTTTTTCTAAACCCACCTAGGAAACTTAGGGTGAACAAAGTCTACAGATAGCCGAACCTTCAAGTTATCAACTCAACGCAGAAGGAATTTCGTAAACAGTACGAGGGCAGAGGGCAGAATAGCTTAAAACTTGGCACCGAAAACCTTAGGGGAACCGCCGACTTTTCGTTCATTCAAAGCGTTGACCCTTCACCATCACGCAACCTTTTGCACCGCAAAACATCGACGGCGGTTGCGTTCGAACGTTGAAACTTTTGTTCTGAAAGGGATAAAACGTAGAAGAGTTTCACCTTTTGGCGAAGGAAATTCGAACTATTAATGTCGCAAGAAAAGATCAATAACTGAACAAGCTCCGTCGCACGAGTTAACAGTTGAGCCTAAGAATCTTCATCCTCTCAAGTTACCTAACCGCTAGTCGGTGACGTTAAACGAAAAACTTCACAGCCTCCGCGGAATATGCTCGTTGCGGATCCTTCGAAGGGGAAATCTTTTCAGAATTCTGTTCGCGTTTAAGTTGGCCGAGTAACATTCTAAAGGCAGCCGTGGACAGATTCGAAGATAATGTCGACGCGAACTTTTCCATCTGTCGGTAAAGTTTTGAGCTGGGGGAAAAAGATTACCCTCGCAGAATGATCTAGCTACTACGAAGGTTATCTTTATCTGTCTTTAGGGTGAGAGAAATTCTAAAACAGTCTGTTTCGGAAGCTCAAATAATTTCGGAACTAGGGATGGGTTGATATTTACGAGTTATCGTCAATTAGAATGATTTTTTAAGCCGCTATGGCATTATATATATTATGTTCTCGGGTCGGTTTCAGATTTCTAACGGTATAATCATGTTTGGATTTACCTCGCTCGGATTGGAGGAGAAATCCATGTTTGAATGTAGAAAAGCGTGCTATTGGTTTATTATTCGATAGTAAACCACTGTAGTCGCCCAAGAAAAAAAAGAAGTCTAACCCCCTCAAAATTTGTTATTTTACGTTTCAAGGCATGTGGAATCCGAATATCCAATAAAGAACGCTGCAGCTTATACAGTGTTATATTATTCCTTGGCTTCAATAATAATGTAAGACGACCATCCAGTTGTGAGTGTAAATATTCCTAACATTTGTGAACGTTTCAACCGAAAAACAGATTAAATTAAAAAAAATTTCGTAGCAACTACCTACGGAGTTTTGTCTTTTTTTCTGAATTTTCAAATTGATAGCTAAATTATTCGCCTAACGGCAGAGCTGAAGAGAGCGTTTGTCGACTATTCCAACGAGAATAGAACGATTTTTAGAGCTCCGAAAATTTTCGAGTTATTTAATAATTTTTTATTGGATATTCGGATTGTACATGCCTTGATACGTAAAGCATCAAATATTGAGGGAGTTAACTTTTTCCCCTGAGCGACTACTATTCTACTACTATATTCAATTCATAACAAAACAAACATTTCTGCCGTTCTGTGCGTTCCTGCCGTGTGTTGTTTAGAAAGTGTCTTTCGTTTATATTACCGCGTGTAAACGTGCTGAATCGAATTCGACTAGCTTTTTGAGTGGATGAATTTTTCATCGCAAGATGCAGGAATAACACGCAATTTCATCTCCCCTTGAACGGGCCATAGTTTCTCGTCACCATTG
Source organism: Tupiocoris notatus (assembly GCA_037159825.1). Classification (NCBI taxonomy): domain Eukaryota; kingdom Metazoa; phylum Arthropoda; class Insecta; order Hemiptera; family Miridae; genus Tupiocoris; species Tupiocoris notatus. The sequence continues at coordinate 776,653 of JASJUZ010000178.1, forward strand.
ATCATCATCTAAACTGTGCGCTCGTTAATATCCAAACAGAAAGGCTGCTGAATCGAGGTATTATAGTAGGTGGATTTATTTCGACTCGATGGAATAGGCCGTAGGCGAGGGGAGCAATGCTGGCGGAAAAAGAGATGAGACACGCAGATTGGAAGATCACGAAAGAGGGAAAGATGCTATCGCGTTTTTTCCATGTTTCTTGGGACCTTCCACCGTTTCGGATCCAGCTTTCGTTCCTTCGCGAGTACGACGAGGTAAGAAACTACTTCCCAGCGAGTAACGAGTGAATTGAAAAATCTAACCCCTTCTTCGGCTCGGTTGCCGAGGCCGGGTACGTTGGGAAAGACTCGGAAAGGATCCTTTTTCCATCTAAAAACGTAGCGAACGAGGAGCCAAAAAAGTCGACGCCGATTGGCGGAAGAGAGCGGTTCGTATGCATCAGCCACTTCCTTCGGCTCCGAATCCTCGAGGGAGAAGGGTTGTTTTCAATAGGTGAGCTCCGTGACGCAAATACCAACACCAAGAGGTGTGTGCCAACGTCCTCCAAGGGGTGCAAGATCTTGGCAATGGATCCTTCGCTTCCCATTTTGATCTCGGATTCCGGGGAACGTTGGATTCTTCTCATCGTCACGTTTTCGATACAAGTTTCGCGAGTATAGAGAACTTTTGGTCATCTTCACGTAGGCCGAAAATGTTAATGAAATGGGAAGCTTCGATTGAAAGAAAAACGCCGCAAATGATTGTAGAGTGGTTTACTATTCCTTCGCTTCAATAATGATTAAAAGACTGTCCATTTGTGATAGTAATTATTCAGAACATTTTTTAACGTTCCCGCCGAAAAACAGATCAGTAACTTTAAGGGAAAACTCCGAAGCAACTATTGTAATTTTAATCATTTTTATTTTTCTTAATTTCCAAATTAAAATTTCTCGCCTAACGGTTCAGCACCAAGAACTCTTGAGTTGTACCCTCATGCCAAATTTCTTAAAATCTCTCAAGTTAAATAATAATAATAATAATAATAATAATGCTATCGACACCGCGTTGATCTCATTCGATTCAGCATCCAAAAATGTATAGAAATTATACGAAGTACAGCTTTTTCTGAAAAAACGTTGGAAAATAGAAATTGTCTCCCCCCAAAAAATATCCTTAAAATTAAGGTAGCGATCTGGTTAAGGAATCGAAACATTGTCAGGCCAAGATTAATTTTGGTGGAAATGTAAAAAATTTAAATTTTATAGTTTTGTCAGATAAGTGATGATGAGTGTGCAGACGGACAAAATTTTTTTATTGGATGTTGAAATTTCTTGGGCGGTTACAATAGTTTACTATTGAAGAATAAAACAAATTTGTCTCAATGTCAAAAGTGAAAGGAACGAAATTTTTGCAAACGAAAAACGTATGCATAGATTTTTGATCGAACATTTTTACAAGTACCTACCGAAGAACCAGGTGACTCATTCTCCGATTCTTAATTGGCTGGCCGAACACTTTCGCCCGTTCGGGTCATTGTACGGGAAGCGTCATCTGTTAGCCATAATTATGTATGTAGCACTAAGTTAGGCAAAAAATTGCGTGCCGCCAGAAAGGAAAAACAATATAATTAAATTTTTTTCAACAAATGGAAATGTTTACTTGCTATTCGTTCGGAGAATTTCCAATACGAACAAGCCATTTTCATTGATGTTTCAACCAAGTTTTATTGTAATCCGCGAGAACCTGCACAAAGGTATTCATTTCATAGTAACACTGCGGCAAAAATTCCAAAAACAAATTTTCAATTTACTTAAAACTTTTTTTTTTAGAGACCTGCATTTGGATTGTTATAAAAGGCGACATTTTAGAGACTTTCCACCAAGTACCTTCCGGCTAAAGAATGAAAAAAAATTTTCGGAAACCTTTTGGCCATTTTATCGGTATAACTAATGATAGAGCCCATAAAACTAACTAAATCCACACACAAAATCGTCCGAAGTTGTTGCTCAACTCAATTACATTTCAAGAAGATTCTGTATCGGTTTTTTCAGTCTTTTCCGAAACGATGCGCGATGTATCAAATTGTAATTTTCCCTGGTAGCCGAGGGAATTGGGATCCTTTTCTTTCTACATCCCAATAAACCCTTTAAATAACACCTGCGGCTTTTTCTGCGGCGAACGTAACGGGGGGCGCGAAGCGCGAGAAAAGTGACGGAAAAGAACCCTTTGGGATATTATACAAAGTCAAGAGATGCCCATGAATAAAAAGCGGGGGAAACAAAACTTGATCTCTAGCCTTTCCTCCTGGAAACAAATACATCGTTGGTGCCACCTTCTCATTTCTTCTTTCTCCTATTCCAACATCAAGAGACGTACAGTTTTCTCGCGTTTTCTTATTCCTTTCCCTTCCTTCTCCCATTTGAGTTTCGAAGATCGTACTTCGCCGAGTGGCCCGTAGGGGTCGAAAGGACCGGCCGATGGCGATGGGTTCGAAACCGAGAATTTCTCGGATCTTCTAGATAAAGGGAACCCTGAAAACCACCTGGTTCCTCCGCAATAAATAAACCGAGTTTTCCTCCCTAGCTGGAACATCGGAATATACGCCGTTTTGAAATAATGCATTCCGTGTGCGAGGTGAATTGCGCCCGGTAGAATATTGACCATTACTTTTGATATATCAATTGTCGAAGATTACCGCTATTCCGTTATTGCAGCGGAAAATAACGACGCTGTTTCGACACGAGGATTTCGAAAGTGGTGATTTATTTCCGGCAATTTAAACATCTCTTGTTTAAGAATTTGGCTAACAATAGCGCGAAATATAACGCTAATTAATATTGAATCCGTATACGCCTCCGCATCGCATTTCGTCCTTGTACTTATCTCAAAGATCCTTTCTTGGCTTCTTGGAAAGTCCTCTGGATATTTCAACCCTTTTCTCCGCCGTTTTCTATATCTCCGGGTTCTGTTCTGATAATACCATCCTTTCCTTACTAGGCCACCTCTCCCATTGTTCCGCCGCTGGGTCCGACTTGGCCAAAGGCCAGACCCCTTCTCTGAACATTTGCAGTTCCACTCAAAACCTTTCTCAATCCCTTTCAGCCGGAGGAAATTTATTCCGAGAGTGCGCCTTCGCTGGGCTCCCAACTGACAGCAAGAGCGTCCAACACCGGTAATTTTGCCAAAAGATCGTCCGTGTTTACCCCGTTTCTCTTCCTCGTCCTTGAACGTGTCGAGGGACAACTACATTTGCTATGGCTCCGCCGTTTTAGGACGAAGAAGTCCGCAAACAATGGAATCAATACGAGCTGAAGGAGCTGGTTGCAGTTTTGGACCGAAACATGCGAAAAATGGTATACAATTGTTCACAAGTTGGTAAGACAAAAGAAGATGAAGATTGAGGCGAAAGCTTGAGCGTGTGTATAGTTTACAGTTGATCAATGTGCGCATTGTAAGAACATTCAAAAAACGCTGCAAATGATTGTACAGTGGTTTATTATTCCTTCACTTCAATAATAATTTCAGAACACTATCCATTTATGATAGTAATTATTCAGAACATGTGTAAACGTTTCAACCGAAAAACAGATCGGTAACTATCGGGGAAAATTCCGTAGCAACTATTGTAATTTTAATCAATTTTATTTTTCTTAATTTCCTAATTAAAAACTAAATTTTTTGCCTAACGGTACAGCTGGAGAGAGTGTTTGACGACCATTCCAATGAGTATAGAACGACTTTTATAGCTCCAAGAACTATCGAGTTATACCCTCATGTAAATTTCTAAAAATCTCCCAAATTCGGCACAAAAGCTGCGATAACTCGAGAACCAATAAAGCTATCGACCCGGCGATGGTCTCATTCGATTCAGCGTCCAAAAATCTATATAATTTGATACCACGTACACATTTTTCTGAAAAACCTTGGAAAATATGAATTTTCTCCCCCTCAAAACCCCCCAAAAATACCCTTAAAATTGAGCTAGCAAGTTGGTTCAAGAATTGGTCCGTCGTAGGACCGAGATTGATTTTTGGTGAAAATTTCAAGAATTTAGCTATTATGGTTGGGCCGGAAAAGTGTTGACGGCGTACGGCGGACAGACATAATTTTTTATTTTATTGGATATTCAGATTCTACATGCCTTGAAACGTAAAACACCATATTTCGAGGGGGGGTAGTAAAAAATTTTTTCTAGGGCGATTACAATGGTTAATTATTGAATAATAAACCAAAATTTAGGATCATTAAAGGTTCAAAAAATATGCTAAATACCGAACAACTGATGTATGAAAAAAAGTATATTATAACGAAGAAACTAATTGTAGAAAAATTGCTATTATGATAGTTTTTTTTTCTGTCTCTAGCCACCAAGTAATTAATAAAAACCGAGAATTAAAAATTTCTAAAAGTCTTAAAATTATTCACGAGGATCTACGATGTCCAAAAAATTTAAATTCGACCGAAACGCTGGGTCACCGGAGGGAAATAAATCGTTACGTGCGCCTTCATACGAAATACAGCAGGACCCGCAATACATAACTGCCGTTGCAGGCGTTGCCTATGCCGATGATTAAGGCGTCGATCGGACGCTGGTCAGGATTTTCCGCCTGTACGGTATCGCGATCGATACTTCTTCAGGCTCAAATATAAATCGAGCATTTACTCGGTATTTTCAAGGAATATTGAGAATTCTTCTTCTCAAGAGTTTCGATATTATTATGGTGAAGTTTGAACAGAGTTTAGCGACAGCCTTGCAATTTGGCCAACGGGCGACCTCAATGCTTAGTAAGGGTTGTTACGAATTCGATATAATTATCTCAATCATGTTCTATGATTGTTTGGCTCGATTTCCAATTGACCGAGTCGGCAAAAATCACAAGAGACATTGGTTGCGGAAAATTTTACACTAATTCGAAATGGGTAACAATGAAAGGAAAAATTGAGGATATCAAAGCTTCAAAAAATATGCTAAATACCTAAAAACTGATCTATGAAAAAAAAGAAATTATAACGAAGAAACTAAATGTAGAAAAATTACAATTACATATGATAGGTTTTTTCCGCCTCTAGCCACCAAATAATTAATAAAAACCGACAATTACAAATTTCTAAAAGCCTTAAAAATATTCAAGAGGATCCACATTGCCCAATAAATTAAATTCGACCGAAACGCTGGGTCACCGGAGGGAAATAAATCGTTACGTGCGCCTTCATACGAAATACAGCAGGACCCGCAATACATAACTGCGATTGCTGGCGTTGCCTATGCCGATGTTTAAGGAGTCGAGCGGACGCCGGATAGGATTTTCCGATTGTACGGTATCGCGATCGATACTTCCTCAGGCTCAAATATAAATAGAGCATTTTTACTCGGTATTTTCAAGAAATATTGAGGAATTTTTCTTCTCAAGAGTTTCGATATTATTATGGTGAAGTTTGAACAGAGTGGAAAAATTGCTATTGTGATAGGTTTTTCTACCTCTAGCCATCAAATTATAATATAAAAACGCTGCAAATGATTGTACAGTGGTTTATTATTATTTCGCTTCAATACTGATTTAAGAAGACCATCCATTTGTCATTTTAAATATTCCGAAAATTTGTGAACGTTCCCACCAAAAAACAGATGGTAACTATAGGGGAAAACTCCGTAGCAACTATTGTAATTTTAATAATTTTGATTTTTCTTAATTTCCTAATTAAAAACTAAACCTGTTGCCTAACGATACAGCTGGAGAGAGTGTTTAACGACCATTCCAATGAGTATAGAACGATTTTTATAGCTCCAAGAACTCTCGAGTTATACCCTCGTGTCAAATTTCTGAAAATCTCCCAAATTTTTCACAAAAGCTGCGATAACTCGAGAACCAATAAAGCTATCGACCCGGCGATGGTCTCATTCGATTCGGCGTCCAAAAATCTATATAATTTGATACCACGTACACATTTTTCTGAAAAACCTTGGAAAATATGAATTTTCTCCCCCTCAAAACCCCCCAAAAATACCCTTAAAATTGAGCTAGCAAGTTGGTTCAAGAATTGGGCCGTCGTAGGACCGAGATTGATTTTTGGTGAAAATTTCACATTTTTAGCTCTTATAGTTTGGCCGGAAAACTGCTAACGGCGTACGGCGGACCGACAGAAATTTTTTTATTGGATATTCGGATTCTACATGCCTTGAAACGTAAAACATCAAATTTTGAGGGGGGGTTATAAAAATTTTTTTCTTGGGCGATTACAATGGTTTATTATTGAATAATAAACCAAAAACCTATCATAATAGCAATTTACCTACTCTGTTCAAACTTCAACATAATAATATCGAAACTCTTGAGAAGAATAATTCCGCAATATTCCTTGAAAATACCGAGTAAAAATGCTCTATTTATATTTGAGCCTGAGGAAGTATCGATCGCGATACCGTACAATCGGAAAATCCTATCCGGCGTCCGCTCGACTCCTTAATCATCGGCATAGGCAACGCCTGCAACGGCAGCTATGTATTGCGGGTACTGCTGTATTTCGTATGAAGGCGCACGTAACGATTTATTTCCCTCCGGTGACCCGGCGTTTCGGTCGAATTTAATTTATTGGACAACGTGGATCCCCTTGAATATTTTTAAGGCTTTTAGGAATTTGTAATTGTCGGTTTTGGTTTATTATTCAATAATAAACCATTGTAATCGCCCAAGAAAAAAAATTTTCTAACCCCCCTCAAAATTTGATGTTTTACGTTTCAAGGCATGTAGAATCCGAATATCCAATAAAAAAAATTCTGTCCGTCCGCCGTACGCCGTCCGCCGTACGCCGTTAGCAGTTTTCCGGCCAAACTGTAAGAGCTAAAAATTTGAAATTTTCACCAAAAATCAATCTCGGTCCTACGACGGCCCAATTCTTGAACCAACTTGCTAGCTCAATTTTAAGGGTATTTTTGGGGGGTTTTGAGGGGGAGAAAATTCATATTTTCCAAGGTTTTTCAGAAAAATGTGTACGTGGTATCAAATTATATAGATTTTTGGACGCTGAATCGAATGAGACCATCGCCGGGTCGATAGCTTTATTGGTTCTCGAGTTATCGCAGCTTTTGTGCCGAATTTGGGAGATTTTCAGAAATTTGACATGAGGGTATAACTCGAGAGTTCTTGGAGCTATAAAAATCGTTCTATACTCATTGGAATGGTCGTCAAACACTCTCTCCAGCTGTATCGTTAGTCAATAAGTTTAGCTTTTAATTAGGAAATTAAGAAAAATAAAAATGATTAAAATTACAATAGTTGCTACGGAGTTTTCCCCTATAGTTACCATCTGTTTTTCGGTGGGAACGTTCACAAATGTTCGGAATATTTAAAATCACAAACGGATAGTCTTCTTAAATCAATATTGAAGCGAAATAATAATAAACCAGAGTACAATAATTTGCAGCGTTTTTTTTATTGGATATTCGGATTCTACATGCCTTGAAACGTAAAACATCAAATTTTGAGGGGGGTCAGAAAATTTTTTTCTTGGGCGATTACAATGGTATATTATTGAATAATAAACCAAAATAGAAATGCTCTCAGACCAGGACAAAAGGACGCATCCGTCATGGAATAGGGGAACAACTAAAAAAAAGTCATTTTTGAGTTAGTATCGATGTCGGATAGCAGGAGTGTTATATTTTGTCTATCAAAGGTAGAAACGAGGCTTATCGAGTCATCCTTTACGAGAGGTGGAGCTTTATTCCACAAACTAAAGAAGTAAGTCGCGTCCAAAGAAGACAGGCTCTTCAATAACGCACTGGACGCCTATCGTGGTCATTGTGAATTTTTGAGTTTACTGCCTTCTATGGACGGACTTGACCAAACTCTGACTTATTCCCTTCCTTCACAGACAACGACTCCCCAATGTGCACCATAAAAGAAGGGGAAAACTCCAATAACCATGGAAATTCGAGAAAAAAATCTCCCTTCCGCACTGGACGAAAAGACAATTCTGTCATGAGCAGTTGGATAATTGATTAACCCTTTTTTCAATAACCACTACCACTTAACATCTTGGCATGTGAATATGGCCATATGAGAAAGAGCAAAACTGAACACAATATTCCAAAAATCAGCTTTTTTGAGCTGCTTCCTTATTCTACAAGTAAGGAATGCAGACCTAGAACTGGAATTCATAAGTATTTCAGGTAGCGAATAAACACACATGACTCATTAGCAAATCTAGCACATTTTTTTAGTCACATAATACAGTTTTGCTTGACACGTCAACTATATTACAGAGCATAATTGCATAACATAGATCACAACCGCCAGAACCTATATACTATTAACTACCAACGTATTTATTGGTACCTGTACCTACAAAAACCAATTATAGGTAATGAGGATGTCACGGTGGATTCACATCATTGACGCTTATAACCTAACTCAACATTCTCGCTATCTGAAAATAAAAACCGAAAATGTTTTAAAAAATAAAGCGGTAACTGAACAATGACACACGTCCCATCTCTGAAGTTCCCATAGTGAAGCTATGGTGGTAAGGGACCAGGAAAATCCTGAAATCATTGAGGCGTAGAGCGATGAAAAAGAAGATACCAATTATAAAAGTCAGTTTTAATGCACGACACTTGGACAAAAAGTGGAATTGTAACTCAAAGTTGTCAACAATTCTTGCCAGCGATGAAAATTTGCAACAAATCGATTTATTTATACTTAAAATAATTCTCGATTTCCTACATAGGGGAGCCACAAGCGCCAAATAGAAAGGAATTACCTACAAGGAGGTATGAATGCTATTCATTAGCAACAGCTGATTTTTTTCTCACATAATCCCTCACTAATTAATTTCCAACACAAATGATTAAATAAATAGGCATATTATGATCATTGACAAGGTAAGGGTTTTTTTATGACGTCTTAAAAGAATAACAACCAACGCAATTGTGGCATAAATCCCCCCCAAACACAAGAGGTCATTCATGCGGTATAATACTGATTTTTTCCAAAAAAGAAACACATACCCAATTTCCCTTTCATAAACTATAAGTGCATTAGAACTAGGTGAAAATAGTTAACTCCGCCATACTGACGATTTTGAGAAGTTACTATTTAATAGGGCAGCATCAATAAGAGAATTGAAAAGCTAGACCGATTCACTTTGAATCGAGCCAAAGGCGACAGCTAATGGCAAAGTATAGGCTAGTCTTAAAGCAAATGAAAGGGAGTAACGTTTAAAACTTGAATTGTTAATAAATTTTTCTTAACTCCTTTGAACTGAGGGGCAAAATGCCCATCACAGTTGAACAAGTTTTCATATGGGGTGAAAACCTTTTTCATTATTTTCCCCTAGTGATGATGATTTTCTGTTGGAGGCTGTTCAGTATGAAAGAAAGGAAATCAACTCTACTCGTAAGTTTCCCTTTTGGATAGATAGCTCTGCATTCAATTTACACGCACAACTCGCAAGTAGCTTTTCATTCAAATAATAGCTCATTAATTATGTTAAAAATGGCCTAAGTTCGATTCATCACAGGTCAAAAGCATATCATCATCATTTGAGTTGCCAAATTGAACTGATTTTAACGGCAAGGGATCTTGCCGAGGAGTGAGAATGCAATTACTAAAATATTCATCATATCAAATTACAACTACAAATACGAGCTAATTTAATAGATAGTTTGACGTACAAAAAAATCTGTTTCACCTACTTTTGAAAACACAAAATCTCATAATAATAATTCAGTTTGCCGTTTGACTGCAGGTCAATCTAGGACTAGAACACCCTCACTTTAATGGGAGGAATTATTGATTGGCGATGAGGAGCCTGGCGTTGGTGGTCGGCTACCATTTGGCGATGATGTTGGCGATGGGGTAGCGGCAGGATGGTCGTCGTCGTCAACTACATCGTCCTCTTCGTCAGTGATGACCATATCACCGCGGACATCGTCAAGTAGGGAGCTGCTGTGCTGTTGTCCTCGAGCACCATGTAGCTGACCTCGCTCCGGAGGAGGAGTTAGGCGACCGTCCTGCTCGCATCGCGACATCTTATGCGGAGGAGGTTTCTCGTCCGTAAATCGCCAATGGCCTGGAGCTGCAAATATTACAGGATTGGTAGTAACTTACATAAGATACGAAAGATATAACATTTTTCTACATTTCCAACTTGAAAAGTTATTCATATATACATTATTAAAAAATATGTATTAAAAAATAATTTTAAGTACCCAAGCGAGGCTTCTCGTCGTCCGAGTCAGTTTCATCCGTCAATGGTCCATCGTCGTCTTCTTTGAGAGCTCCTCCACCTTCTGAAGCTGCCGATTTGCGCCTTTGATCCCATTTCCTTCTAGCACGGAAATGCCGAGGCCGATATTCACTGTTTTTGCCATCACGCACACACTTGGGACATTCCCATGAATTAGGCAAATCCTCGTTCACCTGAAAGACGATATAAATGAGGAATAATTGCAGATGCAATAATTAAATTTTGGGAGAACAACAAAAAAGTGGAAAAATAAATTGAAAAAATAGATAGAAAAAAATAGCGTCAAAGATACTCACTTGACCAGATATTTCAGGGCAGACCTTCCCAACACAATCCGGATGGACAATTTCGTAGCATACAGAGCATTCCATCAGAGAAGACGGCGCATCCTTGGCCAACTTGTGAACAGGTAGGGCAAGCTGCTGACCCCAGCCGTCGAGCCCGCAGACGCTGCATGCTGCAGTCACTGGAAGCATCGGCTGCAAACACTGGCGCATAATACAGGTTTGCTTGGCACGGCCGCTCCCTCCAAATTTAACCATATCCTGACAGAAGACGCATTCGCCGCAATCGTTTTGATGGCATGCAGCACATTTTTTGCAACGAGTGCGACGCCTGCGTGGACCTGCTTTTGCTTTTGGTTTGGCACCCATAGCTGGTCCTTTACCACCCATTCGTCTCATTTTTCCTGTAGAAAAATGTACATTGTTCATTCTAAGACACATAAAAATCTCCAAAAAAAAAAAAAAATCAATATGTGAAAGAGTTCAATTCACCCGTAGATAAATTTGTTTTTCTAACTAAAAGCACCTATCAACATAAAAAGTTCATTATGCGCAGCCGCACTGCTTTACAGAAAGAATACATTGCAAGAAATAATAATACAATATCATACCTCCATGACCAACAAAGGACTTGGTGAAGGTAAGCCTTCGCTCTCCATACTTCATATCGGGATTACTGATGATTGGGAATCCGGTGATGGATCGGTCAGGAAGGTCGTGGCGATGCTGTTCGACTAATGTCCTTATGTCCTTTATGAGAGCCACAGGATCAGTAATCAAGTCTGGGATGTTCTTTTTTGTATTCGGTAACTGAAATGAAATAACATGAAAGATAAAATTTACTGATCTAGGATAAATTGAGCAAAAAATGGGACACAAAGGAACAATTCAATAAAAGGTCATTAAGGATGAACGTTCGGTAATTTTTTCAATATCTATCTAACTTATCCCTACACACTGGACAACTAAATACCACAGTGTTAACAATAGTGTTGAGAATACCTTGTGCAGGTAAGTGACGATCGCTTTGATACCGTGAAGTTCCAAAGGTGTCAAATGGAGATGAGAAGTTGGTGGTTCCATGTCAGGGATGTCTCTTAAATGAGAACGTCCCAGCAGTACGTGTATGTATCGGCAAAGGACGTACCAAAGCATCTCGGTGAAAAAAGGATAACGAAACTTCTGCGCTACTTTGGTCATTTCTTCAACATTGGCCACGCGGATCTGCTTATCGATACTGAACGAATGAAGGAAATTGCCTCCGAAGACAAGAGAATCTTTGGGCGTGAAGACGGCATGAATCCAACCACTTGGAATGAAGAAAGTGTTCCCTTCGTTGAGAGTAATCCTCGAACATTTCTCAACCGTGTCGCCGAAGAAAATATCGCCTTGTTTGCCTGAGAGGACCCACTGTTCATAGAGTTTAATGTTATGCTCTGTGGGCGGGATGAGCCAAAACACCTTAGCACCACGTAGAATATGATACCACACAGATGAGCCTCCAAAGTCGATGTGGAAATCAGTGTAGCAGCCCTGAAATAAAATAAAATACTTTAGATACAAATTAAACAAATTTTCACCATGGAAAAACCACTGCGTCGAAATTTCATTCGGAAGGTTTTCTTGAATTAAATAAATTGAAGTACTTCCTATAGCAAAAAGAACTATTGTTTGAATTCAATTACAGCTTAACGACAAGATTAATGATATTTTGCTGACCTTGACTGACATAAGGCAGTACTTTTGCACTTTGGGATAGAACATTTCGTCAATAACGTTAGTCGGATCCGTTTGCGCTTCCTTCAGATGCCTCGGCCACACGCAGTCGACCCAGTCGATCTGCCTCACGATTGAAGGCGTGTGGATATAATTCTCCAACTTCGTGTGACTAAATTCGAGCGATATAACGTTCAACAGCTTATCCTTATTCGGATCCTCGTAGTAACGTTGCCATTCTTTCATCGGCATTTCAAAATTCTTCTGGGTACCGACGTCCATGACGTCGAGCATACGACGGGAACCAACGCACGTCCTGACGTCGTTGACGGTGAAGTTCGAAGATGGAACGTGAAGCCCGAGGCCGGCCTTTTCTTTGAAAAGCAAAGGCGTGCTGAAACCGTGCCTCTGCAAGTACGTTATGGTTAAGTCACTGCCGTTCATCTCGCGGACATAGGATTGAGTGTAGTTGTCACTCTCGAGTTTCTCCTGCAAGTTGAACGATCGTTTGCCGTCAAGTTCATCTTCGCCCAGGGCCCAGTCGTCAACGTATGCCTTCCTTTCTTTCCTGTCGCGCAGTTGCCTCTTCTGAGGCGAGCCCGGCGCCGAATTAGACATCGTATTGCGGTAGCTAAATCGTTCTTTTTGTACACAAATTTACGGTGGAATCACGATACTACAAAACGAGCCGAAAACCACGCAGATGTCGGCTCGATGTTCCCAAATAATATAAAGCGAGCTTTAAATTATAAGTAGTGTGAAAATTGTACAGAAAATTGGTTTTGCGTGTGAAAACAGTTTAAAGTGCCGAACCGACGCTGAGACGCGATTCGTCATTCACCTCGTGAGCAGCAATTTCTCGTCGAAATGAAAATACAGCTGAACTTAATGGTACGGCAGTTTCGACTACTTCAAAAAGTCAAATAAATATCGCGAATATATCACTACTTTCAAACATTTTATCAAACTAGGAACGCAAAATGTAGCAATCGCGAAGGAGAAGGTAGCCGTCAGCCATTTTCACAATCAAGCTTAACTCGTACCACACCGACACCCATTTCTTTGTTATGGGAACCAACTGCAAAAACTCTCGATTAATCGAGTTTTTCGATACATCGAAAGTTGTGAACGATTTTTTCCCTTTCGATAGAAATCTGCTAAACGATGATATATTTTTTTAGAGAACACAATCATGATTACAAACCCATTAATAAAGAGAGACTTAGATTTATATAAACTAGGTAAATACGTTAAAAATATTTTATTTCCATTCATCTTTCGAAATTGTCACTGTATGATTTCGATAAGATCGAAACTATTCTGCGATGTATCGAACTACTGAATTTTCCAAAGCACCGATATTCAATCTATCGATTTTTTTCGATATCTCCTATTGAATGAGAGCAACTTGAATAGAAGTCAAAAGAGCGCAGCACATAGAAATTAAACTGTCTACCGCGTGAATGCGTGAATAGCGGTTCCGAGAACATTCCTATGTTTTTCTAAATACTTGCATCTTTTGATACTATTGCGTCGATTCCAAGAAAAAATATTATATAAAATCTTGAAAAAATAGGCACAAAAAAGTGTATTTTCATGATTGTTCAATTTTTGAAACAAAAAAAATATTTTGTCTGTCGTAAAACACGAGTTGTGCCAGTTGAGGTGAGAGAATAGGAAAAATACGTTTTTGAAACTATTATCTCTTTCAAGTTTGGATTTTCAAGTCACGCTACATAGCGCCCACAAGGCTCGCCGCTCACACATGTGTTTTGTGTTGTGTTCTTCATGCCTCTCGGTGAATGGTCGTTTTAGATCCTAGTGTGTCAGTTCCGTCATTAAATGATTTAAATATCTTTATACTATAAGAGCCCAATTAGTGAACCTGGAACCCACAGTAAGTTTTACGGCGTTGTTCTGTGTTGGTTGTTGAGTTTGCACGAGAAAAGACGAGTGGTTAACAGTAGGGTAATGTTATTTTTTATTTGACTAGTGAAATTCTGGTGCTGTACTATAATTAATCATTCATCTCTACGCTCAGTAAAAGCTGCTGCTACAACAAACAGATTTATCGTGTGGGTAATTTCATTAATTCAAAACTACTCTGGTTTTTAGTTCGCCCTTTTCTTCCTTAGGAAAACCTCGTCACCCACAGAACTATCTCTATTTCAGATCAATTTATCCGACAAGATGGACGAAAGTGTAAGTAAGAGGAAAACCGTTGACGCGAATCTTTCGAATTCATCAAGCGAAGAAGAATATGACTCGAATAATTCGAACGTTGAATCCGAATCTGATGAAGCTGCGAGTTCGGCTGAAGAAGAAGAGGTTAATATTTTGTGAATCCATCTTGTTCATGAAAAATATTTACCGTTAGTTAACGTTTCTGCCAACAGATCCTAAAGCAACCTCATCATTACATTGAGAACTCCTCGAATTAATATTGTGCTCCCATTTTCCACTTCAGAAGTTAGATAATATGCAGTTGTACGTTTTTTAGAACATTGACCGCCCAAGTCAGTTGAAGGATGAGGAGAACATTGAAGAGAGTGGCGAGGAAAGCGAGCCTGATGCCGAAGATTCAGAATGTGGACAGTCTGGTGATGAAGGTTTGCTCCTTAATTTGGTCGATAATTGGCTGGAAAAAAAAAAAAAAAAAGTATAATTCTTCAATTCATTATTTCGTATTATTTTTCACTTAACTCTCGTGTATAGAGCGCAGGCAGGCTGAAATTCAAGAAAAGAGATTGCTGGCCGCTACAGAGAAGAGGAAGAAATTTGGAACAACTGGCACGCTCAGTGGTAAACGCTCCTATAATTCTTCCAAATTAGACTTCATTATTCCGACAAAGCTGTGTATTTAGTCGAAGAAAGATGAGTTTAGATGCACCATAGTATCCAAATTTATGATAAAAACTATGCTGTATGAAATCCCCTGGAATACATACCTATGTCATCGATCACACAATATCTGCTGCTTGTCATATTGGTTTTGATTACATTTATCTCTATTTCAGCTATCAAAGAATTATTTCGGGAACGATTCGAACGAGATATCGCCTCAAGAGGACGAACCTACCTGCTTAGCGGAGGCAGCTTGAAAGAACTTCTCGACCAGTTGAAGCTTGTTGATTTTAGAAAGAAATCTCACGCAGTCATTATTTTCGAAGCTATTCAAATTACCATCATTAGGTAAATAAAAGAGGAACATTCTCAACCCTGACGTTATTCTAACTTGGCAGTTGATTGATGGTTTCGACTTTGGAAGAAACTCAGCCCCAATTATGGCCCTTCCATCTCTTTCCAGTTTAATGCTTCTGGTTGAAACCATGTGAATGCCTCCAGACCATAACATGATTAATAATTATTGCTCAATTGAGTCAATCACTTTTTTTTCTGATGAGTGCATTCTTATTCAAATACCTGTGTAATTTGATTGAATCTTTAAAAGAAATGAGCATTTTGTTACAGGTGTATACGAGAGAAATTAATAGACCCGCTTGATCTAATAGAGTCTTGCAAATGTTTCGTCACTGACCATATCGTGGACGTTATGAGTTTGCTGGCCTTAAGTTGCCCTATTCCTCATCGCTTAGTGGCCATGAAACTGTTAGCAGGTAATTACATACTTTTTGTTCGTTGTTGAGATTGAGGGGGAGAAAACCATGGTGACTTGTTCTCCTGTTTTTTTATTATCAGCCGACCAAGCACTTTCGCCCCTTCGGGCATCATCAGGGCTTCGTAGTACCATTACAAGGTATCCACGGCATCGATAAGCGGAAGCAGTAATAAAAAACAGGAGAACAAGTCGCAATGGTTTTCTCCCCCTCAATCTCAACGTTTCATCAATCTCTGATCGATGCGACAAAACTACAACGAATACTTTTTGTTGCATGGATGATGTATAAATGATTCCAGCTTATTGTTGGAAATCAACTTTTAATCAGCCGAACTGAAAGAATTTGTAAATCTGTCTGTATTGGCTAAGGTTAGTTAAGAACCTGTTGGGCTCATCAATTTTCAATCGATTCACTATTTTATAAAATATATATACAAAAATATTTCACTTATCTGTCTCTTGTCTCTGATTGTGTTTTAGCGTTGGCAGCAGTTGATGATGTCATTGCATTGCAGCTTCTGTCATCGATTGAATTCACTCGAGATCAGCTGAAGATGTTGGCCCATCATGATGATCCGACTAACCCGGCCAGCCTTCGCGTTAATTTCATTCATTTCCTCATGAGTTTAATCATCGGACATTCGGCCAACGTTATCAGGAAGCTATGCAACAAGAAATGTACGTCCTTTTAACTGAATAACGTCCTTTGTGTTTGAGATAAAACCAGAAGATTTGTTATAAGTTCTGCTTGGATGAACTGCAACTATTGATGTGGCCAGCTGGTTTTCTTTGAGCATCATTAGGGCTCGCCTTTCTTGCATTAAAATGGTACACTTTTAGTTTTTTGTTTGGAATCGTGCAATTGAATTTTCTTTGTCGGCTGTTGCAGCTTGGCTTCCGTCTATATTTGCCGGAATGAAATTCGATCTTTTAAGCACTGTAAGTCTGGTTTTGAAAACCCTGGACGACAATTTGATTATGAACCAGCATGTTCCTAAAACATCAAAACTGTTCACGTTCAATTCGAAAGCCCTCGCCGATCTCGCTGATTTGTATCAATGGAATCCAGCTAGTTTTGTCGAGATTACGCGCAACTGCAGGGTCGTCATTGAGGTAACAACAACATCTTGTCTGATTGAACTGTGAAATTTACAACCTTGACTATAATTAACCATAGACTTGTAAAAAATATTGAAAAAAATTTAATCGACTCAGATTTTGATATCTGTTTTGTCCCTTTTGTTGGGATTACACTTCTATTGTCGCATAGTCCAGTGCATTTTTTTAGGGTTCAGATATTTTGGATAAAATATAACACTGGTTTCATTGTTTAAATCAAAAACATTGTATAATGCCACTTTTTTAAAACTGATTACCATCATTATTCAATCGCTTCATGCATTTTCAGCCTCCAGATGCTGATGATGTCACCTCTGTTCGACAACTAGTGCATATTCTCCTTCTACATCTTCTGACCTCTACAAAATACGGAGTTGTATTCAGCGATCCATCCTACGGAACATCGCAGCTCAACGCCAATGAAACTGCTAACCAGTTCTTGAAAGTATGTGACATTCGTTTGAAAATATTTAGTTTGCAGTATTTATTTATAATATAGAGCTATTTAATTTAATTTTCTGATTGAAGGAAAGTGGCCAGCCCTGGGAAGATCTTTTGAAACAGGAATTGTTCTCGTCAATGCTCTCCACATGTCCAGATTTATTGAAATCATTCTACAACCTGATCCGGCAAATGATGCCAATCCGGAACCCTAACAGAATGTGCGTTATATGGAAATTTCTCAATGAGGTAGGTTTATTCTATTTTATCGTTTGATACAATAATTATGTCACTCTAAGTAAAAATGATATTTTCGAGTTAATTGGTGAGTGGGTTTTAGTAACAATATTTTGATCTATTTCAGACCATCAGCAGCATTAAATTAATCCCTGAGTCGTTTTCAACTGCTGGACGCGCCCTGACAGTGTCGAATCAACTGTTTCTTCACGCCTTCCTATGGGAAACTGTCGCATTTTCCATAAGTGAAAAAGCCGCTCAGATTTCCCTGCTCGGCCTCCAATTCTATATGGCCTTTCTGGAAAAAATGAAGACAATAAGTGCCATTCTGGAAAGCCGACAGAAAAACGCTTCTCGGTCGTTTCTGAATAAAATATCTGCTCATCTTTGCAAGGTATTCTAATAATTTTTGTTAAACCAGCGGAATGCATGGCACTGGTTTTCTCTGAAATAATTCTGAAAAGAAGTTATGAAATTGGGAGTCTTATGAATTAATATAAAATCAAAATATCACCACATTCCCACCACAGTTTGCATATTTATCAGAACTCGCTGGACTAATTGAATTCGTATATTTCAGTTTCCTGTGACTGGCACCCATCTTTTGGAAGCACTCTCTAATTTTCATAGTCACCAATCGTGGGAGGAAATGAAAACCATCTGTGATGTAATCATCTCACTCAACAATCTTTTGCCAAGTGTGCTTGATGCTGTTAAGTACGTTGTAAAAGCTCATTTCTGTTGAAAGTTTTCTCGAAATCTAGCTCCAAAGCTTTCTAATCCGTTTTACTTCTTTTCAGGTTTAGTAGTACACATATCAATAACCTAAAAGATGTCATTGAGGGAGCAGAATCAGCTGAAGGCCTTTTGTTGTTGAAACTAATCAAAGTTCAATTGCTGCTTGATCATCAAATCATGAAAAAGGTTTAATCTACTTTTACGTGTATTATTATGAAAAAGCGAAAAGGATTTTATTTTATTTTAATTATAGCTGGAATACAATAAGTTCAATATTATTATCAAGTTTAAATAATATCATTATTTATTATAGTTGAATCAGTTGCATTCGCAATACAAATGCACAATGCAAATTAATCCCAAATATTGACCATAGTTCGTTGTAATTTTTCATTTTCCCAGGAAGAAGCTTTCGATTTGAACAAGGTCTGCAAAACAATAGTTTCCTCCGACGATAATATAGTTACCGACTTTGGCTTCAGCATCATCAAAGATTATCTGTTGAGCACTGGTTTTTTCTCTAGTAAGTGCTTTATAGGTGAAGTTGAGCGTACTATAAATATTGAAGCAGAAAATAATACCAATTTAATTGTTAGGTGACTCGTGGGAATTGGATTTGTGGATGAAATGTATTAAAAATCACATGCAAAGCAATTTTGGCGAGAAGCTGTCAACTGCTGTCTTGTACGCTGAAGAAAACAAGTTTACAATTTCTAATGCAATTCTACGAACATACAGTCAACAACCGACGTTGCCTTCGGAACATCTCGACTTGAAACTGGACGATTTTCTCAAAAGTAAGAAGTAATTCCACTGTGGAATTTAAGCATATTAAATTCAGTAAACTGATGTGATCGAGTGGTGTCTGCAAGTAGCCTAAATTTACGCAAGCTCCAGTCATTATTTCTATCCTGTCTGCCATTATCAATACTCACTCAATATCAATTCCTTTGTCATGTTTGACAGGCTGATTGTGTGTATCAGACAGACACGTTATGGATGATAAACTTTGAGGCAATTTTCTATTTAATGTGATGTATACTTTTTTTTCAGTGGCTGAGAGAGATTTCGACGATGAAGAAGATGACCATAATATGTTTCCAGATATGAGATTGAGTCCTCTCTTGCCGGGATTCATTTCTGCCAATGCCAAAATGGGCAATGTCGTTAAGTCTTTCATCGTTCATTATGCGCACATGGTATGTTGTGGATTGTTTTGCGCTTTAGATTTTGTTGAAAATAGTTCCAGATTTGATTGTCTTTGTTATGATATAAAATAATTTCTGCCGCTCGGGTTAGATCCAGCTCCAAGGCTTTACGAATCTACTGAGAGAATTACTTCCCAAAAAGCACACTATTTTGGACTATTTGGATACGTTGTGCCGTGGAGAATTGGGAGAGCTCAATTTCAGCCCATTTTCCGAAACCGTTTTTGAAGATGTTTATCATTCAAGTTCAACCCAATCAATAGATTGTTTAAACAAGGTATGGTGACATTTCTTGTGAATATTCTCAATGTATGATTTTAATTTGTGTAGGGGATTGCAAACCAAGCATTTGCCTGGTAGACGATAATGTACAAGTGCTGTGTATTCAAAGTTTCCATCATTCTTAATTGTCTGGGTTTCACTGCTTTTACTCTTGCTATTTACAGATCAAACCCGGAGAATTGGATTTAGTCGCAGCATTGTTAATTCAAATCGCAGTTCGCTCCCTTGATTCAAAAAGGCTCTCGTGGTGCGTGAAAATGTTTGAGCAAATAGAGACGATATCAAAGACTAAAGAGTACTCGTGCCAGTTCAAAGCAGAAAACTTATTTCGATGCCCTGGTCTTCTAGATGGCTTCCATCCTGTTCAAACTTCGTCCGGACATATGAATCAGATTGTTCACATTCTTTGTCGGATGACTACTGACGCAAACCATTTATGTGTGAAGCCGTTTACTCAAAGGTGAGTGTTATCCTGTTACTGCTGCAGTTTCAACAATTTTTTTTTCAAAGGGACATATCAAATAAAATTAAAATATTGAAAAAAGAGCAATAAATAATTCTTTGGTTTTTGACTTGAAAGCCTCATATTCTCCTTATCTATTTTCAGATTATACTTGGAGTTGGACTGCGCGGTGAAATCAAAATTGTCTTTTGAAAAAGAGGTTTTCGATTCATCTGCTTTGGAATGTTCTCTGCAATATTTTCAACTCACCAAAGGCCAAGTGGGGCATCTTATCAGTGATAGTTTGCTGTTGCCTTCAAAGTGAGTCATTTTTACATCTTTATAACAACCGTGTTGATTCATTTCTCAATATTCTAAACCTCAAAAGAGTTACTTTCGTCTCCTGTATGATTAATGTTGGCCATTTTTCAGATACTTTGTCAATAAAAGAAAGAGTACCTCTTGGGTTAAAGTGTTGGAAACTTTGCTCAAATCGACCTCCTCTATGAAATTGACATTGTCCGAAGACGAGCTGAGCAAACTTTTGCGCATTTTGTCCAAACTGGTCGCCTGTAATGATGATCAAAAATCTAATTTGCCCGATCTCGTATGCAGCTATTTTCGAAAAAACAGAATCGAAATATGTGGCCAGCTCCACGACAGTGCTATAGGTAAAACTGGAGAGCTTAATTATCATCAATATTTTGCTTCTAGCATTTGACTTTGGATGGGACTAATAAAATTCCTGATCTTTCATATTGCAGCTTTGCTACAATCGCTATGTGTTGCCGATACGTGGCATGAGCAGCTCGCCTGCTTTTTAATCAATCAAGTCGATACGGAGCAATTTTCACTCCCGCCAGATACCTGTTTTGAGAGGAAAGTCAAACTGCTCGCCAAGGGACCGAGGCCAATATTTGCATCTTTAGATGGAGACGAGAAACTAATAGGGAAAGCTTTGAGTTGCAACGCTGATTACCTGATTCACCTGAAGGATATTTGCCAAATTGCCCTAAGTGAGCTAATTTTTGCATTTCCTAAAATTTAAATACTTCACTGTTCGATTAGTTGATCTTGATGTCAGTCGTACCATTAAAAGAACTGTTTGCTCCATTTTCAAAATTTTATGGTTTATCATACAACTGTGCATTCAACGTGGTACTCATTGAGCTATCATTCCTGTGTTACATTTAGACGAGCACATGTGTTCTACGTTGGTGGGAATAGTGAAAAATGGTGACGTTTACCCTTCTTCGCCTGCTTTGGAAATTGCTCAATTCGTGTTCGCTCGGGCTGATAAACTGGCCGATATTCTCACTCTCCTGAACGGCTGGATGGAGACGCATCTTGTTCAAAATCCCGATCTGTGGTAAGAGTTCTATGCATTACTGTGCAGCTACTGAAGAAAACATTCTTGCCTCTCTTGCAGTTCCGTTTTATGGTTGTCTAGTTTAAAGCCCTGATAATGTTGCCAGGTATCAAATCAAAGAAATATGCATTATCAAAATTTGCCGGCACGGTTTCCTGAAACATGTTTTCTTTTCAGTGTCGATATTGCCGATTCTTTTGATACCGTCTCGGTTAATTTCGGTAGCGATGTGCTGCCTTCTCTAAGTCGAACAGTTGTCGACCATTTGATAACTGACGGACTAAGTCGGCCTTGTCGTTCAATGATTACTCTCCTGCAACGCTATCTTTTGGCCAACCTTCTCTACTTGGATCCCTCAACTCTCTTCCAGAAGTTAACTTCACATTCCCAGTTTGACAGTGTTCTAACGGGGTCAGAAGAGAGCTCAAAATGTAAGTGCTTAAATGATGGTGAACATAAACTCTCTACTTTGTTAAGTAGGTATGTGTAACAATTGGCATTGTATAAATTTATTTGTGCTACAAACACAAATGTAATGATGTTAGTTTTTTGAATGGTGAAGTCCACCAAGCCTACTGATGGTCCTTTTTCTTAAAGGTGCATTAATCGAGCTGCTCTCCACTTTAATTGAAAAAGATGGCAGTTTGATCGATGGCAAACGACTTCCTGGGTTTTTAGCTGCTTATCAGGCTACTCTTAGTCAATCTGATCAGCTTCTTCTCAAGGTATATAGCTGAATATTGTAAGCGTAACTGTGCTATTATTATTTTCTTCCCAGGCACCCAATTTCATATCCAAGCCAGTTATTGTAATGTGGGATATTTACGTCATTTTGATTGTATTCTAATTGCTCTTGTTTATTCTGTAGATCATACAGCTTTACGAAAAGAATGGCGTCAGTCTCACAACATACAAACCGTTATTGTGGGGTGATACTGCCTTGTCCCACTACTCTGTCAACAAGAAGCCGACTCTTAGCCGTAGCCACCCTTACCAAACTTTGGATGCTCTTAATCCATCCCTTGTCATTAACACAATTGCGAATTTCCCTATACATCGTGACGTCGATGTAAGTACCCATTCATTTTAAGCTGTTGGGCAGTCTGAATTACTAGAATTTATGACTGAAACTTAGATTCATTTATACTCTATGGATGTTGATGAATTTCTGGTTGACAGGGCTTTGTCACCGGTGAGCAGATGGTGTACGATCCAGCGTTTCTTCTTCCTGTTCTCTGTCAGGTGGCTCTTGTAGACCACAAGGTGAAATCGAGGATGTTCTTTCAATCTGGAGGCATAGGAATAGCGTTAGCTTCTCTTGCATCGTCTTCTGAGCGCATCAGACGCCTAGCAGCGCTATTTCTTCAGCGAGTGCATAAAAACCATTCGTGAGTTTATTGTAACACAAATTGAATTATTTTTTGCTTTGTATTACTTGGATTAATTTTTTTTTTTTTTTTTTTTTGCAGAGGGCAAGACAAAATTGTGTGGTTGAACTTTATCGAAGCAATCAGACGGGGAATCTCTGAGCTTCTAGAACAACAATCAGCTAAGAAAAAGTCAAAATCAGCTAAAGCTAACAACAAAAGTCCTACTGATGTGCCAAGGATTTCCTCGATCACAGCCACATTCTTAGCCAGAGCTTCGACTGTCCTGGGAGACCCTTCAGCTCCATTGTTCAGACCCTTGCACTATTTTATCATGGCCAGGCCAGCACTCAATCTCAACGGTGTTCCAGCTTTTCTTGAACTTCTTCATAGCACTGATGTCAAAAATCATGAGTAAGTTTCCCATCAAATCAGTTTTACAAACGTTTTTTCTAGACCGAATATTTGTTAATTTCTCATCTTCATCCAGGCGGCATCGAGAGTGGATCATGGAAGTGATTCGTGATGGCATGCGGCAACCTTGTGATCTACAGCTGGTCTTGAACTCTTTTACGCTCAAAATCATCTTAGTTTTCTATTCCTCATCATTGGCCACTGCTAGAGTAAAGGTAATGTCTATGGCCTCAATTTAAGACAAATTAAGCAATCCTTAGAACAGGGCTACCCCAAAAGCCTCTCATAATATGGATTGCAACTTGCAATTTCTTCTCTAAACTTCTGTGAAAATGCTGACCGTGTATCATAATTTCAGCGACTAATCGAGCAGATTGTAAGTCGATGCCTGGGTGAGCCTGATAAAGAGAACCGACTTTTGCTAAACAAATACAGCATCATCCCGTGGACTATGGCTGCCAATAAACCTCCGACAGTCATCGGATCTTTACCCAAACTTTCTGCAACCGCTCAACACGGGCCCTTGATAGCCCTTGCTTCTGAGCGATGACAAAATTTAGTGTCCGATCAACTTTGGAACTGTTAATTTTTGTACCAATAACTTTGCTTGATGCTAAATGATCGACAGAAACACTTAGCTTGTCATCAAATAAACTTCTTATTTTTTAATTGGGCTTAATTATCACCTAATGCTATGCCAGTGATGACGAGGCTGCTCAGCTATTGAACTTAGGTTCACCCAGCTGGTTCTCTTGGTGACCTGATCAACAAAGTACTTCCGGAGTTGAAAGTTATATCTATTTTATTTTCTTCAGCACCGCTTTATTCCATTTGCTAGTCAAGCAGTTCCCAAATCATCGTAATGTCGTGTAGGTGTTGATCAACTCGATCACAAACTGTACTTCCACATCATTTGTAATTTGAGTATTTTTTGAGTGACGGGCAGAAAGAACGGTCATTATTTATTTATTACCAGTCTGTCTTTTTGGTTGGATTGTTCGGAATATCCCAAATGGATGAACTTCTTACATTATTATTGAAGCAAAGGAATAATGAACCACAGTACAATCATTTGCAGCTTATTTTTCATATTATTATTTATTTTTTCTTAAAATCGATGGCTTGTGTTTATGCTCGGCGTCATTTTGTAAGCGTTAAGGTGACCGTTTATTTGGTTATATATGCGCCACCAGTAGCGCTAGTGTCGGTCGTTCGTATTTGAGCGGGAATAAATTTCCCGCTTGACGATGGTGGTTGGTTCACCTACTACTACTCTCCCAGCGGAACCCAGTCGCCATTATCTTTAGTAAAATGGCGGATAATTTTCTCATTCTCTGTTGATTTGTGCTTGAAGTTGTTACCGTAGTATTACAGCCTATGTTCCAAGAGTAAATGCAAATTCCGTGCGGTCGTATCATTTTGGTTGGCGAGGATTGGTAATTTTTGGACAGAAAATGACAGCAACCTGATCTTTGGATGTGTGGCTCCGAAATTCGGTGTCTGAAGTCGATGTTGCAACACACGACGTATTTGTTTATGGTTCCCATCTAAGTGAATCTGAATGTATCACGGAGCGACTGAGTCTTGAAGCGTGAGTAATTCAATCTGAGTGAAAAACGCCTGTATTTTTTTATTGCTCGCGAGCTAATCTTGTTCCACCAAGCGAATCGCCGTGAATTTAACGAGCCTATATTTTGCGTGCCCGCTTCCGATTACTTGGCGAACTTATGTTGTAAAGTCGGGTTTTCATTTTTCCTTAGAGTCGTTCATTCAAATGTTCTTACTCTCGAGAATGTGCAGGTAAACGCGGCGATCAAGTGACACAGGGCTCTTGAATGCTGCAACTCACTCTTGACCTAAGGTGCTAATTATATTTATGTTTCCAGAGGGCAAGAATATTTTATGGCTATTAATCACGGTTAATCGTCGTCAAGACTGAAAAAAACTGTTAACTGAACGATTCAAGGTCCCTCGTAATAGAAGCGTTTTCCTATCTGTTCTTTCCTAATAAAAAACGTTCGGTCTCGGAGTCTCATTCATTTATGGACTATTTTTCTGTTGGACACTGGTTCTCGAAATGTTCTTCAACTCTACGAAGACGGATTAACCGACGTTGTATGAGTTGGTAGAGATATTGGACTTGAGTTGATAATTTAGCCTATTCATGATTCGGGCAGTGGATTATTATTCCTACGCTTCGATTGTGAATTAAGAAAACTATCCACTTGGAATAGTAACTAAGTGTCCTTTTATCAATCGTCGATAAAGCTGAGATAAACTAGAGTTAGCGCTACCTAGCAGTTTTCCATAGATTCACTCGCGAGAGAATTGCTTGGTGACGTTGCCTCCTGTATATTTCGGATTTATCTACGATTGATAAACGTACGCTAACCCAAACACTTGCGAACGTTGCCACCTGATTGGTCTCATCCTAATTTTATTTGTTTCTATTTTTTGCTTACGAATTTGAATGATAAAGTTGATGAGTTTTTGACGAGAATTCCAGAGAGTGAAGAACGATTGTTATAGCTTTAAAAATTCTCGGGTTATTATTATCACTTCCTCAAATATGGCTCACAAATCTGCGTCAACTCAAGAACTCTAAAAGCTTTTAACCTCGTTATGGTCGCATTCAAAAATCTATAGAACTTGTTACCAAACTCATATATATCGCTACGACGTTGAAATATACGCATTGTTTCCCCCTTGAAATCCGCAAAAATACCTTTTGAGGTAAACAAATGAATTGAGGTAGCGATTCGGATGAAGAATTGAACCATTGCCTGGCCAAGAATGATGTTCAGTGAAAGCATAATATATTTATGTAGCTATGAAGTTTCTTCAAAAAACTGTTGACGGCCGATGGACAAAAATTTTTTTTAATAGGTATTCGGATTGTACATGCCTTGAAGGGTAAACCATCAAAAAAAAATTTTAAGGAGTTAAGATCATTGCGTTGAATCGGTTATGGGCCTGATACTCTTAGCATAATCAATGATTCCTTGTCTCTGTTGTCCCTCACCACATCTGCTTATTGAGGACCTATGACAGAAAACAAAGGAAAAAAGTAAGTCTCGAATTTTTCCTTTGCCGTAGATGTCTCGAGGTTGTTATAAGACGTATGGTCGTAAGCTGAACGGCCCTGGAGCTCATCCGAGCATCCAGTTTGACAAATTGTTCTGTGAAAACAGCAATAAACCAACAGCGTCCAAGTCCACTGGGACTGTCGGAAAATGGGGCATTACTTCATTTACATCAATTCGGAGTTCCAAATTCACTGTTGGTAAGTCCGATAACTTACTGTTACCAATTTTCATTAAATATCCGTTATTCCAGAACACTCGTAACGTCAAGGTTTTTGTTTTCCTAGGTTTAGGCTCATGCAAACGCCAGCGAGATAAGAAGGAAAGTTACAAAGCCGCTGCAGCTGCTGCTGCTGCCATAACGCCTCCTCCTGAATCGCCTGCTACGCCAAAGCCGAAAAAGTTCTTCAAAAGTCGCGTAACAGCTGAAGATGTTCCAGCAAAGCCGGCGAAATCATTCCATGCTGCTACTCGAAGCCCACGAACTCCACAGTCACCTCCTTCGCCTCCGCCGCCGCGGTCCTTCACAAAACAGGAAATCAAACCTGTATCAAATCGTCCTGTCAGGTAAAGGTTTAGATATCTGATAGCTCATGTACCAGTATGAAATGTGTTCATTTTTCTTTTTTTTCCTAATATTTCCTCCGTTTTTACCTGTTGTAGACAAGCTTCGCTCGCCGCAGCCAAGAAATTGGTCGATACACCTGACAATGAGTTTGAAGAGGAATACGAGGAGGATGTTTATGCTGCACAGTTGGCCAATGAAACGAGGGAAACCGTTCTTATGCCTCCAATGATCGCACATCCTCCAACTCCTCCGGAAGTAGAATCGAAAATAGACTATGAAGATGTTGACGAAGAAGTCAACGACGCTCCATCAAGTCCCCCACACCCACCTATTGTTTTGAGGATTTCCAAAGGCCACGCTCAGCTCGTGGGAGCTGACGATGGTAGCGCCATTGAGGAAAAAGAGAAGCAGTCGAAAAAAGATCGCAGGCGATCGCACGGAAGCGATTCGGGAGATGGAGTTTCCCCGAAACGGCATAAGAGCAAACATAGAAATTCTGTTGGGCCGAAGTCATCTCCTCCCCCTCAGCAAACTGCGGTAGTGGAAAGTGAAGATGTTCGCGTTCAAGATGAGTTACCCGGTGAGGAAATAAATAATAGCGAATCAAATGTAAAAGATGAACCTCCGTCCCCATCTGAGCCAGTGATGAGCTCTGTAATTACCGATTCGTCTGGCTTGAAAATGAGTATTAAGCAATCATCTGTGACTGAAGATGATCGAATGAGACTTCTCAGGGATTTAGAAGACGACGATCTTCCAAGTGAGCCTGTAAAAGAGGTAGAGCCGGATAGAGAACTAGTGGAGATCAAAGAAGAAGCGGTGGAAATTAAAGAAGAAATAGAATCATTCGAGACGGATCCAATGGAGGCTGATACGGTAAAGGAGGAGCCGATGGTTGTTGCTGAACATGATAGTTCAGAATGGGTATCTACCGATTACGTGCCACCACCTGAAATTAAAGAGAAAGAAGCAGCTGCTGAAGCTAAAATAGAACCAATTGTCTTGCGAAGGCCGTCAACTGGAAGCGGCGCCCCTCGGCCTCCGAAGAAAGGCAGTATATTCAAATCAAGAGGCGGAGAAAAGAGGAAAGTCCGTTATATTCACAACTGGTCCGATCAAAAAGATGAAGGTAAGCATTGTTACAATAGGCGAACAAATCCCAGTTTCCATTCCTCTGTTGATTTTATAAAGTTGGATGTATTTGCAAAATTGATCATTTCCCCTACACATTGTGCACTTTCAGTTTTCTGACTGGAAAATATCCAAAAATTCATCGCACTTTGATCAGTATTTTTGAAAACTGTTGCTTTTACTTTAGCTGCTCAAAAGTCCAACAAACCGGCGTCAACATCTAAAGGATCTGTATTTGATGAAACTGAATTCGACGATGATTCTCTCACCCGGGTGACTCTTCGGGACGGTCAGAAACCAGCTGTCGACGAGTCAACTGTAACCGGCGTCACATGCAGCAAGAAGTCTAAAGAGGTTAGAATGCTTATTGAAATCTATTTTAATACATTGCTGCAATCAATATAAGTTAGCCCCACATTGTGTAAATAGGCAAAAAATAAGTCACATTTGGAAAAAACAGACACTTTTTTTAAAGCACGTGAATTGTACTTACAGTGGTGATAAACGTGAATATGATTATTCTGATTTTTCACCTGTATTCACTTTTTGTCTTTAATTTCAGTACTACACAGTGGTCAGAAATGTCAAAAAGGTTCACCAGTTGCAAGAATCTGGGGAATTTCAGGAATTCAACGACGACGTTGAGTATATTTTAGATGCCTTAAAAGACAATAATCCCATCAGTACGAGGTAAGACAAATCTCCACATTGCGCAGTTTTATCACTATTTTTACTTCCATTTTTATACGTTGTTGAGATTGAGGGGGACCATGGCGACTTGTTCTCCTGTTTTTTATTATTAGCCTGCCTACACCGGCTAATATATTCAATTTTTATGTATATCTTAAATTTTATTTGTCATTGTAGTATTTATGTTCGTTGCGTTATTTTAATGTTCTAATAAATTGTCGAGGAAGCAACTCCAAACCTTTATTTTTCTTGGAATTTTACCTCTGATAATTGTTCTAATCAATAGTTCGGTAATTATTTCTAATCCCTACGTTCTTTTCTACTCTATTGTGTTTCTAGGTGCTTGTCTGCCATCACGCTCGCTTCGAAGTGTATGTCTCCGGAATTTAGAATGCACGTCAGAGCTCATGGAACTGTTACAAAGTTTTTCAAGGCTCTACATGATGCGACAAAGGATCAGGTAATTAAATTATTGTCAATTAAAATCACAGACTGCATATTCAAATATTTCAACGACTTTATTGAAAACTAGCTACAGTGCTCGTTTTGATAAAAACAACAGGCGCTAGATCTGTGCTGAGGAATTAGCTTGTAAGCAACCGTTTGACCCTGAAAGTGTAACAAACAGACAGAGGAATAATTACATCATTTTATATTTAAAAAAAACAGGAACCTAAATGAACCTGGTACTAACTGTGTACAACGCAATTTGCCTAGGGATCTCATTCAAACTAAGAGAGGGGGAGTTAAAGCGAGTGTGAGGTTCAATTGTACACTAATTATTGTTGTTTTGGAGTTTGATGTCCTCATCATTAATTTTGCACAAAAACGTTTTGGACTCGTTAATACCAAAATAAAACCTTCATTCCAGCTGGGCTGGTTAGGTCCAAGACTATGAAAAAAATCTTTCATTCATCCCAATTCTAAAGTTATGTGGTAAAAACCTTTGGGAATCCACTCCAACATCATCTTTAAAATTGATAAAATCCACTTATTCAATTCAAATGAGCAGTGTGGGAAAAAATCAAAGTAGCCTAAAATCTCCAACAGGTTTCAATGAGCAGCCGTGTGAAATTACAGCTTCATGTGATCATTCGTTTGATTGTTAAAGAGAAACAAACAGACAACATCCTTTGATTTTAATATATAAGGATTATCTTTTGAGTATCCTGCACCACTATCTCATCAAACAATTACCCTGGATATTTTGACATAGCTCTGCTTCGTTTCTCTATTTTTTCTTGTTTTTCATCTCTTTCAAGCGCCTTGGCATGTGTACTGCGACTGTCATGTTTGTGCTAAGTCAAGACCGTTTGAATATGGACATCGACCGCGAGAGCTTGGAGCTGATGTTGAATCTGCTGGAAAGCGACGCGTCCCATTCGTCGGCACTAGAGGGATGTGGCCTATCTGATGCCGAACTTGCCAAAACGAAGGATCGGGTTCGCTCTCTTTGCCAGGAGATTCAGGAACAGGGCCACGCTAAGCATCTTAATTTAGACAACATCACAGTGAGTGACCTCTCTCATCTCGTATCAGTGTTTTGTTTTCTAGAAACTCTCAGTTACTTATCCCAATTTTTTCCCTTGCAAGGGAATTTTTCAAACACCTGACACAGTTAGCGCTTCCCTCGTGCAATAATACTTGTTTAATTAAGAAGTGGTATAATCTCTGCTACTACGAATAAAATATGTCACTGTTTTTTTTTTTTTTTTCAGGTCGGTCAACTTGCAATGGAAACGCTCCTCAGTTTAACGTGTAAAAGGGCTGGCGAATGGTTCAAAGAGGAGCTTAGGGATTTGGGCGGCCTTGAACACATAATTAAAACTATAGTGGAAACGTGCCGGCCGATGAATTCGTCAGTCGCCGAGTGGACAGTACCATTATTAGACCGGCTGAAGAAGACGGATCGGTGTCTTAAAGTTTTGGAAAATGTAAGTTGATCCGAAGATGACTTTGTCGTGTCAGCGTAAAACATTTACTTGTTACTTGTCAACACCAATTTTTATTTTTCTCTTTATCTATCTACGCATATTCTTGTTGGGGCGGGTGTAATCGATTTGTATGAATTGTTTCTTCTCCTATAGGTGACACTCCAAAACGAAGAAAATAACCACTATTTGTTAACCTACGGTGATGGTATACTCGTCGACACTGTAGTGCGGGTATTTCAAGTATGCGACCAGCAGCTCGTTTATTATCCTACTTTAAACGCAAAGGACAAGGATTCAACGGGAGCTGTTATTCGTGAATGCCTCATAGCCAATCTCAAAGTGCTCATCAATCTTACTCACGATTATGGAAATAAATGTAAGTTTCAATCGTATTTATTTCATATTTTTATTTTTCAATCGCCAATATTCCATTATAATGCGTAGAGGGTAATCAAATTTTTTGCTCCTGGTGATATGCTATTTATTGTATTAATAAGGAATATTTATTTGCAACATTAGTTGAATCAATATATCTATCTATATATGTAAAAAAAATATAAAACTGCACCACGAGGAGGAGGAGAGGTATCCGATTGATTGAGGAAATGGGGGAAAGGATTTGAAATGAATTTTTACAGTTGAAAAACGTAACAGCGGTGTAATAAAAAAACTTGGATAAACTAATAGCTGTTGTCAAATTTCCTTCGTTTTGACGTCAAATTCAGATTTAGCGTTAAATTTCCTATAAAAATACCTTTCAAAATCGCTTAAAAACTCGTAATTTTTCACCCTTGCCGATGCACAAAATTTCGGCCGGTCGGGAGCTGTAAAGCTGGAAAATAATTTCTGAGGCCCTGTTTGAATTTTTTCGCCAATTTTTTTTGCTATGTACGTGTGTAAGGCATTCACATGAAGACGCCTGCGTAATAAAATAATTGATTTTTGGCGACCGAATTATATTGTATAGGAGTGTGGGGGTAGCCCCCCTGACAGGACGTTGTGCGAAGCCGCCGCCAGGGGCGCTTAGCCTCCAGTTGATGTATACAATTTTAACGTGAGGAACATAATTATTTTCCAGCGTTCGGATCAACGTTAGCTGGAAAGAAAGACGGTGTGATTGAAGCTAGTCTGCATATTCTAATGGAAATACCTAAATTCGTGCCTGAGGAACAGAAGTTTGATGTCACTGTTCTAGTAAGTTGGTGTAATATCTTTGTAAGCTTGAATGAAATAGGAGCAAAATTATTATATTTTTTTTCTTAATCGCCTAAATTTATTAAATGTGTGCCCATTAATTGTAAAATAATATCACAATGAAATTTCTTATCAAAATTTTTTAAACTTTCAGGCTCTAATTCTTCTGATTAATTTGGTTGAACATAGCGAATCGAATCGTAAACTTCTTATATCATCGAATGCACCTTTCCGCAGCAATGCTCAGTGCGATGGTAAGTATATTAATACTTGCTGCTATGTGTTTCACCATTCAATTATATTGTAACTTGATCCTAACGACTGCCATTTTTCCAATTGTGAATGGTGAGTCTGGAGACATATAGAGAAACTTGTTGTTTTAGACACCACAGCCGTGAGCGCCTTAGTCGGTATGTTCCTCCAACAAGAAGAACTAGCAAGGACTGAAGAGCGAAAAACGGACGCCATTTTGGACGGCAAAGAAAAACCTCCATCGGCTCCTGAGCAGAAAAAGACCAATGAAGAACATATGGAGGAAACTGTTCAGTTGTGTGAGTGAAGTCGTAAAAAAATTGTTTTTCGTCTCCGCTGCAGAAACTGACTAGTTGATTCCTATTGTGTGATCCATTTTTATTGCTGCCACCTCGGCTTTTCACTCGCATGTTTTTAAATCAATCTCTTCTCTTTACGATTTCAGTGCTTCAGAAAGCCGGTAGACATATGGAACATACGTTGATCGGTGCTTACATCGCTCTTCTTCTAGGATATCTCATAATTGATAATGAGGTAATTGAAAAGCTTGCAAAGTTCTTGAACTTTTTTTTGTTCACTTCATTATGACAATTGACATGAAACTTGTTTTACAGGAGTATGAACTATTTGTACGTGGACATATGCCCAACAAGAATTACCGAATGCTACTTTCAGTGCTTCAGAAGTTCTACAATTTCATGACTTTAACGGCCGCCGTAAGTTTTGCAGTGTTCTGTATTAATTGTCCGTTTTTTAATAATTTTTTAATTAATAATTATTTTGGATGATTTGAGCAAAAGTGGGCTCCATCCAATCCTGCCGTTAATCAGACTATATTTATTTTGTCCTTAATGAATGTATTGTTTGTATTCTGTCAGTAATATCTACATGATAATTCCTTTTCCTTACATCCCTTGATAAAAAAAAAATAATCCTGTTTTGTCCTCAGGCCGGAGCTGGAAGCAGCCGTGGCATAAAAGCGACTGAAAGGCTCATCAAACAGTTGACAGAAATCGATCAAGCCATTAGCGGAGATGAGCCACCACCTGCGGCCTCAAATTCGTAACGCGACCCGCTAACCGAACCAAATAAATAGTCGACTTGCCCGTACCTATAAATCGTTCCTTCACGAAAGCTACTTTACATTGATTTCTTCCGACGGCTTAGCATTTTCTTTCTTGTTGAATTCCTCTTACATGCGATATTGTATAATACAGTCCCTACAATATTTTCCACTTCTATTTACACTTCCAGGAGAAGTATCCCTTATGGACTCACAGCCGATTCGTTTTGTTGCGATGCGCTTTAATATTGAGTGAGACAGGCCTCATTTATGCTGAGGGCCCAATGTATTATAATAATTTATTCCGTTTCAAGCTCGCTGTTATTTTTATATGTTTATATTATGCACGATCTTTGTTGTGGAATTCGTATGTACATTTTTTCGATCGGCGTCGCTGTACATTGCGGTTCTACGGAATTCATGTTGCGAATGTGTCCTATTTTAAAATTATGCATTTCATAGTAAATAAATTGAACATTTTTGACTCAGAATGTAAACATTTTTTCACGGTTGGACTGTACGAGGCGATTCCTTCCAAGTTTATATATTCATTCTATTAGTTTCGCCTCTTGTGGCCTCAGGGCAATAAAAACTCAGGGTTTTTATGACCACAGGGGTGAATACATTGTTTGAAGTTAGACAACTGGGATTAAAGTGGTCATCTCTATGTATGGCAACTTTCATGTCCACATCACATAATTAGTCAGGTCTTGAAAAGCTGATAGCAAAATCAACATGCATATCTTTTTGACAGCCAGTTAAAGATACTGATGGTAGAAGATAAACGTATAGTAATCAATTGGAATCATGGTGGGGATATTGGCCTGAAATAACCGCTTGAACAAATATCCCTCATTATAAAAATATCTAGGGATCAGGGTTGTGATAGTATCAGTAGTTTGTTGGTAAAAATTATTGATAATTGCTGGCCATATTTTTCCAATCAGGTTTTCTCTTGAATGTTTTCTTTCTCCCCAATCCTGAGATGTTGAAACATCTTGAATCTATCCATGTTATGCAAACGGGGTATAGTGCTTTCCCTTGATGAGAAAAATACTGAAAGTGACCTTAAAAGATTGAAGTTGTTGATTTGCGATGGCTTAAGGAAGGTAAATTGCATGAAATATAACCAATTGATTCTATGTAATAACAGTACTCCCATCTGGCCATTTCAAGTCAACCTTTTGGTCTAAATACATTCGTTCCAACTTCACACTATACCAACTCTACATGCCAGTAGTCAGTTTACTAACTAGTGCATTAGCTTTTATCAATGCCGACAACCACCAAACTGTTTGATCATATCGGTGATAGAAAATGATGACCCTGAGTCGGCCTGGATTTTATCTTGGACAAAGTCTTTCACCCAACAGAACGTCAAGCCTAATTTTTTCATTTCCCAGTCGGCGTCTTTAACCAGCTTCTGCAGCTATTGTTTCTGTCCACTTGTGTTTATTGATGGGCGATTTTCAAGTGTACCAAGGATCAACTGATCCAACGGCAGTAGAAAACGAGTTACCTCACAGTAACTTCATAACCACTTCCTAAAGGCTATGGTTTCATCTAACGTATCCCAGCATTCTTTGCTTCTCACCAGTATTTATGCTCCTGCTACCATGAATGCCTAGGACTGTTCATAGATGGCTAAATGACCGTGAACTTTGTTACTTAACAACTCCTCATAACTTACCTTCCATCAACAATGTTCCTTGACATAAAAGGCTCCACCGCCTTAGATCAGGTGCCACGCAGTGCCTCAATGATCGCTCAAGCCCATCCTGAACAGACATTGTAGGCAACTAAAATTAAAGGCATTAAAATTCCGTTCACCTATTAAAACTTGGGATCGTCGAATAATTTTTGTAGTATAAGTTTTAACTATCTCAATTATTCTTCATAGTTCCACCCCATTCCAAATCGACAACATTCGACTTTACTGGTAAACGTGAAACCAGGATGACCATGTTACCTCAATAGATCAAATTGTACATATTTCATTTATTGATTTCTTTTCATAATAAACACTATTCTGCGTACCTGCATCTCGGGTTGCAGTACTTGTAGGCCTGCCCACTCAGGGCCTGTCGTATTTATTGTACCGATATTATATAGGTAATAAAATTTACATTCTATTCTCAATTATGACTCAGGATGAGAGCGGACGGACGTATTTCGTAGTGTTCGTACGGAGTGTACCAGTAGTGTATATCGACATGAAAGTAAAATATATTAAGGCTTTGGGAAAGCAGCGTTCAGTGTGAAATACCGAATACGAAACCCCACAAGATCATAATCGGTGTACAATATGTGTAACGGAATTTTTTTATGTGTATAAAATTCGAACATACCGACTTGTAAATAATTATGCCGTACAGCACAATAAGCAATATATTTTTATTCTATACGGAAATTAAAATCGTCGAAAAATTCCCACGTATATTTATTGCTACCCTACAAACAAAGTCGAAAGCGTTTGGGTAAAAAAATTATTTCGTGAAAAATGTTTAAATTATTGAGTAAATTCAATTTATCACTTAGTTAAGATTTATTTTATGGCTCACCAGAACTATCTCACTTATAAAATTCCGGGGGCTGTGAGGGGGAGAAAAACCAGGCGACTCATTCTCAGGTTCTTTATTGGCTGGCCGAGCACTTTCGCCCGTTTGGGCATCTTCAGGGTGACGTGGAGCCAAGTACTCGGCCAGTCAATAAATGCGACGACAAGGAAAATAATTTTAAGATTGTTCTTTTTGATTTTTTAATAAATAAAATAACCTAACTTCGAAAAATATTTTCAAGTTTTTTAAACTCCGGATCACTTATTTCTGCATCGGTAATCTCAAACGTTGTGACGTTTTATTGGCTTAGCTACGTGGTGTGTAAACGTTTCCATCAACATGGAAAATTGCTTTATGGCGAGCATTGGTATGTACGATTCTCGGGAAATATGGAGTTCGCAAAAACGGGCGATCTTGTGGTGTTCTGAAGCTCGAGAAGCAAACGGAGCGACGTAAAACCCGCGAATTCAACCGAGTAAGATGAATTTCAGGTCATTTTCGAGTGCTGGTGAGCAGCCAACTATCGTGACAAAATTTGTTAAATCAAAGTAATATTTAATAGTTCGTCCACAATTATTGAGCAGAGAAACGAAAAGGCCTTTTTGACTCAATCTAATCAATCGCTAAAATGAAATCGATCACCGTTGGTATCGGTTGTCGATTTCATCCTTCTTGGAGAGAAAAATGCCCAAAAGAGATAATATTGCCAATTTCAAACACGTTAAGCGCTTTTCTAAAAAAATAGTTCTATTTTTAAGGCTCAGATTTTTTTCAACTTCTGTACTCTAATTTACTATGTGAGAAACGTGTGTTGAAAATTTCTCATCAGAGCGGAGATTCCGTAAGCAATCACAGTTGAACGGGAACATAAGCGAAAAAATATCTTCTTAACATCCTTGTCGCATTCAAGGTTAAATCTATTCCAATCTTAAATTAATAGGTCAGTCTTGCTCAGTTTCAACTTGACTCAAGTGAGGAAGTCTCCTATTTCGTCTGTGAGTCCCATCTCCGCATCAGTCGATCGCGCTCACGTCTAGTGACAGTCATCTTGTGATATTGTGTGATCGGTAAAATGGATACGACC
The DNA here is from genome assembly GCA_037159825.1 of Tupiocoris notatus. Taxonomy (NCBI): domain Eukaryota; kingdom Metazoa; phylum Arthropoda; class Insecta; order Hemiptera; family Miridae; genus Tupiocoris; species Tupiocoris notatus. The sequence continues at coordinate 813,673 of JASJUZ010000178.1, forward strand.
CACGATTATTCCCCGCCAAGGAAATAAAATAGAAATAACTATGGTGCGTAGAGATATAATTGTCTCCTTCGTATTTATGACAGCGTTTAACCGAAAAAGTTGAGAATTTTCAAACCTAGAGAATTGCAGGAAACTCAACAAATTTTGTTACCATGAAATACTGTGTGATCTAGAAAAAAGTTTCGATTTTTGTTCCTTAACTAGTTTTTCCAACTTTAAAAATAACCACGCGATGTGGCAATTTTAGTAATTAATTCTTTTACTGACTTTTTTTTTTTTTTTGTGGTGACTCATTACAACTGTGTAGTTCCTTAGGCTTTCGATTGCTCTATTTTCATTTCTAAATAGCACACCTTATAACTTTGAGTTTACCAACACCACCATATTCTCGGTTCAAAAGAGAGTGAGCTAAGAAAAGCTAAAATTAGGTTAAAACGCATCTCTAAAAAAAAAAACATTATATGAAATTCCAAGGAATTTTTAAGATGGCTTTTCCAAGCAATGAAATTTTTATTTAGTTGAGAAAAATAATAAATTTTATCAATAGGGCGCAACTAGAGAAGAAGCTATTTTGATCATCACCGACTCAGAAAATGGAAGCCTCTGCTCTTCGGATGGACTGAAACTAACGTGAGCTTGGAAGAATCTTCTCAAACTGATATTAACCAATTTTTGGCGCGGTTTAGATTATATATTCTGGACGGTTAAGATTATACATTTTGCACAGGGCACGGGAAAAACTGCATATGGCGCTACGGCTAATTTTCTCCTCGGTTTTACTACTTTTCTTGGTCGTCGGGTTCAACAAAGGGACCCCAATGTTCGATCGAGATATGATCGAAGGAAATGAAGTATTAATCTCAAGAACAGGTGAGCCAGCTCGAATTCTGGAGTTCAACGGGCAAAGAACGTCGAAGTAAAGATACAGTCAAACAAATACTATAATTTAAATTTCAGTTCCTTCAGCAGATCTCGAAGCGTTTGAAAATCCGAAACCGATAAATGTGTTCGACGATTTCAAGACCGACTGTTTCCCACCGAGAGCGCAATACTATGTTGCTAGAAATAGAAGAGATCTCGAGGGGAAAGAAAAAGTAAGGAAATTGAGTAAAGTTCAGTTCATTCAATTTTCAGCCTCTATAATAGTAAATTAAACATTGTAGAACAGACTCAATCTGTCAGAAACTGTGATTTGGGCCAGCTCCAAGACGCCGTCGAGATTTTCGGATGCTGCGGGATCCCATCAAATTAACGGGATAAATAGCGATTCTCGGAACAACGCTAGTCTTCACGACGCTACAGTTGATCAGGTGACAGAATATTCGGTTAAAAATTGAACTTTTAAATATCTGAACTGGGATTTAAAGTGAAATTTCCTGCTAGGAAGGGTTGCAAAAATATGATCGGATTGATTGGTGAGTCTGTAACCAATTACCAATTCGAAATACGACCTTGACTTTGATTTTGACTTTCACCTTGACCTTGAGTTTTACATTACTAGACAATTTCGTCTTATTTCTCACCTACGATGTGATATCCAGGCAAGAATATTCGCACCAATAATTATAAAATGTCCTACTAAGAAATATGTTTACAAACGCATACGTTAAGTTGCAGGCAGATGTTAATCAAGATCCCGCGCCAGATAAAGAAGCGGATAGTCACAGCACCGTTGTTGATTTTGCCAAGTAAGTTGCTGGTAAGAATTGGAAGTCCATTAATTTTCTTTATAACACGAGGCAACCAATATTTTACAACTACGCAGCAAAATACTAGCAACCCCATACATTTCAGAAATCGCCTGACAAAACTTGTGAAACCTTTCAGTGTTTCAACATAAAATTTCGAAAACGAATTTCGTGTGTTTCTGGATTGCCTCTTTTCGGTTAACAATTCCAAAATTTTCTGATCCCATTCCTCGTAATGTTCCATTGAAACTTGATTAACCAAGTCCAATTTCGATTTTATCTGAAAGACTACAAAAACGATTTCCCTGCGCAGAGAAAGAGAATTAAAAAATATTTTAGAGCATGCGCTCAATTGGTCGCCGTGGGAAAAGCCTGACGAGCCTGAAGATGGAGGGGAGCAAGAAGATGAAAAATCCGAGAAAGATACGATCATCTTTGATGAAATAAACCCTGACATAGGGCCCGCTGTTCAGCACGCTTTTTGGAAAGGTGAAGGCGACGAAGCGACCATTCGAAGGGACCAAGGTCCGTACTGTAGAGTTATAAAAATTAAGATTTGTAATGGACTTTATATCTATAAAATACCACCCATAACAATCCTACATTCGTACAGGGAAATTGATGAAGCAATACATGGATAGCACAGTCGATCCTTGCAAGGACTTTTACCAATTCGCTTGCGGCAGATGGTCCAAGCTGAATCCAATACCAAAAGACAAAGGCGCCTACGACACGTTCGAAATGCTCCGAGAATCACTGGACTCGATACTGAAAGAGCTGCTTGAAGAACCTGCGAGCCCTCGAGAGCCTGAAGCTTACGTCAAAGCGAAAAATCTATACAGATCGTGCGTAAATTACGGTAGGAATTATTTTTGGTTCCGCTTGAAAATATGAGATTTGATTACCAAATAATTCCACTAGTACTGTCATAATGGGGTGTTTGCATGGGACAGAGAATCGCATTTTTTCGACTGTTGAAGGTTTACCCAGCAAGTAAATGGCCCACTATTTGTAAAATTCAAGCCCGCATAAAGTGAAAAAAATTGAAAATTAAAATATGGGTAGGTTTGGATCGCCCGGGTGATGACGTAAATCTAGGAGATCGTGAGACAGAAGAAATACGACCTTCACTGAAACTCGGAAATATATATTGTAAAATTAACCTTTACACGAGTAAAATGAAATTATTGAGCAGAGTAAGTTTCCAAGTAGCTGTTTTGAAGTTTCACGGCAATCTAATCTGCAGCAGCGGTTGCGTAGCTGACTTGGTTTACTTTCGCAAATAGATCCATCCATGGCGATTTCCATGATTATTTCTACTTTCTAAGCTCATGCTGACTTTTCGGTTTCCTCGATTTCGAAGTGATTTTCGTATTTCAGAAGGCCTAACGAATTGGGAGGAAAATCATGCAAACACACCCCATTGTGAGGTGACTGTGGGAAACAAAGCTGGTAATCAGTGGTGACAAGAGATTTTTTTTGAAGATCTTATTGACGCCCTTCAAAATGTCTCTGAATTGCAGCTTATCTACGATTCTTTTGGTGATTTTCAGATGTTCTAGAGCAGAGAGGATCAGAACCGTTGACGACTCTTCTTGAAAAATTAGGAGGCTGGCCTGTCATGGATTCGGAGTGGGACCGATCGAAATTCGACTGGCTCTGGCTGATGGCGCAGCTGAGGCTTTTCAATAATGACATTCTCATTTCCGAGTGGGTCGGGCCTGACATAAAAAATTCAGACCTCTACGTAATTCATGTATGGATCGTTTTCCGATTCGATTTTGTTCTTGTAGAGCTCCAAACGTTTTTCCAACCTCGTTCGTTTTTGTAGCTAGACCAAACAAGTCTAGGACTTCCTACGAGAGATTATTATCTCCAACCGTCCAACCTTCAGTATCTCGAAGCTTACAAAAACTATTTAGCCAAGGTGGCCACATTGCTGGGAGCACCTTCATCAAACGCGACTGCAGCAGCTGAGGAAGTGATTCAATTTGAGGTTGCACTAGCGAAGGTACCTAACGAAGAAAATTCTAGTCGATAAGCTGAAGTATTTGGTTCCAACCTGACAAAATGTTGTCTATCCCAGATAACGTCTGCTCCTGACGAGAGAAGAAACGTAAGCGAACTCTATCAGCGAATGACAGTGGCTGAATTAAGGTCGTACATACCTCAAATCAATTGGCAAAGGTATCTGTCAATCGTATTGGGAAGGCCGTGCAATAATACAGAAAGCGTTGTCGTTTTCGCTCTCAGATATTTGGAGGATCTAGTTTCTCTTCTCGGCAAGACTGAACCGAAGTATGTTATAGCTATGGCTAAATAAAAGTAAAATTGAACAATCAATCAGATAATTGGACGATCGATCAGACCATCGTTTATCGAAGCAAAGGTTATAAGGAAGAATAAACCCCTGTACAATAATTTGCACAGTTTTTTCTTCTCGGAGATGTGATCGAAGCGAGCATAATTTTTCAATTATCAGTGATTATAGTCCTTTCAAGACCTGAAAGAAAAATTAGTGGGAACTTGCCTCTCAATATCGAAAGGTAACCTTATAGTGTTACACTCCAGTCTTTACTAAAGTGTACCAAAAAAAAAAAAATTATTTTTTACTTGACTTCAAAAAAAAGTTGGAGTGAAAAGTTTTTCAAAAAACTTTCTAGACTGCACTTTTTACTTTTCAATAGTTTCCCCATTTTTCAAAACTTCTTCATCTATTAAATCCGCGATAATACAACGCAAAATCGCTAAAAAAAGAACCAAGTACCAGGTTACGTGCAAAACCTACTTTGAAATGCTTCATTCTTCCTTCATCGGTCTTATTCCCGCCCTTGATTCGGGTGCCATCCTCTGATGAAGCTCATTACGCACCTAAATCTCTCTTTTAATCTCTCCTCATTCATCTCTATTGTTTCAGAACAATATCGAACTATCTTCTTTGGCGATTCGTACGACATCGAGTGAACAATTTGGACGACCGGTTTCAAGAGGCGAAGCAGAAATTTTATTATATTCTATTCGGTAGGGAAGAATCGCCGCCGAGGTGGAAAAATTGTATCGCTCAAGTTAACGGCAATATGGGAATGGCAGTTGGGGCGATGTTTGTTCGGAAATACTTCGATGAATACAGCAAAAACGACGTGAGTGGTGATTTAAATTAAACTATTGTTACCAGTTGGAGATTTCCAAATCGATGACATTCAGGTTTTAAAAAAGGACTATGGACTTTTGTAAGATTCTAAATGTGGTTCGTGAAAAAAGTCGATATTGAGAAAATTTCGTACTCAAGAACTTTTATTAGAAAAGAGGGTAGTAGAAGTACCCATCCATTTCTCAACGATAATGCGATAATCAGTACTATTTGTGAAAAATAACTCCTTTTTTCAACTTTGAAAACGCTTTCATCTATTTAGTGAGAAAGAAACGAATAATGTAGCATATATTATTGATATACACATCATCAATTATCATTATGCCAAATTTTAACGACATAAAAATAGAAATATTTTTCACGAAAAAAGTAAAGGGTACCCCTGCGAATTTTTTGCAACAATCAGTCAACGATTTTTTTCTCGTCTTCTAATAGAGCTAAAAATCTGAAATTTTCAGAAAAGCTGTATCTTACCAACATGTATGTTGTGATTTTTTTTAATTCATAGAAAAAATGCAAATCGTCCAAAAAAATCAGTTTTGGAACTCACCAAAATCGAACTGCACCCTTGAATTTTGATATCTTAGTTGATATTAACCCGAACATTTTTCGGGTCACTTCGCAGACTCTCATCATGACTCGAGAGATACAAAAATCGTTCACGGAAATCCTCGAAGTTACGTCTTGGATCGATAAAGAAACTAAGCGGCTTGCGAAAGACAAAGTCGACGCTATGGCGCTTCGGATCGGATATCCGGATTCAATTTTGGACCAGACCGAACTAGACGACAGGTACAAGGATGTATGTAACATTGTTGCACTCTATAACTGATTGTGCAAAGGCGTAAATTGCAAAATAATTCAGACGAAAACTTGTATTCAATCGAATTTTTCGTCGCAGGTTCAGATAGACTCGAATTTATATTTCGAAAACACTCTGAACATCCTTCGCCACCTGACGAGAATCGAACAAAGTCATCTGGGGACCCCGGTGAATAAATCAATATGGAACACAGCTCCCGCTGTCGTCAACGCATACTATTCTCGAAACAAAAACCAAATAAGTACGAGCTGAAATCGGGATCGAATGCCTATTGATAATTACGGTTGACGATCGGCTAATTCCCTGCTCTGTTTTCAGTGTTCCCTGCAGGAATACTGCAGCCTCCTTTTTACCACCGGTACTTTCCAAAAAGTCTCAACTACGGAGGAATCGGAGTTGTCATCGGGCACGAAATAACCCACGGCTTTGACGACAAAGGTCGGCTTTTTGATAGGAACGGTAACCTTCACAGGTGGTGGAAAGAGGAGGCGGTCAATCAATTTCACGATAGAGCCCAGTGCATCATTGGTAAGCCAATTCGTATTTGGTCGACGATGAAACCCATAAATACGACGTCTTTTTTAATTCCTCTGCGCCAAGAGCTTTGAAGGATTACTCAAGCGTTTTCCAAAGAACTTACCTACAGGTTTCTGAACTGCCACTGGCACTCCAATAAATTCTCAATTTTGCAGATCAATACGGAAAATATGTAGTTGATGAAGTTGGAATACAAATCGATGGTATTAACACGCAAGGGGAAAATATTGCTGACAATGGCGGCATCAAGCAGGCATTCCGAGTAAGATTTTTTCTGGTGAAATTCGTGTCTGACAATATAGCAAATTATAATAGTCATACCTGAGGAGAAAGTAAAGTGACGCGTTTCTCCTGTGAAACGGGGTTCAGGTTTACCCCTCGCATAAACAAGTTTTCATTTACAACAAATCTGATTTATAGCATTTCGTTGTAAATATTGGCTATTTATTTAAGGCGTACCAGAAATGGTTAAGCTTGCCCGGAGAAAAAGACGAAACCCTCCCCGGCCTGAATTACACAGGAAAGCAATTGTTTTTCCTCAATTTCGCTCAAGTATGGTGCGGCGAAACGCGGCCAGCCGCTTCAAGGAATAAGATGAAAACGGCGGTACATTCTCCGGGAAAATTCCGGTAAGAATTTCCGCTATAATTTCTCTCTCCGCATTAATTTAATTGGCGAAATGAAAAATTGTATTATTATTTTTTCCAGAGTGATAGGAACCCTATCGAACAGCAATGACTTTGCGAAGGTTTTCAATTGCCCTTTGGGCACGCCGATGAATCCTGTCAAGAAATGTTCGGTGTGGTAGAGGATGTGCAATTCATCAGCGAACGGTTGTCTGGAGCAGTTCAAGTGTTGGCAAGGAGAAATCAGCACTGCCATTACAATTCCTTAATTCCTCAATCCCAAAATCCGAATTTAAGGGCAGAGCGTAATGGAGTATCTACTAAAGCTCAATAAATATTTATCAACGCCGAGTTTAGCTTATTTAACCCTATCTCTATTTAACCCTAAAGTTTAGCCCATTTTTAATAAAATTTCACCGACTTTGAAAAATTGTAAAGTTGTCGTTATCGTACGCTCGTAGAGTCGAAAATCGTCGTACGTACGAAAATGGGGAACCCTTCGAAATAAACGCCGTACAAAATCTATTGCTGAATTGAAAAAAAGACCAAAATTTTGCAATTCGGTAAGGTGTTGGCAGAGAAATCATTCTTTTTCAATACGATGACGCTTTCCCAGAGTACCCGAGTTTTGGAGGGGGGTGATATAATGGGAGTTTTCGATTTTACCCAAGTTTTCCCACCTTGGCCGAGGAGTGTTGGTTACTTAGTAAAATCACACGTCTCTAATAGCGACCACAATCCACGGTAGATATGACGATAACCATTAGATGCTTATGATTTTACCTATACCAATACTCCATTCACCAATACTCTACACAGCCACTTTGGAAAAAACCGGTTAAAGCAATAATTCCCTAATGTCCTGTTAATGTCGACCAGGGAGGTATTCTAAAATCAGATATTCATGGTGATCCACAAATACCGTGTAGTGAATTATGAGAGCTTTGAAATTATCAAGAAAGTTGTAGATTTGTTGAAGCTGTAAAATACTAATATTATAATAATGATAATCTTTGGGCTGGGGTAAAAAAAGTCAAATTTATAGAGGTAAGTTCTACTCATTACGTTGAACTCTTCGAGTGACTCCTTCTGAGAAGGATCTTGATTCAATTAGTTGAAAGAGCTTCGGCATATTTTGAACTTGGTTCGGCATCGTCGGAAGCCTTCCTGCCTTGAACTAGACTCGTTCCCGTTGCCAATCTCCCTCTCCCGATCCCGAAGTAGCTGTCAGAGGCCAAGCTAAGTGCGATGAGCAGGTTTGCGGTTCCTACACTGCATGGCTCTTAAGTTCAGACAAGGCAGTCGCTCAGCTTAAGTCGATCATCATGTTTCCTCTACTCTTACCGCTCTTAGTTCTCGTTGAAACAGGTAAACATAAATATAGGTACTTACTATTATTAACATTGAATCTTGAAGTTTCATCTGATATTCGGTGTTCCTTCGAGAATCATGGGACGCCGGTGGCTCTAGATTGGCCCTATAAAATTGATCAATGAGTACTTTGATTATAAAAAATTTTTTTTTACTTATGTATCGTCAGCCTGAATTAGTCGTAGGATTGGACCGTTGAATTTTCCTTCATTTCGGGTGATCATCATAATTATCTTAATTCATTATGTTAGATTAATCGCATTTATAGAGCCTAATTCGATTAAAATATTATAGTAGATCGTAATGAAGACAGCAATAAACGATAATAATTACAACTGGTTTAACAGTATAATACAACGTCATATTTAAAATACTCTGAGAATAAAATTTTCTACTACATTATATAATATTGTTACTAAAACCATTCGTATGCATAGATCACACGGTACGCTTTCATGTTTGAGTCGGAAAACAGGTATACCCAATTATAAAATCGAGAAGCTCCTACTAATGGCGTTAGTACAGTACAATATTGCTTAAAAAGAAGCCGGGGAACCCAAAAACTGAAAAACGCTTGAAATAGGTCAATATAACGCAGGAGTAAGGTGTGCGACACTAAAGATAAAAAAACAAGCGTCATAGGCACGCTGTAATCGTTAAACTAAATATTGCGTCTCGCGGTTTGAAAAAATCAATTCAGCGAATAATGCGGAAGTATATTGTGTGAACCATAGGATAAAAATCAACCGTAATTGGGTTGAGGGAAGAAACACCAGGCAACCAATTTTCCGTTTCATTTATTTAGCGCCGAGCTCTTTCGCCTCTGTGGGCCTCATCAGGGCTTAGTAGAACCGTTTAGTCGAAGTTCAAAGGACGGATAGAAATCGCGCATCTGATGGTTTCCGTCATCTGGCCCGTGGATAGTGGACTCTATTAGAGACGTATGATCGAAATAACCAATAATCCCCACGGTCACCGTTGAAAATCACCACTAAAAGCAAAAAACTTTACGGTCCGTAAAGATCAGAATAGAAAAAGTTTCGAATGCGAATATTCCGGAGTTTGCGTGACATCTGAAATCCAATAACGGCTGATTTTGTTCATTCATTTGACATTTTCAAAGAATTTCAACGATTTTTCACGGTGACATGACGATTTTTGTCCGTTTTTGACTTTTGAAAGACTGAGACACAGAGGCTTGCTGTGCAGGTAAAGGTATAGGTATAGTAGTTGATAATTTGTGTATGAAGAGTGGGAAGCTATAGGTATTTTTATAGTAGGTAGTACTTAGTAGTAGTTGCTATAGTTTGGTATGTAGGTGGAGGTGTTTGAATGTACTTTGTATCATAAAGTATTGTGTTTTTCAAATGGAGCAAAGTAGGAGCAAAATTAGACATAACAACTGTAAGTTTTCCAAGATTTGTAACTTGCACAGTGGATAACTCAAACAAAAAGTCGTCAATTCAGATGTTTGAATATACCAAAAGATAGGTAATTAAATTGCCCACATTTTCCTAATGTAAGGTACGTGTCCATTTTTCAGCCGTTTTTGCGTTATTCAACAAAAATAGTGGACTATACACGAAAAAATCACATTTTTCATCTTCAAACGTTCTTTTCATCTATTTAGTGCGAAAGAAACAATGAATGGACCATATATTATTGATATACACATCATCAACTATCATTATGCTGAATTTGAGCGAAATCTATTTCAAAAAATTTTTCGCGAAAAATCCAAGGGGTACCCCTGCGATTTTTATCAATCGATCAGTTAACGATTTTTTACTCGTCTTCCAATACAGATAAAAATCTGAAATTTTTAGGAAAGTTGTGTCATACCAAGATGTATTTTTGTAATTTTTTTTATTTCTCGGAAAAATCTGCAAGTGGTCCAAAAAAATCGGTTTTTGAAAGCTCAAAAATTGGACTTTAACAGTCATTTTCGGGGTCAAAATAAATGCAAATCAATTGTTTTATTATGCAGGAGTCTTCATTTGAACGCCTTACACACGTACATAGCAAAAAATTTGGTGAAAAAAATTTAAACAGAGCCAGAGAAATTATTTTCCGTAAATCGAGTTTTTCGCCGGCCGAATTCCGAGCTCCGCTGGCGTGAAAAATTAAATTTTCGTTTTTATGCGATTTTGAAAGCTATTCTTATAGGAAATTTAACGCTGAATCCGAATATGACGTCAAAAAGGCGGAAATTTCACGACAACTATCAGTTTTTCCAGGTTTAATACAACGCCACTCTTACATTTTTCAACTTAGAAAATCCGTTGCAAATACTTACAGTACTGTTCAAATTTGATTAACTAATGATTCTTACAGAAAATTAGACGTAGAATTCGAATTTAAAGTGAAAAAAATTAAAATCGAACATTATGAAGGATAATAGCTTTAGGGTCGTAAGGACGAGTACAGGGCGTCGACGTGCCGCTCGGCCCTGCTGAGCCTTGAAAGCACTTGTTGTTCCAAGGAATCTTTGGGGCTAATCTTTCTAATTTGGGGAGCTTTGATGTAAATAAACACACACAAAGACTTCGGAGACATAGATTTTGTGGTCAAAAGAAAATTACCTACAGTTCTGATTAATGATCGGCCGTGGCTTAATATGACACCGCAGTGGCACTTGGTATACAATTGTTTTCAGTTGAGAGGTTCCAATAAATATATAGAACTAGCTGGAACCGGTGCTTCGAGCCACTGACATCGGGTCAAATGAGTGTTGACGAAACAAGAAGCTTAATTAAAAGTACGGGTTTTCATTTAGCAGGGAGCAACCGGTATTTTTCTCCGCTTTCAGGACGGTAATCGAGTTCGATTTAATTCGTGTTCATTAAGACGAAATCCGGTAATTGGAGAATCACATTGGGCTAACAAAGGAATTAATTTTTTTGAAACGTAGTTTTTCAACCAAAATTACATATAAATAAATATATATTTTAGAGGATTTTTAAAAATCAAATTCTCAATTATTGAGAAGTTGTCAATTTTTGTCGCGAGCAACGTCGAAACGGTTTTTAAATTGAACAAATCGATGGGAATAAAATTCAAGGACGATAAAGTTTTTTTTGTGATTACGGACTAAGGGAATATTGATTAAGTTTAATTGGTAGAATCCAGCGTTTTCCTTTGGATACCACGTTTCAGCCGCTTCAGTCGTCTTCTTTCGAACTAAGAGTCGACTATAGAAGTCACTAGCATCAGGATAATAAAAAATGTGTGTGTCCGAGCTGATGGAAAATGATATTTTGATGAGTAACGAAGGAAGCGACTGGTGGCTCGATGTGCTTGCCTGCACGGAACAGGCGTCGAATCGACCTGACCTTCACGGGAACGTAGTCTTGGCGGTTTATTATAACAGAATTAACCAATTATTCGAAACGCTGCGACAAACAAAACAATTGCTGTTCCGTCGTTGCTGGAGATAAAGGTCTGTACGTCTTGGAGCGTGCTTGGAAGGTGATCAGTACAAAAAATCGAATATTTCCCTATCGCTGATGAAAATCTGACGACGTGGAAAATCCACTATGGAAGTAATTTAGCCAATTTTTTTGCTAAGACACGCCGAGTTTCGAGAAAATATCATAGTTTGAGGTTTGATGTTTTAGATATTAATTTGTTTTTACATAGGTAACCTTTAGTCGTGGGTTATTCACCTTTACGATTTCCTTGCAGTTTCATTGACTTTGAAAATGAACCAATCGCTCTTTTTAATTCATTTTCCTATATGCCAACTCGTAACAATTATAACAATATTTCCAGCGTTTTCGATCACGATCGATTCGAAAATCGACGTCGACCCACCGGCTTCGCTGTTGGTCAAAAACGCCGACGGCGAGCTCAGATTGGATTCGAGCATCAGCCCAAAAGTGGTCAAAGCCTTCTACGAAATTCACTTCGTTCCGGCCGACGTACCTCCCAACGGCAACTCCGTCGTGACTGTGACGACGACTCAGAAATGTCCGTTTCAAGTTAATACAGATCTGTGCCAATTCTATTTCACACCTTCGAAAATCGTCGCGGTACAGAGGATCGACGATCTTATAGAGAAGTCAAAGGGCGATGGAAGTGTGCCCGTTGTTCAAGGTGTAATCACCGACAAGGTAAAAAATGAATTTAAAAAAAGAAGAAAAAAAAGATTATTATTAGTGTTCTGGAATGTTTTAACCATATTGCGATCATTTCGATTTTGAAGTATTGGAGGCTGAGCAAGATTCTGAAATTCACTGATAAACATTTCGTATCACGGATAGTAATACTAGTCTATTTTTAATTTGTATACCCTCTCAACTAATTACGCCAACAAAGATTGAAAAATAATTAAGAATTTATTGTATTTTTCTCGCCATGGCGTTCGTAAAATTTATTGCTGCAGGACCCTGTGAATTTTTTTTCTCATTTGACTTTCTTTTCAAAGAGTACATTTCGATAGCGATCTAATTTGTCCACAGGTGAACACGGACAAATTCATGAAAGAAGTCAATGATACAATACATAATAAGGTGAACGCAGTCGTCCCTTTGCATAATAAAAACAAGACCGAGGGTGTTCCTGTTTTCACAGGCACGATAAATACTCAAGAAGTGCTGAGAAAACCTGAGATCACGCCATTTTCCTACAGGTAATTCAATATCAGGGTTCGGCCCAAGGTGTCTTGGAGGAAAACGAACTATTGGATAGCGCTGAAAATCACTCTTCAGGCAGCCTTCTTTATTTTACCATAATCCTCACAGCAGCGGTATCTTCGACCACCAACCCTCAACCAATTCCTCGCCGACACCTTCCCTTTCCACCGAGTATAAATATAAATATATTTAAAAAAAAAAATTGGTGTCGAACCTTGTCGTTAGGGTTCTTCATTTTTCACTATCAATTTATATTCAACTAGAACTTGAATTTCAAATTTAATTGTAGCCCTTTTTTTTTGTAATTCGAATACACACAATTAACTAATTTCCTATGGCTTCTGTTCGGTTACAGACCTTATTACCCACCGCCGGCAAGACCGCCTTATCCTTGGAACTCGTACAACGGTTATAACAATTGCCTTCAGCCTCCATGCCCTTGGAGAACACCATATTCCTCGAATGTTCTCAATCCTAACTTTTAGAGATATTCTTCACTGTTAAAATACCCACGTCTTGGGGGAAAAAAAAACCCGAAGAGCATGAGTGTATTGAGCTGTCAAGTTGCGTTCATTTGTAACTGAACTTCAACAGTAAATTTTAACTTACGATAACGAATGAATGTAAGACGATGTAATGAAATCGATGTGCTGGTACCTATGTTGATGAATGCAACGAATAAACATGTTCACACTAGGAACAACCTATTATGGATGTTATTTTCATTTGAATTCGCTCAACTTCAACGCAGCTATATCTTCTATAACTTGCTGGAATAAGCGTAACGAATCTCTACCAAAAAATCAGCTAGTTCCTGTGCAGAATAAAGACTGGGTAAAAATTGCTATAATACAGATCGCTGTAATATAAAACTAATGAATCTAGAGGAATCAGCTGGAGGCGTAGGTGGAGAGAAATCTTATAACAGTTATAAGATAAGATTGTAAGTTGTAAGTGACTGATGATGGTTTAAACACCTAAATCGATATAACAATACAACCCATATAAAATTTGTGGAATTGTTGACAATCTCCTCATCTCATATCCTCGTGAAATGGGATTTCACAATCTCAGCGCCAAAAGAAAGTGTGAAAAAGAGAACCGAGACATATTCGCTCAATGATTCTTGCTCTCGTAGCCTTCTTTTTAATAGCTGTTAACATGAACCCGAGCTGTCAAGCCTGCTAATTCTGAATAGGAAAAAAATTCAATAAACAACGGTGAAACATGCAGTTCACAACATTATAATTTCTTTAACCGCCAAAATTGACTATTACACCGAACAACAGCTTAGAAAGTAGGAATAGCAACAAGACTAAATGAACACACTGTGCTGGAAAAGAAACTGTTCACTGTTTTCTTAGTAGACAATTAATAGCAAAATTGTGTCGTCAAATACTATTATGCACCACATTTCAGTTAAGCACCATCAGTGAAAATAATTTACAAATATTAACATACCATAGTTTGAAACTAATTAAAATGTGCAATTTAAAAAGAAGCCGAATGAACAATGCATTTTTTGATTCATTAGAGGAATATTGCATACATCAATCTTATTATACCAATCGGTTGAATAACATTCGACCGTAACTGATGCTATGAAGCTCACACTACCATTTCTTTTCATAAATGTAAAAAAATAAAGCGCTTTTTTTTCTTTTCTTTTTTTGTATAATACAGCACCTAAAATAATAAAAAGGGTGGTTCTTTATATCAGTCTTGAAAATAACATACCGCCGTGAGGAGGCGTTAAATTAATTGTTAAATATAAGAAAAATAGTACACGCTTTTGCAAGGCTATAGAAGAGTCAACTTTGGAATTCAAATGTACACATCGATAAGTACTGACAGATATAGAGTGCACAATTAAATGTCATTTATTTGAATAACAATAATTACAGTGGGGACTGCCATCGTAGGGCTAACAAAACGTCTCAGCAATAGTGTTACTATAGTTAGGGACAGTAATAAATTAAAACCCATTAAGCTGTCAATTAATCGTACGGCAAAATTGATACATATAACCGAATATAGATAACAAATTTATACTTCCGCTGCATTATGGATTTTGTACTCTGATTCGTCAAGGCAGTCATGGCACTTGCTCTTCTTTGTCTTCTCCAAAGTAATAACCTGTGACTGCCTGATAACAGTGAAGGTTGTGGTAACACTGATAATGGTGATGACCTGATAATTATCATATTCAACAATGATCAGCTTCTCTGAGGTGATCAGCTTCAGTTTTTCACTTGTCTGTCCTAATAAAAATATTACAACGCCACTTGGTAGAAAAAAAACGAATTCAAGTTGAGACCATCAATATCTTTAGCTAAAAATCAAGCTAACGAATCGAAATCAGTTAATTATCGGATTCTCTCAAATTACCCCATAGATCAGATAAGGCTGGTAAGTAGAGACGGCCTTTATAAACTGAAAAATGTAAAACCTTGTACATAAAATATTTTTAATCAGTGTTCATTTTTTTTTTCATCAGGTAAATGGCTTCCGAGACCCAATCTGAAACATGAAATTAGCATTATAGAGAAGTTAAGTAAAGAAACAAATGAAGCCCGATTGCAAGCCAATTATTCGATACATTAGACCAAATTTACACCCATACGATATAGTTGGCTCCCCAATATAAAATTAATTTGAATTAAAATTAAACAAAATCCCGTCTCTCCATTTAATCGTTGACGTTGTTTTTCGTGAGAAGAGCCGCATCTTCAGCATTCGCATACCTCTTGAATTTCGGGTTGGTAACGATGAAGCCGACAAGCATAGCGTACAACAGGATAACAAATCCAATCAAGTTCATCAATAAGGCTTCACCAGGAAGACTTGAGTAATTACTGAAAACGGGAGAAGTTCAAGAAACATTAATTGGAAAACTTGGTTGGCATAATGCAATGGGCATAATAATTGGAACGTTTAGTCAGGAATTCAAGCGCTATATTTGGATAATTTGATATGCGTAGGGGTGGTCGAGCCGTTGGACCGTTGTGGGACTGAAACGAAAAGAGGGGACTGCGGTCTGAATAGTCGAAGTCGATCTGACGGATGGGTGTTTCGATTATGATTTCGACCGGGCAGCAGTCCGCCCTTTCCGGGTTTTCTGCCCTCGCCACTCAGGGCCTAGGTAAACGAAAAGAAAACAATCGCCTGAACGAATTCCCACTCTACGTGCTAGACCTGATTTTCTCCTTACCTTCCCAACTTGAAGATAGCCTTCTCTAGCAACCCAGTCACACACGAAATAACGGCAAGGCCGAAAATTGTTACACCGAGGAACACGTGATACGGCATGAGCATAACTCTGATGGACATAGACGCGCCAGGCCATAGATACGCACATAGACCAAAGACCCACTGAAACGAGAGAAAAACTCAATTTTTAAAAAATAGGACAAAAATAGTTGTAGCGAATTTCAATGAACGTTGTCTGGCAAAAATCTTCTACGAAATTTCTACACATCGAAAAAATATATATACTCACTAGTAGGTCGATACAAAAGCTTACCTGTGAAAAGAACATGATGATGGTAGTCAAACCGATCCATGAATGGAGTGAGTATAAATTTGGAATCGGTGGGCTTGCCAAGTTGTGCGAATCGAAAACGGCTATCTGCGATAAAAATCGACTTTTGAAATACGGTTGATGTCAATTCCAGTACCCAATAAGTTTATAGAGTAATTTTCACCAATATGCTTTATAAGCTAGTTCAATTAGGCAAATAAAGAATTATTTTAGTAGTGTTCTTATATTCAATACTACAATATACAATAAAAACGACAACTTAAATATATTCTGGCCGATTTTCCCCGGACTCATCTGTTATTTTTCCCTAGCTCTCTCCCTTTTGGTAAATAGATAAATACCTGAGCTACGACGACACACAACAACGCAACTGCGGATAGACCAGCGTGTACGAGCTTCACCTTTTTCTTCTTCACCACACGAACACCTCGGTAAATCATTATAGCTGGAAAAATAAAAGATAATATCAATACCTAGTTAAAAGTGACTTGTTCGGGAAATCCAATATTTTTTAGTAAAAGGTAGGAAATTGTGTTGGAAAAAATAATAATTCGGAAGAAAGTGAGAGAGCCATAAAAGAAAAGTTATGCTTCATCTAAAAGCCAATCCGAACAAGTCTAATAATAATAATATTAATAATAAGACCGTTTGCTGAAAATTAAATGAAAAAATTTTCCATCGCATGTTCTAAAATTAAATGCAGTCTGATCCTGCAAATAAATCCAATGAAATTCGGGAAACTATAAGATTCGATGATTGATTTATTAAGATGTTCTGAGGGCGAGACTCCATTTGTTTTATATACACCTACTACTTTCTAAACCCGAATTTAGGCACTCGCGATACATTTCATCGACGTACTTAAATATGGTAGTAAAAATAACAGAAAAAAACACCTACTGTTGCCGAATAAGAAAACGAATCCAACAACCATCAGTAACGGATGCCAGTTGAACTCGAGACTAGGATTCGACCGCCAAGCGAATCCGCCACCCATTACAGTCGTCCAAACGGTGACCAAGATGACAGCGGTGACACCGATAACTTGGGCAGCGACATACAAAGGCCAGAACAAAGTGAGATCTTCTTCCATCTTCTGTTTACTCTGCTGATGCTGCTGTTCGCCTGAAGCTGACGAAGGGAAATAAATTGAGTCCCCATAATAAAACATAACGAGAATGATGTTAGGATTGATCGAGGTAACTTCCAGACAACAAAATTATTGTAAACGGATAATCAAAAAACGCCAGGATTTAGCTTTTTCATAAACCTACGGAATTTCTCCAAAAATGAAAGCGCATAGAATACTATTGTTTAATTGTCATTTCTCGGTTGGAGTTTTCTAGGTGTTTGCAGCTGTACTCATTAAATATAACGATTTTTTGTGTAAATTTTTAACAAACTTGCTATCTGGTAAATTTTGATGAACTTTCCAATTCATATTTTCGAACTTACGTCTGCACCCTTCGAACTGAAAATGCTTGAAAAAAAAAACATTAAGGAAAAGTGAAATAAATTTAGGTCGATTTATACATCATATCAGGTTACAAAACCAGAAGTAATTATACTCGATTTTATTTATTTTATTTATCATTTTTCTCGGTGAGCATTCGGCAAAGTAGAAACAAATTCACCGTCAGGAAAGGTTTCCCGTTTATTATTTCTTATTTTATCATTTCAATTTTTTTATTTGATTTAATTTTTAATGTTATTTTATATTTTAAATATATATTTATATATATATATATATATTTTTTTAGGAGATTTCACCAGACCGAGGTGATTTTTGAAGAGCGCAATACTCAGGGGACAAAAAGGAACCTAAATTTAAACGTATGATTTGTTATCTGAAGTTTTTATGAGAGGAATCGATTATATTACAATTGGATTTCAGTTTTCAACAAAGCTCGGAGAGAGGATTTCAGATGAAAACGAACGGAATTAGAGTTTCAAGTTATTACGTAATATTACGAGATACAGGATAGAAATAATGGTCCTCTCAGATTTTCAAGCAGGCATAAGCGTAATTGAAAGACAAGTCATGCTAGCCTTATTTTAATATTAAATTGAATAAAAACAACATTATAACTGCTCGTCCTTATGATACATACAACTGGGCGCGATTCAAAAGCAACAGGTTCCAATCGAATTTCGGTACTAAAAGAACTTGAATGCGAATTCCGGGTTTCTTTCTAGAAACCGGTTACAAATCCGATGAAACAATGTCAAGTGAATAATGCGATAAATAGCACCAATTTAAGAGATACCGCAGAATGACGATCATAATTATAAGTAGTGAGACACAAAACGACTGGAGACAATCATGGTCAGAAAGTAACAATTAATTCCAAATGACAGTTTGATGAGAATTTATATAGGTAATTAATATGAGCATATGGAAAAATGTCTGTTGACGGGTAGGTACACCGGAATTCCGCGAAAAGGCGTGGTTCATAGTAATCAGAGCCAATCGTCCGTGATGCGAATGAAGAAAGAATTGGGGTTTTTTTCTTTTGTAAAAATAATATTTTCCCGTCCTTTACCTGAAGTGTTTTGGAAATCCTGGGAGATCGAGCGTTGGAGGTGGAGATTTTCACGGAGCGAATCCGAGAGTGTACAGCTGTTGCACAGTTGGGAACAGTAACATGAACGGAACAGAGGTAGGTTGGGGTGAGAATATTGATCGGGAAACTGGAGGAGTTCCCATTTATTCCAAGCTCACTAGCGACTCCCTTGACAGACTCGAACACTTCTCCCGTTTTACAAACAGGACAGCGTGGGATAGATAGTAGGAATACACGAGTTGATAAACATAGACGTAATCGCTAGATAAATTCCGACCGAGTGATTGTCGAGAGGAATATTTTTCTCTCATAGTTAAAAACGAAAAGTCAGTAGGCGAACGGAATTTTGTTTTATTTTGCAATGCTCTGACAATCGTTTTCCACAAAGTAGGAAACATTCAATTCATTATACCCAAGCAAATTTAGGGCGGAATTATATGGCGTAAAAAGTCGCTCAGTCGTACTTTCATATAATTATCTCAAGGAAATAGCCTACAGGGATCAAGGAATTTTGTTTCAAAATCCGTAGCCATGAAATAATTCGATTTTTATCACCTCAATGCAACTGTGGCCATTTTTTCCACTTTTATTATTTTATTATATTAGTAGAATACAATTGAGGTTATTAAGTACAGCTATAAAATTGAAATCACTTGTTTTCCAAACATATTTTTCAATTTTATTAAGCTGAGATGATGAGTGACAAGACAAATGGCTCCATTATTTTATTCTATCCTGCCGAATACTATCGCCCGGCATCTTCAAGACAGGATGAATGCTTGTAGTAGCTATGACCTTTACTTATTAGTGCGGACTGAACAGACAATATGTAATTATCTAGACGAGAAGTTATAAAACAGGTGCTTCCACATGCAGATGCACATGTTCACGCAGCAACTGGTTTGCATTTAAGAATGACAGCTCGTCGAATCGTCTGAGGGTAAAACTACGTTACCCATAGCCAAACTGTGACCGATCGGTGACTCTTTTGTCAGCGGTTTGTACCATTGTCCCGAATTCGCGGAGATAATCGGGGAGAGAAATGACGTCATTCAGCCCTCCCGCGTTCGACCAATCATATGTAAATCTGATTCGGCAAATTATCTTTCTCAATAACTGGGGTGAGATATGGATCGAAATAAGTGAAAATTGAAGGGACAGCGTCGTATGAAGTTGTTTTTAATATTAAACCGGAGGGAAATATGGGAAATGGCTCTTTAGCAGTTTAGGCACGGATCGGAGAGCGAAATAATGAAATTTCTGCAGAGCCCATAACCTTTTTGAATGAGAGGAGTTTGATACATAAAATTTGCAGTCGACGGCCCAGGCATGAATGCCTTTTATTTATCAGGAAGCAAACAATATGACACCAGCGCACATAGCAATTTACTTATAAGCGTGGAGCTAAATATTCAATTTCATATTTATACATCATTATATCACTATCCTTATTGTTTATTACGTTTCTACTTCCATCTTTATATCGTAAATGGAAGTATCGAGATCGTCCCAAAAGTCGAATTCGAACCGATTCGAACAAGTGTTGTTTTTATTATTGGTGTCGCATGTTTTATTATTTTTTGCCTTCATTCATTTTTATTAGATTTCAAAATTTTATGACCCCGTTTTTCGCGTATTTTGGGCCGTTTTTTCCCTAATACCACTGGTACCGACCACATTTACATAGGTATATTACTCAGAGGCGAGAACAAGCTATCAAAATCCAACAATTTGGTATATTTCAATATATATTTATGTTATGTCCCCGTGGAGCTATTCGCGCTAGAAGAAACACGAAAACACGTTTTTTACCAAAAAGTAGAATATATATTGAAAACAAAAACAATCCGTTAACTTTTAAATTTTTAATCCATTGTAAATCAAATTTACTCAAATTCCTTCGACAGAACCTACTTTTTCAAAATTCGTTAACGTGTAAAAAAATTTTTCAAAGAAAACGTCAAAAATATGAAAAACCGAAAAAATGGAAAAAATTATTATATGTAAGAATTTGATCCTTTTCACTTCAGATTCGAATTCTACGTCTAATTTCCTAGAAGAATAAGTAATAAAATAATATTGAACTGTACTAATAGTATTTGCAACGGATTTTCAAAGTTGAAAAACATAACAACGGTGTAGTACTAAAACTGGGAAAAAGTAATAGTTGTCGTCAAATTTCCGTCATTTTGACGTCAATTTAGGATTCAGCGTTAAATTTCCAATAAGAATTGCTTTCAAAATCGCTTAAAAACCAAAATTTAATTTGGAGCTCGAAATTTCGGCCGGTAAAAAACTCGATTTACGGAAAATAATTTCTGTAGCGCCGCTTAAATTTTTTTTACCAAATTTTTTGCTATGTACGGGTGTAATGCGTTCAAATGAAGACTCCTACGTGTTAAAACAATTGATTCGCATAAATTTTGACCCCGAAAATCACGGTTAAAGCCAAATTCTCGAGAGTTCAAAAACCGATTTTTTTGGACCACTTGCAAATTTTTCCGAGAATTGAAAAAAATCACAAGAATACATCTTGGTAAGATCCAACTTTTCTGAAAATTTCAGATTTTTATCTCTATTGAGAGAGGAGTAAAAAATCGTTAACTGATCGGTTCAAGAAAATCGCAGGGGTACCCCTTGGATTTTTCGCGAAACATTTTTTGAAATGGATTTCGCTCAAATTCAGCATAATTATAGTGGATGATGAGTATATCAATAATATATGCTTCATTCTTTGTTTCTTTCGCACTAAATTGATGAAAAGAATGTTTAAATGTGAAAAATGGGTTATTTTCGTGTATATTCCAGCAATATTGACGAATACCGCAGAAACGGTTGACAAATGGATAGGTACATTACATGGGGAAAATGTGGTCGATTAAATTACCTATCTTTTGGTATATTCAAACATCACACCACACCTAACTACCCAATTATACCTGTGCACATCGCAGGTTTGTCAGTGATTCTTCCGAAATCATTGTTTTAAACCAACTGAATTGTACAGGATTATAAATGCGTTACGAACTATAATGTAGGATTATAATTCGTTACGAATTTCGCTTTTGCTTGAAAATCTGAATTTATTTTATTTTAGTTTTCAAAAAATATGAGCAAAGGGTTCCAGTTTCAGCGAGGATCCATTTCGTAAAAATTATCCTCGACATAGGACTATCACATGAGGACGAATCGTCGCCATAGAGAACGCCACGCGACTCTCGCTCCCACAATTTCACAGGGAGCCAATAAAGTGAACGAATCGAGCTAATCGTCGACACACTTCTTCACTCGTCAGTTGAATAAGGAACAATGCGATGTATATGAAACATGAGAAGCTCAAACGTACGCTCCGGCGGCGGCGGCTGAATTCAGCTTTGTTTAGTGAGGACGAGTTTCTTCATAGAACAAAAAAATAAATAAAAACTCCAATAAATTTGCTAACTGCTATCAGGCTGGGTTTCTCGCGAGAGTGGAAAATATTGGGAAAATTCGCAAAATACTGACAGCTTTAGAAGGATTCAGATGAGCGGTGCATGAAAGCTAAACGGTTAAAGGGTGATTCAGATGAACTGGACCGTATCCCGAGTATCACCCCTCTCTGTTGTCGCGGATTAGACGAAATTAAATCAGCTTAGAAACGGATATAGAAGAGGACAATATAGTGTTCAGTCAGCAGTTGGAAGATGCTTTGAGGCGTCCCTACCATATGCTTCCGTTCGCCCGCAAAATCATGCGAAGCGATGACCTCCCCTGTAAAATAGTGCTCATCGCTAGGGGATTCTGCGTGACGAATTCCGTCGCCCTCGATACTGTCAAAACAGTTTTTCAAGGGACCTTTGGTAGGGACGATTTCTAATTAGACGAGAATCATAAGTCAAGTTCGCAGCTTGTGGAGTTGATCTTTCCCCACCCTAGTGATCAGCAAAAACATAGGTCGTGTGTGAGAGGGCGTGCAGTTCACCCCGAACTTCGCTGTTGAATCGACCCCTTTCAAACTAGGCAGTGATTTGCTTTCAATTAGAAGCCGTTTATAAGACAATCCGACGCCGGCTTTTGGATTAGAATTTACAAATTCAAATCGGAAACTGATCGATGAAAATGTAGAAAATCCTATAGCAAGAGAGGGAATCAGTTCGACTTATTTTTGGGGGTTTTGAAGGGGAGAAAGCTCGCGTTTTCCAACGTTTTCAGAAAAAGGTGAAATTTCATCTAAATTGTATATCTGTAGGTTTTTGGACGCTGAATCGAATGAGACCATCGCGGGGTTGATAGCTTTATTGGTTCTCGAGTTATCGCAGCGTTTGTGTCGAATTTGGATGATTTTCATATACTTCCGTGAGGGTATAGCTCGAGAGTTCTAGGAGCTATAAAAATCATTCTACACTCGTTAGATTGGTTGTCCAACACTCTCTTCAACTGCACCGTTTGGAAAAAAAATTAGCTTTTAATATGAAAATTAAGAAAAATAAAAACGATTAAAATTACTATCGTTGCTACGGAATTTTCTCCTATAGTACCAATCTGTTAAGGAAATAAGGGGGAGAAAAAGGGGAGGAAAGATAGGAATGCGAAAAGTGAGAGAACCAGGAGAAGGTTGGGATTTTCCAACATGCACGACTTGGAAATCCCATTCTTCGAAAGTGTTTGACTCGTTAGGTCACAATAAAAGAACGCATCAATCGTGAAGATTATGATATCTCCATGAAATAATATCCATTCTAGTTTATAGGCGACCAATTAATAAGTCCTTGGAGTGCAATGCTCTTGGAGGGCATTTCAGAGTGAACGAGAGCAATAAGGTTTGAAAGGCAGAACGACCTTCGGAACGGATGCAACACGGACGCAAGCGCAGGGAAAGAGATCTGTCCTTACAAGTTATCAAACCGCAACTGGGAACTAATCGACGCACAAATCGCATCGAAGGACGTTGGATTATTCGAATCGCGGAATAAAATGTGGAAAATTTTACCTGATAAAGGATGAAAATTCATGATAACGAAACGGGTCGAAATATGGAAGGCGCAGACTGACGGCCGGGCGAGTGCTTAGCGGACCGTGGCCTCCTACTAGCAGATAGAGAACGTACGTTCATTAGAGTGGGGGCCCTAAGAGCAAAGCCCTGCTCCACGAAAAGCGTCCTCCGCTACTTCCAAGGATCTCTTGATAATTTCCAATTAGGTTATATAACACCTATGTTTTCAAGTTGTTGTCAGGCGATTGGAGCGATACTTAGCGGTTGACCGCAAATAGGGTGAAGAGCATTGAATTCTAGAATGTCGATGTTTGCTACCGTTTATGGCGTTTAAAAATGGTGAAAAAACCTTCAGGGCGAAGGACAGTTTATAGAGAATCTAAATTCGTAGCAATGCTTCCTCCTTATGCCCAGAAGCAATAGCTATCCGATCATAATGGCAATACTGGAGCCATCATTTAAAAAGACAAGTTTTAAGGATCATTTAGCGTTTATCGCGCCTAATCCCTACAAATCTAATCACACTAGGACCCAAATTGAAGCAATTATGCTGGTAACAAAGATGAGAAATTTGCCATTCCCGCTAGACACCAAATTTGAGCAATTGAGATATTAAAATCTATGGGACGCAGAAAACGTAATAATACATCATAGGTACTGAAGAGAAAGTGACCAGAACACTTGGAAAGCTCCAAAATAATTTCACGAACGAAAGCTAGCATTCAATGAACCCCATCGGGAGTTTCACTGACGCGATTCTCAGCTCACGCATATATATATATAGTATATAGTATAGTATATGGTATAGGTATAGGTACAGGTAAAGGTATAGGTATAGTAGTTGATTATTTGTGTATGGAGAGTGGGAATATATGGTAGGTTTTATAGTAGGGAGTACTTAGTAGTAGTTGCTATAGTTTGGTATGTAGGTGGAGGTGTAAGAATGTACTTTGTATCATAAAGTATTGTGTTTTTCAACTGGAGCAAAGTAGGAGCAAAATTAGACATAACAACTGTAAGTTCTCCAAGATTTTTAACTTGCACAGTGGATAACTCAAACAAAAAGGCGTCAATTCAGATGTTTGAATATACCAAAAGATAGGTAATTTAATTGCCCACATTTTCCTAATGTAATGTACGTGTCCATTTTCCAGCCGTTTTTGTGTTATTCAACAAAAATAGTGGACTATACACGAAATAATCACATTTTTCATCTTCAAACGTTCTTTTCATCTATTTAGTGCGAAAGAAACAATGAATGGACCATATATTATTGATATACACATCATCAACTATCATTATGCTGAATTTGAGCGAAATCCATTTCAAAAAATGTTTCGCGAAAAATCCAAGGGGGACCCCTGCGATTTTTTTCAACCGATCAGTTAACGATTTTTTACTCCTCTCTCAATACAGATAAAATTATGAAATTTTTAGGAAAGTTGTGTCATACCAAGATGTATTTTTGTAATTTTTTTTATTTCTCGGAAAAATCTGCAAGTGGTCCAAAAAAATCGGTTTTTGAAAGCTCAAAAATTGGACTTTAACAGTCATTTTCGGGGTCAAAATAAATGCGAATCAATTGTTTTATTATGCAGGAGTCTTCATTTGAACGCCTTACACACGTACATAGCAAAAAATTTGGTGAAAAAAATTTAAACAGAGCCAGAGAAATTATTTCCCGTAAATCGAGTTTTTCGCCGGCCGAAATTCCGAGCTCCGCTGGCGTGAAAAATTAAATTTTCGTTTTAAAGCGATTTTGAAAGCTATTCTTATAGGAAATTTAACGCTGAATCCGAATATGACGTCAAAAAGGCGGAAATTTCACGACAACTATCAGTTTTTCCAGGTTTAATACAACGCCACTCTTACATTTTTCAACTTAGAAAATCCGTTGCAAATACTTACAGTACTGTTCAAATTTGATTAATTAATGATTCCTACAGGAAATTAGACGTAGAGTTCGAATTAAAAGTGAAAAAAATTAAATTCGAACGATTAATAATATTGTTTGAATTTTTTACGATTTTCATACTTTCAAAGTTTCAACTTAGGGATTTTTTTTCGTCACGTTCCCGAAAAGGGAACGATTAGGCGCTGTGGAAGAAAATGAAGAAAATTTAACGTAGAATCCATTAAAAATACGAAAATGGCTAGTGTATATGATAGCTCTCGAGATATATTCCACTTCATGTCAAAAAACGTGTTTTGACTTTTCTTCAAACGTTAATAGCTCCGCGGGGACATAACATTAAAATATAATTAAATACACCAATTTGTAGGATTTGATAGCTATGTCTCGCCTCTGAGTAATATTATATTATATTATAACATTAATATTATATTATTAATAATATATAATATATATTATATTAACATTGGATTTAAAATTAGGGGTTTGGTATTGACGAAATAGTAGACAAATTATTTACGGAAAAAGCCTCATATATATTATATATTGTTTGCACATCAGGTTTACATTCGGCCAAGAAGGAAATTGTGCGGAGGTCAAGCCAGGTCGTTGGGTTTCCCAAGTCACCGGCACCGCGTATGTAAATAATTCAAGAGCTTGTTAATATTGAGTCCTCCGTACAACTCTTCGAACGACGTTCCTAATATCGTTCACTCAAGGAAAGCTGCAACACAAATGACCTGCCAGCTGCTTGCTTTAGGAATAAATGATTTTCCAGATAAATAACAGATCTCGTAAGTTGTTTCCATGGAATTTTTTAATTATAACGAGTCCCATAAGTTGTTTCCATGGGATATTCGAATGATGTGCTGAATATGCAGCCATGAGCGCAACATTTGAAAAGAAGTTGGTAGAAACTCAGTCATAGGAGCCATTTTTGAAAAGGCTCGTCCTGACAAGAACCATTTCCCTATTTTAGATGGAAAACGCTTCCTGGAGAGACCCTGACTGGCGTAAGCGCTGCTGAGGTACGAGTCCATCGCATCAAAAAGAGAACATCACGTAATTTCTCACCATAAAAATTTTGTTCTAGCGACAAGAACCAATAGAAACGGACGGGTGTAATTTTTCATTTATTCGATATTCGGGATCTACGCGCCCTCAAAGTGGGAGTTAGACATTTTTGTTTCTTGGGTCGTGACAATGGCTTAAAATTTAATAATTAACCTAGAGTGGTCATTTAACTTGCCTGAAATTGAAGCCTTTTTAAAATTATAAAGTCGTTTTCTGCGTTCCAAGTAGAATCAAGGTCGACGGAGTAAGAGCAACCGATCAAGAACCGATCGTGGGAAATGTGTCAGAGCCAGATACGGAAACGAGGATGGAAACGTGACCTCGGAGACAGCAATTGCAAGGTCTTAAAGATTGCTATTGTCGAAGAAAATGCACTGAACTGAAGCCGAACGTGCTTTCAACCTACTTACCTTACGAACAACACATTCGATGGAGAAAACGTATTAGTACTATTTGCAAATTCTAAGCAAATAAAATCAAATTTGATGTCAAATAAACAAAAAATTGAATTTTTTA
This sequence comes from Tupiocoris notatus, assembly GCA_037159825.1. Classification (NCBI taxonomy): domain Eukaryota; kingdom Metazoa; phylum Arthropoda; class Insecta; order Hemiptera; family Miridae; genus Tupiocoris; species Tupiocoris notatus. Next base: position 841,082 of record JASJUZ010000178.1, read on the forward strand.
CTGAATACCAGCTTTTGCACTTTTATTGCTGAGTTAATTCCTCTGACTCGAGTTCATCAAATTTTCAGGGAAGGTTCTTGAGATCATTTTCAAACAAAAACCTCTTTTTGTTGCCGATTTCATCAGTTTATTATTGAACAACTTATAAAAAAACTCACTCCAGTCAGGTTTCCACGTAAAGTAGAACGATTCGCAGCAGAACCACCACGAGCAAAAATTTGGCACATCTTCGTCGAACGGTGCGTAAACCGAATCGGCACTAACTTGACTGACCATACCGCACTCGGCAATAGTTAGCTCACAACTGAATATCACTATTGGATTATTCGTTTGAAGAAAGTGAAAACCGAAAAGCAACAAGCGAGATATCAGTAACCGTGTCGGCACAGTTGGATACACATCCGCGGACCGAATCCGATAAGACGAAAGTTGTATGTTAAATTACATCAGTATTATCATTAGATCGGCGAAAATTAAGCCAGCAAGGAATATGAAGTTGGGCAATACAAAAGGAACTGAAGAGAACACACGTAGAGAAACCTGAGACAGGATTAGCTGTCGAAGATCCTTCTCAATAGCAACAGCAGAATTTGATATCATTGGGGAATTTATATTTGTTAACTAGAATATCGAATATTAAAAAAATCATAAAACACTAAACTTCCACAAAACTTTGTTTTTTTTAGTAAAAATAGAAGTTTATTTGCCAGTAATTCTACAAATGAACTCAACCAAGCGGACTCCATTTATGGTAAAATTCAAATTCATTCCGATCCAAACTGATACCCGACTCCGAACAATTCATCGAAAAATAACCTTGATAATTGTGTAAAATTTTGAAATCTCCCGCCAATCTTCACGGCACAGGCCTAATTACACGTTTGCATAGCACTACATCCATCACACGCCTCTATCGGCCGAGCTACTACTATATGGGCCGAATGAGTGATTAGTTTTGTGTCTACGTATCTTATGGGTAATATTCTAACATGAAATACTGAAAAGATAAATACTTTTATTATATTATATACTATCATGTACAGAGTGTGCCATAAACTGATGTGACGCCGGCCAAGTTTTACAAATAATTTCTGACCAAAGCTGTTCAATAACTATTTTTTAACACACTTAGTTCCCTAAATTTTCACTTTCAAGCTTTTTCGGGATTTCCAATAAAACCGCTATAGCTCTCTTAATTACGGGAACGAGTTACGAAGAGGTCTCAGAGCATCCATTCGATTCAGCGTTACGATTCAGTTCGGCCCAACCTTGTTACAGACAAAGCCCGATTTTTCAAGGGAATTTGTTACAACGAGATCTTTGGAAAACGCTCTTTCCAACGGTATAACCAAATTTTTATGTACTCCCGTAATTAAGAGATCTATATCGGCGATATTGAGCAAAAGTCGAAAACAAAAAACCCTTAAAAGTGGAACCAGCGGTATGCATAGATCACATAGTACTTCCATGCTTGAGTCGGCAAACATGATGATCAATAATAAACTCAAGAAACTCATTTAAAGGCCGCAACGTAATTACAACACTAAGGAGAGATTTAGCGCATTTCCCATTTCTTGAAAACTTAAACGTATTAGTTTTGGTTACTTTGTAAAAATTTATGTCTCTAATGGTTACCGCTATCCGCCATCCACTGGGCGGTAACAGTAAGAAACGTATGATTTAACTAGCCAGGAAACCTAGAAACCGATAAACGCACGAAACAAGCCAAAAGTGCGGAAATACGTGAGTGAGGCTACTGATAAAAGACAAATTATTTGAAATGGAATCATTCTTATAGCAAGAGGACCCAAAAATGAATAAAATTATGATAACTCACGAGGAACTACGGGGTGACACTAAAGATAAAAATACAGCGTCACCGTCAGGAACATTTCAAGACCTTAAACGTTAATAAATATTGACTCTTATGGCCTATAAAAATCAAAATAGAAATAACTTCGAACGCGTATACCTCCTACATACAATGGAGGCTAATTTTGCATATTCAGTTAGAGATCAATTTCAGTTTTCACGGCGATATGACGACTTTTGTCCCTTTTTGCCCACAGATAGACGGTAGCACAGATACTTGTTTAAAAATTGTTTCCGAGCATAGTACTGTGTATTCTTCCCATGCTGTCAGGTTTATTTTCATTGAATTGAAGTCATGTATTTTATTTTGTCTTTTTTCCGAAATAAACGTTTTTCTTCTTCTTCTTCTAGTACTGTATTCTTCCAAATTCACCTCCGATCTGATTTCGACATTTTGGACGATCACAATACGAACACCTAAACATGGAGGTAAAATGTAGGAAAAGAAGCGGGGCAAATTTTGGACGAGCGGAAGCTCTAGGAGAAATTTCGTCAGAAATTAATAGTAGAATCTTATACTTGGCCGATGGCACAACTGTTTCCCGTAGACCCTGAACCGGCATAGCAACTCACTCGCTGTCGGCGATCGGCCGGGCGGCGGAGCCGTGTCAAGAGCGTAGCTCGTAGTCATCGTACGTGGGCTGGAGTCCGTCACCACTGCGACTGGAACTACGCTAGACGCTTCCTGAACAGCCATGCTTTCGGAGATACCCCTCTCTGGATACCTGAGAATGACGTCCTTCAACCTTCGAGTCGTAACGATAAACTTCGCCTCGTCCTAAATAGACAGAAGCCACACTTATCTCGGCGTCCCGGATTGAAAGGCGCAAGGTGCAGTGGGTGGAATGGTGCAAGGAGCACCGTGAGAATTTTTTATTCTTCTTCCTAAAAGATAACGCAATAGGAATGAAGAAGCCCAGGTAGTGACTTCGAAGGATACCATGTCAACAGGCGAATAAAATGGAAATCCGTGGACTTGGTGTTGATTGGACTGGTTGCAGTTGAATAAAGTTGCAGTTTAAAAGAAATTTGAACAAAAAGCGTGGACAATTTTGTAAAATAAAACGACCGCAAAAATATTGTGTTTCTAAAAAAAAAATTTAAAAAATCGACAGTATGAAAAAAAAGAAAAATGGTGGGCGACACAACAATTTCTGCACTGGTACCATGATGTATTATTCTCGCCCCATGAATTTCAACGTCATCCTCCTAAGTTGGATCAATACCAAAGTAAGTCATTGGCAGATTATTATTAGGGACGATGTATCATGTTAAAATGGGTATTTTCGATCTAATTACACGACACTGTTAATGAAAGAATTTTCAAGTCATGCGACTCACGAAAGGGAATAGAAAAAAAATCGTGCAATAAAAAAAATAATAAAATAAAATAAAAAAAACCGGCGTGCATCAGGAGAACTGGATGTATTTAGGAGACTCACTGACCTCTTCACGATTCGAATGTAGAATGGAGCTAACCAACGAAAAGCGGATCACCTACTGGCATCCACGTTACTACTGTAGAAGTCGGATCGATAAAGAACAAAATAGCCCGGTAGTGACACGCAGGGGGAAAAATCAACACGTCACGGAACATGAGCTTCCTCAGGTAAATAAAAAATGTCGGGATTTTAGGAAGCGGAAGTGACTTTGGCAAATCGTTTGACCCCAAGGTCGATCTATCGGTTACCTTTAGTATCATCAGTATCGTTGTTTAGCAGTATCGATTAAATTTCTCAAGAACAACAACCTGGGGTCGGAAAGGTCACAAAATGAAAATAAATACCACTCAACAACAGCCACCGGATAGATTCGATCCAAATTTTACATCAGATATTACCTATTTTTATTTTTTATTAATTTATTGACGGTTCGATTGGATGGATTTTCTTACTTAATATTACACAAGTGGAATTGGAAGCTCCTGAAATATTCGCGAACTGAGTCAATGACTTGGCAAACAACGACCTGGTTTGACCTTTATCATGAAAGGTTAGCAGTGGGTGACTGCGAATCTAATAAAGCTGCGAATCATTTATAATGCCTTTCCCTTAGTTCGGGTGTTTTCACCAACAAACGTTTTATTAGACAAAATTGTATACATCTAAATTGCAAGAGAAAATAACTTTCATTCCTTCAAAATCCCAAAACGACTGGAAAATTATTTTCGTTAATTATTGATGATACGAATAAACGTGCGACTTTCACGCACCTATTTTCTGCAGTAACAAGAGACTTCTTATGAGAACCGAAATGTAAAATCTCACAATTGTATTTCATCGAGGATGATGCAAGGCACGTGGACATAGGCACAATGACATAAACTTTTTTCCATTCACTGTAACTACGACCTTTATTCAAAGGATTTTCTCTGCGGTTCAATGATGTATAAAATACGGTTCCAAACAATACAGTTTTTTTTTTTTTTTTTTTTTTTTTTTTTTTTGCCAGCTTAAGCTGTTCTTGGGTGCCGACGAATGATGAAGAAAAATACAATAATTAGCTTTCAAATATTTAATAGACTAGGAAACCGATTTGAGGTCACGAATGCTTGCAACTTTCAATGTATTTTCCCCTGTGAACACAATAATCCCCAATCCCAATAACAAAATGGTCAAATTAAAGTAACCTACAAAAAACCGCTTGAATACTGTAATTATGGCCAAAATAGATAATATGTTTCTCAACTCAATTTGCGTGAATAAAATTTGAGCCGACTGCTTTGTGCACTTTACGAGAAAAAAATCTTAATCCACAGGTTCAGTCGCACACCCTGGCCGTTCCAGCTGCTGTTGATCGACAGTTCGCTAACGACACTTGTGATTTAGATGTCAACGCGGCTTTCCAATAACACGGTAAATCGCTGATATCGTCCAGCTGAGCTAGGGGAATTGTTTAATTCCGCTCAGTACAAGAGTTTTACTGAACGAGGGTTCGTACCGAGCTAGAATATCTTATTCAGTTCCCCCTTATGGAAATCCGATTCTATTGTGCTTGGAGCGCAACCATGTCAAATCAAGCGAACTTCCAAGACGCACCTGCTATTTTCAGTTTGTCCCCGAACGATCCGATCAATCGCTGAAAACAAGTAGATGTAAAATTGATTCCATTTGGAAAGCGATAAAAAAGCATACAGCAGGTGTATATGTTTCCCTTTTGGGTATTATGAGTTTGAAGAAAAGAAAAGAAACACCAGCTGAAACCGAGAATAGTCATCACGGTATTATCATCACAAGTGATTTCAGAGAGGCTCGATGAACTAATTTGAGTATCAAGTATTCCAGTCCTATTTAATTACTTAATTCAGTATATATCTTGAGTCATTTTTAGGCCAACATAAAATGCACCATGAAATTGAATATTTTATTTTAAAATACAGAATAATTTACGGTTGTGCAAATAATCGCATGAGAATAACACATTTTTTAAAATAAATTAAAATTCTTAAAAAAAAAATTATCGCAAAACATCGGGTTGAAATATTCGGTGGCGTTGCCGGATGAATTTTTGCCGAAGAAGAGTCGCGAGCAGTCCACGGTTTGCGATACGCTTACGAAATGACCGAATTCACGTAGTAGCGCAACCGAAAACCGCGAGCTGCTCAGAACACGTCCGATGAATGAAACGACGTTGAAAAAATTCGGGGTTTTCGCAGAAGTCTGTAAAGATGACAAACAATTTATTCCAAGCAAGTAAATGATGATGGAAGAAGGTGAAGGTTAGATAATACAGTACGTAAAAGTGGATATGAAACAGCCGAACGTGTTGGAAAAAATGCGGAGAGATATCTAAGTTGAAATACAACAATTATTCAATAATGTAATGCATTCCTCTATGATAACAAACCCAACATTTCTATATTCAACCTGGCTATAAAAGATGAAGTTTTGCTCTGAACCAAAACGTCCAATATAGAATTCAACGTTTCTATAAGGGTATATATGAAAGGAGATAAAACAATGAATTCTAGGAAAATGTATCTTATTGACAAAAATCGCCTTCATTAGCTTTAAATACAAAAATGCGAAAATAGACGCAAAACTTCCCATTTTCTGCCATACCTACAGTAATTATCAAAGATGAGTCGAATTATGGATTGGAAAAATTAATGAATCGATAACCTCGTCCCAGTGCCCTTGGATGTCGCTCCATGGAATTTGTTATGATCGCAGGGAAAACTAACAACATGCGTCGAACTGAACACGTTCAGTTGCGGCTGTTGCGTAAAGGAAATATAAGGACCCTTTACAAACCGACGTTTATTCCGAAACGAAAAATTGGAAGATGATCGAAAAATTGAACTCAAAATCGACTTAACTGCATTCGTGATTAGTACAGACCTGCGAACACTGCAAAATGGGGCCTAAGAAGAAGACCCCGAAAGATAAGGGGAAAAAGGGAAAAGGAAAGAAAGGGAAGGGAGAGAAGGCTGGAAAAAAGGGAGGGAAAAAACCTCGTCGCATCACAACGCGTAAAAAAATCCATACCGCAGGAAAAAGGGTTGAGTATACTTGATTGGGTATTTTTATGAATTTCGATATCCAACCGAACGAAACCCCTAACATCTTCTTCCAGAGAGAATACAGAGAATATCAACCTAACAACGATTCTGTTTCAAACAGCTTGTAAAGAGAACCAAGCGAAAAAGGCCTGTGGTGACACCGGAGCAACCCGCCGAAGCACCAACCGTCGCACCGCCGCCAAAAGTTAGCACACTTGAGTAAAAAGTCGGTAAAAAAAATATTCTCAATCAATTTCGGTCATCCAAGACAAAAAGTGTTAGAATTTCATACGAATTACGTGACGTCTCCACAAAAAGCTCATTTGGCGTAGACTCAAGCTCGAAAAACATTTATGATCGCGATGAAAAAACCAGTTTGTCAAGAAAGATTGTCAACAGCTCGTGGAACGAAGAAATGGTCAAAAAATCCAATTCTAAAATAATTGTTGGCACCTGCTCCAGAACAAACTTCATTGTCTTTTTTTGTTTGCAGCATCCCAAGAAAAAGTTCGATTTGATAATCATGTGGTTATTATGGAGCTACGAGGCGCTCCAGGTGATAGCTCGAGGGTTGAAGGCATCAATGTTGCGCAAGCGGTCCATCTTCACACGTGCCACCAATGATATTTTACCGACAATAGCAGAAAGCAGTTCGCTGATGGTAGCAACGACTGCCTTCATAATAGGTGTACCCTGGCTTGTAGAAGGCCGATGGAAACGGTAAAATTTGCGAGGAAAACTTTATTTGGCGACGAGATATCAATGAGCAGTCGCCAGTTATTCGCTTCTTAGGGGACTTGTTGATTTTCACAGCTTCTTATTTATTGCAGAGACGGAGATATAAAAACGTATGATGGCGTTCGCCGGAAGTGGTGGACAATGAGTGCGGGATTCATCTTCTATTTCTGCACACCATTCCTAGCGCTAATCGCCCTGCGGGAGGACAGACCACACGTGAACATTGCCCTTATAGCTTGCCAGATTGCCTGGTACGCCGTCAATCCAATACGATTCTGGCTGATATTTCATCAAGTAAGTGTGAACCAGCCATTTATACTTACTACGCCAGATTGGGAGATGAAAGAGGATGAAATTCAAATCTAGCATTTTTTTTAGCATTGCTATTCCGTTTTGACTCGCACAGACTCACGATCGTAAACGTAGGGCAGAATGAGCAACAACTGATGAAACTACTCCATTCGATTTCCGCAGGTGTTTCCATTCGACGTGAAAAGCTCTCTGAAAGTTGCTGCTGGCAATCTTCTCGCCATCGGCATCACTGAGTACTTGATAGCCGTTTTTGTGGAATTCAAAACACTCAGCGATGCCACCATCGTAATTGGGTGGTCATTGTTGATTATCGTCATGGCGTTATGGATGTTTGCCCTCACTATACTGCTCAAACATTTCAACAAAGTACCTGACGATGTCATGAGTGTGAAAAACGTTTACGACCAAACGGAAGCCGGGGAAAATTTCCATACAAGAACACATTTCAATAATCTAATGATTTGTTTGGCATTGATTATGCCTTGCATCATGTTCGCAATGGCAAAAGAACTGATGATAACCGCGATTCTACAGTACGACAACGGCGGGAGTAGTCTATCAAAATATAGGCCTCATTTGATAATATGCATCGTGGCGATTATCATAGTTGCCCTCGGCCTTATGATGGGTAAATGCGCCCGTCACGAAACGAGAGATTTAATTGCTATCGGATTGGCTCATATACTAAACTTGATCGCTTTCGTTCTTATATTGATGATAGTACTAAAATACAAAGAACCATGGCATAAACCTGAAAAATCTACTCCAGTGCGAACTGTCATGCCGCGTATCCACCAGGATACAGTTCGCCTCTATACTTCCCTTCTGAACCAGATGCGACCTCCGAGGAAAGTCAGAGTTCGCAGAGCTGACGTAACAACAGAAGACAAAGGGTATGAGTATGACGAGTCGGAAACGCCGTGTCCACCAAGAACGCGACCACCAACAACTAGAAGAAAGACGACAACGACAACTACTACGACAACAACAACAACTACAACAACAACGACGACGACAACAACAACAACAACAAGACCTACAACAACAAGTCCAACAAAACGAACTACGCGCATTATACCACCTTGGGCTCGGCCTACACGTTTGAGATCAACTACTCGGCATCCGCTAGGTCCTGATTCGGATTACGGACCGTACAACAGCGGACCGTACGGAATATATGGACCGTATGAGTCCTGGGAACGCCGTAGCGATGCTCTCCTTCTGCCAACAGCCATATTCCTAGGTACCGCCCTTGGTACAGCAACCATTTCATACATTCACTTCATATGGATACAAGCGCCTTTCGAGACGCGTATTCTCGTTCTGGCGATTTATTTTTCGGAACTATTCGTCGGCGGCTGGTTAGTTCGAAACGTAATGTACGTCATAACTAAAGTAGCAATGTTCGTTCTGATCGCTGTTCAATGCATCGCCTTAATTTGGCACATAGCCTTAACCTTTTACTTTCGCAAGAAACTGAAACCAATTCCACCAGAGGAACTACCAGGGAACGACAGGCGATTCTAACAGACAGAAAAAACGTCTCCGCGGGGTAATGTCTTAAATAAAAGAGGTAATGTCTTAAATAAAAGAGTGAGTCCCTTTTTTTATTATTCAATAGTAAACCACTGTAATCGCCCAAGAAGAAAAAATCTAAAAAAATGTGATGCTTCACGTTTCAAGGCATGCAGAATCCGAATATTTAATACAACTAACATTTTGCCCAGCCGCTCGCCGTAAAACCCTTCTGACGAAACTATATTAGCTCAATTCTTGACATTTTCACCAACAATCAATCTTGGCCTGACCACAGTTTTAAGAAATTTTTGGGGGGTTTTGTGGGGGATGAAATTAATATTTTTTCAACGTTTTTCAGAAAAAGGTGTAGTTGGTATACATTTCTATAGATTTTTGGAAGCTGAATCGAATGCAACCATTGCTGGGTCGATAGCTTCAATGGTTCTCAGGTTAACGCAGCATTTAAGCAACTTATATGTACAGTTTTTGGGATTTTCAGAAATTTGGCGAGTTACCTATATATTGTCATTTTAATCATTTTTATTTTTTTTAATTTTCCGCATTAAAATCTGAATTTTTCGCCTTACGGTATGGTTGGAGAGAGTGTTTGTCGAGCATTTAAACGAGTATAGAACGATTTTTATAGCTCCAAGAACTCTCGAGTTATACCCTCACGCCAAATTTCTGAGAATCTCCCCAATTTGACACAAAAGCTGCGATAACTCGAGAACCAATAAAGCTATCAAAAACGCGGCGGTCTCATTGGATTCAGCGTCCAAAAATCTGTAGAAATGGATACCAAATACACATTTTTTTAAAAACGTTGAATAATTTTCCCCCCCCCTAAAAAACCCTTAAAATTGAGCTAGCAATTTGGTTGAAGAATTGGGCCGTTGTGAGACCGAGATTGATTTTTGGTGAAAAGTTCAAGAATGTAGCTATTATAGTTTGGTCGGAAAATTGTTGACGGTGTACGGCGGACGGACAGAATTGTTTGGTTCATTATTCAATAATAAACCATTGTAATTACAATGGCGATTAATTGCCCAAGAAAAAAATTTTCTAACCCCACTCAAAATTTGATATTTTACGTTTCAAGGCATGTAGAATCCGAATATCCAATAAATATAACAGCTATTTTCTAATCAATCTCGGTCTCACAACAGCCCAATTCTTGAACCACATTTCTAGCTCAATTTTATAGGGTTTTGAGGGGGAGAAAATTCCTATTTTTGATTTTTTTCGGACAAAGGTGTATTTGGTATACATTTCTATAGATTTTTGGAAGTTGAATCGAATGAGACGAAAAATTCAGATTTCAATTCGGAAATTAAGAAAAATAAAAATGGTAAAATTACAACGTTTACAAATGTTCGGAATAATTACTATCAGAAATGGATAGTCTTCTTAAATCATTATTGAAGCGAAGGAATAATAAACCACTGTACAATCATTTGTAGCGTTATTTATTGGATATTCGGATTCTACATGCCTTGAAACGTGCAACATTCAAAATTTGAGGGGGTTAGAAATATATTTTCTTGGGCGATTACAATGGTTTATTGTTGAATAATAAATAAAAAAATTGAAATGCTCAATAATGTTCTTGAAGCAAGGATTCCTATGATAAAATATTGAGGTGCCTCACGCACTTGACGCGCTAAGTATCTTATATACGCGAATAAACTGAAACTACAGTCCGTTAATGGTATTCGTAAGTCTTATGATTTTCTGGAGGGACAGTAGCGCATAGGACAGAAAAATAGGCGAAGATTTCAAGAAATAGAAAATATTTTTACTAACGAAGCCTCGATTGACGATGGAAAAATTTCTATCGCATCGAAAGAATTTAAAGTAAGCAATAATTTTACGTCATGTTCTCACAACATTTGGCCAAAGGCAACCACATCAAGAAAATTAGTTTAGTAAAAAATTATAGGTTCGTTTAGTAAACTATTATAGGACGTTAACGAAAAACACTGACCTGTGGAGAGAGATCACCATCAAACGACGACGTTCAAGTCGGACAGTTGAATGATGGTTGAACCGAAAGAACGATGATATTAACACGGTTCGATACTCGTAACAACAAACCCCTCTAAAAATTTCTGCTGACTCGTTTCTAAACAAACAACTCGGTGAAGGTAAGTGGAGCACGGAGCACCAACTAACAAAGGGCCCTGCTAGTAAAATTAAGAGTTGAAACAATGAAGATGGGCTGACCAGAAGAGCAACATGCACTCCAGGTAGGTCGAAGAATCCTTGAAGACGACTCGTTATAACAAACAATTTTTGATTTTCAAAATAAGCGCACAAGGACAGTCGCTGAGTGCAATGAAATTCAATCCTGATGTTGCAATCGGTACGCTAAGCTTTCAACGCGTTGACGAACAAGTGCGAAAATTATACCTATACGAAAACATTTTATGAACCAAAGCCTAGTAGGATTTCTATGAAAATTAAGCCAAAAAAATAGGAAAGAAAACCTCGATTGATTTATGCTCATTATAACGAAAAACTAGAAATAACTACCTAGGTACTGAGATTTTACAAAATTAAACAATATCCCAAACTATATTCAATCAGCAACCGCTTTTTCTATTAATTTCGATAACTCCATTAAAACCGGTTGGCCAATTTTCCTTATCTCGAGAAAAAATAAAGAAGAGTACCTTCAAGTAAGAAATTGATTAGTGTAAAAAAGTGGGAAATGAACTCAGAAATACTCACTTGAAGGCATCAGTTCAGCAGTGATTTCGCTGCTATTATTGCGTTTGGGACTCTTTCGGGGCATTGCTGCTGTCGGTCGTCACCTGAAAAGAAAATTTTTTTATAGCAAACCTCTTATTAAATCAGGACAATGCTACTTTCTTGCACATTTTCCGTCGATTAATAAATAGAACAGCAATATTTTCCGTAAATAGTATTTTTAAATATAAAACTCATTCACCACCAGGCGCCCGGGCAGCGCATATAATTAAACGGCTCAATAAATAGGAGACCTCTTTCGCGACAGTGTTTGCCTATCTCGAGATAACGTATGACACAGATGCAGTTTCACGCCTTAGAAAAACCAGGGGCAGTTTCAATTTGTACGCGAATTAGCGTCGAAAGTAAAAACCTGCATAGGTAACCGATTAAAATAAATCGTTTACGGTTCGGCAGTCAAATTTAAGTGTTTAAAAATCACTATAAATAAGATAAGCCAACAGAGAACAGAAAAAGAGCACAGAATGTGACGCTTTCCGTTGAATAGCTTCAAGGAGAAAATAAAATGTGTCAGGATAGCTTAGGCAGACAATGATGAGAAGTTACCTTGAATGGAGGAGAACGATGGTTAAAAATGATAGCTAAATACAATGCAGTTGGTTCGAACTAATTTTCGAGCCGAAACACAACAGTAAAACTTGCGCATTTCGCAATATCGAATCGTTGCTTCAAAATACCTAGAGAAAACTGAGGACGCATCGAATATTGAGGAGAGGAGAAGGCGGATATGAGGGGAAATTGTGAGAAACAATGCAAGGCCACAGCCGGCGTTAGAACGAGAAGATAACGCTTTGTTGAGTCAGATAGTAAAACGCTAGAGTGCGCGATTATACATATTTCTTCCACATTATTCGTACGGATTTCTAACTAAGGTAAAACGCCATATCACTTCCCCATAGTCATGTTAATATTGACAAAGTCCTAGGAGAGTACACTTCATCATTATAGAGGAAAAAGGTGAAAACTATTGAAAGCTTACAAATATTTCCAAAAGTGGCCAATAATCGGTAAAGAACCAGGAAGAGATGATAAGTACAAATTATTGATTTGCCATGGTTACTTAATATTAGCTAAATTCAGTTTTAATTTAATGGAATGAAAGGAATGAGGATGGCTGGCCAAAAATCTGAGGTCAGCATGAATCTGATTCATTCAACGCTCATTCTTGGAGTGCCGCAGATGCAGCAGAAGAAAGTTGTTTGACACATGTTGTATTTTTGGAAGTCATATATTTTCGACGGCTCACAATCATTTTTCCTCGGATTTTTCCTTTTCCGAAGACTCAGGTATTTTGAGATTTTATCATATGTGTATGAGTCAATAGTATATTATTGTGTATATTAAATATAACTATCGTCTCAAAATTCAATCGCTGAGCACGAGACTGAGCAGAATAAAAAAAAACGAGGGATTTAAATTATACAAAAGGCTCAGCTGTTCACATTCAAATTTCAACCTAATGTTATACTAAATGAGCGACATTGACTAACTCATCAGCCCTAACGCAGATGAACCTGCTAAACGCGAGACAGAGACCTCGAGCTCAGGATCCAGTAATAAATCTATTCCCCATCAACTAGGAAGGACGAAGAGGAGTTGCAGAAATATGGCTGGCAGTCGTTGCTGATTGGTGGAGGCGTGGTGAAAACCACCCTTCGCATAGCCAATGGGAATGCCCCGAAATCAACCCCTCGAGGAGAGTGTGAGGGCGAACTTTACAACCCCCTTAGTCTGAAGATGAGCAGCGATCTGCCTGTCTGGGAAGAACCATCACCACACACGAACGTAAGTTATTTAACGATATCATGAAATTTATAATTGCCATCTAGAACAGTGAGAGCTACACGAACGAAAATCTTAACAAAAATCCTTTTTACACGAAAGCTGGCTCGATGACCAAATCTATTTCAGTTTTGAGAGCAATATCAAAAGAGAAAAACTCACACTCTTTTTGCATGATATGAATAATAAATTTTTGAATTTTCGCTGATGTAACTAATTTTGGGAGTTTGTGAAACAAAACAAGTGCTGAAAAACTGGCTTTTTTTATTGCAGAAAATTTGACGGTAACAGAGCGTTTCGAGATAGATTTTTTCTCTTTATTTTCATTATTGGAAAAAATTGCTATATTCTTTCGATGGAAAAATGACAAACAATAATTTATTTCAGGGTTGTTCCGACAGCGAGATGTACTGTGGCGGAGGACCCGGAGCACCAGGAATGTGGGGTCACGGGGGCTACGCCCCTCTCGGCTGCCCCACCGAACTTTGGCCGCCAGCCCCTAACCACCCAGCCATTCTACATCACAGGTAAGATCCTCATACTAATAAATGCTCAATTAGAACTATAATTAGTTCATAATTAAAAAGTAACTAAGAGCACTCGATTATTCAATAAAATATCGTATACAGGCAAGTGTTCAGGGATTTCACCCCTCAGAACTCAAGGATAGTTCTCATGTTTGAGTATGCTTTTCAGACGAAAGAAGTGAAGCTGTCTAAGGAATTGTAAAACCAAATTATCAAAAAATTTGTATCAAACAACTTCGTCGATTCATATCTTAAAATACTCTGCCTCCACATTAAATTTAACACCTGAACCACTATTAGGTTGTTACATCAATTTGAATCATTGGCTATATTTTATCCATTATGAATGTGTTTTACAAGCAACTATTGGCCGGATTATTTGTTCAGTTGTGTTGATTATTTCCGATCAAATCCAATGTAGCCTCCGCGCCGACGAACGATGCCTACGAATCGGCAACAATATTTCAGTGTGAAATTTCAAACCGGTTGGCATTCCATAAATATTCTGCAGATAAAGATTGCGAAGATTCCATTCACCGAACAATGAAGGATTCGTGCGCTTGTGAGACATTTTATTTTCTGTGAGTAACGAAATTCATTTTTTGGAACAGAATAGGTAGAAACGAAAACCCGCATCGATTTGTTAGATATTATTTTTAATCAAGTGAGAATAAAATGAGGAACGCAGACAATATCAAATAATAAAACATAAATAAATAGAATAAGTTTTAATTATATTATTTGCAAATGTCAAGCAATAATTAGTTATAATTTGAATAATAATTTGTAACAACGAGCAGACACTAATAATTGAAGAATCAAATATTAAATATTGAAAGGCCTCATTAAGTCGAAATGCGAAGATATCCAAGCTGTCACACCGAGAACCTTCACAGCTCGTGCTCGAGGGCCGTATTTCATACGAGCCGCGTCTCTTACATGAAATGCAAGGAATCTATTTGAACCTTTCACACGAGTAGCGAGAAAAGCCACTGAAAAAGCCTGCTTCACCCGCCTAATTCAGAGTCATATAGTTCCCTTTCAACGTAAATTCTACGATGATAATGTTGAATTGTACGTTTCGTTTGCAGGATGCTGAGAAGCGGCGGTATAAACCAGAACGGCACCCTAAGCAGTGGAAGCACGGGCAGCAACGGTTCAGCTGGAAGCCAACGTAAACCTCGACGGCGAGTAGCGACGATAGCTCAGCGTCGAGCGGCGAATATCCGCGAACGCCGACGAATGTTCAATTTGAACGAAGCGTTTGACAAATTGCGAAGGAAAGTGCCCACATTCGCATACGAGAAACGTCTGTCGAGAATAGAAACGCTGCGCCTTGCAATCACGTATATTTCATTCATGAGCGAGCTCCTCAACGGAACGCAAGGCGAACACATGGGACCGCCATCGCCGATATATCAATCGCACAGAGATTACATACCGTACTCGATAATGTCGTAAACCGTTGTGCACACTAAATGATATGTAAATTATAGCAATAACCCTAATGTTCATTAAGGAGGGTTCGATTTTGTATCATCGAGTCACTCTGGCGCTCTCGATGAAATATTCCGCTAACGAAATACTGTCTTCCATCGATTGATGAATTAGTTATTTATTGAAAATTAGTCCCTTGCAAACGAAACGCCTCTTCTGCATGAAAAATATAAGTCAATTTTTAACTCAAAATTTAAACACCACACGCGCTGAGCAATGGATAATTATACTGTGTGGCCAATTTTTATTATTTTTAATTCAAAATCGAATTCAATTTAACACAAGAATACAAGTGAGTAAATACCAACTGTAAGTATCAAATTTGATGCGCGAAAAATTCTTTTGGTAATTTCACATTGAAAAAAATAATTTAAAAAAAAATGAGTTGAGTTAGCTCTTGAGTTAGCTGTAAAAGGAACACCATCTCATATTTTTTCTTTTTTTTTGTGTGAAACTACTAATTGAACAGCCTCTTACTTCGAAAATTTCAAATTGTGGCCAGCCAGGCCATGTTTAGTGAATCTACAATTTCACCAACGACGGGATTGACATCAATTCGATCAACTTAATTTTTTACCTATTATTTATACCTACAACTCAAAAATGAAAACCGAAGACAGTTGGAATTCCTCTGAACACTAATATTATTTATTGCAAGCCACTTATTTCGGCAAAGATAATTTTGCACAGGGTATGGTCAAATCATTAATGAATTAACACATCCTGAAGATAGTATTCTAGTCTACTAAGTGCGGTGTACAATTCTGAAAGGGGCAATTGTGCAATTTTGTTGTAAATAGAAAAGGCATTTAATTTTGAAAGTTTCAAAATCGTACTTAACTGATAATTGTTAATTTGGCTTTTTTGTCATTTAATATGTTGACTTCTTTGTATTTATTTTATTATTTTTTCTCAGGAGCCTCATTGTTCTGGATTTCTCGTGTAACAGATGCCTTTCGGCAGGTACCTCTCAGAGCGGTTGTTTGTGCCAAAATTGTCGTCCATCAAACATGGGAAATTTGAGGCTAAATTAACGAAATCGTGCAACTCGAGTTTTCCGAGTTGCTAAGTGTTGTATACGTGTATTGTTGTAGTTATAAAATTGAGTAAATTTCTAAAAAAATCTCGTCCTTATTGTTCTTAAACTCCTCTCCTATAGGTGTTAAAATACAACCAATTTTCAACAGATTAATATTACCCGTTGGTGCGTCAGGAACGACAATGAATGATGTTAAGTACTCAATCAAGGACGAGACACATTCTTATCATCATCAAGCACAAAGGTGCGTACTTATCATGATGATTCAATTCGTAGAAATGCCCAAATAATACTCATAAAACGTACGGAGCTATGGGCAGATTTCTACATACAATCGCGCAAAGTTCATTCGGTTGCTACAAATAAAATGCTTAACACTTTTATAATAGGCTTAGCTGCTGATCCGATCATGCAGAAATGTAAAATATACACGTTTCGGAGTCTGTACAACTCCTGAAAACTTCATCGAATTATGCTCTCGACTGACTAGACCGGTAATTCGAGCTATGCTAATAATGCTTCTGAAACTGTAATCTCCAGCGGATATTTTGACTTCGAAGGCGCAGAGGGACTAAATAAAAACGAAAATATTCAGAAGTTGCTAAAATGAAAGCAAATTTGGCAGCACGGTATAACCGCTCGTGAGCGAAAACAAAGCTTCTTTACCGCAGAGGCTCAGAAGCGAAAGTACATTTATTAAGCAGAAACCAGATATTATTGTTGTAGGTACATGGAGAAAAATAATTATAAGAGAACAATAATCACTGGAGAGAAGAGATAGCAATTTTTGAAACGCAAACTTACCAGTTTTCTTCAGTTTCCTAGTCGAAACGACGAAGTACTCAACACGAAAAACGCGAGCGCGGCACAACGATTGGCTATCTAAATTAAACTAACTAAATCAAATTAACACTGGGAATGAAAAATCACGTCTAAACCGAATCAAGACAAACCGACAAAAATAACGAACTACAAAATGGATCTTTGATGTTTGGCGAAGGTGTTGCTGGTGCAGAAAAAGTTGAGTGGCGATACGGGAAGCGCAGTCGAGTTGTGTGGATTTGATCTTAGTTGAAGATTGCATGAAGTGTTGAGCCTAAAAGTAATTTTACAGAATCTCATTCGTATTACTAAAACTATTTCTTTAAATTAAGATTAATCTTTCAACTATAAAGTAGGAGTGTTTCATAAGTATTCAAGCCAGGACTGAGCGATAGAATCAACGGCATTGAACCATCGTCAGTTCCTATTGAACGCTCCAAGAATGTGCCATTCCTTGGCCAAGGTAGTACAATGTTTTGTAGCTTCTATTTTGGTTAAAAATGGACCAATTTGAGTGATTTTTTTTTTTTTTAGTAATCTTCGTTTACATGGTGATATCACACATAGGGAAGTATTTCTACTACCTTGGGGTTACTTCATCACTTTTATACAATTGAATAGGGCGAATGATAACGATTTGATGATATCGAATCATTTAGACATTTTTACATCTTGTTTAGAGTACTTGGAGTGCAAGTTAGTTAGATATATCTAGCTATAGATCTAGATATATCTAGCCTATATCTAGCTACCTTGCTTGGAGTGCTCTTTGATCTAAAAATTGCAATATGTCTATCATAGAAACGGTGATGAAGTGTACGGTGAAGACGAAGGAACTGCTTATCATTGTTTATACGATCGGTGGAGGGGTAGTCAACGGTCAATTCAACTCCTTGCTCCTTCTCCAGGCTGTTTTCAAGTGGGCAGAGGGGCTGTTTTGCCACTTGCCCCATCGAACTGAAATTTCAACGGCCTCGATTTACTTGTAACGTCTGCTTGTTGCGTCCAAGCATTTTACTTCTCTGCCAGCCTCAGGTCAAGACCAGCCGACTCAAAAGTCTACTGCTTGGACGATGAATTAATTGAAATTCCTCCTCTCCATTTGAATTTTAAATCAATCTACCATGGGAAGCCTTCGATTGTTATTCGCTGTGCTGATCTCGGCTTGCAGCTGTTACGGTGGTCTGAATTACCGAACTCTGGATAAGGACGTGGGACCCGTTGTTTACGTCAATATTGTAAGTTTTTATGGTTCAAGTTTTTCATTAAAAATTTCAAATGAGTTAATTACTTTTCTTGCAGTACTCTACTTGATAAAGAGTCGAGGGCAATAATTATTGTCGCCAAAAAAATTATTCCATAAATTATTGGACCATAAATTATTCTCATCACGCCAGTTTGATTTCATTGATTTCGACTGCATGGCAAAATTTATTGTTCTGTTGTCCACAGCCCATGGGTTTGATCGCTGCTGAATACTTATTATACGGTTTCATTATCTAAGCAATAGCCCATTGTTTTGAAAATTACTAGCGTTGTATGGAATCACATGTTAGCGTACAAAAATACTACAGCAAGTTGGACTTCCCATCTTAAATCTCGGAAGGGTCGAAACTAATTTTCCCAGCTGTTTCTCCAGTGACTGCAATGTAACAAAATGCCCCATTTTCCGGCTTGGGCTGCGCACTTATGAACTCCTCAACCATCGGATGAGCTGGGTCCGTCAATGGAGTCTTGATAACGTTGGCCGGATCCTCCTTGGCCAATTGGGCTAGTGGCGGCAGTGGGCGAAGCAACGGGGGAAACTCCTGAAAGGGTCCTGCTAGTCTGAGCTCTTGCAAGTAGCCGAGTAGCGCTTGAATGTAATCGTTCCTTATCCCCTTCATTGCCAAACAGGAGCAAGAACGGATTTTGGCTAATGTTTGCAACCATATGGCCAGCCGAGCTTTTTCGGCAGGCCTCTCTAGCAGCACAGTATACGGACGTGCCATGTAGAGGAAGAACCTGGTGAATCGGAAGAGAATTATAGTTTTCATATTAGTGTGGATTAGGTGACCAATCTCAAGTTTTGTCCGCTGTCTATATATAATGCACAGTGCTGATTTTGTAATTTGGGTTTGCTAATGTATTAATAAAATTGACTTGGCGTAAGCTCAAGTTTGTTTTTCCCATAATTCACCTGAATTCATGATCTAAGAGCGCCCCAGCCACTGGTTGGGTACCATGTTCATCTTGGTTCTCTCCACACTTGGCGTGTGCACTGCAGCCCATTGCTTCTTTCTCTACCGGTAAATCCTTTACAAGCTCATACCAAAATGCGTCCATTTCCCATCTTGCAGGGGGCAGTTCCTCGTTGAATTCTTCAATAACCGGAAGGACTCCTTCAGGAGGTGGATCGGCAAATACGCCTCGCATCTGTTTGCATTCGATTTGTACTTGTATCATTTAATTGGATGGTTTTACATAAATATGTAACTCTATTATTACATTGATAGATATTTGAGGTGTCTCAATTATTATTGAATCGTTTGAACGTATCAAAAGAAGTTGGAAAATTTTTCCAAACTCATTCAATCATTGAACATTCTGGACAACTTCCAACTTCTTTCACTACATGTAGACGTTGGCTAGTTGCTTGTGATCAGGTTGATTCTGGAAACGTCAAACCACTCAACTAATGAAAGTGTGAATTTCCAATTATATTGTTTTGCTGTTTCTAACAGAATATCTCCCGAGAATAATGATAGCGATTTCCTTATGTCTTTGGGGGCCAGGAAAAACTGGTCTTACCTCATCGTTCATTGCGTTAATAGATAATTTCAACATGTACTTGTTTCTTTTGACCCGCAGCCTAGCCGTTTGATAGGCGGGAGAGCTCAGTTTTTCCACCCATTTTGTCATTTGTTTGCGATCTTGCCTTCGGCTCATCATAGGGACTATGTTTTTCAGTAGGACCGTGTAGTAGAGATATTCGGTGTTCAAACTGTCCATCCCAGGCCTTAGAGGTTTGATCTGTTTGCCGCATCTTTCGATTGTGAATTCCCGGTCGACTCTATTGCTTTTGTAGAACCTGGGGACTATCGGTGAGTCTAATTCGAGCATTTTCTCCTCGTACGGGTCTTCGACGTCAAATGACCGACGGTTTTGTTGCTTCATCGGGGTCATTCCTTGACGATGCAAATCATCGCCCATTTCGTTCACCTCTCTGTTCTCTCCTCTTTTTTGCGTTTCGTTCGGCATGGGCTTCAACGCTTCATCTTTCGGCGTTTTTCCTGACATTTTCTTGGATCCCATATTGAACTGAAATCCAACGCCCTTGCGTAAACTATTGGTGTGCGAATGTATTATTGCCGAATTTGAAAGTGTGGAATGATGTTGTCGATTCTGAATTTATATCGAAACCTAGATACCTCGTTTCATAGGTATGATTGTAGAATTATAAATTTATTACGGTGTTAGTTGAAAATGCTATTGGAAGTGTGGTGAATGATTAAATGGAACTCCCAAAAAGGTTTACTTTACCTGCATATTTCTGTAATAAATTCTACGTCTAATTTCTATAAGAATGAGCAATAAAATAAAATTGAACAATACTGTAAGTATTAGTAACGAATTTTTAAAGTTGAAAAACATAAGAACGGCGTAGTACTAAAACTGGGAAAAACTGATAGTTGTCGTCAAATTTCCGTCGTTTTGACGTCAAATTTAGATTTAGCGTTCAATTTTCCATAAGAATAGCTTTCAAAATCGCATGAGAACGAACATTTAATTTTTCACCTCAGCTCGAAATTTCGGCCGGTGAAAAACTCGATTTGCGGAAAATAATTTTTGCGGCGCTGATTAAATCTTTTTCACCAAATTTTCTGCTATGTACGTATGTAAGGCGTTCGAATGAAGACTCCTGCATAATAAAACAATTGATTCACATGAATTTTGACCCAGAAAATCATGGTTAAAGTCCAATTTTCGAGGTTTCAAAAACCGATTTTTTTGGACCATTTGCAGATTTTTCCCAGAATAAGAAAAAATCACAAAAATAAATCTTGCTTAGATACAACTTTCCTGAAAATGTCAGATTTTTATCTCTACTGAGAGAGGAGTAAAAAAACTTTAACTGATCGGTATGCTTCATTCTTTGTTTCTTTTGCAGTAAAATGATGAAAAGAAGGTTTAAAGTTGAAAAATGTAATGTTTTCATGTATATTCTACTAATATTGTTGAATAACGCACAAACGGTTGAGATATGGATAGTAAATTATACATGGGGAAAATTTGGACAGTTATATTACTTAAGTTTTGGTATATTCAAACATCTGAATGGACGACTTTTTTTTAAAGTTATCCACTGTGCAAGTTACAAATCTTGGAAAACTTAAAGTTGGACATGCTATCTCGGTTAAAACTTTGCAAAAGTTGCAGACATACTACTTATGATACAAAGTACATGAAAACACCAACACCTACATACCAAATTATAGTAACTACTATACCAACTATACATTACATCTCTCCATACAGAAATAAACGACTAAATAGTAGTGATAAGGACACTACCCTCGACTAAGTACCCTAGTAGTAGTAAAATAGTATAGTTAGTGTGTGTAGTATTGTGTGTTTGCACCATCGTTCAGTCTAAACTAAAAACGGTTTTTCTGATTCGGCTTCCATCTTCTTACTCAATGGAATTAACAATGCGCCTACTTTTTCTGCTGATACCGAAGAATTCACTTAACTTTCAATACGACCAGTTGATTTCTTTGGCGTTAGTTTCGCTGAGTGGGAAAAACACGAATTGGGTTAGCTAGGTCGAACTTGCGAGTCAACATGAGTGCCGAATTCACAATAAATACAGATATTCAGTCAATAGTCCGACCCCTCACTAATTCGTAATACATCGTCGTCGTAATACATTGTCGTACTAAAATCTCAAGGAGCGAAGGCCACGCGGGTTATAAAATTAGTTTAATATTGCTATTTTCAAGCGATTTCACTGACATTCTGGCGTCACTAATTATTCCGACAGAATTTCAATAGTTTGTTTCGAATGATTTGAAGGAACGACCTACGACAAGAGAAAAAAATTCTGGAATGTTAAAATCGGTTTTCTTGCCAAATATCCTATTGGCGAGCAAAATTAATTCGGTTTTGGACTAAAAACATCTTTATCTATTCTACCTGGTAATAATAGTGGCGAATAAGGAAATAAATTAATTTTGTTGGCTGTATTATTATTTCATTTTTCATTTGCATGTAACTTTTTCTCTTTTTGATTTTCCCACCAGTTATTTCGACACGGCGAACGAACCCCGATCAAACCTTATCCCAACGACCCGTATAAAGATCCAAGCTACTGGCCCCTAGGTTATGGAGAGTTGACTGCAGCTGGAATTCATCACCATTACATGCTTGGCAGTCGGCTTGGAGAACGGTAAACTCTTCATTTATCAACTTTGAGGACCACAGAGGAACCATTGATTATATAATTTCAACGACGGCGTTTTGTCCATACTATATCAATTAATTTTTTTAATTTATCTCAATTCAGATATGCTCACTTGCTACCCGAAAATCGAAATTACAACAAAAAGGCCTTACGAGTTCTAAGTACAGACGTTGATCGGACGCTTATGAGCGCGGAAGCACATCTGGCCGGCATGTTCCCATTGACCAAGGAAGAGAAATGGGGAGGGCTCAATTGGCAGCCCGTACCCATTCATACTGTCCCTGATAAATTGGATAAGGTTTGACCCGTTTCAAAATTCTTTTTTGTTTACAATGGCCTTCTGAAAAAATTTCCAGCCATCTAGGCCTAACATTTTATGATCATCATTGTCACAAAAACGACACCCATAATCCATTAAGCGTGAGAAACAGAACGGGCCAATTGGACCCAATTGCTAATATTATTGGATATTACATTGAATTTTTCCTTTTCCCCCATATTATTCTCTCGTATTTGATCACACGATCCTTTTCATTTCAGTTGCTCGGGATGAAATACCCTTGCAAGAAGTACGACTATGAAAGGCACAAATTTCAAAACTCAGCCGAGTATAAAGCGATTTTGAAAAAATTCAAGCCCCTCGGCGATTACCTTGAGAAAAACTCAGGCGAAAAGTTCAACAGTTTGCACATCTTCGAGTATCTATACAGCACATTGCTTATTGAAGTAAGTGTCTCTTCTCTCATTTTATTAACATTTTTATCCTCGTTCCTTGTACAAATTTTGATAATATTTCCTGTCCTATCGTGTTTAATATTGACCTTCCTTTAGTTATTTATCTCGTCTGCCATGGTGTGAAGTGTTTAGTTATTCTTCGATAAATTTTACACTCTTGTGCGGCATAGTACTTGTTTCGCCGACTCGATTATTGATTCAGTTACGTTATCAATATAGCTCGACAAGATTCAAGAGAATTCAATATATTCCGCTCTTGTTGCAGCTGTTGGGAAATAATAACCGAATGCCATTTTCCTGTTGGCTTGTAATAGTATTCTCTTCGTTTACAGCAAATAAACTTGAAGTTATATGGAAAAAGATTATGTAACGTTGTTTTATCTCTGGCTGTGCTCTTAACTCTTGTGGTTGATTGTACTTCACGTTTGATAATGTTTTTAAAACTTACCTTGAATTACTAACGGGTTTTACTGACTTTGAGGAATACGATAGTGGGGTATATTTTTTCTCTAATTGTATTGATTATTAGAGTAGCCCCTGGTTTCCCTATAATTCTATTTAGAAATGAACGCCACGTTTGATAATGGTTAAAAAAAAATACTTGATTTATTAACGTGTTTATTGACTTTGAAAAACTCGATAGTGCGGTATGCTTTTTTCAATATTATTTTAACCGTGTTTTCACAGTTTTAAATCTTGAGTAGCTCTTAAATGTTGAAATTTTGCCCGCAGAAAATGAACAACCTGACACTACCCGCATGGACTGACAGCGTCTTCCCTGATAAGCTTAGAGAGCCTGCTGGCCTGAGTTTTGCTGAACCCACTTGGACCCCTGAAATGAAGCGCCTCAGAGGAGGTAATAAAATATGAATAAAATATTGAATAAATCAATAAACAATTCAACATCCCTTCAGTAGGAACATGTGAATAATCTGCAGCACCAAGAAGATGTTTTTAGTTAATTATCACCCCGTTCGCATTATATAATATTGAGTTCAACTTTACCTACAACATTTTTTCCAGGGCCATTGGTAAAAGACATGCTGAGTAACATGAACAAGAAGATCTCAGGCACGTTGGACCCACCATCTCGGAACATTTCGATTTATTCGGCTCACGACACTACAATCGCCGATTTCCTGAACACGGCTAATGTTTTCAATATTCTTCCCCCTCCGTTTGCGTCTTTGGTTCTCGTCGAGTTGAGAAAAACGCCTCAGAACGATCATGTGGTTATGGTAATGAATCATCTATTGTAATCTCAAACGGAATCAACCTTCCGATAAACGTAACATTTATTGAGATTTTTTTGTCTAAAAATAAGTCTGATGTATCGATAAAAATAGGGCATTTTATTCTTTTAATTTTTCCTCGATCAGGTGATGTTCAAGAACACGACGGACCCAATGGCTGATCCGCAGATACTTACAGTTCCCGGCTGTTTTGAAGCATGTCCGATCAAAGACTTGGAAGCATTGTTGCAGCCAATCATTCCAGACGATTGGGACTCGGAATGCCATCAACACGAGTTCTTTGATCTCACAAATGATCAACCGTACAATTCGCTGGCTATTTTCGGTTTGTATTTTCTGTAATATTGTAAGTTTCACTCATTTGTAACGATTATCATGTAATTTGTTGGTAGATAAATTGTAGATGAGTAATAGCTTAAGGTTTGCCTTGGTATAATGGTTGGAAGGAAAGATTATTATTATTGGATATCAGCTCTGCAGACATTCAGGTGATAGAAATGACTATGAAGGCAACATCTTCAACCGTTTTCCCACATTCTTAATTTTCAGATGTAGGAGAAGCTGCTGCCGATATCAATTGAGCTGATCCGCTCCAAACTACAGTGTAGTAATTATTGAAATTAAATTTTGAGGGGCTCCAGGTGTTCTGTCTATATTTTCGGCCGTTCTGTGGTTTATCACGTCCAAGTTTAAATTGTCAAATAAGTCCTTACTTGTCTGGTGATTGGTTGAGGTGGAAATTATTGGGAAAACGAATCAGGGATAGATTTCTTGGGCTGTTGAATTAATTTTAATCGTTAACAACATAAATATGATAAATGTATCCAAGTAGTTTTTACGTGAATATCGAAACAAGAATAACGTAAAATATCGAAGCATGTATTTTCCTGTGGTGCCTTCAACTCTCTAGAATATTCCCTGGGGAACCGAATGGTGCTTTTTGTATTGTCCGGACAGGTCAATTTATCAATCAGTATAATGCTACGACTTGGAAAAATAGGAGAATCATTATGAGCACAATTTGAAAATTCTTTAAATACACGCGCTGTGTTTTGTCTGTCATATATTCTTGGCATTTTGGTCCTTTTATGTTGATAAAACAAACAAAAAATGGTCCAATGGGAACTTCCTTGTGTTCTAAATATTCGCCATGCAATAGCCCTTAGACGAGTGTTAATGAAACATTATTCCTGGTTTCAGCTATGTTCACTTCAACATTAATCGTCTTCCTTGCGTTGGCCACGATTTCCGTCTACTGCTCGAAACAAAATAGCCACACTTATCAGAAATTGAACATCGACACCCTTTGACCCAAAATGGAACTTTCGGCCGTCGGTTGCCGTCAGCCGGTGGAGCCAAATTTATTCGACGATTGATCCTCAACGTACTGGCGCCTATTAGTGGAAGTACTTAAATATAAATAGAAAGAGAATACCTGTGTAAATCTATATTTTCAATCTCAAGGTTAGGTGAGGTCTGATATGGTTTGGATTTCTGAAAAAAATAGGCATCCTTCAAACGGTTTTTTTGTGACTGTCGTCGCCGCTGTCTTGAGAACGTTGATTCCAAGCTACGGCAATGTCTAGGGAACTGTTATAGTTTTATTTGAGACAGCAAAAACTCGAATTGAACCGATGGCCCTGCCCGGTTAAATCTTAGCTTTAACTGGTACGTATTTATTTCGTTTGACTGAAGTTTGGCTATCAATTTTTCAATATTCCTCCTATTTCTTGTTGAATGTTCTTCCTTACTACTGAGAAAGTCAAAGCAGTTCTGCTGTCTAAGCCTAAGAGCTTCCAGTGTGGTTTGTCTAGCGAAAATTAATACATTTTCAGAAAAGAATTAAAAATACAATTTTAGAAAAGAGGCTAGGAAGTTCTATTGATAATATCAAGTTGGTTTTGAGATAATGTTTTCAAGGAGTTCTTCGGATGGTGTAATTTTCATTATTTATGTTGCAAACTACAGCGTGACTAGTGACTTCCATACTGTTTCTTAAAGACTTAATTGTATCTAACATTTTCGTGGGCACTTGGTCAGTTCAGCTAGTCGTCGTAGTCTACACATTGAAATGAACTGCTTAAAAATGTGATATTTAGAACGTATTTTGGTCTAGAACTAATATTTATTCCCTTGTCATTGTAGATCGATTCTTTCAACTTCTTATCCAATAAAGCAAGTTGTTTAGAATAGTGGGTCGACTTTAATTTGAGAAAAACGTACAGTATCAAACAAAATACAGTGCGATATTTTAATTATTCTTTTAAAAGTTCCCGAATGTTGGAAAAAAAAGTTTTTAATGAAGGACTAAAAATGATAAACATATTGCATTCTGTTCTTTTGCTCTTCAAATACCGGTTTACGGCGGGTGCTTATTTCGGTGACAAAGTATATCATCTTTAGCTTTAAATGTATTTTTTATATTTTTGCCAACTTCAAGACTTGTACGATTTCGAACCTATAATTTTTGAGTCGTGAGACACTAGTCAACCAATTTCCGTAGATGCGATTTCGTGGCCGAGTGATTTTATTTTTTAGTGCGTACCGTTTTTTCGCAGCGGTCTGTTTTTTATGAATGAATTTGAAATTTTGATTAGGTACTGCGTGACGGTGAGGAAATTGCAACAGTAATTTTCGAACAATGTTGAAGTGCATAACAAAAAAAAAATGAATAAATAAAATGAGGACATGTAGAGATGAGATTTTGTTTAGTTTGGTCAGTAAAATAGAACGAGAGTGCTAAACGCAAGTTTACCTGTGAACTATCTTAACTAGAACGAAATAGGCAGCTATACTTATTGCTAAAAATCTATCCTTTTTGATTATAAGATGGTTGTATGGTTACCATATAAGTAAATTGTCGGTAATAGAGGATTGCTCCTGCAATTCGAATGACTGGGTTCTTTTTTTAATTTATACTAACCGAATTGTCGAAGTTGAAGACTTTTACGAGTATCAACTGCTTGGTGTCGATGCATTGTGAAAATATTTGTTTGCTTCAAAATAATATGGATATAATACGCATTTTTCTTTTCAATCTCTCCTTCTATTCAATGTTCTTAAGATCATATTTCGGTCCACAATATTTGCCTTTAAAGCCTGTGCAGGACTGAAAGGTCAGCTTAGGTGTCGTCACGGTGTTTCACGAATACTCGGAAAACGTCAGGACTGATGGTTTCTACAGCTGTTGTGGTTACCGATAGTGGTCTGTCGTTGACTTGAAGAAAAATATGGACTGTTATACAATAATAATTACCCCCTCCCCCACAAATTATTGTGTTATTGTTGCAAACCCCATTTACGAATCCTCCTTATGAATCAGCCATTATCCAGCTGAAATACCCGACCCGCATTACAATAGAAGAGCGTCTTCTTTTTTAGGGGGAATTTGATCAGTATCCCAGTGTAGCAATTGGGCAATTATATTAAATTGAAAATTTTCCTTTTTATGGTCAAAGATTTGGAATGGTCTCCTTTTTTCACTAATATTTCTTTTTTCATCTTACTTTCTCTAGTAGGTGATATGATATGGTTTTATTTATTTTTGAAAATCAATTATTTCAATGTTTTTATTGTCTCGAAACTCAACAACTATGAGCTGCTTCATCCGTATGGTATTATGTGTCTGGTAAGAAATAATTGGAGGTGCTTGAGGTCTTCGCCGTTCTAACCACATCAGGGCAATATGAGTTGCAGTGTGTTTCAATCATCCAACTGGAAAATATTGAAAATCATGGCATGTTCAGTAAAACGCTGTAAAAAATTGTCAGCTTAATCAAAATTCATAATCGTCTAAAATCATGCTGGATTTCATGTTGCTTTTGAATTATACAAATTGCTGAGCAAATCGCTTGTGAAAGTTCATTATTATTATACCATACTACTGAACTTCCAATTTGGGGGGAAGGGCCCCCATAAGAGGCTGGAGAGAGATATGGCGCATGCAAGATGGATACTATCAAGAGACAATGTAGCGATTAAATTCCAAATAAACCAAATATTTGCCAAAAAGATTTTTTTTAAATTAAATATGCGTAGAACTTACTTGAACACGCCATGCAAATGTCCCACAATGTCTTTTAGTAGTTATTTTTGCTGAAGCAAAAAAAGGTACGATGAAACTCTCATAATTTGAAAAGAAAATTGGGAGAAGATTACCCGGTTTCATCTGCCTTTAATTACCTGCCGCAGTGCGTTTCCCAATTTTCGATTTTGAAATTCAACAGTGGGGGTATGAGTTCACAGATATAGCCACATTTAGGTAGTCTCAAAAGCTTGGGTTCACCATTTTTGACCATGTACCAAATCTGGAAGAAATGGGTATTTGCTTTGTATAAATATCGTAACATCTTGTAATTGGCCATTGGTATGCTCTGTTGCAGTTAATTGGGTTGCATAATTATTTAATTGAAGTTTTCTCACTGCTATGGATAACGGGCTTCCCGGTTTGATTGATCGAAATTCTACCAACACCATTGCGGCAAATGGTGGTGGGATTGAATCATACAGACCCAGTGCGTTCAGGAATGCCGCAATCGTCGTATCGTGTGCCGAATACAATGTCATGTTTCTCCTAGTTGGGTCTGTCGTTTTTGTATCGATGTTGCCAAAGATATGCTCTATCAGTGGTCCTGAAAAATGCATTTTAGATTAATTATCAGTCATGTGTCGGCCTTTTTATTTGGTTAAAATGTGGTAAATTTAATAAATGCAAGGTTCACAGCAACATGAGTGCGTCTTGCATTTTGAAGAATTCTGCTGGCCGAAGCAGGAATAAGTTGGCTGGATTAACCGGAATGATGAACACATGAAGCACGTGGAAGTCTTGGGAACCTTGCTTCAGACGCCAAGGAGCGAAAATGCTTCAATGGTCTTTCTTTTTAGCCTTGTCGCCACTCCAACTCATTACTCGCTTTTGCCATTTCAGCATTCAATGGTTTCCGTAAACAGTATTTACCTGCTCTCACTTGTTTCAACTCATCTGTCCAAGTGTCAAAAACAAAGCTAGCTTCGACCAGTTCTTTGATCCCATCGGGGTAAATTACTTTTGCATATTCCGGTAAATTGAGCCCGTGAGATTCCTGTGAAACGTGTTCGTTATCAATAATTACTTGGTAGGTATTCATTTGTGTATGTGTTTGTGAATGTCCTTGGGTATATAGGGGAAAGGTTTCTCACTGTATGAAAAGGTGCATTGAGATGTTGAATTTGATTTATTCTATCTGATGTCGAACTGTTTGAACTCCCAGGCTGAATGTCATTGT
Source organism: Tupiocoris notatus (assembly GCA_037159825.1). Classification (NCBI taxonomy): domain Eukaryota; kingdom Metazoa; phylum Arthropoda; class Insecta; order Hemiptera; family Miridae; genus Tupiocoris; species Tupiocoris notatus. The sequence goes on from JASJUZ010000178.1 coordinate 871,154, forward strand.
CTTAGACATAGATTGAGACAAGAACGTTAATCAGCTGGGTATGGGTAGAAATATTTCTGTTCTAACTGAAGTGACTTACTTCGATGGAAAATGTAGAATACATGTTTTGGAAGTCCGTGAGACTTAACGAAGCTTTGCCGGAATTGAAGGCAGTATAATTTATCAGCCTTTCATGCCTCTCCATAAGATCCAGGTATTTCTTGGATAACTTAACTTCTTCTTTCAACCGTTCCAGCCTCGGGCACCTCATTGTCATCTCCAGGAGCTAAAAATGTAGATTTTGCTTTTAATATTGCTTAATGTGAGTTATTCATATTAGTCTATAGTATTCATTCAACATGGAAAATTGATTTTATTAGATTTACATAGAGCACAATGCCCACTATTTTCTGCTATGAGCAATCACAATAGCTTTTATCCGCCAGCAAGTGTGAGCAATGTTAGACGTTGACTTATTAAATATTGTGCTTGTTAATGAACCTTTTCCATGATTGCTTCCAAGTTAAACGTTCAGCAACCTGGATAGAAAGCTTCTCTCAGATACCTCTGGATAGCTAACGTCACAATGATTCAGTATCTGGGATTCCCTAGCGAAGTATTCTCAAGATTTGGCTACACTCAAAAAAGCTGCCTGCATTTCGGTGACTAGATGGTGATTACAGTTTGCTTCTCTTTTGTAATTGGAGAAGCAGGAGTCACTTTTAGATTCCCATTCTTTTTCAGACAGCACAAGCTCGTACCTGGAGAATACGTCCATCGTGGACTTATTCTTTCTCATGGAAAATGTAAGTTTCTATTCTACCTAGCCCTCTTCATAAACGTACATTCTCAACCCTTTTTCATTCACATGCCTGTATGAAAAACTTACATTATCATATTTTTCAGGTAGGCCGTGTATGGGAACCGGAATACTTCTCATTCCATTCCATTGTTCTTTTTCGTCGTTTATCGGGAACATGCCTTGCAGTTGAGCTGTAGCGCTCATTAGGGTACGGTCCCAGTCCGTACTTATAACCCGTACTGCCTTGTGAATATCTCTCCAGTCCTTGGGTAATAGATGTGAATAGCTGTAATTCAATGTTGAGTGCGAACTATTGAAGTAATTAGTGAAATGATAGTAACCTAGACCTTTATTTTAATTACAGGCTTACCTATCTTTCAAAGTCTTAAAATTGACATCGACAAAAATATCTATTTCCTGTATGATTCGGAAGAATTCCAATTTAACCCTTCCTTTCTTATTGCCCATAATGATGATGATTCGAAATGTTTCAATCGATTTTGTTGATCAGAAATTTTTTTCACTGTGAGGGTTTCTCTGTTGGGGAGAGCAGTGTGCTGAATACCGAATTCTATATCAATCCTATTAGTTTAGTGGGGTATAGAAGTAAAAGCGTTGCCACGCGTTTCGGATGCAGTAAGAAAATCCGTAGTCCGACGCGATGTGAAGTCGCCAGCAGAAGCTTTCAGTGACTTGACGATAATTGGCGGCTTTATGTCCATTTTTGTTAAATCTATTGACCGTTAAGTCTTCTTTTTCATTGACCAAGCAGTCAAGGGTGACGCTTCCACGTCATTGTCAAAAGAGGAATTCATGGGGACTCGAATTTCATTCTTAGATTTGATCAGGCTGTCTACGAACTTCTGCACAAAAACCTTAAACAGATTTCTTGGCATATCTAGTGTAGTTTCATTCGACTTTAAAGTTGTTCAGAATTATCTTGTACTTCCGGTTAGGCTTTCTTCTCTGCTCTTCGCTAATAAGTTCTATGTATTTTTCATCGCACAGGAAAATGTATGATACGAACCAGTTTTGGTCATCGTTAATGCTCCAGCTGAATAATTGGTTACCGTTTTGCCAGCCATTGTCCGCGGCTGTAATGCTGTAATATTCCTTCCTGAGTCAGTTGTCCGAAACCCTCCGGCCAAAAGGCTGGATCTTTGTATGGATCATTTGGAAGGAATTCATCAGGCGTTCTTGCTCCGTGCCGGTAGAGCTGCGTAAGCAAAACGATACTTTGTAAGCCTAACCGCGAAATAATTAAGAAAACATTTAAACGTTCGTTTATCTTGATTATAAAAAAATCCAATATAAAATTTTTTTCCTTATTTATTGAAAATGAATATACTTGGTCAACTAATGAGTGATCGTCTATTTGGGAAGTATTTTTCACCAAGTGAACATTACCTATTAAGTTACCTATATCGAAAGTGGTTTTTTATATATTTTTTTTAAATAAGTTAGGTACTTACTATGCTCACGGACTGCACTGGCCCGTATAATTCATCGATCTCATTAGTGTCAATTTCATTTTTTGTTAACGAGTCACCGAAACCGATGAAATACAACAATAATCCGGCAACGAGGATCATAGCTGTACCGAAGGCGAGAAACCCGATTTGTTTAGCTAGCTCGATGAAATTCTTGCTCGACGGTTTTATCGACACCTGTGAAAAAATGTTACCTGCATCACTCTGTGCAACCGTCGATTTTTTCCTGCGATTCCGACTTATTCGAAACGCGGCTATCAATTTGACCTGGATTTTTTGATTGATCGATTGATTTCGTAGATTATGGCATGAATTGAATACACTCGTAATGAAATGCAATCATACAGCTTTTTTTTGGGGTTCTTGAAGTTTATTCGATTTTTCAGTAGACCCTCGAAGGCTCTCAATTCGGCGAATTGAGTGCTTCCGCTGACCGAATTGCAGTTCAGAAATATTTAGCGCGATTTCGCTTATACCTTGTCCTGGAGGATAGTCGGTGCGAAGCCAGGAATTCTCCGTCTGTGGAAGCTCGCTCCCGTCCCTTCTCTGGGTCGGGAATGCCTTGAGTAACCGCTTCCTCAACTCGACACAATCGACTCAACACATCCCACCCATTGCCATTTCCCCCACCTCCGCTCATTCCGCTCACTTTATTCATACTACTTTCCTTCCCTTCGCCCTTAATCTTAAGGGACTGTCGTCCGCAATGTATCGCCATACTAAGAGAAATGAGCTTACTGAAATTATAGAATTCTTGAAAACATTACTTAAGGAGAATTATCACCCAATTTTAAATTTTCTATAGGTCGCAATCACAGTAATACTAATCATTAATGACAGCAAAATATTATAAATAAATTAGCGCGCATACGCTACTGAAAATATTCCTACATTCGACTTACTTTGTTTTTAGTTTCGCTCGATAATTAAATAATCGTCGAGGTGATATTATCGAAATTGTCTAAAGTCACTCGCGACTGGGAACGCCGGCGCACTTGAACAACGAGTGCTCAGTCATCAGTTCATTGTCAGTGTTGGAAGACTGTCGCTAGCAAAGCCTCTTGAAAACAATTTGAGCAGTCAAAAGAGTACTCACCATTTTCGAATATTGATAATGGGTCGACTGGAAAAAAAACCGTCTGCGTTCAGTCCGAGGCGAACTGACTGCCTGGTTATTTGGTTGAGCTCGAGTTTCGCAATATTTGCTCACATAGACATTTTCATAATGGTCTACCCAATTGAAAATTGTTCGTAGTTTTCAAAGATTAGCGCTGTTTGTTGATGAGTGTTTGCGCGCATTGTTTTCTGACATAAGGATTTAGTTTGAGTCGATTTTGCGGCGAGAATATTGTGGAAGTTGACGAGTTGAACGAAATATGATGAAATTAAATCAAACCATTTACCAAGTTTTATAATTCTAGTCGCTTTTATATGATCCGATTTTGTAATATGATTAATCACATTCATTGCTCAAATTACTAGGTAATGTTAGGTACCTACCTGTTACCGATTTCAGATAACTCGCGCTATTCCAGAATTGGGATCGACGCCCAGGAAACAACTAACGAAAATCTGGGTTGGTTATTTATTAACTTCCTAGGTAGGTGCGAGATCAATTAGTGACGATGTCGCTATTAAACGTCGGCTCCTTTGAAAAAATCGTTATTACTTTCTTTTGAGGCTGGCAGAAATAGTAGTACACTATTATAAAGGGGACGAAAACTACATTGCAAGTAAAAGGAGTATGCTGGAAGTACAAATATTTTCCTGCCGTGAGCAATTCCGTTAACCCTCTTAATTCACCTAATTCACATTCTATTCGATGGTCGTTGACTACTTCCATGCACAGATTGATATCTATTGACCTATCTTTGCCATCATTGGCTATTAAGGTACGGTTATCTGGTCTGCGTGTTAGTAGGTGCCTGCTCTCCAGTTATGCACCTACTGAACTATAAATACGGTCGATAAGTTTTACCCTTCTTGGAATGCCTGCCTAGGAATGAGCTATAAATACGGTCAATAAGTTTTACCCTTCTTGGAATGCCTGCCTAGGAAGCCGATAGGTTTAATTCTATATTTGTAAGGCTAGACGCGAGTTGGAAAACGCTACATCTACTTGAACCTCTGTAGAGAGACAGTTTATGGCTTGCTTTATGTTAGCTATCTTATTTTACTTGAGGCAAAATCATAACTTCCAAAATTCTTCAAAGTGTAATTGATTTTCTATCGAGGGTGAAAACTTTTTTGGCGTTTTCCAAGCGCATATAACTAATTTTCGAAGCATTTACAATTGTTCAACAATATTCATCCATTACCTACTTATTTTGGTGTAGTTTTTCGTTTTCAGCAATTTCTCTGGTTTTTTTTTTTAAGTGGCATGGTTTTGTCGGATGATAGGTTGTATAAACTAATCGCCGTACTGTTCTATGGATGTACTATTCACAGAAACCAAAATCGGTTATCAATAATTACAAAACGTTATTATAAAAAAGGACTTAGTGTAAAGATTAGTCAAACGAAGAAAAAAGTTCAACTACTAAAAATATCTTAGAATAAACGATTCTCGGTGTGGAAGTGTTCTTTGCCATGAGAATCGATGGCGACTAATATTTTAATAATACATTAGACGCTCATCAGTCGAATTAAAAACAATTTCAGAATGAATTACGTAGTATTATTTATAACGAAAAACATTTTTTCTATCCAAGTTCAAAATAGGTTGCCAGCAACTTATAAATGTGAGAAATTCGCAGGTATAACAAGACTTATTCATTATACAAATCTCGGAACGTCGTTATTATAGATAGGTATAAAAACAAATGTATTTTACTGCAATTGTCAGACTGTGATTTGACATTCTTTGTCCCAATCGTCGGGTATTAAATGCATCAGATTTTTCTTCATTCTACTGAACGGGCAAGCTTCTTCGCAATTGGGCAGTACCATCAACGTCGGATCGGTGTTGTTAACCTTGTACCATATCTGAAATAAAAAGCATTTTTCAGCTGAATTGTGAGGCATTGAGCGAACCTCCATAGTACTAGTATCTACCTAGCAATAACCCATTTCATAACTTTAAACATTTTCCCAACTATTTCGGGCATTAAAAAAAATAAAATGAATAAATAAGTTGAAGATAGTTACGGACGTTTCTCTCCCGATATCCATTTTCAATTAAAAAAAAAATATCTTCTCTTCAGTGCAGTGCAGTTTTAATCGTGGAAATGTAGACAAGACTAAACAAGATTGATTCAATTTCATCCAGGAGTATTTTCTTTAATATTAGGTCAAGGTTTAGCTATAGTTAAGTAATGATGGGCTACATTTTTAATACAAGAGGATAAAATTAAAGAAATTTATTTGAATATGGATTTGATTGCTACAATGTTTATATTACAATTTTGGATTTGTTGTAAACTAAGCACATATTATATCGCCCGTCGCTCTCACTTTTTTAGAATGCAGACTATGACTAAATTCAAGTATTATTGCTTAAAATACAGCGTATGATAAATTATTGTGTGGATGGATTCTCACCGTTACTAATGGATCCGTGCTATTGCTGGTCGTTTTTTGTCGAAGCTCGACCATGACTGTAGCTGCGAATGGTGGAGGAACTGAGTCATAGACTCCCATCGTGTTCAAAAGGGATGATACCGTCGTGTCGTGAGCCGAATAGATCGATATATTTTGCGAACTCCCTGATAACTTATCGTCGAAATTTTTGAACATTTGCTTAACCATGGGTCCTGAAAAATTTGATGACGGTTAGATTGTTTATGAGCATAGAGCGAGAACTAATTTAGGTACAAATAATTCCAAAAATAGGCGTTTAAAATATTTTCTAAAATATACTACCTCCTCTCAGCCGTTTCAAATCGTCCGTCCATGTCTCGACAATGACGTCAATGGCTGTTAGATACTTCGTTTTCTCGGGATAAATACTGTCCGTCCATTTGGGCAAAGCGAATCCCCTATTCTCCTGAAACAATCCCAACGTCCATTTAATTGTTCATAATGCAACTATTCGAATTTTCTCTCTATCGTCGGTACGAAAATCTTTCTCCTCTCATTTCAAATTTTCTATTCATTCGGTTCAAACTTTCTATTCGCTGAAGATTACTTACTTCGATGCCCAACGTAGAGTGAAGTCCGAAAAAGTCGTTCAACACGACGGATTCCAAGCCGGAATGATTCTTTAGGTATTCGAACGTTGCTTTGTTTTCATTGTAAATTTTCATGTAATCTTGAGACAAGAAAAATTCCTGTTTCAATTGATTGATCTTGGGGCAGCTCTTAGACACTTGCAGATTCTAAACAAAAATTTTACACCATAAATTAGAAAATGTCTGTCGCAATGATATAATGACAAATTCCAATGCCGACACGTTGTAGAATAGAATAGAATAGAGCTGCTCAATATTCGATTAGCTTACTCGAAAAAAAGGGAAAAGACTATGCTCCGAAGTAACGTGATGAGACATTTTTCACTATACTTACATCATCATAATCACCAGGCAGAACATGAACGGGGACCGGGTAACTTCTCATGCCGCTCCAATTTTCGGAATCTTGTATTGGGAACATTCCTTCCGTATGAGATATGGCGCTCATGATTGTACGTTCCACGTCCGTGCTAACAACACGTACAGCTTGGTTGATTTTTCTCCAATCTTTGGGCAGTAAATGCGAGTACCTGCGAATCAAGGAGAGAATTAGCTGAAAATCAAGAATCGAATAAGTTCAAAATTTGGAGCGATCGGTTCAAAAAGTCGCATCCGTTTTCTCTGTTATTCTATGTAAATTATGTGGCAGATAAAAATTACCGTCTTGCAATCCACTCTCCGAGTTTAAATTGCTGCAGAACACCTTCTTGCGTCAGCGCTCCACTACCCTCGGGCCACAGGCTAGGATCTTTGTAAGGATCGGTCGGGACGAAAAAATTCGGGTTCCTCGCACCGTGGCGGAACATCTGGAAATTTACAATTTTTGTAAACAAATTTTGCTGCTTTTGGTTTATTACAATTATATACCATTGTAATTGCTCACGAAAGAAAAATCTAATCCATGTAAAATTTAATGTTTTACGTTTCAAGGCATGTAGAATCCAAATATACGATCAACCAAATCTCTTCCTTGATGTGAAGGGTATTTTTAGGGGTTTTAAGAGTATGAAATTTGTATTTTCCTACGTTTTTCAGACAGAGGAGTGTTTGGTATCAATTTATTTTCAATAGAGTTTTATTTCAAAAGATTTATTTTCAATAGATTTTTGGGCGGAGAATCGAATGAGACCACAAAATGAAAACTTCTCAAGTTATCGCAGCTTTTGAGTGGAATATTCGAGACTTCTCAAAATTTGGCATGTTTCAATAACTCAAGAATATTCGCAGCTATAAAAATCGTTCTATACGCATTTGAATACTTGTCAAACACCTCTTAAAGTGTTTTGTTAAACGATTAATTTGATGTTTAATTGCGAGTACCTAATTTAACAAATGAATAAATCGATGATTTTTTTTGCTTCGGAGAGCCATTTTAGTTGTCTATATTTTTATTTAACTACGGGTTAATAAGTCATTCGGCTTTTTTAAACCAGCCCAAAAAAATTGTATACCACTGAACACGAGCTATTATATTTTATGAAACAGCGATAAGTTATTATTATTCATTATGTCAATTCATTTCTGTGGTATTCCAGCATAACTTATGTTCTGGATTAGCTTAGCTGGTTAACTTACTATGTATACGTGTCGAACGGGTCCGTATTGATCTTCCAGAGCATCATGCTGCGGTTCTAAATCTTCTGCTTCAATGGAACCGCCAAATCCAAGGAAAACCACAAGAAGTACGGCTACTATAATCAGTACGGCTCCGAGGACGAAAAATCCGACCTTTTTGGTCAACCGGAAAGCCGAGAGATTCATGCTGCAAAGAAATATTTCATCATTCTACATGAGAATGAACGGTCCACATAAATGGACACAGATATTCAGAAATCATAAGGTTTTACCTACCTTGCGATTCCGCTGTTGCTCTTGGAATGGCCCGTATTTAATGGCAATCGAGGAGAATAAATGCCTTTTTTAACTCAGTGGGCTACTTATTTTTAATTAGGAAGAATTAATTAAGTAAATATAACGTTTTCAACTGTATTACCAGAGCTCACTAATGGCCGAATGACGCTCACCTTGTGATATGATAAACTAGGTAGGTATCTTTTCCACTCTTTCAAAATTAAAACAACAACCCAACGTATTACGGTATTACCGTGTGCTAAACGAGTTTTTCATATACGGAAGACCTCGAAATAAAAAATCTTTTGTCATTTCATCACATTGCTTCATTTTTTACCACTACCACTTTTGAAAAAAATATTTTACCCCCTTGAGAATAGCGAATAATAGAAATTAATAAAATCAAACTTATATTTATATTCATTATATTTTTTTAAAAAATTTTAAATTTCTTTTCTAGGGGAAAAAACTGTTTCTGATACTTACAAAGGTATTTACAGGTAGTATGAAAGAACGAAACAGAAGAAAAGGTAATTTATTCAATACAGTTAACAACATTTAGATATCTTTTAGCGAAATTCTATAACTAAAGCAAAACATTGAAACATATTTTTAGAAATGTTTTTCAGGGTTTTTCTACGTATTTCGGCCGCTAAAAGTTTAGCACAGCCACCAAATGGTCACAAAGTTATATTTGACATCACGAAACATGGCCAAACAACATCCCAAAATTTCATTATTTGATTTTTAATTTTTTTTTTATTCAACCATTTTTATTGCCTGGACAACCATCGCTAATTAAAATTCTACACTCTCAATTCCTCGTGGTAACGCGAAAATATTCAGCAGGAAAACACCCAAGTTAAACGTTGGTCGTTCAATGCATTATTTTGCTGGAACATGAAGAGCTGCACTGAATCTTGAAACTATTAGTAAAATAGTGGTAGTAAAAATACTCTAAAATAGTCAACGGTTAGAGACAATAAAAAAAAAAAAAAAAAAAATACTGTGGTTCAAAAAAAATAATGATAATAAGCACCTAAGACTTGATTCCGTTAATTTGAACAAGGATTACGAGGTAAGTCACGCAAGTGGCCAGCATCTGAAACAAATATTCACCAGGTAGATGTTTATACGTCGAAGTATAGGGAAAATTCACGAAAGTGAATAGCTGGAAGTACTGAATTGGACCCAAACCATATAAATCAAGTTTCATTTGCTCGCCGAACATTATTTGAAGACCTTGAGCACTCAAATTGGTTATTGCGACGTGTAAAGACCAAAATTGTAATAACTTTTTCTTTTTTCTTAATTTTTTTTTCCACGCTTTGTTCAGGAAGTGTTTCTAAGAATTATAGTACTATGACATTTTTTCAAAAACCACCATTACTCCGAATTTGACTTAGTGGACGGTTCTAAATATATTTTTATTACATAGGTAACCAATTAAGTACGAATTCGAATGCATCGTATAATATCATAAAATTTTAACCTATCGGAGAAAAATTTACCGGGGATTTTAAATATTGAGTTCTGACTGAGATTTTAAATTAACCCAGCCGATACTTACCGAACAGCCAAGCCGCAGGTTAATATTGAAACATCTGCAGACGTTGAACTCTAGTTTTTTATTACAGGCGAAGTGCATGACAACATGGGGCTGGAAAAAGTTCGAAAATAGTTTTTAGTCCAACCGAATTTCAAAACGGTGGAAGGTTCAATATTTTCTGCTGCAATTGTAATAATTATGATGCTTACATTGATCGAAAGCTGTCCGGTCTTATCTCCTATAGCTTTCGTTGCAAGCGATTTACTGAATTTATTAGCCTGCAATAGAACCAAATTGACTCTATGAATGATGTTCATTAATTATATTGCCCAGAGGATAAAAATATCAAGAACCAGGCCCTTGTTTTTCTCCCGCTTCGTAATTTTATTTCAATCCTTTTTATAAATTCCAATCCTTCATGTACCGACATAATTACTCCCCTATCATCGATATAATGTACGTAAAATGTAATGAAAGTAGAAAATGCCGTTTAATCTATATCCAGTATGTGCTGAGTGTGCTTCGGGGACTTCCAATTTTAGATATTAATGAAATCAGCGTGGAAATAAATTATACGAGCAGGTGGCTATAAGCTAACAACTTGCGTTTATATCATAATCGGCTAATTGTTTGTTCGTCTCTCTATCAGCGCTGTTCTGTACAATGTCACTCTTTTGTTTGTAAGTCAATCAGAGCCAGACGAACGACGCGTGATGTAGACATGATGTAGACGTTTCCAGACAGCTAATTAACTCCGTTAAACATTTTATATTTAGAGGTCGGGGTAAACAAGAAAAACCTCAGATTCATCAAAGCATCCAAGGCGTTCAGCTAGTGCTAATTCAAATTCTTACATAATAGTATAAGGCCACAAAGTTCGAGTTTAAATGATGATATACGTAATAGTTAATAATTCACTATTTAAGGACAACTTTTATAAATTATTGGTATCGTAGCTACCGATATTCAGTAAAACGTATGTCTAAAACCGTCAAGAATTCGACAAATATGCACGGGGACAATGTTAAAGGAAATTATACAAGCTTTAATTTTTGTTCGAAACATTTTTTCGTGAAATGAACCATTTCTGGAATAGAGACGAAAAACATTGTATATGTCATAATCCAAAACCTTCGAAAAAGGAGAAAGAACTGTCCCTTTTACGAACTAGGCTAGGTTATTAATTGGCCCGTCAATTAAATTTGAGAATGACATAGGACTTTAGGATGCCGATCGTTTGTCACAATGGCGCGCTAGAATAAAGTAATGCGCCCGATTTTACGAACCTCTTCTACAGCTGAATCACAAATCGTCGTTATTGAATACAGGTACATAATGTGGCTGGAGATTGAAAGGAGAAAAATGCTCGTTTCCCATTTGACACCGTTCGTACAAATAAAAAAGAACAGCTCGCCGGTTGTTGATACGAAACCGTAAGCGATGCCGCTGAAAAGGGCAAAGCCGAAGAAACTATTGAGTTTTTCAACTCCGCTGACGAGATTATCATACAGGCAAACGGCTGTGCCGATGTTTTTGAAACTTGAGTGCTTCGCGTGAGATATAGACCATTCTAATTCGGAGAATTGGTGCTTTAGAAGGGATACAAAACAGGCGGTCGGCATCGATGAAATGAATAGAAACAAAGTTTGCACAGACCATCCCACATTTACAAAAAAAATCTCCCAACCGTTGACACGACTCATTCGATACGCTACTGCCAAATGGCCGGCGAAATTTATGAATGAAAAAGTAAGTTTTATTTTAATGCGAATCAAACAGAATTTCGTCACTCGAATTGAACTGTCGGGAAAAACACGAGCCACCGAATCCAAAGCGAGTAAAAAATCCAAAAGCAACTCCCTGTGGCGTATAGCTTGATACGCTGAGCCTGAAATAGTGAAAATGATCACCAAAAATGTAAATAGAGAAACTACGGTTGTCAAGGTATACCCTTTTTCTGAAAGATTTTTAACCGCGTAATAGGTTTCATACAGGCTGAAGCTACTAGTGATTAATAGAATCAAAGAAACGAGAGCTATGCCAAATCTGGATAAAACTAGGTCGTTTTTTTCGAATTTGAAAGGTAAAATGCCTGAATAGTTGAATATCCTGATGAGAGTTGGAATCGGCTCCGTAAACGTGGACATTGTAAAAGAACGAGTCTGCTCTCTATTCAATACTCTTGCGAACAGGTCAATTTTTCTAGGATGGGAACCGATTCGAATCTAGATAAAGTTCATTCCACAATAAATTATATACTGCAGGGTCAAGATAGGCTTCCGATAACGCTCGTTAATGATTTTGACGTCCTTTTCGATTACGGAATAATGAAGGCTTAGGCTCCAGGAAAGTTCAACTGTAATACGTATGGAACACGAAATATTCATAAATACAATTCAACAATATGCGGTATACTAAAAAAAGCTACTACTAGTAATAAAAGAATAATAATAAACAACGAAGGGAGTAAGGATGTTTTTCACCTTCAAGTTTGTTCACATAAACTATTAGGTAACACTTCAATTAACGTGATTAATAGGAGCTTTATCGAAGGGGTCCACTCATACAAAGTGCCAAACGAGAAAATTCTTGAAGCGAGTATCGAAAACTCATAGGAGAACATTTTAGATGAGTTACCTCACAAATGGGTTACCTCATAGTCTATAACTGGAAAGTTTGATGTGCCCCCAGCCGCATATTATTATGTATAATCTAAAAAACATGTAACCTTAAAAAAATTCTATCTAAACCTAGAGCAGGGTTGCCGAAATGGTCCACGAGAAATTAGAAAAGAAAATGAGTAACAGATGGTAAAATTTTGATTTTGCTGAATCTCGTCATTACCTCAATTCCTTTCATTAGTGCTGAATATATTATTTCATCTAAGAGAGCACTATCTCAGGAGGTGATTTAAACATAATATGAGAGCAAAAAAACCTAAATGTTTCGGCTTTGTATCAGTTTCTGATTTATAAATTGCGCCTTCAAGCGAAAAGCGCAGTTCGATGTGAATTGCAGGACGGTTAATTCAAAATCGATTGGTGGTCTTAAAATTTAAAACATTTGTTGATTTATAATGGTGCAATTGACGGACAAAGATGGACGTTTTTGCCAACGGGTGTGTATATCGGTGTCTACAGTTATCCGTGTCAAAAGGGGCTACACGTTTATAAATAGGGTTTGTATAAAATATCAGTGTCATCAATATTATCCATGTCAAAAGAAATTTTTCGAACCAGCAATATATTTGTATTTACAGTTATCCGTGTCAAAAGAGAGGCTGTCTTGCACACCGATAATAATTGATTGAATAAATGATGACACCGATAAGCACTCCCTTATTGCCACTGTATTTTTCTGGCAAATATTTTTCTGTTTTTTACTTTTTTATTACTTCACTCATTTTTAATACTTTCCCCTTTTAAATATTTTTCTGGCTTTTTACAGGCAAATGAATTTCTAAGTCTGGTACTTTATGAGATCAGTGATTAATTCTCTACACGTTTAGCTGAGGCATTTTTAAAATTCTTTTTCAATTTCAACCCGTCGTGAAGTTCTGGGCGATTCAAAATTTACAGTCAGTCCTTGACCGAGCATTGTACCGGTAGAAATTGATCAAATATTGAATTTTAGGGATATAACTTTGAAGTTATAAATAAATCAAATAAATAAATTTAAAAATGTCCGAAAACTCCAAGGTTTTTTGGCTCTGAACAGTTTAGCTTACCTCCTGCGAAAGTGATCTCCTCGAATAAATATATCCAATATGATATGTATATGAAATATGATAGTATCAAGATAATTTCAAGCAAATTAATCATAGGCATTTAATATATTTTTTAATTAATTTTAACTGGCACTAAACTTGAGAAAATGAAAAATTTTAAGAAAGTTTACAAGGTTATTCATTTATATTATTTTCTCATCCTTCACCTAAGAATGTTTGGAAGACCAAAATTTATGGAAGTTTGGGAGGATAGGCGAGGCCAGCAAAAAAGCATAACCAAAAAAAAAGGAATTCTTCGAATTTCATAGAAAAAGGTGGCCGACCCCTGATCTGGGGGGAAGTGCAAAACAGTCACCTATTCGCGGTCTTCAGAGTGAGTTTGTCTACACAAGAAAACAATGGAAGTGAAATTCTATTCTACAAACCTTTTCCAGCGCCGATTCGCAAGATGTAATAACTGCATAGAGACACATTGAGTTGCTTAGAATTGAAAGAATAAAAGCAAGGCAGAGATAGCAATTAAAAGCGCTCTGTTGTAAATTTACAATAAAATAAAACAATTGGGCTGTTACAGCTACGAAGCCGTAGGCTAAGCTGCTGATCAATGAAAAGCCGTAGAATCGGTTTAGCTGGTCAACTCCGTTCAGGAGATTATCGTAGAAGCAGATGGCGTTAGCGACGATTTTCATATCCGCACAATTTGCCAGGGATATGGACCATGTTAACTGTTCGAAATGAAGTCGAAGAACTTTAGCGAAGCATACGATCGGGGAGGAGGAAATATGGAGGAAAACTTGCTGCATCGACCACCCTAGTCTAAAAGCTGTGCTCGCAGTATCCATCATTCCTTGGTCAACCAATATCGTCAATAAAATCGTTTCGAAGACGAAGAACACTAATGAACAAATGGGCGGAATCGCAATACTGCCCCAAGGGATATCTGATGTAAATGCGAAATCAGTCGCTACTGAGTCCGTAGCGCGTAAAAAATCGACGAGAAATTTCCTGTTCAAAATTATGTTGTAAGTGAATCCGAATACAGTCGAAAATATTAGCAAGATGATCAATACAGTGACTGAAACCTGTACCGTGTATTCTTGACCCTTCATCAGCCAACTCAAAGCATGATTCAGTTGCGCAAACGTGATTGCGAAAGAGATAGACAATATTGTCGCAAGGTGAACAACACCGATTTTCGACAATTCGAGGTCGTTCCCTTTGCAAATGAATGGTAAAACTCCCAAATAATGGAACACTCTCATGAGCGAAGGTATCGGTTCGGAAAATGCGGCCATCGCACTAGTATACAATGCCGAGCGCGAATCAATTTATGCCGCTTTTATGCAAAAAAACGAAAATAATGGATCGGACGAGAGATTATTTTCAGCGGCACTACTCAAAAGACGTCGTTCGATCGACCGGGCGAATTCTTGTAGGCTATTAAAGGGACGAGCCGAGAGAATGAATTTATTGAAAGGTTTATTTAGCCCATTATTTCTCAATTATATAGGCTAATCACCATGCGCGAAAAATAGACGCGGACGAACATTTTCGACCAGTCGTATCGCATTAGCGAAATTCGTAGTATCAAAGCAGAAGAGAGGGGGTGATTGATTGACAATTGACGATTCATTTATCAAATAAACTGTGACAAAAATAGACCATGATGGTCCTCTCTGCCTTCTTGACACAGAAATTAAAAGTTAAAAAAAATATACAAATACATCTTCAGTCAGGCAGGCTTACAAAGGTGCAGGTTTCGGGTATAATTATATTCATCTTCAAAAAAATTGAATAATAATAAAATAAAATGTAAGGAAAAAATTAAACGTTACCTAATCACAAATTTTTATTTAATACTATTTTTGAATGAGCTGACAAAAAGACCATGAAAAATTGAGTGTAGCTATTGTAATGACATTTTAAATCTTATAAACCTTTAGCTATATCAATTTAATTTGTTTTCTAAATAAATATTTGCTCGGTATATACGTGGATACCTAATAAATAGAAATAATCTAAACTCAGCTAAGAAAAATTAAATTATTTAAAAAACTAATCAGATTTTTTTAAATTCAATGAAACGTCAAAATTTCACATTCGTTTATTCTTTGCTCGTTTTTTTAAAATTCTCTTTCTCTCTCTCTTTCCTAAGATATCTGCTACAAATGCTTAAGCACCGAACCATCTTGTTTACTAAATTAATTCACGTTGTGGCAATCAAATTGTCTAATGAAAATTGTAATATTTTCGACCTTAATAAGTCAATTATTTTGTAAAGAGAGAAAAAGTTAGCGAAGTAAAATCGTTAATTGCTTTGGTGTGACCCGAAAGAGTAAGGTATGCATTATTTTTTTAACGGTGAGCGGAACCTGAAGACTGACTTCAATATATACTCTAATATATATATACTCCAATATTGTGTACGTACGTCTTGCCAAAATGGCGAGAGGGCTGCTAAGCCCTAATTTTTCGCTGGTTGTTAAAATAAAACAATCAAACACACTCTCACACAAATACACACTCTCTGTGAAACAACAGGTTCGATAAAAAATTCGATAGGAACGAGACGCTAAGCGTTAATTTTTGTATTTTTACTGAACCAAGAAATCTCAATTGAACACTAGACACTCAATCCAAAACTCAATAATCAATAGTGTTGCCGTTGTCATCTAGAGCATTGACGCTTTTCAATTCTTTCTACCGTCTATCTGAACCAAAATTACGAGATAAGTCACGCAAGCTGCCAGCATCTGCAACAGGTTGATCATTTCAATATAAGCGAAGCAATATGATTACGATTGATCCGTCAAAAATGGCAAGTTCAAGCTTTTCTTACAGAACAGCCAAAACGCAAGTCAATGTTGAAACACCGGCAAACGTTGAATTCGAGTTTCTTGTTACTGGCGAAGTGTATGGCGACGTGAGACTGGAAATGTATCCGTTTGACAAAGATTAATAAACTTACTAATTATTAAAAAGATAACATTTCGTTCGGAAGCATTATTATTTGCTATAAGAAAAAATATCGTTATCTTCGCTATTACGTTGGTCAAAAGCTGTCCGGATTCGTCGTTCAATGCTTTTGTTGCCAATGCTTTGCTAAACTTTTCAGCCTGAAACAAGACGATTATCATTTGACGACTGAGGATAAATAGATTATTGTGCATAATATAGATATAAAAAATAAGATACAATAAAAATACGAATAAAGTAAAGCTTCAATAGGTAGAGATTTTTTAGAGCATTGCGTGTCCTTTAAAAACTTCTACGTTCAAGTTTTGAAAAAAAAAACGCATTGCTCTAAAACTCTCAGACGTGAATATAGGAACGTATCAAAAATATAACAATTTGAACTCTAAACCAGTGGTGTGCATAAATCACACAGTACTTCCATGTTTGAGTGTAACAGAAACAACCAATTATAAAACCAATAAAATCCTACCAAGGGCGCAATGTTATTACTCTACAACTGTTATTGAAAAACTAGTTGGGAGAACCCAAAAATATAGAAACGAACCAATCAGGTTAATAAAGTGTAAATGTGAGCCTAACATAACGATACAAGCCAAGTTTTGTGAAATGGGATAATTTTTATGAACCTGCAGCATCAACGATATTGACTTTTTTGCGGCCTGTAAATATCGAAGTAGTCATTGAACCGCATAAGTCGGATGTACGGTGTGTGATCCAATCGATACAAAACAAGTTTTGTGAAAAATGGAGTAATTTTCAATGCAAGGAGACCCAAATATACACAAATACACAAATAAAATAACAAAAAATGCGAATTATCGTGAAAAAGGCGCATAACGTGGAGGTACGGTGTGTGACCCAATATCCAAATAATCAAGGTCATCTAACGCCGTAACGAACATTTCAAGACCTCATACGTAGAAAATATTGACTCTCATAGCCTGCAAAAATAAAATAGAAAAAATTGAACGCATATATCTCGGAAGTACTATGTGTTATCCAAAATCCGGAAACGGCTAATTTTGCACAATTACTGGGAGAACATTCTCTGGAAATTTCATTGAGTATCATTCATTTTTCTCGGAGGTATAACGATTTATGTCATTTTTCGACCACAGGTTCAAAGACACACGGACACTTGTTCAGAAAGTGTGTCTGAGTATAGTAAAAATTTCTTCCAAATTCACCTCCCTTCCGAATTCATAGTAAGTAGAATTAGGAAAGATAATTAAAAACAGAGGCAGAACTATAAAAAATTGGCTTAAAAAAAAACTGAACTTTGAAATTTACAAACAATTTGGTATGAACTACTTTTGGCGTTTAACTGACGTATTAAATGAATACAAATAAAAAAATAATAATAACAAAGAAAAAACAAATACGAATCCTTCCAGCTGTACGTACTTCACTTGATGTTGCATGGCAGTATCTGAGTAGAGCGAGTAGAAAAAAAATGATCGTGTACAATGTTAAAATAAGCTCTGATAAATTCACTACTTCGCTACCGCGAGCAACGGAATCGACTAAATAAAATGAAAGACCGACGACGGTCGAGAAGGCGTAGATGAACGCTCCCAAGAGCTGGGTTCCGAAAAATTTGTTGACATTATCGATGGCGATGGAAAGCGTGTCGTAGATAGCGAGCAGCTTCCTCATTTCAATCGGATTCAACTTGCGCCTTGAGGAATTGATCGAGTTCAATTTTTTCAAATATTCGGCCATCAAATCGACGTAGAAAATGTAATGCGACATCACTA
Source organism: Tupiocoris notatus (assembly GCA_037159825.1). NCBI lineage: Eukaryota > Metazoa > Arthropoda > Insecta > Hemiptera > Miridae > Tupiocoris > Tupiocoris notatus. The sequence continues at coordinate 889,454 of JASJUZ010000178.1, forward strand.
AAAATGTGTAGAAATGAGTTGAACACCAAGCAAAGGCGGAAATCGTTTCAGCAATATCCCTCCCGGCGTAAAGGATCAATTGGAAACCGCAGTAGATTGTGATGTTGAAAATGTGTAACGAGAATCGGCGGAAAAAGTTCACTTTGCGGATTAGCAGAATTCGATTGGAAGCTTTGATGGCCCAGAAGACCTTTTCGAGATATTTTTTGTACGTAACTGTCTTGATGCTCGATAAAAGAATTATAGTAATGTTTGAACAAGATATAACGATCGGAATTATCGTCAACAGGTTGACGCCGAGAGTTTGATTTCTGAAGAAGATGACGATAGCCGAGGACACATGAATTACCGAGTTCAGTACGAAAAACGGGAAGGATTTCTTCGATAGAATCAATCCTCGGTGGTCGAATTCGTAAGGGAACAATCCCAAATACTGGAAAACCTTCAGCGGGTAAGGCATTGTTTGAGGTGCGGAGTACCTCATGGTCGAATAATTACGTTCAGTAGGAATAAAACTTGAATAGCAGAATGACCGATGCTACATTGACCAGTTTTGCTCGTCGGGCGATAAAATCAGCAAATAATGCTACGGTTGACGATTTGACAGCAAGAACTAAAAAGCGTCCGCTCCAAATAGATTTTTAGCGGTACTACGTTGACAATTGAAGAGCTTAATTTTCAACAATAACCGTTTTATCGAAATGAGAACAAAAATGTGCAACGCCTGTTATAATTTCTGCATTGATCCACCGGCCATGTTTTTTTTCCGTTAATTTTATATGAACTGATACATTTTGATGATAAATTGTGCAAATACTTGGCAGCAGCAGTTTGAAAATCATTAGGTGGGATAAAGTATTTTTGAACTGAAATCAAGCACAATTTTCTGCTGCCAAACTCATTCTATTGTTGTTTTTTTAAGTTGTAGTAACATATTTTTATTATTTCTACTAGTAAAACATTTTCTTCTAATATGACTTCTTGTTGAATCAAGAAAAACCATTAAACAAAAGTCGGTCACACTCACGTTCACGTACATCGGCTTATTGCACATAATATGTAAGCTAAAGGATGGTTTTAGTAGGTTTGTTTTCGTTTCATGGGACGGGTTAGAAAATGTGTCTAAAACTGCATAAACATAAAAATATAAAATTGCTTGAAAAAATACTTCAAAAAATGGGCAGGAAACGATACCTTCACTGCAATGAAAGGCTTTTATAAAAATTAATGTAATCGAGAATTCACAACTCTTTTTCAACCTTCAGCTTAAATATGACCTCATTCCATTTAAAAGGTCACCCCCAAAACCCCGATTTTTTTTTTTTTTTTTTGAAAGTTGCGTTGAGTACCATTGGGAATTAAGTTCCTTAATTATGGTTGATCGGTAGAACATCGAGATCACAAATTGTAGAAAAGTGGACTAAAAATATTTATAAGTACTTATATGACAAAATTCTGAAAAATTAGAAAAATGATGAAATTTAGAGAAAAAATGTTCGATACTCTTGGGTGGTAGAATACTTGTCTGGGATAAACATCAAATTTCAGTTCTGAAATCAATGTGAAGCCTCGAAGGTGAAACTGATGAAGTCCTAAGTTAAGCTTTCAACCAACTGATAGCTAAGAAAATTAATCACGGCATGTATTGGACATAAATAAATAGGTTTACAGCTCAAAACCACTAGGATATTTTATCCCTTGATTGAGCAAGTGAGCTTGAAAGACAGAAAAAAAGTGACTATCTAATTGAAAATTTTACAAATTAGGTAAATCTGGAAAACCGTCATTCTCTCATTGTCTTGATTTTGAAAGCTCATGCTTGAATTGCTGGAACAGAATTATATTCAATGTTAGCAGGGATCACAGTCCTCATGTGTTGTGATTCTGATTGACCTGGTAGCTCGCTTCGGTTAGCCGATCAAAACGCACCAACGCATGAGGCCTTCGAACTTTACTTCAGGCAATCTTACCTTCATCGTGGTGGAGCTGCACAAACTCATAGTGATGAACATCAACTGCAGTTGGGTCAATGAAGTAATAATATAATACGTCTTATCGAACCAGCTGAGATTTTCAGTGTAGACCACATTGTTGACAAAAAAGAATAGCGTACCAGGAATACACATCAGAGAAAATGTAATGACGGAAACCAACCCGAAACCGTAGCAGCGATTGACTTTCTCGGCTATATAGATCAAATTATCGTAGATGCCAAGAAGACGAACGTCCTCGTCAACCTTTTGTCCAGACGACGCTAATAAGGAAATCAGATGATCCAAATATTGGCTGATAATTTCGACAACGCTGAGGAATGGGATTACAATTAGCAGAAGAACGTATTGAAAAACAATCCAAATAGAGCCGCATATAATTGTTTCAATATCCAATTTCCACACGTGATATATATTTAAGGGAACGGACATCAAGAAATAGGCAAATATATATAATACTTTCAGCGAAAATTTGAAAGGGACCGATTTGAAATTATATGATATAGAAATCAGATTTGAAAAACATTTTTGAAAAGACGACTGTGCGAATGCGGTTTGGTAAATACTTTTTAGTACAATACAAGGTATAGCAAGGGACGTGGACAAAGGAATTAATTTGTGTATCGGGGAATCAACTACATAGAAAATAACCACCTTGCAATGAAAAATAAAGCTAACAATAGTGAGAGTCATAAAAAGGCCGAAAGTGGTTCGAAATTTCCGCGATGCAACGAGACGAAAGGAGTCGTCAAACTCCCAGGGGAACATACCTAACCAACCAAGAAATTCAAAGTACTCAACGATAAAATGTTTGGACGGAACCATTGCCTTACAGAGCTTGAATAATCAATATGTACGGGCAGAAATTTCTAGGCGACAATTGTCGATTAGATGTGACCGCAGGTTATGGCACGTGTTTCCAAAGAAATCCATCATTATATCAGATCAGTATCTGGTCTTGTCATTATTAGTAAGGCAGTAGCCATTATTCACGACAAAACATCAGCAATTATTTTCTTTATAGCGTTAACAACCTTATAAGATCAACAAGGCAGATATAAAAAATATAACGTTCATATTTAACAGCTGAAATCCAATGAGATTGTTTCAATTGTATTTATTCATTCAAATATGCGTATCCAGCATAATACAATAACAGCACATTGAGAATTAATTAAATGTTCTTGTGATTCAGTATATCATAAAAACAGAAAAAGTTCGAATTTTGTAAAATTTTCATCAGCGAAAATTTATAATGATAACTTCTTATGATCATTCACTTTCGAAGTCATCATCATCGACGTTCAATTCTTCGTTGAGGGAATTTTCCAACTCTTCTTGCTCTATATCTTCAACAGAATCAACTTCTTTTTTGATCCCGGCAGATTTTTCGCACTTGTTATTCAACGGTCCTTGACCTCGAGGAGTCAATACGTTAGCCACGTATTTTTTTGCGGCGCTTTCAACTTTAGACACATCGCTTGGAGATCCATGCGCTTCTTCGAACGCCAGCCATTTCATATAGATAGATTTCATCTTCCTCGCCGGCAAAGTATTGCCAGCCGCTCTTGCCAATACGTTCCTATAGGACAATGAATTATCTCGTATCAAACAGTTAATTGCGAAATTGATGCTGATTGACATTGAGTAAAGATAAAAAACAATTATTTAGTCTGCAAGATAAAGATGTCAAAGAAAAGGAAAGATGGACTGGCATGCCAATGGGAAACATGGGAATATAAAGAGCTGATTGAGATCTGAGAATTATTGAGACCAGATAAATTACCAAAGTATAATCCCCCTCAACCTCTGGAATATTAATTGACTATTTCAAGCGGTGAATAAACGAACCTTAAATCTCTCAATTCCATTGGCATGCATAGATCAATAAGCCAATTCACAGGTCAAGACGGCCAAATTGATGGAAACTTAACTTACCTAGCCATATCAGCATGCTGCGATTTTACAAGCATGTCCACATAGACGGAGAGCAGGTCGAGCCTTTGAGGGAAAGAAGTCATAAGATTCTCGAAGAGAGCTTGCGCCTGTTCGTGAAAGCCGTGCTTATTCTCTAGCAAGGCAAACCTGGATATAAGCGTTATATCTGCAAGGATAAACACATCTTTCAGCGCAAATTTGCAATCTGTTGTTTCTGGTTTATTATTCAATAATAGAGCATTGTAATCGCCGAAAAAAATCGGTATCAATTTTTGTCAATTTTAGGACGCTGAATCGAATGAGACCATCGCGGGGTCGATAGCTTTAATAGTTTCCGGGTTATCGCAGCTTTTGTGCAGAATTTGCGAGATTTTCAGAAGTAACTCGAGGATTGTCCGAGCAATAAAAATTGTTCTATACTCATTGGAATGGTCGTCAAACACTCTCTTCAGCTGTAAAGTTAGACGAATAATTTTACTCTTAATTTGAAAAAAATAAATAAAATAAAAATGATTAAAATGACCATAGTTGCTACGGAGTTTCCCATTATAGTTGTAACCAACCTGTTTTTTGGGGGAAACGTTCACAAGTGTTCGGAAGACTTAAATCACAAATAGATGGTCTTCTCACATCGTTCTCAAGGCAAAGGAATAATAAACTACGGTACAATAATTTTCAGCGTTTTTGACATGATAAACATAATATGCTAAGCATTTAATTAACTAATTAACAGTAGTAGTAGCTAACAGATCACAAAGGCTTCAGCCTCCTATAATTTATTATAATTATTGGCAAGATTTAAAACTAAAGTACCTACTTGTATTCCCCTAGAGTATAAACTCCCCTTACTTACGGTCTTTTTTAGTCATAACCGCCAATGCTTTTTGTAGAAGGTTTCTTGCTTTCTCACCAAGACCGACGTCCATGAGAGCGTTTTGACATTGCAACCAACATTCGACGTTATCTTTGTACTTTTTTACCATGACGTTTGTCAGCTGATCAACTTCCTAGAGCACAGAATCACAAAAACATTCAGAAAGAAATACATTATGAATTCGGCCATAGAAAGGTTAAGGAAAGTGTTGAAATATTTTCAATACACGAACCGTCACATTTTTCGAATCTGTGTACAACTTCAGAACTTGCGTATTGATAGCGTAATCGTCGTTGCACTTTAATGCTTCAGCAAACGTTTCTTTAAATTGCTCCTGAAAAAAAAGTTAAATAAAATACCTTGAACTATTTAGTAAGTTATAATAGTTTATGAATAAAGTTGTTTTCGTACAATAGGGCAGAACGTGTGTTCCAAATTGAGAAGGGCTTTCCAAACGTCCAGTTTAGCAGCAGTTTGAACTGGGTCGATCCTTTTGATCGCTCTTCGACCAACAGCTCTAGCTTTTTCAATGTCTGCGTTCTGAAATAGATTTTTAATGGAAAATAGTTATCTAGTATGAGTTGCATTGAGGCAAAGCACAGAAAAGACAATGTGATTGTCAGGAGAAGAAACGACAACGTGATAGAGCAACTGACCACTGCATGGTAGCCCATGTATTTGATCCAAAGTTCAGCCGAGTCAGGACTTCCCAATAAAAGGCGCTCAAAGTGGTCGGGAGAATTTGGATTTTCTTCCGCACGAAGCAGCTCTCTCTCTTTCAATTTCAATTTTCTCTCTTCCTCTAGAGCCTTGGCACGTTTCTCAGCTTTGGTGAGCTTCTTTCTTTTAACAGGAACGTCTTCTTCCGAATCCTGAAAAAGGAGTACAGTTAACAACAGCACTAGTAAATATAAAGCACAACGGCAAAAACTGAAGGGGAGAGAGACGTATTGTAAAGCTAAATTTCCGTGCTGAAAAAACAACGCATAAACGGTAAGAGCAGATTGCAATTTGATTGGTCAGTCAAGCAACGGTAAAGCGTCAATTTTAACCGACCAGACTGCAGTCCGCTCTTCCAGTTTCTTGTTTTTCATTTGCAAGTGAATCCAGGTAAACATTAAACTATTATAATCAAATCAATAGCACCTCAGATTCTGATTGATGCTCGGGATGGTTGGCCACAACCCGGGCCAAGTCTTTAGCAGTTGCATTCAACTCAAAACCACCGACGTCTTCAAAACAAGATAGCTGTTCATTATTCTCTTCTGTAGGTTCAGTCGATGTTTTTGAAAGTCCCCACTGCATCCTGTGCAATTTTCTTTTCAGACGCTGCTTATTCTTTTTAGTACTTCCACCTGAAATACGTTATTGTACTTTAAAGTGGACACAGTCTGGGAGGTCCAGTTTTTCAGGCTACAGAAACCTCCTCATCAATCAGTGTGTGTGTGGAAATGACAGAAAAAGAATGATGGAAAGTAAAATCCAGCTGAATACAAGTGTTTTCCACATAAGAGCAGAATGATATCAAATTACATAGTGACATAACTGAGTTATGGGCGGCTTTGACACCGAAGATATATGGATTGTATAGTTTCCTTTAGTTTTCTATTTCAAAAAAATGGTTATCACTTTTACCTGAAGAACTTTTACCACCGCCATTTAAGTTTCCATTCTGATTAAGCGCAGCTCCTCGTTGAATTGTATTTTTCTCTTCTGTAACAATCATAGGCACATGTTAAAAATCCCATTAGGCGCCCAATTTAAGTTTGAGGACTGAGGTGCATTCAGAGCGGTGAAGGACGTGTGAAGGATAGTCAGGCAGGCAGGAATGGAGGTTAGATTATTGTGGATAAGCAGACTGTTTATAACCTAGCGCGTCTCTTGAACAAGTTCATGGCTTCAGTATAATTTGCACTATTTTTTGTATCCACCATAAGAATACGACGATGTTAAAAGTATTCTTTCCTGAATTTCTTTATCGATCATCCAATTCGCGATCCTGTCGAATCTGATACCTATGAAAATACATGAAAAATAAATTTAAGAGGACACGTACCTTGAGGAACGCACTCCGAGGTGTCTGGAGCCATCGCTGTCAATTTCTTCGACTCAACGCGACTGTTCGGTATTTTCTGCTTTGCAGGTTGATTCGACTGTTCATTCTTATTAATTCCAGCATCATCCAGTTCCACGTCATATTCTGGAATTTCCAAAAACGGGTTCGCAACAACGGGAAAATTCTTCACGTTTTTTTTCTCAGCTAAGGACAGCGTTTGTTTCGAAACGTGACCGTTCCTGGAAAGAAATAAAATTATATGCGTGCATCTTCAAAAGCAATGAGAGGTCGATTGGAAAATTCATACTTTGTCGTTTCTTCTTCGACATCTACAACTTCGTACTCGCTAGTAGCGAGGAAAGGATTTAGCTCAAACATATTAGGACCAAACAACGGCAGCCGTACAAAACTTGAGAAAAAAATCCAATCAGTGATTTGGAATTTATTCATCAAAGCTCCTAGAACATTGGAATGAAGTTTCGGTCAAAATTAAATTATATTCTCTATATTTTTTATAATTTAAGAATAAACACATGCCGTCTAACTTCAACTTTCAAAACACAACACGCTTCTCGCTATCATTCTATGATAACAATGAAAGACCACGTTGATAAATAGCCGTAAAGAGCACAAATATTTTAGTTTGATTCAAAATTTCTTCTGTATCAATAAAACAACGAAAAAGAAGTTTATTTGACATTGAAGTATAATTTGATTTTCAAGACAGAGGGAAAAATTATTTATTATCAATAATAAACCATTGTAATTGCAAAAAAAAAAACTAACTGTCTCAAGATTTTTGCTGTTTCACGTTTCTAGGCATATATAAGAATCTGAATATCCAATTTGAAAAAATTGAATCCACCTGCCGTACGCAGTCAAAACTTTTCTGACAAAACTATAAAAGCTAAATTTTTGAATTTTCAACAATTTGATAAAACGTTACTACTTTGACGGATTTGCAATCGTGTTGCAGTCAATCCAATGTTCCTTTTGGTTTGCAACACTGGCCTAAAAATCTTAAAGAGAACCCGTAACAACATAATATTTGATCCTAATTTATTACATCACTCTTACCATCGAAATTCGTGATACTAAAATGACTTCACTCTACTTATTTCTTGAACTTTGATCGTCGACTGCCGTCTTTTGACCTTCTCTGCTTCTAACCTCCTTCTTCACGTACGCTTGCTGAACTGTCCGTGAGAAGCGCCCCTGTCGGACATGCGCAGTAATAGTTTTCTTTGTTGTTTCCAACTAACAGCTGATGTGCTTCGAAATCGAAACTCCGTTGGTCAGTTTCCAGTGGCCAATAATTCTATTGTTCCTAGTTTGTAGCGCTCCTTACGTCGTATTAGTTCTCTTTTTTTGGCTGGGCTGTTGTAAATTTCCGACTTTTTCGGATCGCGGCATGTTAACATGGCTTCGGGCTGCTGTGGAACGAAAAAGCAAAAACTCAATAACCATTCCAGCGTTCCTTGCAATGGGACGAATTCCATCGCCTCTACTAACGGGGTTAGAAACGGGATGGTAGCCCACCCTGATATGTGTTACTACTGTTTTGACGTGCTCTACTGCCATTTGCACAGTCTCGACCCTCCGAAAACTCCGGAATTTTGCAACGACCCTTAGTGAGTTAAATTTGCGTTTATTTTCGTTGTTGAAATTATTTTTAGGCTGTTGCTCCGCAGGTGCTTCTTTCTGAAAAATGCACTCCCTTCGATTAGTTCCGTTAGGTCTTACCTTGAGTTATTATAATTTTCTATCAAGGTTGTCCGAATTAGTCGTTGAGTTTCAGCCTTTATATTAATTTCATTCTTCTATTTAGCTATGATAATTTAAAAATCATCTATAAAAATTCTAATTAAATACTTAAATATGTACCATTTTTTACTTATTTTTTATTATTGGTGTGAGCCATGTTTATCGTTGAATATTTACGTATTACCTCGTATTCATTTTGGTAAAATCCGAATTTACTTGCGGGAGTTTTTTCCTGTTGATTTGACCGACTGTTTTTGGGCCAGTTTAAAAAAATATAAAATCCCGAAGTTAAAAATCGCAATTTAGAGCGTAAAATCAATGCATAATTTTTTTCCGAATCAACGTTCAAAGGATCTTAACGAAACGGCAAAGTCTAAATATCAGACACGAAAAACTGTCCGTGCGTTTACTGCAATTATCCTAATCGAATCATTGTAATTTTTCTACGGTCGGCATTGTTTTCTTGTTGCTCATTTTTTTGTTGCAGTCCGCTCTTCGTGACCTGGGAAATCGGCAGAGATAGACGGCTCCGAGGTTGTATTGGTACATTCAACGCTATCAATCTGCACAATGGGATACGCGAGTATGCTGTGACAAGGTAGTTCTGCCTAATGGATACCAAGATTGAGGAGCATGAGATTGCTGTGAATGGTTCTCCATTTTTTAAATATGCCATTGATACCTAAGGTTCTACATAGCGCTGATGATGCCCGAAAGGGCTAATTACTCGGCAGAATATTGAATAATCGGACAACTTTCGAATTTACCTCTCCGTCAATCTTACACCAGAGTATAATTATAATGCGTCATTTATAGTTGTTGCTTTTTGCATGATTGCTAGTGAGCTTATGTCAGAAAAACTGCGACGTACTCCTTTTACAATTTGTTTATTGTATAGCATTTTCTCTAGATAAATTGTGGTTCAAGGTTCCATGAACTTATCATAATTTTTTCCGTCCATGATAACAAACATTAAACGATGTATAATTAGGTCGCCCTAAAGATGCCCAAACTGGCGAAAGTGCTCGACCAGCAAATAAAGAATCGGAGAATGAGTCCCCTCGTTTTCTCCCCCTCACACCCCCTGGTTATCATAATTTTATATACTTTTTCCATGTCGATGTTGAAAATGAAAAATCAACTACAAATTAGGCTAGGAAGCCTCTTTAAAATTTAACAAAGATTGTGTTTTTCCAGCGCTGTCAAAGATTCACGCTTCAGCCCAATCTCAAGGGACGAACTGTCGAAGCTTCACGTCTCCGTGTCAATTCTTCGCCACTTTGAAGATGGAGCTGACTACACTGACTGGGAAGTCGGTGTCCATGGTATTCGTATTGAGTTCCATAATGAAAAAGGGAACAAAAGAACTGCTACGTACCTACCAGAGGTCGCCACCGAGCAAGGTATACTTTGTTTGGATAATATTTCCTGCTGAATGAAACTTTTCGGTCACCAAACTGATTCAAGGACACTAACAGATGATACAGAAAATGATGATCTTGTGAGGTCCTGAGGATTTCTGAAAAAGATGCAATGACGGTCCCGAATTCGAGCGGATCAGACGAGATAATCAATAACATTTGATAGCCATCACGAATAAAAGTTGAGTTTTATTGGGTGAAGATCTGCCCAGGTTTATTTAATTAGATTTGCATTGAACCTTCATATAGTTGGAAACTAACCATTTTGGTGATTAGGAGGTCGAATAAATCAGGGACCCAACCAACAATGTTCTTAAGTACAACAGCAGCAGAGAGAGCAGAGTTCTGTTCAATGTTCTGTTCTGATGTGTTCTGAGAGCACAATGAAATTGAGCGTCTGTACTCGTTTGACAAATATGATTTGGGCTTCATGTATGTGGTTTTCCCCAAAATAATTTTAGTACCAACAATGGCTCAATTGTTCAACCACCTCAATCCAGTGAAATTTGTTTGGGGTTTATGTTAAGTATATTTCAATGTTTTTATTGGCTTGTCAAGTATAACAGAATTTCCAAGAAGGAGCCTCATCCTTGTAAGGGGCCCTTTTGAAAGACGCCTTAATTGTGCCACAATTTGTAGCATTTTCGGTTAATTCATCCGCATTAATTTTCATACCTCAGGTTGGGACCAGATTCAAACGATCGACTCCCTTCTTCGCAAAGGCGGATTCAAAGGGATTGTCACGCCAGATATTCGGCGCGGAATCAAACTGACCCGCTATCAGTCGGAAAAAGTGTCGGTCTGTTATCAAGACTACGCTCGTTGCTGGAGGAACAGCCGACGGTGCTAGCGTGGGCGAGGGGGCAGCCGACAGGTTCTGCCCCCGCTACCTCCGCGGTGCCCACAGCTTCCCCCTCGGTGTCCTCTGCCACCGCCGCCGCCACCGTACAGGAGAAGGCAATGACTTGCGGCTGTCTGGCTTCTAGCGGCCGTACTAGCCCTCCATGTCACCTATTTCATCCAAGGTTAAATTCAGCAGCTTGTAATTTTAATTTTATTTTCTGGAAGAGGGTTTCTTGATAGATAGCGGCAGTTTCTTTTTACATTTTAGTTTCTTTGTAGATAGAGTAATTTAGTTGTATTTTGAAGTTTAAATTTTTCGGAACGTTATTTTCCAAAATCTAATGGTACAGAAGGAATATTTTGGGTTTCAGTTCTATCTATGGGACAGTGATAACACTTTTGATCTGACTGAACGGTTGTTTGCAGCTCTGTATTATTCCTTCATCAGTTTTTCTACGACTGAAACTATTTGTTAATAGGGAGTTTCTTTAGTTTTCATGATTGATAAATTGTTTTTTCTTACACATTTTTCAAAATTTACGCATGCGCGTTTTCTAACTACGAGGGAAGCGATACCTGTTGAATTCCATAGATGGAGCTGAATCGCCGATCAATAAAACGGATTATAAGCTTTGTACTTTTCAATAGCCCTTTTCTTTACCTAGATTTCAAAAGTGCAACTTATCTCCGCTTACGTTTTTACTTGAGCTTTCTTCGCAGAGTATTTCATCTTGGATGTACTGTAATTTGAGCAATGCTCTATGTTATCAGTGCCGCGATTCCTCTGTAATTCAGAGTTCGCATGTTCAAATGTTGCTCATTGCGCATCGGCGCTTTACAAAATGTACTTAATACATTTTTCAATCAAATAATAAACTCTTAGCAAGATACTCGACTCCTGAAATGCCAACTGATTGAACTGGTACGACGTATTTGCTAAATACTATGTAGTTTTTCCCATTGTGCTAGACATCGAACTTCGGGTGTTCTCCGAATTGTAGGAGCATCCGAATTTTTAATGTTTCAAAGACGCTTCTGTAGCAATTTTAAAATTGGCTTTCCTCAAAGGTAATTGCAATGTTTGGAGTCCAGAAATTGTTGCTTAGAAACTTGGTAGTGATTCCTCAATGCTCATGAAGCCACTTTTATTAATAATTTCGATCAGGTAAGTTGAATGATGTGGGTGAATTTATTTCCCCTAAACCTTAAGAATGTCACTTCCTGATAAATAGGATACCTCCGTTTGAGGTCGCTTGATGTTGAAGCATTTTGGTCGTCATGCAGCACCTTTTGCTGAAGCCCTGAAGTCAGATTGCATCTTGCATGGTATCTCTACAATAAGGTTGCTGGCCTAGGATACATTCGCTGCAAAGGTTGGTTGCAATAACGCAATGTATCGTCCTTGTGCTCAGGGTTTGATATATTGCTTTTGTATACTGTACCATTATAAAATCCATTTAGTGATTTTGAATTCCTGAATATTAAGCCCGGACAAAATACAGTAAGACCGATTTTTCGTGTGGCTGTCATTCACTTCATTCCGCTCCTTGCAATATCCCAAGGTAACATGTTAAGCAAAAATGTGCCTCCATGTGTCATGTTGAGTATCAATTTTCATTTACATAACTATTGATCATAGCACGATCTGAGAATGTAATCTTGCATATGAAGACACAGTGTTCGTTATAATGCAAATTCCTGCCAAATTGATTGCACCAGTACAGTGGACTGTGATGAATTCCAGTTCGCAATCAATAATCAGAGTGATCAATGGAAATAATGAGTTAGCGGTTAGTATACCCATGTTTGTAATTTTTTTTATGACATTGTATTTTATACTTAGCATCTAAGCATGAACCAGGGCTACTATTATAATGATAAGTTCGCTTGTATCCCCGTCAAACTTAAACAGCACGTTTTTCAAGTGGCATTGTTTTAGATCAGGAATTCAAGGAGTATTTCATGATGTTCCAGCTCCAATATTGTTGCTGAGTCCAAGTTGATGTTAATTCCCATTCTGTATACATAAGATTTGAAATTGCCCCCGATTAGTATGATTGGTTCTGTTACGACTGTGCTTCTCCCTTCGAATTGATATTCGATTGTTTTGGTTTAGCTGTATTTCCGTTTAGCAAACTCTGGAAACTTTTCCTATACGAGATACCGTTTTTAAATTTTTCGGAATGTTTTTTGCAAGAGAATTTTTTTTTTTGCGAAGGTTTCTGTTTATCAGTATAATTTATTGTCAAACAAGTCTTTATGATGTTAATAAGCTGGTTTGAAGCTCAAATTAAATTTTATCTACGCGTTTGTGCCGCCTGGATTTGAAGGTGAGAAGAACTCAAAGTTGAATAGCTTTGTATCAATTTTCTCTATTAATATGCTTAAAACCTGTTGTCATTTTGTTCCAACCCATAGAATCTTATCGTTTCACATTCTGCTTATACTATCACTTTGAGCTTGAAACTATTATTTAGGAAAGGTAATCTAGGTTTTAGTGGAAAATTTCGAATGTAAGCTTTCTCGTTGCTGAACAATATTCAAGTTTCTGACAGAACATTAGGTGGGAACACCACTTGGCCTAGTAAGCTACTGATTGATCCCTGCTCAGATCTGTGCACCCTTTCTCCGTCTTGTCTAAATTATCGTCTCCCATGTATAAGCCGATCTCATTGGCTCTTATTTCGTTTCAGTGTGCGGAATGTTTCTAAAATCCAACTTATCCTACTCGTGCGTCCATTTTTCATTGTCGTAAGCATTGTAAATCAAACATAGCTTGAAATTCTTGTATGCTTCATAGTTGCCAGTCGAATTTAGGCTCGATTCATTTTTTCATCACATCACTTACAAAATGTCATCGAGTGCTTAGTGGCACGACTTAAATGGTGGTCTGTGATAGCTATTTGCTAGTCATACTATTGCACAGATGATGACTGGCGTTGTGATAATAAAATAACCTAGTTAAATTCAGGCCACGCACTATCCAGCTTATAAAATAGTTATTCTCCAAGTAAAAAAGTCTTGCAGCTGCTAAAAAAAATCAGTGACTATAATAAATAAAAACAGGCCGTTCTTCTTGTTCGAGGTTTATTAATGGTAAAAAAAATGCAAATTTTTAAATCAATGTTGATGAAAGTAATAAATATTTGGAGGTTTATAGTTTTTTATGATAATAGTTTTAGAGTAAGTAAAAATAAATCATAGAGGTGAGTTTCTTGCGCGGCAAATAAAAGTTATTCCAGGAATAATTGTTACGGAGTGAATAGTGGATGAACTCTAGTGTCATTGACAATTTTTCCATCCAGTTCGAGAACTGCGTTTCTCTTACACAAGGCCGATATTGAAGATGAAATCGGCGAATTTAACAAATGCCTATTACATCAATTAAGTATGCTATTCACTGCCAATCTCGAATAGTATTAAGCCAAGCGGTTAGGTTATAAGTAGGGTTACTTCGTTGAGTCGGTTCATGTAATCATCATCAATAATAAATTTAAAGAAAATGTTCTAAAGCTCTACGATTGTTTCATTTTCCTGCTGCACACAAATAGGCTGACATTTGATTAACTTTTTTTTTTCTCACTTGATAGTCGAGGCTGATCCAGGGTTGGATACATGAGGTTGTTCTATTTGTCCCCAGCACTTCTATCATATTTTTATATTATATATTACAAAGATTAGTTTCCAATGGAAAATATATTCTGATTTTTGAGCAACCGGAAATAGAGAAAAAAGTATTGAAGGATCCTGTTTTGAAAACAGGAAAATAAATGAACATGCAAAATCAACAATAAATTTATTATATAGATTACTACAATGATATTCATCAGTCCTCGTACGTTTCCTGTTCTTTGATTTTTCGAGCCATATGGTAAAAAGCAGCGCTTTGTCTATCCGCGATGAACATAGCCGCCAATGAGTTTATGATAGTATACGCTACGAATTTGTTCTTCATTGGTCTCAATAAATCTTGCGCTATTGTGATGAACTGTGGCGCCGTTTTAAAGGACATTGATGGAAGGCGGTAAGTGCCGTATCGATCAGCAATCTGGAAGATACAGAAAATTTAAATTTCGAAAAAACACACCTTTCTGCTAAGACAAAACAATGGGTATAAGATATAAGTACTGTCATTTAGAAAATTGCTCACTTTCTGGCGTTTATTAGGATTTCTGTTGCAATTTTTTGTGCCTCAGCCTGTGCTTTTATGCTATTTATTACATGCTGAATTTACAGCTCTACATCCTGTTTTCTCTTAAATATTTAAGCAGGTTTCACTGGCTTCCGTCAATGCGTTTGCGTTTTGCATTCAGATTGGCTATGTGATGGCATTCTCGCTTCACACAGTCAATCAAAACGCTGAACGCAGACTCATTTGACGGATGCCAGTGCACCCTGTTTTACAAGGGATTGATAGAATGATTTTTTACTTACATAAAATCCTGAGAGGCATGAGAGCAATGTAGGATAGGCGACACCCAATGCTGATTGGATCACTGCGCCTCGTACTTGTATGCAAATAGGACATTCATTTTGCAGGACTAGAGGCTCGACAACGGTCTGAAAAAATCCTGATTTGTACCATGGTGGCAGGCGATACAAAAGGTGTAGGAGCATACATTTCTCCTTCATAGTCAGGCTTATCACATTTCATAAATAATCACGCAATCTGAATGCAATGAATTTTCCTGATTAATATATTTCACCCAACCCTGACAACGTAAAGACAAATATCATCTTTGACTTGTTGCTATCAACTATTGCTAGTTGCTGAGAGCTCATACATCTGCGTAGAAAAATATTTAATGAAAGAAATCGGATGCGTTTGCATCCCCCACTTTGGGCTTGCAAAACAAGCCCACTTTGAAATTTCAACTGCCAATCAGAAGGCCAAACGCAATGATGCATCAACGCATTTGACGGAGACCTGTGAACCCTGCTTTACTCTCATGGGAAAAGATGAATTGTCTCACTTTGTGCATAATGAGTGGTGTAAGTATGCCAGGGATGCTAATTGAAGTGGCAAGCATGGCGACTCTTCCATATTGAAGCAGTTTTAATTTCCTTCTCATATAGCCTGTAATGGCTGCTCCTGTGAGAGCAGCAACAATTGATAGGCAGCCTGGACCAATGGTGAAAGGCCACCTGAAAAAGGTAATAGATGCGAACTAAATTATTATTCTTTTCCTTGTCGTCCCACATCCTGATGTCAATGGGATGTGAGGCGGTGAAAAACCAGTCGACTCATTCTCTGATTCTTCATTTGCTGGCCGAGCACTTTCGACCTTTCGGGCTGTGGACCCTATGTCTCCACGTCGCTCTCAGGATGCCTGAACGAGCAAAAGTGCTCGGCCAGCAATTGAAGAATCGGAAAATGAGTCAGCTGGTTATTCTCCCCCACAGACCCCCTGGACTTAAAAAAATGCGACGACAAGGAAAATATTGCGCTTTATTGAATTTTGTATCACTTCCGAGATGATAATAATTATGTAAGCCTTCAAAGTTTATTATCTATTTTGCATTTAACAGACCATAAGAATCGTGTGACTTAATCTGTTAAGATCATTAAATGTTCGTTATGGCAAGCAGAATGCCCAAAGAGTTTACCTTTCGTCTCACACACCGTACTTCCTCGTTATGAACTTTTCGTAACTTCGTATTTTATAACTATTGACTTAATAATCAATTAGCAGGCTCAACCATAAAAGTACTGTGATCCACACACGCAAATTCATTCCTCAGAATTTCAATGAAAATATTGACTGTAATTTACATTTCGGATGAAGGCTTCCAAGTCGAAATCAACTGTAGTTGATGGTTCAACGCTTCTTCTTCGGAAATTCGTATATAATCCGGCGGAACAGTGTCGTCAGTTTTCCTCACAATTACAGACATTTTACTATACGTTGAACTGCAGTGGTTCGAATTTGATTCTCTTTCGGCTTAGGAAAATAATTAGCGAATTTGACTTATTTGAACGAAAACCGGATGAGTACTTTGAAAAGGCACTCTCGTTATCAGTTGATAACGGCCAGAAGAACCTCAGCTATCGGGGAAGGTTATGTTTGCAGTATTCTCAATGCCATTTAGATCGCGAAACATCTGTTATTTCTTGTAGCAGAATAATTTTCGCTCAGCTATCCGACAATTTTGGAAGAAACAATTAATTTTCCGAACAACGGAAAAAATTTCCCTTTCCATTTTATCATTCGAAAGCCCTAAAACTCACCTTGGTTTCTAACATTCGTTGGTGCGATTTGCACAATTTTCCAACAGAATTCAACGCGTTTTTCAATATTGTCATCTATTTCTCGCTTCCGCTAGTTATTTCGACGATATTCGCGAGTCTTCGGGTTGGAAAATTGTTCTCCCCGAAAATCGCCTCCGCCGAAGTGGGATTTTCCCTGCCGACCAATGGTATCAGTCGCGTTTCGGAACCCGCACCGTACATCTGGTCTCAGACGTGTCGCCATAATATGTTTGTATTCGTGTTAACTGTTTTCGTTGCGTCGGCCGTTCGTTCGCGTTGAAAAAGTGCTCGTCGCGTGCCGTGCTCGAGTGCCTAGTGCCGATTGTCGGTCCAAAATTGAAAAAGGTTCTCTGTTGGCTCCTCTCGGGCCGCAGCACAACCTTGAGTGATAGTGGGTAATCTACCACCACTTGACGTACTCGTTCTCGGCGATTCGCTTTCGTTTCTCCCACCGACTCTTATCAACGGTCTTCACGATTTACTCCAGTCAGGATTTCAATCTTTACCTCGGCAATATCGGCCTGAAGATGCCGGTCCGAAAACAAGGTGAAGCTGCATAAAAAATGAAAAAATACACTGATAACACCCGAACGTTGGCACGATTAATTCGTTTGTCCTGATTTTTTTTGGACATTTTGCTTAAGCACTTGATCTCCGAATTAAGATTGTTCGCTTTGGCTATTGCTTGGTATTTACGTTTTCACTCATTAAGACCAATTTCCTATGTAGACCCTTGCATCACAATCCACATCGATCTGCTTCGTGAAAAACACGTTTCCCACCAATGTAATTGGTAGTTTTTATAGTTGGATTTTTTTTTGTAATTTCACGGAGGTACTTAATTTCTCTAATGGCAAATGTTACTCCCTTGAGCATTGACATATTAATTTTCGCGGCCTGACAAATTCAAAATACCAACAATTTGCGATTAGCTCGGAAGTACGGTGTGTGGCCCAAACTATAAATGAGGCGTCAATCGCTTGGCTCAAAAACAATTCTAGACCTCGAATGGTTTGAAATATTGATACCGTATGGCCTGTAAAAATCAAATTAGAACAATCTTCAACGCTTAGATCCCGAAAATACCTTGTGTTATCCAAGATTCAATAACAGCTGATTTTGCAAATCCACACTTTTTGAAAATATCATCATACTTGACGGGTTTTTCACAGAGATATAACTCTTATGACACTTTTTGACCCCAGACAGACATTTACTTGTTCAGAATATGTTTCTAAAAACAAATTACTGCCCTACAACTACACTGTGAAATCGTTTCCCTACATCTCAGTTCCAAGAAGCAAAATTATTATGAAAATCAGTGAAACTGTCTTTTCGGTGTATTATGCATTTTTTTGTGTTTAATTTTCCCTCTAGACTTTCGTCTCCTTCCTAATTTTCTATCGAGGTTGGGGGCATTACAATTTCATCACTATTTTGATTTTTTATTTCCAAGTTTTTATGTTACTGCGCTCCCTTTTGTTCTTAACTTGTTTGAAACCAGTAGAATAATTAATCGCTGTATTTTAGGTTACTAACGCAGCTTATTCGCTCTTCGATCTGCATGTTTGAATGGCTGCATTTATCGATGTATGTACAATTTACTCGCAATAAATTTTTTTTAACCCCGGAATGCTTTTTTCTTTCTTTTGCCTATTTCATTTTCGTTTTCACCGTAACTTGGTTTGTGTTTAAATCTTTACTGTTCTTCTGGTTTGATTTTGGTGTGCAGTTAGTAGTCTTGCGTTTGAGTTTGTGTTCGTTGGATCCTAATGTACATAATCCATTCGAACCACGGAAATATTTTCGATTTTTCAACTATATTGTGAGATAGAATGGACTCAATGCAGCTCTCAGATCAGCTTTGGTATTCTCGGGTTCTTCCTGCGCTCTTATTTCGTTAGAGTTGCGGTTACGTTCAAGCTAGAGGTTCTTTGGCGTAGACGAGGTGAAGTAAAATGGGAGCAGAGAGCAGACAGGCTTGAGGACTGACTACAAAGGATATATACTCGGTAAAGAAGCTCACGCCTTAACAAAGGAGCATCGCCCGCGAGGTATCAAAGATTGATGGCCTCTATTGCCAGACGAACAATAGAATTTTGACCGAAGCACGCGTTTAAAATTATTTATTATTCGCCCTCAATGAGAGGCTTACATTGCAGCGGTCGTACGTGAAAAGGTGACCTTCGTTCGTTACGTGAATGTGAATTGAGTTATGATTATTTCATATAGATTTAGATATATTTTATTAGGAAATAGTTTCCATTTGTAATGGCCATAAAATACCATTTGGGCAGATGGATAGTTTTGTGTAGGTAAGCTTGATTTAATTGGTTAAAAAAATTTAATTTAATTTTAAAAACAAACTAAGTGATATTTCCAGCATGTTAGTACTTAATTATGGATTCTGCATACTGTGACACACACAAAATCTTAGCTAAAATTTTTTTTTTGGTGCTGATCAATTTTTTAAATTCTTCATTAGGTAGGTATATGTATATCATTCGATGTAAACGTCAAGAACGGTTAATGCATTGAATACGTAGACGACGTTGGGGAAATGGTAACATATATTAATAAATGAGTTTTTCAATCCAACGTTAGGTCGGTGACAGTATAATTACAGAGGCCTAACAAGTCTGAGGCACCTTGAACTAGTATGGAGAAGAATCATGGAGCAAAAATGTATCCTCCCCGGCGGGGAATCGAACCCCGGTCTCCCGCGTGACAGGCGGGGATACTGACCACTATACTACCGAGGACTTATTGGAAGGTGATGATTTACACAATCTAGGCAAGAGAGTCTAGTTTCCTATGTATATCATCTCTTTTCCGAACTTCTACTTTTCTTCAGCGCGTGTCCGGGAATAATTATAAAATTCCTAGTGACTATTGTAACTTGTACGATTGTGATCGGATTTCGATTTTCTAGTACTGCACAGATTATGCATTGATGGTTTTCAGAGTACATTGAAGGATTTCGGAGTACTGCATTGATGGTTTCCTTTAAATTTCATTGTGATTGACTTTTTGTATGATATTGCTTGTTGATATTGCTATGAATATTTTTGTTATTTTGGATCGTATATTTGTATTATCTGGGTCTAATAAATTTCTCAACATTATGGGCAAGATTTTTTTTCTTTCAAAACTTGCCGCAACTGTGCATTAACATTAAGCTGCGTGAAAAATGGGGTTTTCTTTTGACGTCTTCTTACAATAGGTCCTCATGGCCATTTTGTTTTTTAACTTTCCCAAGGGAGGTTTCAGCTGAGTGTTCTCACCTTTCTCGTTTTCGGGACCAAATTGGCAGTAAAAGGGCAAGGCGATATATCAGAGGGTCTTATGCCAGGACGACCGTGGTCCGTAGGACTAAAAGGGTTGGCGAAGCGAGGTTGCCTCTATGTTTTAATATGTGCCAAGAGAAGAGCGGGTGTGAGAGAGGCTTGCCTTCCCAAGGAGATCTCCTGATTCGGCGGAGCTCATGAAAAATGTAGCGATATTTCCACATAGGTCCCGTTCAGCGGTTTTTCTTGCAGATCGTAAAAAATTCTGTGAGCAAGATCCTCGCCGACTATACTTTAAAGCGAAGCCAATGTTAAGTAGAGTTGACTGGAAAGACATTTCTTTTTTAATCAAAAGAAGCAAAACTTGCGAAATTATTTCAGATAATTTTAGAAATATTCCGGAATTCCATTATCAAACGGAACGTTTCCAACATAAAGATCAGTCTGTAGGCAGTTTACAATTTATTGGCTGTTAAAAAAAGTAACATTTTCTGTGACGAAATTACAGAAAAAATTGAAGATTTTCCAAAGCCAGAACTTCAAAGGTTTTGGTTGCGAAAGACCTGTGATGTTGGAATGTAATTTTCTCGACTAGCAAATTGACATTGAATGAGTGTGAAAATGAGTCGTAATTATGAGGAAATAAACTCTCTGTGACGCGTGCTCTTGACTTTTGAACATAGTTTGATAAATACCATTGAATTTTGACCATTTGTGCTCAGCCAGAATTCCCCCTTCTACCTTTTCCACAAAAATGGCATCAGTAGGGGTTTAGATATTTTCCAATTCGAACCGAAGTGGCTCCGAACTAGGAACTATTTTATCAATAGACATTTCTCTCTAGTTTACATTTTCAATCGGATTAAAAATTTTTGAAGAGTTTCTGCCCCTTCTTTCGTATGTTGACATCACTGATTTAATATCTCAGATTTGCTGTACCACATATTTCTCAGCGTTCAACTTGTTTCGTCGGTATTCTGTCGATTTCGATTCTACGAAGAGCTAAAGAACGAGCTCGCGTGGGAAATGCTCCACTTTTTCATGATTTTTCCTCTTTTCTGCGCCCTATCTTGCCCTCGTCTTATCTCCCTCGAGTACAAAGCCGCTGGATTATTTACAGCCCCCCGCGGTTTCTTGAATTGTGTCTTTCCTTTTCTCGGTACGCGAGAATACAAGATGAAAACTGCCGGTAAATACGTATTATGGCAAATTTGAAATGAGAAAATATTTGAATTTCAGAAGCGGCGTTTTATTTGCTTTATTCAAGTTTACAAGTTTCTTGGAATATTTTCAATGCCGTTGTTCAAATAATAGTCGTTTAAACCCGTTCTAGGAAGCTAAGAGGGTTTGATAAATATTTGAACACCTTTACAACCTTCATCTGCAAGTTTGACAATAAAAATTGTGTAAAAAAATTATATTTATGTTTATTTTAAAAATACATTATTTATATAAACAAATTATATAGCTATACTAAAAAATTATTACGTGATGAGTGAATGTTAATATCAATAAAATCATGAGCGAAAACGCGAACCAGTTATTTAACTATTTTCTGCCATTTTTGGAAGCAACAAAATTTGCGACCAAGCCAGATGAAAAATTACTATTCTAATTCGGAAACTTGGAAGGAAAAAGGAAGGAATACGCTGTTCGCAGTTCGTATTGAATATTTTGTCCAATTTTTTGCGAAACGTGAGTCCTATCTGTTCTGATTGAAGGCTGATGAATTTTTCTGCTAGTGAAAAAAAACTTTCGCGGTTTTTTTTGCTGTATGAAACGAGGTGAGACGTTTTGAAGTTCAAATGCGACCTCCGTTGGTGCTGGATCAATTTCAGCGTTCCCTCTCTGCCAAGGCTCTAATAAACAATGCGAAAGGGAAAACAGACTTTCTTCTGAGTTGAGTTTCTTCGTCGAAATCACCTCCTTCCCTAGAGAGAAGTCTATACATCAGCAGTTCCCCTTGCTCTCCCTCTCATTTCCTCGGTCGCGTATATTCGCCTTGAGAGAGGACTGGATTGAATGAGCTCCTGAATACTGAGTCCTCGATTTCGGTTCCCTTATCCCATTTTCCCGATCGATCAATGACTGCCTCGTAAACCAGTTTCACTGCCTCATGAATCATTTGACTATTTCGCCGGGAACCGCACTCAATTTATTCAGATCATACCGGGCGATTCGAATAGGTAAATCTTCAACCCGGTTGAGTCTGTTGCTGAAATTTTGAGGATGGAAATTTTCGACAATTTTCATTTCACACGAGTTCCTGATAAATTGGTAGTGACTAGTGGAGATGCGTGGGTGCGGTTTGAATCAGTGAGTATAGAAGTTAAGTTAACTTCAATACTTACTGGTTTCTATACGGCCCGAAAAATGCCTTGTTCCTGGTACCTTTTTGCAACTCAATAGTTTTGTTTCAGTTTTTTTTTTCGATTTTCGTCCAAGTACGGTTTATTAGTCAATTATAACCATTGTGATCGCCCAAGAAAAAAACATGTCTTAACATTTAATGAACGTTTCAAGCTATAAAAAATCCGACTTGAAATTAAAAACATTCTGTCCGTCCGCCGTCTTCTTTTTCTGAGGAAACTATAAGAATTGCAATTTTCACCGAAAATAAATCCAGGCTTGACTTGGCTCAATTCTTTAACTTAAACGCTACCTCAATTTTAATTTTCGGGGAGTTTCCATCCAATTCAATTCTCGATCTAAATTCAGTTTTTAAAAAAATATTTTTATCATGAACAATGCAGCATTTTTCGCTCGTGAAAGCTAAATATTCGTTATTACTGTTAATATTTTCAACTGCTTCGCCTTGTATCACCTCTGCGAGTTCATGAGTTTGAGTGCTAAATGATGTGGCTATGGCTGTGGCTGTGAATCTATGATTCACCTGGGACCGGGCGGAGTCGTCGCCAGTTAGCGCTGGCAAGAAGCTCGTGATCACCTCCCGTGTCACGTCGTTTGGTCTCGTCTTGTGATTATAAAATGCCCTGGCTTCTATTAGATAACGTACGCGCCGCGACGAAGCCCGTCCGTGGTATATCTCGGTTTAGTATAGGCATCGCTTTATAACACTTCACCCCAAAGGTGTCAGGTTATCTACTGCTCGGAGAGCGAACATTTTTGACTACATAACGTCCGCTAACGTCATCTCCAGTATTTGCTTTAGATTCGATGGTTTCAAGGCACAATCTAATTTCCATAATGCGATTTTAGATGGTTTACTTTTCACGCAATGAAATGGTTTTTTTTTTTTTTTAATCCAATTTACTTTTTAACTACTTTTTATCTTTTTTAGTTTCTCTTTTCAATAATTCTCGTGCAAGCGATTGTTGTCTTTTTACATCCATGTTAACCTAGTGAATAGAAGTATTCTCATTTATTGATATACTTTAGTGATGGACGATGGGAGGCCCTGCAAAATCGATAAAACGGACCTGGTATTTCGTTTCCTTTTCTACACGCCGGAGAATTGTTTAGCCGCTGTCCGCACTCTTGCGATGACTGAGGAAAACAGATTAGCCGCGCTTGAGTGCCGCTTTTAACGAATGAGTAAATCCTGGCCGACGAAGTAGTTTAACGCGGGTGCCAAACCGTTCGCTCGGTTATCGTGACGGTTCAACCATGAAAAGACTCGACGCTCCTGCTCGACTATTGGAAACCGTCTCTCATTACGACATTATCAGGTTTTCTCACATGGGCGAGAAATGGAACACGCACATTCAGGGTGACACTGACGTTCGAGTGAAAAGGAATGCCTGACATCACCTATCCTCGAGTAAGCCAGCTCCCAAATGCGTGTTCAATTTCGGAACACCGGGAACACTATCAAACATTACTGCAGGGTTAATATTTCCCCAACTGATCGTTGCGTTGGTTCGTTCAATCCACATGGTTGCTAAGCTTCTCCTGATTTCTGCGAGTTAATCTGCGAATTTTTGGTAAACATTTTGGGCATTCTCCCTCCCACTTTTAACACGGGAAAACTTCCCGACACCAACGTGTTTCCCCATGTTTCTAGTGATTCTTTGAAACATCTCCAACTGTGGGATGAAAACTATTCAGGGGCAGTACAAAAGAATTTCACCGACACAAACTTTAGTCTTGCCCCCAAGTTAATTATGAACCAAAATCCATATTTTATTAATAAAAAATATCATAGTTATCGAACATTCTAACAATCACTATATTAAAATTTTAAATTTTATCGTATTATCTGATATCTAATTTGATTTCTCACGTGTCGAAATGTACAACAATTAAATGTCACCCATACTTTAATACTTTGATTATTAGCCCATTATTAAATTCTACAATGATAGATTTTGTGATTCATGATCATCTATCAGTCATTTCTCAATGTAAAACCGATCATTGAGTAATCTAACAATGGTCTAATCCTTTATAGTGTAAAATCACATTTCTGATCATTATTATTATTTCACTTGGACTTTCTATACCAATTGTTTTTAGTATGAACGGACCCAATCTAATAATGGGCTAATTGTTTAAGCTATGGATGAAATTGTTTAATTTCCCTCCAGCTTTAAATATTTAAAAAAAGAAAAGAAATACTTTGATATTGAGATTGTAAAAATTGCACGATAGCTTTGTGATATAATTAAAAAAAAAAAAGATCATGGCTCATAATCAACTGTGGGGGGGGGATACTATAGTTATTGACTGCGTAATTCTTTAGTACTGCTCCTACCCCTTTTTTGTGACGATTTTAGTTGTAGTTATTGCGTTGAGCATAGTTTTGTAGCCCGCAGATACAAATGTATAAAACAATGTACAACAAATGTATACAACGTATGAGGAGAAGCTCCCGACGTTTCCAAAAACCACCAGAAACATAGGAGAACACGATATTATAGCGAAGTAATCGCTTGTTGAAAGCGGGGGCAGTAGTAAAGAACACCCAAAATTGTCAATGCCCCCCTTAAAAATTAAACCGAACAAATTTCCAACCGTTTTCGCCCAGTTTTACCCCTGCATTTTTCGATCTGTTACTGCTCAGCATTTTTTGGTAGCGACGTTCTCTGAAAAAATTAAGCTCCGAGAGTTTCAAAAGCCGTTACGGCTGATCGAAGCGATCAGAACGTCTAACGATGGTATGAAAACAGTCTGCTCTTAATGGATGTACGATGAAACCTCCTTGAAATCAACTGTCGGTGAAAGAAGACTCCATTGTTGAAAGATATGAATGAAAGATCTCGACTTTTGCAGAGGAACGTTCCAAGACGAAGATTAATCGAACAACGACGAACGAGGAGTTATCTTCCAGAGAATTGAGGGGATGAGGATTGTTCAACATTGCAGCTCCCCCGAGAGGATAAAAGTAACCATCTCCTTTGGACTCGTTTCTTTTCGATCACCTTTGCCAACTTCGTTATTGCGGCCGATTGGTTTTCCCGTTCAAAGGCGAGAGAGCTAGAGCGAATTTTCATTTCCAATTTTTCGCCATTCTTTTGACACGAACGAAATGATTACGGAGACGCGATTCGGAAGAAGGAATCATTTGAATTCCACTATTGAACTTTGCAAAGATGTTTATTGAAAAATGATGATCTATTGAGTGACGAAATTATGGCTATAATGGAGGAAATTGATAAAGAAATCTGCTTCGTCTGAGATTTCGGGAAATGTACTTTTGAATGGCTCATTTAACAAACGACGAGAGCATCAATGGCATCAATCTCATTTCAATTCCTTTCCAGATGTTACGAATAATTTTCTTTTATAAAGACCTAAATAGGGCAGAAGGCGTAAACCCATGTTTATGGGCCCTGGAGGCTTTCACTGTCCGTATGAAAACTGAGATAAATTTCTTTGCTGTTGGAATAAAGAGAAACCAGGCTTGGGTTTGCTGTTCCAGGCTTTGGTGCGATTAAGCCCTAAAATATACTTAGGAAAATCATGCTTCACTAAATGTAACCGCGAGACATGTATGCACCATAAAAATCTGGACCATTACCAAGATTTATTGGAATCAGTATTGCAAAATCGACGGGCCTTTTTCGTGGTAGTCCATTTTCGTAACCTGCAATACATCAAATGCCTCGAGCGAAGCCAGAACTGAGCCGCCGATCCATGCTGCGACCATTCTTTCTTTAGGTGCAGCTAATTTGATTTCAACGTTGCTCGGTAGACTTTTCTTGACTTCGTTGAACAGACGGGAGTTATACCCTGGCATAAGAGACGTACCACCGGATATGACAATATTTTGATAGAGAATCCGACGCAAATCGACGTCAGCTTGATGAATCGAGTCGATCAGAAGGTCGTGAACGCCAAGTGACTCGTCTCCTATGATTCCTGGATTGAAGAGCAATTCTGGAGCCTCGTAACGTGCTGACCTGATCTGCACTGTAACTCCATCAGGCAAAGTGAAGCTGGGATTAGGAATTCGTTGTTTCTCATTTTTTGTCGGTTTTACAAAACAAATTTTCTCCTTCATGTCCCTGATCGCTTCGAAATCCGACAAAATGCTGTAGCTAGTGCAAAGCTCCGCTCTCAGAAGCGTTTTCAAGTATTTCGTCACTTCCTTGCCGGCTATGTCGGTTCGGTTTATGCACGATGGGATCACGTATCCTTCGCAAACTGAGATCGCCTGAGTGACGCCTTCCCCTGCATCGCAAACGGTTCCAGATGTTCGTCCAGTGGCGTACAAACATAGAAGCCCTTGCATCGCGAAATGGATCCCAGGCACATTCAGTGATTCGAAAAATATCTCCGCCGTCCTTTGTCTGCTCGCCGGTGTGGCGAGAGCTGGCTCTGTCAAAAGGACGGAATGCTCGCTCGGACATGCGTTCAACTGATCTGGCCCGTAGAGGTGAGCCCAGACGATTTCCATGTCAACCCAATTCTTCACATATCCGTTTTCCATCGGGTACCGAAGAGCGAGGATTCCTCTATGTTCCTGCGCCTTTTGCCCGACGAACGAGTCGCCGTTCAGATCGCTCGACATGACACGAGTGTGTTTCGGTGTTCCCACGTAATTCGGAAACATGCACTGAGGATAGTTGGCCCCCGTGAAGCCAGCTTTAATCACGCTCGTCCCGCTGTCTATAACGATGGGTTGACTCATGTGGCCCATTTTATGATCACGTATCTGATTACTTATGTCGTGCTATTTCAACAAAGCTAACATCAAAGTAATTGATGTTCGATTTTCATTTACCGAGAAATGATAGCGACAAAGTTAGTTACTTAGAGCCATTTTTATTAGAGGCTCAATTTTTATAGCTTGTAAACAAAATATAGCTGAAGGATTCCTTTTAATGGGGGACCAAAGTGTTTTCTCCGGTGCAGATTTGATGTTAAATGTGACCTAAACGGTGGAATCCGCCTCAATTTACTATGAGACATTTTCCTCGAATTTTGATTCTCTTCCGACGATTCAATACGAATTCGATCGGTCGTGAAACCAGGTAATCCGTGTCGAAATTCGATTACCCCGGTCAGTGGACACAAGACCTGTCAAGGAATGCGGTTCCTGATGGATGAATCCCTGGATTGAAACCTCGGGTGGATTTTCTTTCGCGTCTCTTTCTCAGCGTTTTTACGACGTCGAGCCTCAAGTGTCCGGATAAAAGTTTTCAGCATTCCTCGTCGACAGGTCCTCGAAATATTCCGAATACCTCGGCTGGTCGTTTTTCAGATCCAAGGCCCTTGAATATCGCGTTTTAAGAATTTCCACCTTCTTGAAGCCATCTCGTCCCTAAGGGCTAGTTTTTCTCTCCGTTCGAGCTCTGAATAACTTCTCGACGTCTCCTTCATCTCGTCTTTCGCGCGTGGGAGGAAATTAATAAACTCGGCGGTTCCGAATCAATTTCACTTTGGCGCATCTTCTAGCTCCTGTTGTGACTTGTACCGTCGCGAATAAATTAGATCGCGATGTCTGGTTTTTTTGGCGAGACAGGAAATTGTCTTTTTCGGAACTGTTTCCAGCGCCTCCATCATCCTTATTTCTTCGTTATAAGTGATATACTATAGGGGATTTAGAGGAAGGTCGATTGTTCAGAAAAGTGTAGCGAATTAGGAACAATTTTTTGCGAGTTATTTTATCATAATGACGTAGCTGTATTCAATGCTAATGGTGGATAGTATTATGCGAATATCCGACTGATTTTCATAAATTCTCCGTGTTTCTGAGAATTCCCTCAGTGAAGTGAGTGCCTCTACTTTTGTTTAAGCGGATTAGGATCGTCGGACTGGTGTGAATTGCGCTCAGTGGGTGGTTTGAAGGTGAAAAGTTTGCCTACATCTCATCGTTTGGGGGCATGCTAATGGTAAATAAATTATAGAACTTCAGTCGGAGGGGTCCGTTCAACTACCCCTCCTTATAACTTGGGGAGCGATGCCCATTTACTTTTAATTAGCCTATAATTTACCGGATATAATTGTTTCAAATACCTTTTGTCATTACCTACCCTAATTTAACGATCCTGACCTAGCTCAAGACGCCTAGCATGTCTCTCTAAACGAACCGATGTAATGAAAAACCAAATTTTTATCAGGGATAAACGGTTTTGTTAATTTTATTAATTAATTTTTTTGAGGGAGGGATAAGAAAGTGATTCAAGAGAAATCGATCGAACAGTACACATTATACATATACACAATAGTATACATTTTGCTGCTGCTCTGAATACCTGCGAAAGTAGAGATTCTTCAACTTCGTTTTGTAATTTATATTACCTTATATTTCATACCAAATACATATTAAAGTGAGGGCATTATAAAATTTCCCTGAAGTTTGAAATACGCGATGAACTCTCTCCGGTAAGTTCCGCGATGATGGTTTGAAATTATTCTACGCAAGTAGAAAAGCCTGTGGCCTCTGACCTTGTCGTTCGACACTTTGCATATTCAAGAGTAGTGAATTGCAAGGGTAGAGGTACTTACGAGCACAGTGATGTACTCTCGAGGGATTAGACTGCAGGGCCAAAGCTTCTGTGTTGTACACTATAATATATTTAGGCCTTTCTAATTGCGTCTCTAAAACATTCAGTAAAAATTTACTTCCGAAAAGCTTCTCAGTATCTCAAGTGGTGAATCATTCATCATTTCAACGGGTTCGTTTCAGAACAAGCCTTGCTCGATGCAAGTGAAACTTAAGGTACTACCAAAGAAATATTTCGTTCAGCGATAAATACACTTTGCATGTCTTTAGCGTTGGTATCTTAATTTCCTCCAATTTACTAACCAACTTGAAATTCAATTAGAATGAATTACAAGTTGAATCGAACTTCGTAGCTGAGCATTTCTAAAATCGAGGTGGCGTATAAATACTACAAATGGTTATTATCGAGCTTCACTTCGGCCGAGGGCGGATTATTTTTAGAGAATGGACGGTTCGTTAAAATTTCTCCGAAACTTTTACGTTTGCCCACCTTTACCGACTTTCCATATTTACCGTTCCTCTTTTCAAATCCAGTCTTCCACTAAGTTACAACCATAGTAGTCCCCCTCTTGAGGAAAATTCTTGAAATCAGGTCAAGCAGTTTTTCTACTCTTATAAATTGGTCACCTCATTATAAGTCACCTCATTTAATTTAAGAATACCTTAAAAAAAGATTGGGTGTGGAAATTGGATGTTTTCTCCTCCGTATCGAAAGCTTTTTTACCCTTATTACGTATTTCACGTATTTAATCGACGTTATTCCCTTTCCGCCAGCTGAATCATACCA
This sequence comes from Tupiocoris notatus, assembly GCA_037159825.1. Classification (NCBI taxonomy): domain Eukaryota; kingdom Metazoa; phylum Arthropoda; class Insecta; order Hemiptera; family Miridae; genus Tupiocoris; species Tupiocoris notatus. The sequence continues at coordinate 919,576 of JASJUZ010000178.1, forward strand.
CGTTCCAAAATATACACCCGCAAATTTCATGCATTTCACAACGAAATCTGGCTATTGAAAATATACTCTATAGCTTGAAATGTGTATCGAACGTCTATGGCGTACTCTAACGGCCGACAGATAATCCGGAGCGAACATGTTCACCCTTTTCTCGAGTTCTCCGCTTGAAACGATTTTCAACTCCATTACGATTTCATTGCTCACTAATGGTTTCAACCGTGCTTTGAAACGCCTGTTACTTCCGTATTAACTCGTACTTCCAGCCTATAATACAAACTATTTCCTAACTCGCTTTCACTCCGGGAAACTGAGGAGACACTTCTGTACAGTGAAATTCCCACAGCATAAATAAATATCATTCATGATTATTTATTACGACGGGGGAAAAAATCAATATTCATTCGGCGTCGTGAATATTCAATTCGCAGTTGAAGGAATCTGTAGCGCTTTAGAAAATTCCCTCTCAAAATGGTCCTCTTGAGAGGACTGGTATCTCATTAGAGACCTAGAAAAGAGGCTGTTATGAATAAAAAGTTACTGCGCTTCCGCCGCAGTCTCATTATGCGCTTTTACCTGTAATGTCCTCAGAGGTCGTTTTTGCGTAACCAAGGAAACTATCTCGTTTGGTTGCTGCTCGCTCAATAACCGCCAACTTTAAGGAAAATAATTTTATCTTCTTTTTTTTCCTCGTTGGTGTCTGAAATTCGAGTTCTATCTGGTTGAATTTTTATTGGTGCTACTACCACAAAATTTCACCTTTGCCGATATAAATGAATGATGTCCATTAAAAAAATCGCAAATATTCTTGCGCGCTAGAAAACCGAAAGAACTATATTAAATAATTGATTTCATAACAAGCGGCTAATTTTAAGGTTGTGAAAACAATTAAATATTTTTTAAAAATCGTTAGTAATTTGGCTGACGGACCGAATTGCAATGTGTAATACAATAGTCGAAGGCCTATCTTCGCCTGTAGTCGATAGTCCTTATCATCATTCGTCAGTTTTAGTGAAGGATCATTCATTTTCGCCGCTGTAGTCGGTTCGACCAAGGAGCAACGTTGCGGAACGTGGTAACCTACTTTGGAGGGGAATTCCTTTTCGTCGGGTACAGGGCCAGGAGTAGCCATTTGGATCGATAGAGGAGAAATAAAGTAGGTATGTGGTTGAGGTATGCTCACGTTGGGTACCCCTCGCTTGTGTTGATCGAAAGACCGCCGTCGTGTTTCTCGCATACATTAGTTTTGAAACATTTTATAATAGTGAATTGGGGAGAGAAGAGAGAAAAGGAATGTTTGGATGAACGAAAATGGGAAGGTTTTTTCTCAAATAGCCTCTATAGGCTTGACTTGAGGTTTTGTAATTTTTATTAGCGGAATAGCCGACAGTCTTTCTGAAAAGGGACTTTACTAGTATTCAAAAAAAATAAAATAAAAAATAAAAAATAAATAAATAAAATAAATAAATATAATATAATAAAAAAGATTAAAGTAAACTAGAGATTTTTATTTACTATGCTCTATTTATATCGTTCCATTCATCTGTTGGCACTTGCACGAAGGAGACTAACTTAATGACTAAGGGTTAATTTTTGTCAATTAACGCACTTAATTAACCATTGAAAAAATCAGGTGCTGGATCGATGCAATGCAGTATCTAGTAAATGAAATTATACCTCGAGGAAATCATCTCTCACATTGCCTATATTTATTTTCCAGCAAAATCTCGACAGAAGCTACGTCTAATATTTCGTTCATAGTTCATAATATATGTTTCTTTGAAACCATTGAACAACCAACCTACTGAATCAGAGAACCTATTTGTTGAACTGTGTAAATCTAAAACTTGTTTCTACTTTATTGACATAGCTTCTACAGTGAACTCTTCCATTTTTTGACGTACGATAATGTTCCGAATCTCGTTAGCCAATTTCACCTCGATGATTTCCTTTTTAATTACATTCAGCCTATTATCGTTTTTAGAGGCAATTTTAATCTCTCTACGGTTTAACACTCGAGTCCGCAGGGTTTGCTGGGTTCGGCCCGTTAATTAGTATAAAACATTAAGCGAGGTTCGCTTTTTGAGTTTAACCCATCCGCTATTTACCCGAGCTCGAGTTTATTTGAAGGGAGGAGAAACGCGTTTTGCTGAATGAGCTCTTATGGGCCATTCAGTCGTTCAGCTCTCATGTAGAAAAAAGGGGCACTAGCCGTTTCAGTTTCACAATCCCTTACAGTTCTTAGTCATACGAATGTCTACCGCATTTTCAAATTTTTTTCAGCTGAATTGATACTGGTAATAAGTTGAGGTTGATATGGCGAAGGAAATTTTTAATCGAATTTTTGAAAATAAGAAATATTCATTTGAATCTAGAAGCAAGAACGAGATTGAACAAATTTTTGTTTTGCTAGAGCTAATAATTGTTTCGCAGTTTTCAATTCTTGAGAGACTGAAATAAATTTCAATCACGTCCGTTGATTTATGTATTTTCGCGGAATGAAGATTGAAAATTCCATCCTATTTTTACTCGATCGCACCGATGCATGGCGTTAGGTATTTGCTCAGCAATAAAGGCTCGACTACAGATTGATTCAATTTTGTAATGCAATGAATACATGCCGTTTCACATTGCGAATTCAGTTGGGCAAATGGCACTTTTCGCGCTTCTTTCATATTCTAGTTAAATAAAACCGAGCAAGTTGGTCAAAGTAGAAGACAGCTCAATCCGCTATTTTCTCTTCCCAGCCGTAAGTTATTGGATTTTTCGGATGTAAACAAGGCAATAGAACCTTCCTAATCTGCTCGAGGAAGTCGTCGCTGGTTAAAGTTCTCGTCAATCGTGAAACTTCCACTTCCGAATAGTCAAGTTCCGTAGTCACTTTGGCTTCGTGCAGATAAAACTTCCTTAGCGGGTACCAGTCCACCCTTTCGCTCAAGATTGAACATTTGAAGTGATCCAGCGCTTGCCATTTGAAGTAGATTCGGTTCTCTTCGACAGTGATCTTTCCCGTATGGTTTTTGCCATCTAAAATAGGATGAAAAATTATGAATGTAATGCTGTACTGCAAATAATTGAATTACACAAAAGAACAAACTATTACTGATAATAATTCAATAACTATTTACACAAGCGAACATTGGCGAGGCTGAATGAGATTGGTATTTTTTTTTCACAAATTTTTAAAAGTCAAATCATTACCTAATTATTTAACATATTTTAAGAATGGCAGTATTATTTCTTATCTTGGCAATTTTAATTAATGCTCTGTAAGTATATTTATTTCAATTTAGTTACTGCTCAGTCAGTACATTCTTAATTAGGGCATGGCACTGAATATACTAATTGAACTGGGTAATCAACTCTAACGTGATCAGATGTCGGTTAAAGTACTTTCAGTGCCCATTAAAAAAAAGGCAAACTGTAGGTTTAGTTGATATATCTTCCCTTTTTAGGAGAATGACAACTTCAACTCGCCGACCACTAATCTTATATCCTTAAGCTCCTGACGACTGATGTGAGTATTCAAACTCCATATTACATTAGTAGCTAACTTTTGAACGTATGGATTTGCAGCAGACTGATGCGAACGTAATTCTAGCTTGCCACTAATTCCGCTAATTAGCCGACGTCATAGTTGAGCAAGGAAAACCGAAGCTTGTTTAGCTTAAGTAATATTCTACCTGGTAGAAACTGAGGTTAGCGACAAGTATTCCTTATGAGAGCATTAGCTCTTGGAAAATTCAGTTACTGCGTAATAGGATCGTGTTCTCATTAACTCTCTCTCTAGTTCAGTCCGTTTTAGTATGAATGTGAGTTTCATTCCAAAGACGTTTGTGCAAAAAAAGAGCTTTTGTAGGAGAAAAACCCCGGTATGGTCACCGCCGCATCTGGGCAGGGGACTCCGCCCTTTGGACCCGTTTTTCGAACAAGAAAAAGCCTAAAGACATAGTATAAAGATATATCATAAAGATATAGTATTTTGAACATTTTTCTCTCTGCAATGAACTATTCCCATATGTTGAAGGAAATCTCAAATAGGGTGGGAATCGATCAGTTCGTACTATACCTTCGATCCTCTAATAGAATCAAGATGAACTGGAATCTAGATTGTAGAATGGATCCATAAATACATAAATTACATAAATTATACATAAATACATAAATTCCCGTTGTTATTTCCAACAACGCAATCTATAATTTAATCCCTCAGAATCTAATGTCTCGAAGTTGAAAAAAAGTACGAGCTTCGCAGTTTTTATGCAAGTTTACAACTGTTTCTTATTTGAAATCCATCGCAGGATTCGAATTTTCAGTCAAAATGACGGTATTTTATTTTTCTCCTGATTTTTGAGTTTTACCGTTATTGTCGCATTTAAAGTTTAAAAATTTCGACATGAAAATCTCTTGCGTACTAACCATCGACTGTTAAACATTTAAAATCCCGTGGATCATTTCTCGCTATCAAGATATTTCGAACCGATAGTCAGAAAACGTGTTTTAAAACCTTTTTTGAAACGCGGATAATTCGTAAATAAGCCAAAATAATAATACTTTTGATTACACCAACAGATAGGTTTTCAAAGGACCTATCTTTTTATCTAATACGACCATACCAAATTCATTTCTCAAAAGTTATGTGACAAAATCAGCAGAATTCGGCCGAAAAAACGACCTCGAAAACCGATGTATACGATTTTGAAAGTTTGATGACAATCGCATCGTCGGTTTAGGAGTTTAACGGCAACATAAATACTTTCAGTTTTACTTATACATAACTATTAACTTTCATATACACACTAATACTTTTAGCTTTATATAAATACAGATAAATCCTTCCTACTCACCCAGCGTGAAATGTTCCGCTTCCAGATACATTTTATCAATTTTTAAATCGCCGAAGACGGAAAACCAAATGAACTTCCTCCAAAACCACGTGCTCCCGACGACTCTGAGCGTTCTCAGGTCACCGATATAGGCGTCTTTCATTTCGACGTTGCCGAATTTGATATTCCCGACGAACGCATGCTTTGGGAGACCCGGGGCTTTTGCTTTGATATGCGAAACGAGGGCATTTGTGATGTTCCGAGGATCGTCGCTCGCAACGCACGATAAAATTACGAGTTTAATCAACCAGAAGAGAGACATTCAACGGTAATCCAAGTTATAACACCTTTTCGACACTAAAAGCTCGACTGATCGTCTGTCTTAGTTCGGTAGTAAAATGGTGGATACGCTAACTGGCTCGACGAATTATTATGCAGCGGCATTCGTCGTTCCTCGTTCTACAAACCGCGACCTTGTTCACGTAATTACGAATAATGGAAAATGAAATGCCTTTCCGAATAGGCGGCAGCAGCCGCAAACGTATACATGCATAACATATTACTTTTCCCTCGCTATACGAGAGTGGAAACGGTTTGAAAATATTTACCATCCTAGATTTGCATGAGAATCGGCAAACCGATGAATTCTTCGCAGTTTTCACTTTTTCCCCAGCTTGAAAACAAATGGCCATCGCAGTTCGACCCGAAATTACTTGCAAAATCAGAGAAAACACATCAGAGTTATGAATTTTGGAAAAATGTCTTTGAATCCATATAAAGAAAGAAACTCCTCGACTAAACTCAATGTTACGAAAGGTCCGTGTGTTCCCTTTGGTCTGTCCCGATAAGAGGCCACTGTTCAACGCAGAATGAGTCATGCATCGAGTATCAAATATGTCTGTAAATGTGACTTCGCAGGATAATTTTTATAACTTTTGAGATGAAAATTTGATTTTTGCAGAGGAATCCTTCTCGGCTGAACTATTTACGAGTTCGTTGCCAACCAGATCGGAGCAGAGAGCGGTGATCAAATCTGACCATTCACTTCCCCCAGATCGAAAACCACCAAAACCATGATGATGCATTTGGTGTGTTGAAATCGATGTATTTTTTCACGCTGAATCGAACGAGGCTTGGTGGTTGTAATGATCCCCAAGTTGTTACAGTTTTATTGAGAATTTTGAGTTTTGGAAAATGAAAACATTATGTAATACTGTTAACTCCAGTGTTTGTGAGCCTATAATAATCCATCTATATTCTCTTTAATATTCTTTAAACAGTCCCATCTGTAAACATCTTCGGAAATTGGCTCGTATTGTCATGCTGCACGACTGGAACTTTTTCGTTCATTAAATTTATTGGTTTATGGAAAATCTTTTTCGCCGCCAATCATTCAGTCTTTCTATTATCGTCTTTATTTCACTTGCTCCTGGAAGATCTGTGGAGTTTGACTTGCGTTAGTCATTCAGCACTCAATGCTTCAGTATAATCCTCAACAGACATCATAAACTGACATTTGACAAATAGTAAAACGGCCTATTATCAAGCCAACCAAACGTCAGCTGTTTTGGCGAAATCGACCATTCAAAAATAAAATACCTGAACTAAGCGGATCGATCCGGGCGGGCTACTTATAAAACGCCTTGTTTCTAAAATAGTCAACCCGTATAAATAGACCACTAGTTCCTGTCTCATCGCGAAACAACTCGTAGTTATTTCTTGGCCGCCGTCCGTCATCGTGTCGACTGTTGCCCCTAGAACTGTCGAGAAAAAAATCTGGATACTGGATTCAACTCGAAATCAGCGGAAAAGTGGTTTTTGATATTTTTTCCATTAACGTGGGCTAATATTATTCATCTCAGTGACGATGATTTCTGTTAGGATTAGAATCTCTCTTTTTATTTGTTTGCTGAGGTACTCAATTAAGACGGTCATTCTCGAGGATATTTATTTAGCCTACTTATTCAAATAGGTATGAGAGCTGAAGTCAAATCCGAACTCCTAAATTTAGTAATATTTTGGTTTACACTAGTGTTAGCACCGGTTTCACCGGAAAGTTGGAACGGTTTCAATATCGGTTTAAACCAGTTTAATTTTTCGATCTAACTATCCGCTTTAGCGTTTAAAATGAGAACCCATTTTTCGCCGTGTAGACCAAAATAGGAGTATTGGAAAAAATACACTCCCATTTCGCATTAATACCTAGTTAATAAATAATCTTCTTTTATTTTTAATTATTGCGCCCATAAGCGATTGAGTTTAAGAAAGAAAAGATGAAAGATCACTCTCTATAAGTAGCTTAAAAGCCCAAAAATAGGAAAAAATATCGGTCGACGGCTTGGAAAAAATCTTCAAAGGCCCGAACATAGTTTAACGTCCGCTTTAATTAGCGCGAAGAAACGCAAAGTGCTTACAACCGGGTCGAAAGGACGCTTCGGTATCAACGGCAAAAGCAGACAGCCGGTAAAGGCGAGGACGTTATCACATCACCGCTGGGGAGCATTGTTCGCGATAGCAAGTTTGACAGTATCTGTCGCCGGGACGATTGGAAACGGCCGACTCCCCAGGAACCACGGTTCTGGCTGAACTGTCGTACCATCCGCGTGTATAAGCTCACGACTCCTCGTCAACTTTTCATTTAATATTTTCACCTACACTTTTTTTGGTTTCACCTACTGCAACGGGTTAATTGGTTACGGATTGAAAGAAAATTATTTTTCAGCTGATAACATAGATTAACACATGAATAAAGATTTTCGTTCATTCATAGTATCATAGAATCAAACTTTGTGAAGCAAATAAGCAATGAAGCACGGTACAATCATTTGCAGCATTTTGAATTACACACTAAGAAGGAGGAGAAGTTTTGAAGAACTGGGCTGGGGAAGTTATTAGTGTTCAAACATAACAAAAAACCCGTTTCCTCTGTTCCGGCAGAATAAACTCGCAATCAGTGGCGTTTTCTGTTTCTAATTGATTTTAAATTAAGTTTCCTCCAAATTTGGTTGTTGAAACTTTTTTCTGGGAAAACTCGAACACGAGTTCTACCTACTGCGTAGTAATTTCTCGAGGGTGAAACTTCAAAAGTAAAAACGACAAATTTATTGTAACAATCACAATTATACTGGTTGTACAACAACCAATTCAAGCTTTTTTCTTGAAAACATAATTTTACGTCACATTGTTTCTAATAAAATATCAAAAAACCATAGATCCGTTTGTTTGTAAATTCAATAAATTTTCACAATCGCAATGTTTAGTGAGACGCACATGATTATTGAGAAATTGATGGTTGTTGACATAATTTTATTGTTTTGACTCAGAAATCGTATTCGGAGTTAAATTTCCTATTGAATAGGTTCTCGATTATTCGCGAACACCATTTTATTTTTCCACTTTCCATCCGCTCGATTTTTATTCGAGTATTTCAAGGTTAAAAAGATACACCGAGTAACATGTTATCGGTTCCGACGAAATGTGTTTCTAAGCTTTGAAACCTGTTTGACCCAGAAGTTGGCCGTGCGGGCGCGTGGAAACCAAAGTTGACAAATCCCGATAATCCACACAGCCAGTTTCACCCTTGTCAACAAGGAACCGTGCGACGGTAGGAAGTGCGTAGGAAGGCTATATTTCCTCCCACAGCTCATCAAAAATGTCCCAGCAACGGCTTATGCTCCTCTCTGTATGATTACTATCGAACGATTTGCCAGATCAGATTTACTTTGCTATCGGATCAAGGGAAAATAATTGTAAAACTGGCTTTAGTTAGATGCATTATTATTTCAACGAATACTATATCGTCGGTGAATTGAAATAGAGGCGTATCTGGGAAATTAGATTTTTGAGATATTATTGATTTAAGTTGCCTGATGTGTTAATGATTGATTTCAAATTCTAAAGTCTGCATTTTATTGAATTACTGTTGTATATTATGCCCTTTTGTCAGTTCGGAATCGACAACCGTGGCTGAGTACGTCATTTTATTTTTGTTTATCCGACAGTTTTTAAGGGGCCAATGGTCATGGGATTGACACATAGAGTAGTTTGACTTGATATTGGAACTAGTAATAGCTCAAATAACCAAATTTTCAGGTACGCGCCTTTGTCATTTTGACGACGGTGTGTCACGAATCACGAAGAGGCATGCCTTCCTGTTCGGATCAGGACAACCTCATCCAGTCCACTATTGAATAATCTAGCAGGAGTAGGTTTCCCAATTCTCCCAAGGGAATCGGACGTTTACTCTGTCAGTCTGGCTTTTGAAAAATCTTACGTACCACCCCGATATCGGGGGGATCCCCTGCGATGTAGCGGTGTATAAGGTGCGCATCAATATTTAATGGTTCCTTGTCCAGACCGGACTGATTCAGCAGAACGAATATCGAAGGCGACAACCAGCAACCGAATTTCACAGAACCCTCTTTGATTCGTTTCGTGCTGTTCAAAAGATGGAAGAGTAATCACATCAATGTGATGTAACGTACGGCTGTGGTTGAAGCGGGCACTAATCCAATTTCGCTGAGCTGATTTCATCGGTTTGTTCCGAAAACTGGCTTTATAGACTTGAAATCTTGGTGATATGATAAGAGAGTCAAATTTCCTTTCTTTTCCCTGACATTTTCTTTAATTTTTCAATTATCTATTCATTGTTCAAGCCAATTTTAATCAATGGAATTAACATATAAAAAATCTATTTTATAAATTAATCTAAAGAAAGTACTTGCGTTTTTCTCAAAAATTGTTATTTAAATTTGAACGCTGATGAATAAGACCATTTTGGAATCTGGTGTCAGCATTTTAGTTCACTATTTTAATTCACCACTGTGCGTGTATTCACTGCTCGTTCAATCATTTGTAATGTAGAATTTATTTTAAATTATTATTCATCTAAATTTATTATTTATTTATATACTTTATTTTTACTTTAACATTCATAATTTACAAATTTCTCATCAATTCACAGTAATTGATACTACTACTATTTATAACTCTAAATAGCTCCCTTAACGCTGCGACTGCTCTATTACCGTTAAGACCTTACGCTTCGTAAATGGGTTGCATTAGTCCCTAGTTTCTGTACATTGTTAAAAAACATTGCGGAAATAGTTACAGATAAATCCGATGGTTTAGCTTTTTTCCGATTGAACGAACCGAACAGCAGCAAGTTAGTAGTAGGGGGACTAGATGTGACCTATATTTCTCCCCAGAGACTTGAAAAGACCCTTGGCCGAGACGTCTTGGTAGTCTCGGAAGGAGGAATAGGATAAGAAGGGAACAGCAGCGTCTCCTCACATAATTCTGCTTGGCTACCCCTCCCCACCTACTCAGATGGCTCTTTCTCGACTTTCCATCTCCAACATCAGACCTTCCTTTCGTCTCAGCACAGCTTTCGGTCTAATCGATGTCCGGGCTTGGTCCTCAGTTGCAAACTAGGATTGACCAACTCGAGTCAAAAGCCTTTGAATCAGTATTGGGTCATTATTATTACCCGAGATTCATCTCCGAAACATTTCAATGGAACATCATACATTAACAATTTTGCTGAAAAAGCCCCTAACTCATAATTTTTCAAATTACTTCGCCGCATAGTTGTGACATTTATTACAGGCTAGAATAAATTTTAGTAATGGTTTTGCAAAAGCATTCTTTATTCTGGCATCATTTTGTAGTCACTGTTCATAATGTAGACATAACATTACTTAGACGTGCTTATTTTCCCTAGCTGAGTAAAATGGAAAAACGTTAAAAATGTGTAGATCACAAGGATTTGAAAGGAGTTGCTTTGAGGTTGAAACGCTCTCGTGCTTCTTTTGTGCGGCGAAATTACAGCTTGATCACACAGCGCCTTATCTCGGCTTACATCCTTTAAAATGAATATTTTTCGTTCTGATGTTACCTGAAGAACGTGGAAAACCATGGAAGGCGTTTTGATAACGCCCTGTATTCATGAGCTGGTATTAGGTATATTCAATAGTAGTACGCTTTAATGGCCCTGGTTCCTGGACAATGGCGTTTGGACAATAGGCGTTTTCGCATAGTTTAAACTAATTATTTTCAGTTTTACCTACCAATGTATTCTATCGTATCTTTCGCACAGATAAAACACTCTCTATATCTATTTTCCTAATGGCAAAAATGTCGTAATATGTCTTGGAATATCATCAATCATGGAATAGGTAATCAAATTTTGGTCATAGAGCCGTCAAATAAAGAAAAACTCATCGAGTGAAAAAAATCTTATTTTTTTTTAATTAGGCCTCTGTTCAAATTTTATTGCGCTTTAAACTTTCATGACCCTGTTTTTCACATTTTTTTGTCTGTTATTCGCAAATAACTTTTGAACCGACCACTTTTACATAGGTATATTACTCTGAGGCGAGAAAGAGCTATCAAAATCCCACAATTTGGTGTATTTAACTATTTTTTTATGTTATGTCTCCGCGGAGCTATTCGCGATCAAAGAAAAGTCAAAACACGTTTTTTGACACAAAGTGGAATATATCTCGAGAGCTATCATATACGCTAGCCATTTTCTTATTTTTATTCGATTCTACATTAAATTTCCTACATTTTCTACCATAGCACCTAATTATTCCCATTTCGGGAACGTGATGAAAAAAAATTCCAAAGTTAAAACTTCAAAAGTATGAAAATTGAAAAAATTCAAAAAATATTATTAATTGTTCGAATTTGATTGCTTTCACCTTAAATTCGAAATCCACGTCTAATTTCCTGTAAGAATCATTAATTAATCAAATTTTAACAGTACTGTAAGTATTTGCAATGGATTTTCAAAGTTGAAAAACGTAGGAGTGGCGTAGTATTAAACCTGGAAAAACTTATAGTTGTCGTGAAATTTCCGCCGTTTTGACGTCATATTCGGATTCAGCGTTAAATTTCCTATAAGAAAAGCTTTCAGAATCGCTTTAAAACGAAAATTTAATTGTTCACTATTACCGATGCCAGCGGAGCTCGGGATTTCGGCCGGCGATAAACTCGATTTACGGAAAATAATTTCTCTGGCTCTGTTTAAATTTTTTTCACCAAATTTTTTGCTATGTACGTGTGTAAGGCGTTCAAATGAAGACTCCTGCATTATAAAACAATTGATTCGCATTTATTTTGACCCCGAAAATGACTGTTAAAGTCCAATTTTTGAGCTTTCAAAAACCGATTTTTTTGGACCACTTGCAGATTTTTCCGAGAAATAAAAAAAATCACAAAAATACATCTTGGTAAGACACAACTTTCCTGAAAATTTCAGATTTTTATCTGTATTGAGAGAGGAGTAAAAAATCGTTAACTGTTCGGTTGAAAAAAATCGCAGGGGTACCCCTTGGATTTTTCGCGAAAAATTTTTTGAAATGGATTTCGCTCAAATTCAGCATAATGATAATTGATGATGTGTATATCAATAATATATGGTTCATTCAATGTTTCTTTCGCACTAAATAGTTGAAAAGAACGTTTGAAGATGAAAAATGTGATTTTTTCGGGTATAGTCTGCTAATATTGTTGAATAACGCAAAAACGGTTGAAAAATTGATAGGTACATTACATTAGGAAAATGTGGACAGTTAAATTACCTAACTTTTGGTATATTCAAACCTCTGAATTGACGACTTTTTGTTCAAATTATCCGCTGTGCAAGTTACAAATCTTGGAAAACTTAAAGTTGTTACATCTAATTTTGATACAACTTTGCTCCAGTTTACGTTAATATTTTTCGGTTATTTTCAACTAGGTACTTCGATCTCGTTTATTGCAATTATCCGCTGTTTTTGTTTTTTTCTATAATAAAGCGGGAAACGAGGATGGTAACGATGATTTCATTACAGCGAAATGGCCTTTCAGCTACAAATTCTGGTTTAGGCCAACAGCGAATAGTGATATTAAATTTAAACCAAACTTTATTATTATTCAAGTTCGCTGGAAATCTCGCTCATTCTCGGACGCAACAGCGCTCGTCGGGTCGAGCAACATTTCCCCGTTCATTTTCACTTCCCGGATGGTGTGTTTTGTTAAACTGTGGGAAATGAAACTTCACCATCTCGCTGCCTAATCCTTTCCCTAGTTTCCTCGGCCGGTTCTTCGCTTGAGCGAATGGGAATCCTCGGATCTTCATCTAACGTGCCAATATCAAAGCAGTTGCTTCAGAACATGCATGGTCTTGTTTACAGACGGATGATAAAGATACATAACGTTTGGCTTTCTGCAGATCCCTCTTCTGAGACAACCCATGGCAATTTCTCTCCTCGAAAGTTCGAAATTTAAACTGGTAGATAGTTTTCAAGTCGACTTTAGGCTATCGAGATACTGGTCTCTAGATTTTTAGAGCTTTTATTAGGACTGATGCGATTGATAGTAGAGTAAAAAACGCTGCACATCATTGTTCTTTGGTTTATTATTAATTTGCTTCAATCATGATTTGAATAGATAATCCACTTTTAATGGTAAAAAACCAAAACTGTTATGTAAGTTTCACTCTAACAACATAAGAATAACTAAGAGCGAACTCCTCTGCTGAAATAATAATTTTAAATATTTTTCTTCTTCTTAATAAATATTTAAAATATTTAAATAATTAAATAACTCGAATATAAAATTAAGTAAAAGTAAAAGTAAAATTACCTAATTTTAAGTAAAATTAATCGCCTACGGTTCAGATGAAGAGTTTTTGGCGACCATTCCAAGGAGGAAGATTTTGATAGTTCCAAAAATTCTCAAGTTATAACCTCATGCCAAATTTCTCAAAACTGCGGAAGCTTGAGAATCATTAAAGCTATCAACTCCCTTCAATGGTTTCTTATTGAACTATGAACCGAAATGAGCACGAAGTTCATCTAAGAAAATTGACTAAGTAAACGCAAAAATTGTCTAGAATAAAGTCGTCCAGATCACGGCTAATTTGAAATAAAAAATGACAGATTCATTTCCATCACTTCTTATTATTGATTTTATATACTCATTTATTTTTTCCAATACCCTTAGTGTTTCACCCATGATCCATCGTTATAGCAAAATCGTTTTATCAACATTGTGCACTATTCGCTCTCTTGTAAGCTCTCATCTTCATCAACTTCAAGTCGTCTAGTTATCGTGAGTTAGCTCGTGTTCACTTCAGAGCAACAGTCAAAAAGTCGCATTGTTAGGGCCTTAGTTGTTCAAAAGGTTCCAATATATCTTCGTAAGCTAGTGCAGTGAATTGTTCGGTATTCGGGCCGCATCCGCCAGTCGGTGCGTGATGTGAATGCTCAACAATGATATCAGTGGTACAGGTCTATCTTCCCCAACCTTTTCCTCAACCTTCTCACTTCGTTTCCCGCTGCTCATCCTACGAAATGGGTAAAACCTTAACGCTCTCGCGGGAGGGAATAATGAAATATGGAAGTGACTGTAAATATGATCATTTCTCAGTCGCTATAGGTTCTCAGCTTGGAGAAAGTAGTGTAAAGAAATTACACTGTCAAATAGGGACGTACATTCAAATAGGCAATTTTATTTTTTCTCCGCAATGAAAGAAGCTGAAAGAAGAATATTGATCATAATGAAGACCATGATCGTTCAATAGGACAAAATTTTTTTTAACTGGTTATAAGGTTCTCAAACCACAATAGATAAAAAAAAAAATAAAAAAAGTAAAATATATGAGTGAATTGTATTTAGCTCTGACGGACGGAAAAATTGACTTTTGTTCCGTTATATATTATGTATTTTTTTATTACGAGACATGAAAATTTCAACTGAGCTCATTACCGTTTCGAATTTGAATTTCACGAACGTCCAAATAATACTCACACATTATACTTACCTAGTAGTGATAATTTCGTGTAAAATATTACCTACTTTAAAAATGTGAAAAATGTTTTTAAAAAATGCCTGCGAGGTGATTTTTAGACATTTCAATTGAACTCAATATCAAGTACGCACAGAAAAATTTTTCTCGATTTTTTCCGCATTTAGCTCTTTGCAGCGAATTCTTAAATGGAAAATGTCGAGGTATGATTGTCAAGACTAAGCTCGACTGATTTACTAGAGCAATCAGTGAGTCGGCCGACGTTATCACGTTTTCGTCTCTCATCCCAGGGTTACTTTTTCCGTCAGCTAACTCACTGGGTTTTCTTATTTTTATCCCCCTTGAGACTGAAGCTAATAAGAATTCCTCTCTTTTCGTCGCTGGAGTCTTGACTGGGCGATTAATTACGACGTACTTAATTAATTCTTTCGCGATCCCCACTTTTCCCCTAATATCTCCAACTTTATTGTTCCTTTGACCCTTTCTCATTTATATTGCCGAGCATTATTGAAGCTAAGGTAACGTGTTTGACCTCCGAATTGCTCTTGGATTTCCATACCCCTGAGGAAATGAAGCTTTTTCGCAATAGGCGGAAATTTGGACTTCTCAAATGGGGCAGATTCGGGCAATACGTCTCTTCATTACTTCTGTCCCCCGTTGAATAGTAATAGGGGGTAATGAGTTTGAATTCAATTTTAATATTTAAATCAATATAAGGAAATCTATCAATTGGAGCTATTTCATTTTCTGTGGGAACTGTGATATTAGCTGAGATATACTAGACCTTTTATGTGGCGTTATTTAAGCCTTGGTACTTAGACGTATTGCTCACTTCTAAAGGCAAACACTTCCACCTAACCTGACCTATCCCTTCTAGGTCAACTGTATTATTCGGTCCTGGAATGGACATTTCGTTTATTTGCCTCGTAACGATTTCAATTGATGAAAGAGTCAATGAGAAAGTAATTGTTTTTAAACAGATTTTGCTGTTTCTGGACGTGTAATTAAACTGATCCATTTACGAACGACGGATTTATAAATCCTGTCCGGTTTCGACTGGGATAGCAAAACGTTCATTTGCTGATACGTTTCGAACAGTAGTTCACAGGATTTACTCGATCCTATGCGCACTCGAACCGAATACCGTCAGTTTTAGTACTAACTTCATTAACGTTCCTTGATGTCCGCGGGTTGTGAGGGGGAGAAATACCAGGCGACTCATTCTCAAATTCTTTTTTACCTGGCCGAGCACTTTCGCCCATTTGGGCATCCTCATGGCGACGTGGAGCCATAGGGTCCATAGAGTTCATTAACGTTGTTTCGATTTTATTTTTTTGGTTTCAAAATTTAGATTGTTGGTTTTTCTTACGGAAGATATCCCGATCATATCGACAATATTACGAAACGGAAAATTGATCCAGATCACAAATCATCTGCAATTTCACTTACTAGCCAAATCGCATTAAAGAAACGGCGAATGACGTCGTTGGGATGATGCCAAGCTAACTCGGCAGTGTTGTCTTTTGTTTGTGAAAAACAAGGCAAGTTTCACAAAAGAAATATGGTGTTCCGTATCTTGTTCTCGAGTTCCGCATCTTCCAGTTCAAGAAATAGAAATTTAACGTTATTTTCACGCATTAAATATATTCAATACTCGAATTAGAAAAATGACGATTCGAAACTTGGCACAATTTGACATCATTAGTATACTCGATCGATTTCTCAATTGGGAGTGTGACGCATTGCTCTCATTTCCGTTGGACGTAGGCCCAGACGAATGACGTCACACGGAGTCTAGCGATGACCTCGGTTACGGAACGACGCTCTTTTGTCGCTGGCAGTTATTGAAGATAGCTGTCGTTGAGGCTCAAAAGAGCGTGCAGGGGTTGTGTTGGGGTAGCTGGAAATAGCATCTGTTTTGAGCATTCCGTCGATCGTCGTAGAAATAAACGTGGAATGGCTGAAAGAGAGAGGTGCACGATTGATTTTGCGTTCGGCGATGGCTTTTCCACATCTGGAAATACAGCGTTTTACGGCGACTTGTGTGAGATTTTATGCCAACCTATAGAACTTGAATCAACCGTCTGTGATATTTTACAGTTCAGGTCATGAATAATTCGAATCATAGCCACACTTATAGTTTTTCAATCGGAGATTCGTGTTGGGCTCTGAATTTCATTTTTTTCATTAAGAGTTATTAGGTTTAATTTATTAGGTTTAATTTTTTATTAGGTTTTTTAAGAGTCATTAGTTACGATAGTTTTCAAATTATTAGTTGCTCCTCTAAGTCCACCAACCGCATTCAAATGGTTATATCAGAGTGTAAAAAAATCCCATGACGCGTGCCGACTCTTAGCTCAAATTGGAAGCGCGGCTTTAGTAATGTCTTTTATCGCAGCTGTTGGAAATCCGGTTATCCTTCTTCGTCCTTGATAGTCCCCATAGTTCAATGTTCCCCGTGTATTCTCGAGTAATGAAACTTACATTAAACTTTTGTCATTAAACTCTAATTGCGCCTAGAAAGACTTCCCTGCTAGTTCTGCGGAGAACTTTCTTCGCCCACCCAAATGATGGTAGCGTGGAAAATTCATCCTATACGATGCGCCAAGTTAAATGCAGGTTCTTCAAATCGTTAAAAAATTTACGGTCAATTTTCAAACTGTTTCGACGCAACGTAATTCCTTTCATTCTCCGGTAAGTCCGGATTTTGTACAAAAGGAGTAAATAACAACAACACGCTTTCTGCTGGTATGGAATCGTAAGAAACTTTTTTGAGGAAAATGGAAGATTTTGCATCATTGGACTGATTGCATAGAATCATTGATTAGTTTGTTATTGCTTTTATAATTAATTTTTTCTTAGTATTCGGTGAAAATTGTTTACCCTCTCTATCAATATCCCCAACTCCCATCTTATCGATTACTACGAATCATGCTTCATAAAGCTGGTCCTTTTTGAACTAAAGATAATACAGCATCTCCGTTTGGCGATACTGTACACACACGGAACAATTGTTCTAATGTGTTTGTGCGGTATGAGATATGAGATTCCGTCGTGAGGATTCATCCGGCGATTTGCATGATATAATAACCGGTGGGTAAACCTCTTGCAAATCTCGCTGGATCCGAGTCTCCAAACAATCCCGACTCCAATTCCGAGCCATTCATAGTCCATCAATCCACAAGCGGATGCTGCCAATCCCACGGGTATACCTTCTTGGCGAATAGGAGACGTTTTCGGTTTATTGGCTTCCATCGAATTCGGCGGATGATTTGAATTATTGCGGGTATCGTAGATTCTTATAAATTACGTATAAATACAAGTGTTCATGACTATTTTGTGTTCGGTTGTTGGTTTTTTATTAACACGGAAAATTAGGTAGTTTTACGCCAAAAATTGAAGAGATTTCGGATTTTTTCGATACCTCTATTGGGCCTTTAACAAAATACGCTTGTTGAAGTAATAATAATCCACGGTCAATACAATGTCAGGCGATTTTATCACTAACTTTTCTCGGGAAAAATCTCAAGAAAGCGTTCTCATCAGCTCAAAGTATAACATTTCCTTCTTCCATGGTAAATAGGTCAGTTATGAAAATAGAGTGACGAAATTTCCACTGTAGTCACGAACCGTGGCCGCTCTGAGCTTGAATCTCGTGCCGTGCTCGAATCCACTTGGGTGGCACGCGAGTAAGAACTTACACGATAGAAAGGCTACTATTAACTAGTTGATCGAACTAATCTCTACTCAGTCGATGGTAACAAACCCTGACACGGTTGTTTTTTTCTTTTCTCGAACCGACTATAAATTCGAGGTGGATCCAACAATTCTCTTCGAAGCTTCATTTTCATCGTCAGGCGATGCCAGTAAAAAAATTACATTCCCTCGCGAATAAATCGCTTTGGAATAAAATTCATTCCCGTTGATATTTCTCAGCTGCACTCAATTCGGCGGCTTTTCCCGATTGAGTTGTCGAAAGATACATTTTTAGTTATTTATATTTTTAATTTAAACGAACCCCTGAGTCGCGGACGACCCAATAACTCTCTATTATTCGACCAGAAACAGGCTTCGAGCAAGTAGTGAAGTTGCAAAGGGAATACGATTTATTCGACCTAAATAAAAAGCTCAATCGATTTTCAAAAAAAGGAAGTATATGCACACGGAGATGATGAGAGTTACATGGATTGCTACTATTTTTTTAATTCATTATCCTCTTACTGACTATACTACATCACTTTTACTGACATAAATACTAATACTGAGAAACAAGATACCTACCAAATACCCTACCAGTGAAGACTAGCAGTAGGTGAATTGTCGACTCGATTCAATTTCATTTGAACGAGAAGACATTCATTTGAGCTTTTTCTTCCCCGTTTATTCTATTAGAAAAAATATTCTACTAATTTGAAGCCGTGAAAAATACACAGCAGTTACGAATGTTGCTCTGCTAATTTTAATATGCGTCGACGGAGGGCGAGGTGTCACGACAGGAACGTAGAATGCAATATCAACGACGGTGTACACTTGAAAAGCGAAAAACAATACCAGACATTCTCTCAGGGGAAATTTACCAGGCCCTCTGCTTTTCGAGGAATCGCGACTCCGACGGAAACGTCATATTCTACTGAAATGAAACTTCACCTTCTCTTTCACGAAATTGTGAGACAAAAGCGTTCAACTTCCTGATTTAGAAACGGAAAGCTTGGTAATGTTCAACCGATGTGTTGTCAACTTCGCGAGATTTTTGGTTTCGAAATAATTTTGCGATGTTTTATTTTCGAAAACGAATCCATTTTGTAAGCGATCCGGTTAAAGTGGTCGAATATTTTGTTTCCATCCCTTTCCGGCGGATAGTGACAGTCTGGAATTGGGTTCGTGGCTGAGAATAAAAAGGGGACTTGAACGGAGGAAAGGAAGAGGGTAAGGGACCAAGAGAACGAATACCGAATGCCAATCAGATCTCTGTTCGGGCTTAGTTGTAAAATAAATTGTAGGGAATCCCTATCGCTCGGTTGTTTTGACCTGAACGCGATCCAATCATTGTCAAGCTCGTATTATTATATATATGAAAATTGTTTTCTCCTTGCTCTACTTGTTTTGATCATGCTATTCTCGACTTGCTCTAGATTCCTAAACACTCAGGTTGCGATGTTTTACATTATTTCACTGTAACTATACGTGATACATACATCATATAATACCTCAAAACTTTGTGTCATTGACTATGATTAATAAATGAGCTGTATTTCTATTTTAAAATAACCTCAATAACCTCAATTAACTCTTGAAAAATGTAGGAAGTGCTTAAAATGCACTGCACTGTTCACATTGTTCAAAAACTTCTGGTCCAAATCATACCCAATATTTCGATTATTATTTCACGTTAAACATTCATCACTAAAAAAATATTGTTAATTTTCTTTTCCAGAGGCACATCGCGCTCTCGAATTGCTGGAGGACTACCATTCAAAATTGACGCGGCCTCAGGACAAGCAATTGAGGCTCGCTATAGAGCGCGTCATTCGGATCTTCAAATCAAGGCTCTTCCAAGCATTATTAGGTAATTTTCCTTGAACTTTATCATATTGTGAAGATTCGTTCGTAGGGGACAATTGACATATAAGGAGGGTTTATTGGCATTAGCCATACGCATACGAATGAGCGTGCCAAGTAAGGAAGGATTTTTCTTTCAAATTACCTATAGATATAAAATTTGAAGAATGTCTTTCATTATAAAAATTTTCTCGCCGTAAATAGATACTCCGTAGAGGTGAGTGGGTATATTAGTAAAATGTTTTCATAATAAATATTCCAATATTCTTATCAAAATCAAAAGTACCCGCATTATCAGGGTTTTACGACTGAGCTTCACAATGTTGACTTCATTACGTACGCAGGATTGATTTTCCTCCTCTCCTCGTGGCGACAAATGAAAGCAACTACGACGGCTCGAAATTAGGCATGAAATATAGCACGGGCCCGCCCAGTTAATTCTATTCCAACCTATTCAATTATTCAGGATAATTCGGTTATTTAGAGATCATTCCTGGAACAAAAGGAGTCTGAAGTTGACAATGAAAAGGAATATAGCGTTGGCCGCTCTTTTCTAAAGTCAACTTTGTTAATACTCCAACATTTTCACTGTCTTATAAAGAAGGTGAAATGAAATGTTTTGGGGAGACATGCAACCTCGGGGGAGATAACGGGACGAACTTGGAATGTGATAACAGTGTATCGCCTCGAGGCTCTTCTCGTATTAACTCGTGTTATTTTCGCAACAAAAGTTTAGTGTATACAAGCTTAGAGCGACTGAGAGGCACGGCAGGAGGACGCAAGTTTTTCATATACCGAGTAAATAGCAAAGCTATAAATAAATTTCCTACTTTTTCGTAATTCCGTTCGTAAGGTTTGCTTTCACCTCTGCGGAGCTATAGCCGTCCAAAGTCGGGGCATAAGAAATTTTTCTCGAAAATCGTCATGCATAGAAAAAAAATTGTGCGGAGATAAAATTAATCTGGCATTACATTCGTTTAGAAATTTGATTATGATACGGTGGAAAAACTCCGAACTTTCGATTTAGGACTTTGATTTTTCTTGGGGAGCTTTATGTAAGTTTTAGAGCTTTTGAAACCGCGTTTTTTGTCATTTGATTGCGGTGTTCTCGGAAATTCTCACAAGGCGATGATTTTATGAGCGCATTTTGTTCGTGAGTGAACTATTTAAACGACAAATAAGTACAAGAATTTGTTCTTAGGTTGATTTCCCCGCGGCACTATTCGCGCTCGAAGAAAACCCAAAACACTTTCTTTTTTTTTTACCAAAAAGTGGAATATAGTATCTCGAAAACAAAAAATAATTTGTATTTTTTTATTCGTATTTGATTCTAAATTAAATTTCCTCAATTTGCTTTAAAAAATTCAGAATTGAAAATTCGCGATCGCGACAAAAAAAATTCCAGAGTTCAAACCCCAAAAACTAAAAAAAATTGAAAAATATCATTAATTGTTAGAATTTTATTGTTATATAACTTTAAATTCGAATTCGACGTCTAATTCCCTACATGATTAATAAAATGATATTGACCTATACTGTTTTTCAAAGTTGGAAAACATAACAAGGGTGTAGCACTAAAAATGTGAAAAACTAATAGTTGTCATTAAATATCCGTTGTTTTGACGTCAAATTCGGATTCAGCGTTTAATTTTCTATAAGAATAAGTAATGAATATGGTTAATATTGGTTAAGTTCAAAATGGAAAATTCTCATATAGTCAGACATACTTCATCCTCGTGATTCTCTCGTAGAATTGGGGGTTAAAGGACGCTTGTCCAAGGGGTTGGGATCCGCCGCATTATAACCTGAAAGATTAGCGAAGCGGAAGGAACCTTAGGTGGTCCTTTTTCTCGTAGAATACACTAGTTCAAAGACTATCGTTCAAGGTCTGACCGTCTTGGCTGAGTGTGATGAAGTTCAAGGTCCAAGGCGAACTATTCAGTACACATTAAAAATATTCTTTTCATTAAATTATAATAGGTATCACAGGATTAATCTGTTAACAAAATCACTCTATTGCTCAACAATTTAACCTCAACAGTGAGTTTTCAACTTGGTGAAAAATTTGGATAATCTATTTTCGAAGTATATGACGTCCAAACGGTTGCTTAATAGAAAATACTCCCTTTTTAGTACCTACACGTTTTACGATTTTTTAATTTACGAGGTTCATTATTTGGTCTCATCGGCTGGACAAAGTAGACTACGCCCCGTAAAACACCACAGTCTTGAAGGTCACGTAGAACTCGACTTGGAAAATTGTTGTTTAACGTTGTATGCTTAAATGTATTAACAAATTTAATGAAAGAAAAAACAAAATAGATCAATTAAATAATAAAAAATTATTGTAACGGGGTAATTATTGTAATTATTCTCGGGCAATTAACTAATTATCTGTTATTTCGTTTCTTAATCTCATCACATCACTCATCTTAATCACATTATTTCCAGCATAATATTTTAGTTTTATTCATTTATAATCTCAACGGAGTCTTTACAACTTTATGTACGACAGTAAAAGTTCTAATTTGCATATTGTTGCTTCTTTACAAAAATGTTCTCGCAGCAAATAGATCAAACCATTCCAACTGTTCATTTCATCCTTTTAGACATCAAGTATAACCATTATCTCGGTCCTGGTATTTCACTCTGTTTACATCCTAACTCACGGCTCTTTACTCAACCAACGAGGTCGCGCTATGAATATGAATCAGCTAAAAGGTAACCCGGGCCTACCTATTGATTATGAACTAACCGCGACTCTATCTCACCGTTGCACGGTTGCTTTTGAGTATACATTGACGAGACTTGGGAGTTGTTTTTCGAGAAAACCAATTGGCTTATGTTGTTGGCTTTGAGATCGCGCGAAACGACGAAGTTTGAACCGCGTTTTAAAGTAAAATAGTGTACCTGTGTAACTGTTAAGAACTCAAGAAGAAAAAATCGTTCAAAAATAAAATATTCCCATACTCAGGACGAGAAGAAGAAAAATACCTTACGGAATGGTTCTACATCATTAAGATGATGCCGCAATGGGCGAAAGTGCTCGACCGGGAATGAAAAAGGAAAACTAGGAGAACCGGTTGCCGAATTTTTCTCACTTCCTATGCCATAGCAACCAGAAATTGTAACATAAAGAATTTTTTCATCCAAGAAGTAATTTCTCTACATAAATTTTCTTCAATAATTTCACAAACAGTTCAAACTTGTTCAATTTAGTTCTAATACGTAATTTGAATGAGAAAATTTGGACAGGATGGAAGTGATTTTCACGGAACTAAGCAATTCCAACTACCGGAGTTCGTAAAATTACATTTGTAAAAGAACCGAGTCGCAATTCTTCAGTTGCAACTTGTACGAAAGGAAACTAGTTGACATTCGAATTAGACGCGCGCTTTCTTGGCACGAGTCGTTCAATATTGAGTTCGAAATAAGAAGCGGAAGTCGACAATGTGAAACTTTGGAAAGAGAAACTTCTATGTGCTAACTCAATTTCAGAGGATTTCGTCGAGTTTGAAAGATGTCACAGTGGTTTCTAAGTTCGTTCAGTGCTTCCATTGAAGCGTAATTTGATTATAATGTTCCACAAAACATGTTCCAATAAACTAAACCAGTAGTATGCATAGATCACACAGTACTTCCACGTTTGAGTCGGTAATAGGAATAACCAATCATAAAATTAAGAAACTTGTACTAAGGGCAGTTTTTGTTGATGTGTTAAGGGCAGTTTGTCAAAGATATTGATTTTTTCGCGGCCTGTAAAAATCGAAATAGTCAATAAACCGCATACGGTGGAAATACGATGTGTGACACCCATGATAAAAACCAAACTACATTCAGCTGACATGAAGAAACATTTCGAGTCCCCCAGCTTTTAAATATGATCATTTTTGCATCACATTTTTCGGACGATCACAATACTTTCATTTACTACGTAAACATGGAAGTAATAACTCTTTGATAATTTTTCAATTCCTATCGAAAGTTTTGCTAAAACCTCCTTGAAGACAAATCTATGCTAACAATTTTGTGTAATCCAATGTCAATTGCTCAACCACGATTAATCAATAATTTTTGCAGAGGAATATTTTTTTAATGATGTGGAAAGTCGTGAGGCGATACATTTTGAATACGAAAATTTAGAATTTACTACTTTTTACAAGTAAGAATATATTATAATGATGACCACTTTTGAAAAATATTTTAAGTTGTAGCACTGATGAAAATTAGTGTCATTTTAGATTTCAAAACCTCATAATAGGAAAAACCATTATAAAAACACTAATCGCAAGTTAATAAAAAAAAAAAAAAAAAATCTTCTCATGTACAATTTGAACTGCGAACAGTGTGCTACGAGAACCATAGTAAGACAACACTACGTCCTATTGGATTTTCCAATGATTGATGCGAATGGTTTCTCTGCAATTCAGCTGCGTCAAATCAGGATAATCGCGTATTGAAGAGTTTTCGCCCGAAAGAAAAATGTTGATTCGCGACTTTCTGAAAATCCCCCAGTGGTAAACTCTCTAGTGATTAAGAGCTGAGCAGCTTAGCAGTCTGGCGCCCTACCAAACGATCTATGTTGAAGATTCTTCTTTCTGGAGAGCGAATCTTGGCGCAGAATTAATCCAACTCTTATCTGTATAACATACGATACGGAGAGTTTCTCGACCGAGCGAAGAACAGTTGGACTTGCGGAGACAATTGATCAACGCTTTCGTCTTGTCTGTAAGAATATAATAAGCTCAAGATAATCCAGGTTGAAATAAAAAAGTTGTGCTATCACGCTTTATACAAGCAAAAAACAAGTAACGCCGCTGTAAACAAGAAATTTTTTATTATGGTCATCGCGAGAGGCCTCAGATTCTCGCCAACGGGCGGGCAATAAATGAAAGTTAAATTTTTTAATGAGCATAAAGCGAATATTTTTTTTAGGAATGCTCACAAATCAATTTTTCCAGCTCTTCAAAACCAATTGGCAACCATTCATTTTTTCTCTGTATCGATGTACGATTTTTATTTACGATTTATTCGCGCATTTCGGTAAATTTTTCCTTTGCTATCTAGAGAGGTTGGTGATATCACTGTCCACTGTATTTTTCAATAGAATTTCTTGCGGAAAGTTCGAGGATCACATGTCGTACGGTAGGAGATCTGAGATGAATGAATGCGCATTGCGCTGTTGCTCCTGCCTTATGGTACTCACCCTCTATTGCTTGCTGTGTCAAGTAGCTAGCGTACCAACCGGCTGTATTTATATCGATTTTGATCTGAACGCCTCGCCAACGCTTTCTGTCGGATTCAACATTGAACCGAATTTTCCTTCCAGCTTTCACCGCCCGACAACAGGTGCAACAGGTGTCCACGTTGGCAATGTATTGCAATGCTTGGCCAGTAGATATCAGAATACAGCAAGTCTGTTGGGTCTGGAGCTGAAATAAAGGTCAATCAATGTGCTATTAATAATTTTTTGAGAATAAATAGTTCCAGAGCCGACGGATATCTTTCATTCTCGAATGATCAGAGATTGATGCATGATGAACGGCAATAGCTGGTTATACACGTTCTTTCCCTTGAAAAATCGCAGCACGTTAAAACGTCCTTTCATTCCGCTAAGGGAAAGTGTGGCAAAATAAAGTTTTTTTTTTACTTTGGAAAACCGTTGTGCGCCGTACGTTAGAGTTAAGCGGCAGGGGATTGGCCAAGGGATGAAATAGATTAGGTTGAACTGCACAATGGCCGGATGAGATGATTTTACAGGGGATGGAGCTCATTTGAAACTGAAACCTCTGCGTAAGGGAAAAACGACCAATGGAACGCGAGGTGCTGCTCGATTTAACTCACTTACGTATGGCCAGCTATATAAGCTCCTTGTTCTTTCTCAAACGAAATCGCGGCACGGGAAAATTTCCTTTCAATAATCATTTCCATGTTAGTGGACGTTGGAAACGCCATGAAGATCGGAAAAATTCAAGATGATTGAGCGAAGCTCTATCGATGTCAATCAGGAGTAAATTCATTTGTTAATTATGCATAATTGCGGCTAAGTAGTTGCAATTTGCGCCGGCTAAACTTTTTCTTTTACCTTGCAGATCCTTTACCGAATCATTTCCCGATTTTCGCGGCATGTGCTATCTTTTACCAACACAAATATTCCTGGAAGGAATGATCCTTGCAGACCGCGATTTTCAAAAGGAAAGAACGAGCGTATATGGCCAGCTATCGGCAAATTTGATCACTTTATCTATTGCTGTATTTATAGCGATACATTCGCTCAGTGAGGCCAATAATTTACGCGCAGGACGGTATTGTGGTACGAGGTTGAATCTTACTAGTTGGCTAGCTTACCAACAGGTTGCAGGGTTGTCAATCGCGTTCTGTTCAGTGCTGCCCTCAGACTAACCCCTCGTTGAAGATTCAACAACCCTCCAATAGAGATCTCGCCGTTGGCCAATTCTACTCGATCACTTTTCATAAAGCGCCATCGTGAAATATCCGTTATTTTGAAAATAGTTCGTGGGTATCTAATTGAATAACATGAATTATTTCATCATATCTAATTATTACATTATAGTTATTATATTTTTATCCAACGCATTAGTAGTGATAGAATCACTATCATTACAGAATGAAGGGTGAGTAACGGGTGTACGGGATAATTTTATTTGATGGCATATTTTTAATTGTTCTCTTGGTGGTCGTATTACTTCTTTCTGCAGGTTGAGGGGGAGAATAACGAGACGACCTCTTCTCCATTTTTCTTCTTTTTATTCCGCCGAGTACTTTCGCCCGTTCGGGCTTCTTCAGGGCATTACCTATCCATAGGTACCCTTGGTCCTATAATGCCCTGAAGAAGCCCGAACGGGCGAAAGTACTCGAAGAAAAATGGAAGAAGAAAAATGGAGACGAGGTCGTCTCGTTATTCTCCCCCTCAAACTGCAGAAAGAATATTTTTAATTTGTATATATCATGCAACAATAGAAGGCTTAGGTATTGCACGGCACAATATAATGGTCCATGCAACTATAATTATTTGAAAGTCTCATTCGTTGTTTCCATTATCCCCCACAATATCATCTCTTCATTATGTAATAAAAATAGAAGGATAATATGATGTTTGCAAAGTCTTACTTATTCTGATTGGGTGTATTATCTGCATCAGGTGATCAAGAAATGACCAAAAACTCGTCGTATCTCCTTCAAATTTAATGGATTTTAACATTATTTTTCACAGCGAGTGCTCCAAATTTAATTTTCATAATTGGCGGAGAATGCAGATTGTGACAAAAGTGGCCTTTTGGAGAACCCTCATGTGCGGCTGAATCTAATGAATAACATCTATGAAGCAAACTCCAACAACAAACTATTTGTTTACACCAACTAAAGGTTTTCGAGCTTTTACAGAATTAATTCCCATTTTGACTCTTTCCTTCTTGTTTTATCCGCGCGTGATGAAATTTTCCCATTTTCAGAACCGGATTAAAAATAGTCGAGCAGGAAGATTTATTCCTCGTCATTTTCGTGCTTCCAAGGCTAGTATTTCGTTGTATACCCATGAGAAAAACGTTCGAGTTCACCTTCGATCGTTGCTCGGCCTTAAAAAAGGAGACGAAGATGAAACGGCGATTCGATGGTTTGCGGTGTCAGAAGGGTCAGGCCTCTGCCAACGTGTTTACAAATTGGGAATGTCAAGGACTGCAGGAGCATGTCAAGGAGTAGCTGTTGAGGAGAGGACGTGAGGCGTGAGACTGAGAGGTTGACATATTGGGCCGTCAATGGGGCGAGCCAATATCTCCAGCCACCTCCTCACATGGACAATCTGCCGCCCTTCGATTCGCCAAACCGTACTCACACCAACACACGTTGTACGCTCGCATGTGTTCAACCTCGGCTCTCCCATTCTTAGCGTCATAGGCCATCTGATATGAACTTTCCCTCCTCAACGACCTCGTGACACGTCCAATCCACGATGGGTTCGTCTTTAACGAATAGGCCGGCCAAGTAATAAATTTCGAGCGCCCCGTTCATTGTAACGATCCAACCAAAGTGCTTGACGAGTTTATATCGCCTCAAATTACATTCGTGCCAAAAAATAATTTATTTTCCTTCGTCTTGCGATTTAAAAACACTTGCTGCAAAAAGGATAACTGTAGAAAGTAAATTCAGAGGAATATCTTGTACAATTATTATGGCTAATAACCAGCGGTTGGTTTTCATAACCTGTTGCTCGAACAAATTCTCATGAAGTCAGCATAATATCACTAATTATGTGCTTGCTGATTTACTCGTTGAAGTTTTCAGCTGATTAACAAATCTTAATACTAAAATCATACTGCTGCAAAAAAATCAGTTTCTAATTTTTTCCGAGTTTCCAACTGCTCGGTGGACTAAAAAAGGTTCGTATCGTTCAGTGCTCAAACTAATCTTAGACTCGGAGTTTTACTGTAAGTTCTATATAGCACTTAAAACTTTCCACGCTCAGGCTTGTAGCGTTTTGAAAAATTTGCGAGGAAGAAATTACAGAGAAATAAATATCAACGCTCCTCAGTCTAAATGATTCACGTTCAAGAAGGACCGAAACCAGAGCTTAATAAAGTTCTCTGCAAGGTGCCCTTGATTTATCAGAATAATGTTAAATATTTCTTCTTGGGAGTTTTTCCAATTTAGCGCACGTTGAAAAATGTTACGGGTGAACTATAAATTTTCCTTTTTGGCGTTACGCTTGAAGGTAAACGGATAGACATTGATTCTTAACGACATTTTCGTTCTATCAGTTTCTGATACTGTCAAGTTTTTCTGGCTCATCTGCATGTTGGCAAGATCAGGGAACACCGTTCGCGCCAATGAAAGGTTCAACAAACCAGCACGATATGTTGTTTCCAATAAACTACGTCTAGCCTCGAGGTCTAGAATCGCCTTGTGCTTCTCGCATTATTGGAGCAATAATATATTGCACGCGGAGGGCATTTTAGTCCGTTTCCACCACAGCAGCGTTCAATTTACTTAAGTAGGTGTTGCCTCATTTGGCTAGGGAAAGTAATGCAAGCTGTTCATCTTCGGGGAATGGCGTTGTCGAGTATTCCTCCTGCGGGTAACCCACGTTGAACTCGGAAGCAGGAGATAGAACGTATACGTTTAGTGCTCGGTTCTCTGAAGCGGATAAAACTGAAACCAACCAACCATAGAATTTGTTGGCCAGTGTGATAAAGTCTTCACCCTTCGGAAGAGCAACAGTATATCCATACCTCGTAGAAGCTATTGCTATTCATTCCAAACAGTATGAAAAGAGACCACCTAACAATATTGGTATGGAGGAATATTACAGTATGTATGGATCACACGCTGTACTTCCATGTTTAAATCATTGGACAGGAAAACATTCAAATGTAGTGTAAGTTATCAAGCTATCAATGCTTTTAAATTCTCAAGGCAAAATTCTCACGAGAAGTGTTTTTCACATTTCATTTTTCCTCGCGTTTTTCGATTTGACCTGGATCTAAATTTTGTGGTTTTATACATTGATCGCCGAATGGCTTTCCCAAAGTCTTGAAATCTCCAATGCATCTATGAGAAGACTTCAATATAATTATCGTATGGATACATCGCTATCCCACTCACCATTAATAGACGTTACATGTTTGTTGATACGCGAATGATATTAGCTGGAGAGTACGTAATTACGACTGAGGTTTTGTAGAATAGAGGACCTGATATCCGTCTAAATAATGCGCAGCCGCTACTACTGGAGGTCGCGTTGGGTAGCTGTGAAACAGCATTGACAGTTACGTGAGCACAATACTGTATTCGACTCAGACGATAATATGAACTCAATTGCTTGGCTGTCGCTTAGAATGCGATCCGCGCTTGGAAATCTGCTCCTTTTCCAATGTCAAAAGAAAAACCACTGTATATCCTCTACATTGACAGTGTATCGTACGCACTTTGCTAGGGTAGAGGACAAATTCGGTGAGAAAAAAGTCAGAAGAGCCAAGTAAGATAAATAGGAAGCGAATGACATAAGCGAATCACTCACCCGAAGCGGATTAGTTGGAAGAAAGATGGCCGGTCTGATGGGCGAGTTTTTTCTCGCCCAACTTTCGTAAGCGAATACCGTTGCTAACTATTTGTGGCAGTGCTATCATCAAATGCCACCAATAATGGATATCGAACGGTCCTGAAGAAACAGTTCGCCTTCCTTGTCCCATTTCCATGGATCAAAGTTCATTTTGTGAGCCGTTGGTTTTATTATGAGAGAATGCCTGTATTTGTTTGGTCAATTCAACTCCAGTATTGAAAAAATTGGTTCAGTACTTGTGTGATTGATTTGAAACAAATCGCTTAAAAATTGGGAGGTTTGTCAACGTATTAACATGGATAACTGAATGCAGGTACATTCCTAAAAGGAAAAATTTGTATGCTTATGAAACCTATAGTCATCAAATTCTGAGAGTTAATATTTTTCCATTTATCAGTGATAGATAGATAGATAGTGTTTATTTGTCCTCTTTATATTACAATTGTATTAATTGCTACAGATAGATTAAAATATGATATCATACCAAAGCTGGTCCTTATAATGACACTTGGAACTGGGATTATTCTTGAAAATTCAGGAATTTTATCACTTCAAAACCAATCGCTATTCGAACGGAAGTGCTCCCGAATATTGCAATCTGCTAGTTCTCTACTGTAACTGATAATTCATTTCGATTCCCTCCTTCAATAGTTATGCTCAAACGCTCGGAGTCATGAATGTCACCCGACTAGCTCAGCAGCCCTGGTCACGCGACCGTTAATAGGAATCTCTGCAGTGGGGCCGAGGGGCAACGAGCTCTATGGTCTGATGCTCTGAATATGCATGTACGCCGAATGAACAGATGTTCACAACGCTCGCATCGCGACGCGCCTATGTCCCTTTCCATCTCATCATCATCGTCATCCGGTCTTGTGGAACCTCAACGCTTGGGATTCCACCCGTGGCCGACAACCGAGAGGACACATGAAAAGCTGATCGCTAGACCTCGACTGTATATCCTTTGAATGACCATGGTACTCTAACACGATGTATTATGTTACTTTCCGCGCTAACCCTCGCTTTACCTCCAACATAGACCTCGAATGTTTCCATTATCCTGCAGAGTTTCGTCGTGATAATTCTCAACTGAGATATTGCTTGTTTTAACAATAAGGAGTGCGTTATACTTGGCTGAATCCGTTGAAAATGTGTGCACATTTTCAAGAAAATGCCCATTTAAGAAAGAACTTGAATGGGTAACTCATTGAGGTGTATAAAATATTAATAAATAAAATATTATTGTTGAAATGTGAACGAAATATTCCCAGAAGTTAATCAAGCACGTAGTTTGTTCTCTAAAAAAATCTCATTACTTCAAATCTTTTAATAATTACTATCGCTGAATATTTTCCCTTAACCGTAAATACGCTTGAACTTTCCATCTACCCCTTCTGCTCCAACAGTTAACTTCATTTCTCTTAATTTATTCCCCTGTAATGGGAAATGGAGATGGACAGGAGGAGTAGACCCAGCTCAGCACTGCCAACTTCCGACCATCTTGCAGCATCCCCATCCGCAATTCCCTCACCAGCATTCGCAGCATCACTTAATTGCTATTTGAATCATGCAAAGGCTCAATTTCATTCCAACTTGCGTTAGCTGCATAGGCTAGAAGGTCCGGTTTGCGGGCACGGAATACGACTATGTACTAGAATAGCCAAAAGGAGAGCTTTAAGAAAACTCAATCGCCCTGTTTCGGGGAATATTCAAGGTATCGTTGAATACCTTTGGACTCTTAAGAAATAGCTTATGAGATGTTGCTAAAATGATTAGCGAAGGTAACATTGGTAAAAATTGTTTTTTTAAATTCTAAACATACGACCTACTTAAATATGCTTCAAACACGAAAAGTCTGGTCTTCTAAAATAATCAAAATTACTCACCAATCCCCCCCCCCCCCCAAATTATTATAGTGATCATCGGTGGAAATTGATTTTCGATAAAATCATTAAAAATGAAGTAAAGTATATAATGACTTGAAATGAAATGAAATGAAATGAAAAAATATAATGACTTTAAAATATAACACATCGTCAGTTCAATCTCAACCTGCCCAACATCAAATGAAGGATACATGTACTATAAATGAGGATTATTCTATAATAAACCATTGTAATTAGCCAAGAAAAAACATTTTCTAACCCACCCCTTCCCCCATTGATATTTTGAGTTTCATGGCATGTACAAAAAATTCTGTCCGTCCGCCGTACGCCGTCAACACTTTTCCGACGACACTATAAACGCCAAATTGTTGTAATTTTCACCAAAACTCAATCTTGGCCTCACAACGGCTCAATTTTTTTTTTTTTTTTTTTTTTTTTTTTAACCAAATCGCTCTCTTCAGCTGTACCGTCAGACAAATAATTTAGCTTCTGGTTTGAAAATTAAGAAAAATAAATATGATTAATATGGCAATAGTTGCGACGGAGTAATTCCCTACAGTTACCAATCTGTTTCTCTGTGGGAACGTCACTAATGTTCGGAATAATTATCATCACAGATCTTCTTAAATCATTATAGCTAAGGAATAATAAACCACTGTACCATCATTTGCAGCGTTTTTTATATCACTATTTAATTTTTTTCTCACGCGTTATGCTCTTTAAAGAAAATTCGAAAACCCATTTTCACAAGAGTAAAGGGTTCTTTTAGCATTCAAATATGTCGACTGAGTCGAGAGGTTTTGTAAAAATTCAGGCTCCTTCTTTTTCGCAATGAGCTTATTCCACTTTGCAATTCTCATTTCATTCAAGTACTCCTGCGTTCAGGGCGGACTTATAATATATTCAATCCTGTACAAGAACTCTATCTCGATCATGCTCTTGTGAGCGTCGAGTGTTCCAGGCTTGGTAAATGCTAATCAAAACAAACCAGCGTTTCATTTACGTTTCGCTATATCTACCGAGTTCGAGATAAAGATGGTGATTATAAAAACCATCTTTTGATGACTATTAAAGTAGTTTGTTGTAAAAGTGAGTTATTCTTCGACTTCGTGGCCGGGTACCCCAGCTCTTTCTGGCATCCTCAAAGCGATGTTGAACAATTGGTAATTGTTCATCAACATTTCTAAATAAAGTGCGAAACTATAGGCCACAGGGATCAAGGAATGAAGGCTCTACGACGTGAAATATAATTCGTACAAATTACAGATTAAAGTGAAGTTGTCGAGTTTGAAAAATGGCTCGAACCAAAGGGAGCTATCACGTTGTCTCCGTCAGCAGTTCTTTATCCCTAGAGATGGGACAGCGATGTTGCTTGGTGGGAGAGGTGGGTATGATGGAAGGTAGTCGCTCGGTTTGGTGAGACTTGTTAAATCATCAGTTTTCCTCGGTTTTGCACTATTTTTCAAATACGCTTCTCTCTTCAATTCTTCCATCAATATTGTTTCTAGGATTTAGATTTTACTTGCAAAAATAGTGTCTTTAGGGATGTACTGTATTATTTATTGTTGATCACGATAAAAAAAATCGACGCTGATTCCTCATTAAGTGTCTACTGCTTTCTAAATAAGGAAATAAAAACGAGTTAAATATCGAGCGACTAGAAAAAGTACTTGCTGGCACAGCGACAGCAACTTGCACGGTCGAAAACCGACGTCAGCTGATGTTTCCAGCGCAATCGTCTTGTCAAGGTTCCTCATACGAGATAACAAACGTTAACTCAGCCCCCAAGTTGGCGGCGGTAAATAAACTTAACTTGGCGTTCTCTATTCAACATTCAAATTTCGCAATTACATTTGAGCCGATGCGACTGTAGCACTGAATAAACGAAAGTAATCGAGTTTTGTTCCAACGGAGAAGACCCCCGCGGTTAGTTTGTGGGTCTGGTAACGGAATTACGAAGTTTGCGACACCCAACTCCACTTCCAACTTCTGCGTTGAGTGCAAAACCTTTTCACCGCGAGGATAATTTATGTATACTACTTCAAAGAAAGATTTCTCGCGGGGATCGTCCGAACCACTTTCGAAAATTCAACTCCTTTTGATGCTTTGAAGCCGCTTGCCAACGAGGGGAAAAGTTGGCAAGTACCGGGTACCTTCTTGCTTCGAAAGGGTAACTTCTGTACTTTTCTATTCAACTCGGTACGTAATATTGAAAAGTAGAAAATATTTAGCGCGAAGACGTTATCGCCTTCGCTCGATAGACTTAGCAAGAAATTCCATTAAAAACCGATGCAGTTTTTCTTAACGTGGTCAACTCGAGCAGTGAAGGCTCACGAGCAGAGAGAGTTATTAATTTGAAGAAAAATACAATTTTGAGATATAAAATCGAGAAAATTCTCAGTCTGCAACGTTAGTATAATACAAATTTACAGATAAAATACAATTTAAAATACAATTTTGAGATATAAAATCGAGAAAATTCTCAGTCTGCAACGTTAGTATAATACAAATTTTTACTGAAAATCTACCCAGGACTTGTTTACTTTGGTCCTTACTAACTCTGGTTTGGTTACTTTGTAAAATCATAGGTCTCTAATAAAAACGACAATTTACGGTCCATGTGGCGGTAAACATCAAATGCGTATGATTTTACAATGTAACCAATACTCTGTGGAAAAACGCCGGTAAAAGCAAAAACTCCCTAATACCTAGTTTACGGGTGACGGTGAATAAATGATAAGCTTGGTGTTAGCTTTGGATGTAGCGTATCCTTGCAAACCTCTAACTCTCGGACAATGAAAACATAACAAAACCCAGTCAACTACTTCAGCCTCCGCTCTCACTAGAAACGGGTTATCTCTCTTTTGTTCCTAGGCCTCGAAAAGTGGCCTCATTCTCATATTCTCCATCCTTCTTCACCCCGTTCGACTCATCAGCACAGTAGCTTAGCCAGTGTGAAACGCTCTCCTTTATCAGCCTTGAGACAACACCAGGGTAAACTTGTAATTTATGAATCGCATGAGCTTTGTCTGTGATAAAAACGGTTTTAATGGTTTGTATCAACTAGCACCTGGTCATGCATCCAGTAAAATCGTATTTAGTTGTGAGCATCTGAAGAAATCACAGACTATAGCTTTGATCCAAACGCATGTTTTCTCATCTGTGTACTTCTTAAAACCCCGAATATGTAAACTTGAGCGTCTCAATTCTTTCGTGTAGTATGAATATAACACCTGATATTGTTGTGTAGGATATCCGTAAAAGAGAATTCTATGTTTAACAATGTAAAGGCAATTTTTCCCAGTCGCACCATAACTGTTTGGCCGTGTCATGTTACTGGGATGAGATCGGAAGCAAATAATTTTATTCATGAGTTCCGCCGCATCAGACCTTTCAACAAGGGGAGGCGGATTTGGAATCTCATTAGCGAACTAAAGCAGGAGGATCCCCAGTATCTAATCCACAGCCTGGAAGTGACAAGAATAGGCCGTGAGATATTTATGGTAATGTTGCAATCAATTAAGTTTATCACCCTGCTTGAAACTGATAATCAGGTAAACATTTGAATAGAATACAATAGCGATATAATGAGCTTCAGCTACAGTAGCCATCTGTGCTGAAAGGGTCAGGGATGCATGGTGAATGCAAGCCCGATAGGAATGCGATTAGATTTTATTATGACTTCATAGGCGTGCGAACAGTGAGTGGTGTTTTGGGAGAAAAAGGATGATCCAGGAAAAAAACGTCTTTTTTCAATATAAAAAATAGTCGTTGTTCACATAAGCTGCTGACAAGAGAAAACACATTGCGGCAGATGGCAGCCAACATTTTTTCACTGACAACTTCCATAATATGTTTAATAAAACAACAAAAAACCTCCAACCAGCGAGAGTTTATTTATCTTGCGAAGGAAAAATGAAGAACATTTTTATCAAACGAGACCCATTCATGGTGGCGCTTTTGAGCAACTAATTTACGTTTGATCTCGCTCCCTAAGAGTTAATTAGGTCCATGATTACTGAAACGTTTTTTTTTCATTCCAGAAAGGAAAGTCGGAAGAAATAAAGAAACCGGAGAATAATATTTTCTGTTTAACTGGTGATGTGCAAAGATTTCGGAATCTCGGAATAATTGGAACACCGAAAGGTGGAATTAGAAGGCTTTCACTTCCCAAATTGTCGTCCCTATGATTCTTTGCGAATCGAGTTTCACTTTTGGTGTCACCATGAACACGAAACTGTCTTTCCTCACGCGTGTTGTTTCTAAACGTGGCTCAGTTTTCAAACACATTCGAATTGTACGGACTTTGAAAAGAAAAACAAAAGAAAAAAAATTCGTGGAAGTGGCGGTACTTGGGAAAACAAGAAGGTTTCGGACGAGAAGGACAGCAACTTTAATTAATTTTGTCTCCCGGTAATTCCCAAAAAGTGCCCCTCCTTGGTAATAGTGGTGAATTTAGTGCTTTCACCTAAGCCTCGTATTTCCATGGCAAGTAGGGTCCAGGCCGCACGGCCCTCTCCTTTTTCCCTTCTCTTTCTACGTCAAAAACGATAAATTTCTTTTCCGTCGACGAACCGCAGTCCCCGCCTTTAAAACACTTATTGCCTCTTCCAATTGTTTCTCCGTTGTTTCCATACTTTTTCCCGGAGTAAGTTTGAATAATGAAACGGAGCTTATTGAGCGGGAAGGACCGAGAAAAAGCTTAGCGATTCGACTTGCTCTCCCAACAACATATTTCCTTCTTTCAATAGCGAGGACTGTAAAAGGGGGAAAATTGTGTTTCTAGTATATGATCATTGTGTGAGCAATTATTGTCAGTTGAATGTTTTCAATTGTTCAACAAATTAGTTTTTTGACAAGTAGATCGTGATGGTACCAATAACGGTAGTTATAATAAAAGTTCTTGAAGTCGTTGAAACTGATGGATGATGCAATGGAATTTCTCCATTAATGAATGTTCTTCTCTCTGAATGTTTTGATATCTGAAATATATCCAACCTAAAGATTATTCCGCCTCGTACATCTGCAGCTTCCTTATATGTGAATACTGTATCTTGTGAAACTTTGACATGAAAATTTGTACCAAACTAAGTTCGAGTTCAAAGGGAGTAATCGTAATTATGCTTTAGACAGGGGCATAGAGCTGAATGAGTCGTCCTTTCGGGAACAGATGTTGCGATATTATGCTGTCTAAATAAGAGAGGCTCGAGGAAAGCTGACGAAAGGGATCTTGAAAACTTGGAGGTTGAAGCTCGAAGCACCGGCTGTAAAGGAAGGCCTTGCTCTGATTTGGCTTTTGAGGAAACGCATGTAAAACGAGGGTATCGGTGCCTTCGTCGACGTAGCCGGTGGATTTTAGCTAGAGACAGGACGAATTTGCAAAGCTAATTCGGCAGGGACCTTTTGCCGCAGATCGGCAAGTTAATCCTTGGTAGGGGGGACAGCTGTGATAATCCTACGATAGGAACAAGTAACGAAGGTCCCGATTGACAGGTTGGTGAAGCGAACCAAAATCGCAACCTCTATTAAGGGAGCGACGCCCTACATCAAAATCATAATCAACTTTTCAATCCCAAGTTTTAGACATCGGTTTTCTCCTTCATTGATTTTCTTTTTCTCTATTTTGTCCCCCAACTATGTTATTTTTTTTATTGTTCAGTAGCGCAAATTATGATCATTCAGATAATTTGACAATTAAGAGTGATGGCAAAAAATTTCCAAAATTAAAATAAACCAAATTTTTTAGCCGTTTTAGCCACGTTGCCTGATGAAGTGAATATTTATTATTGGTTCAAAGTGATTTGATTGGGATTCTGAGCTACACTCATTATTATTTGAGTTATAAATCGTGTTTCTCTTTATATTCAATCCACGGATAGCACGTTTGCTTCGTCTGATGTCGAATAGTTCGCTTCGATCGACCGTCGTGCTCTTGATATCCCAACGGGGTGCGTTCCTTGTCGTTTTTCCCATCGGATCTAATAAACGCTATAAACTCCTTCGAAACGGGGCCCCTCGCTTGTCCTCATCAAATCCGAAATTGTTTTCTTCCTGCGCTATTTCCACTCCGCCACCTCGTATTTCATCCTCTCGCGATCAAATCCTTCTCAACCGGTTTTATTCGCTTTCATTGGTTGTAGATAGAACTCAGCGAGGAAGGCTTTTCGCTAAACTCCCTCTGGCATCGTAGCTGTCGTCTAACTCAACCAATGCTACCTACTTTCTAGCAGCGCTAAAACCCCGATGAAATCTGCAGCTTTTGAAGTCCGATGAAAATTGTATTTCGACGATATAACACGGCAATAGCCGTCAAAATTCATTGTTAACCTGAAAACAATGAAGCTCATTTGTCATTTCAATTTTGCAAAAGCGAAGGAAATGTAAACAGAAAAGTTTAACGCATACTGACTACAGAGAGATGAACAAATTCTACCGATCTATTAGTTCAATACTGATGTCGATGCCAATTGTTCAAAGGAAATTAATCTATCACACGCAAGGAAACAGGAAGAAATTCGCCAGGGGATGGTTTGATTCATTAGTAACTAATTTGCTGCATCCGTGCAAATGTAGCTAAGACAACTTCACCTAATTGGGAACATCTTGGATTTTCTCTCTACCATTTCGAAATTTCGACCTTCACACCGAACCGCAACAAATGACAGTTTTTAATAATCTGGCGATACACGCTGTCTAACCAAAGTTTTCCGTTCACATTTCATCCTTCGGCAAATCCCCTGTCATTTTTCGCTCCCGTTCGTCTTTTTTCACGTTTTTCAAAAGAAAAACAGTAACTATTTCAGCACAATATTCACCAGTATTCACCAGTTTTTCCCCTCACGTTTCCACGCGTGATTTTCCAAGGGAAAACACGTGCGTGCATGGCCAGCTATTCTTGATAGAAGACCGAAAGCATAATTGCTAAATATTTAAGTAACTGAAAGCTTTCTACCTCGTCTTTCGTAAACAAACACTGTCTTTATGTTAGTGCGCACGAACTTCACTGAAATAAAGCCCACCATTTCTTCCCCATTCTGTCTTTTGCGTTTCAATTTGCATCCGGGATAGAGAAAACCTAGGTGTGCGCGTTTTTTCAGATTCGCTTCCGTGCATTGAAAATTACAACCGGTTGCAATCGGGGGAACCTCGAGATCGGTCGTGAATAACTGAAAACTCTCAAGTTGAGAAGCAGGTGCGGCCGTACAGAGGGAAATGCTTTCTTGTAGCCAAAGCATTTTGTACGGGGGCTGATTCATATTTAAGGATATCCACGACGCCACTCTCCTCCACAGCAGTCGGATCCGTTGGATCCCGGTGTGGTATATTGCTTCCGAACCTCATGTGAACTTTTTCCATCAACAAAGCGTGTTTATTTAGGTTTCCAACCCGCGACCCTGTCGCAGATCTGAATACAAATTAAGCCGAACCGTTTATTCTTACGAAGGTTTTTCAAGCTCGGGAGCATCGAAAGCAATAAACCGAGTGACTACTAACGAGCATAAAGGCAGGTGCTCACTCGATAATGTGAAAGGCACACTCCCTAGAATAAAAAATCTCCGTTAACAAGCGACAGACCGCTGCTGAGTTTTGGCAGATTTTCATTCGAGAAGAATTTTTTTTGTCGGTCTCAAGCAAGCAAAAGAACGACCTTTTCACCTCCGCGCGTGTCAAAAAATCCGATTTGAATAGTCGTGAGATCTTTTGAAAATTTAATGGGCTCTGGGTCAACATTTGTGATTCGACGGTCGTTTCTCCGTCCTCATTACAGGGAGCCATCAAGTGTGTCAGATGAAAAACAGAACGAGTTATCTAAAATAAATTTTCGGATGAAGAACGATAAGTAGTAGGTAAAACAGATAGGATTTATTTATTTATTTTACGTACGGGCAAATGCCCAATTCATATATACAATATTAGATGGAAATTGAAAAAATAGTCCAGGGGAAAAGTAAAAATAATAGTTCATCCTTGAAAAAATGCGGATCTGATGACTGATAGTGGAGAATGGAAAAAATCGAGGTCGGGGTGGGAGGATCGAAAAACTATCGCCGTGTTTGTCATTTGCATTTAAAATTCGTGTTTAGCGCTGAATTTTCTAGAGGATTAAACTTTTTTCGGTTCCAAAAACTGACTGTATATAATCAACAAGGTTTTCGAAGATTTGAAAAAATTATTCTGTTTTATCTTGGTGAGGTTCATTTATTTAAATATATCAAACTTTTGTCTGTTTTCACGGTTGATCGAAAAATTAATTTAAACGGCATAATGGCTTTTATTCAAATTTTCATGGTCGAAGTTAGAAATGCGTATTCCGTAATGTAGAAAAGACGATTCCGAATAGAAATGAGTGAAATTTACAATTTCGAAAATCCATTAATTATTCGAACGTGATTACTACTTATATACAAACGTTGCACAATTCAATCAATGATATGAAGACATACAACTACCGTAGCTCGTCTGCATTTTTGTGTTCCTTTTCAAAGTTGTGTACTCAGTGAAGTTTTTCTCGTTTCGTTTCCTAACTGCCCATCTCTAGCCGACTATCAAATAGAAACGAGTCGAGCACGCACATTACTAACTCAGATGTGTTTTCCTTTGTTGAATCCATATCCAATACTAAAGTTCTTTCGTACTGCTCTGCTTTCGGACCATCGCTCTCACAATGAAGAAGTTTATACGGTTATCGTATTAGGTGAGTATGCAACGGTTCGAGGTTTATTATGTTTCGGCGTCGGATTGTAAAGTTCGGTCCCTCAGCTATGTTGCCTCTTCGGGGAGCAAGTTTTCCGTGAATAGTTGAACAGTTTAGTACGTTATTTGCATTGCGAGTCCATGCGGGAGAGCGTGGGAGCCATCTGGCGCGCTGCCGCCTGAATCCCAACCACTACCTGAAACTTGTCCCCTTGGAAGCGACAGCGAAATCGTACTCTCCAGTGTTTTAAAAGTTGGTTGACTTTTTCGGTTTTATTGCTGGAAACTCGGATATCCCATGTTTCCTGAAGGAAACAATGATATTTCCATACGTCGAGTTACGAATGTCATGTTCGTCTTCAGTGGTCGATTATTTTTTACAAGCATGTTTACTTGTAGAACCGAACCGCTCTGAAAGCAAGAAGTAGTCATATTTCATAGCCTCGCGTTCGGATGTTTTTCTGTAATGTTTTTCACAAATTGGCTCTGTGCGCTCTAATTTGTTTACGAGGATCATTAATTAATAATCGCACTCACCCGAAATATTATTTACGCATTCAACTGATTGTAACCCAAGAACAACAAATTTTGCAGCTCAAACGCACCTGTTATCCGACTGGGTCAAATATTTTATAGAACCAACATCATGGCAAAAGACTTTCGCTCTTTGATATTTTCCAATAACTGTGCATACTTTTCGCTCGACTGAGAACGGATTTAATGCCCTTTATAGGTTTCCATAATAAAACGTAGTATCATCAGTTATTAACTGAGCTCCACGGTAGCTCTGAAGATTGTGCTCTGAAAGGTATGCACAAATAATGCAAGCTCTTGAATTTTTTATCAAAGTGATATCCCGTAGCTTCATCCCATTATCCAAAAATCGTTTCGAACAGAAATTATTAAACCTGATAACTGTTTATTCGCGTTTTGCGCATTTTAATTAAAATCTAATTGAATTAAATGGATTGGAATCGTTTCTATCTGGCACAGGTTGCGGGAAAATGTTTTTGGGCGAAATGGCGCTGAATTACCGAAAAGCGAGGTTTTGGAGGCTTGAAAAATTACGTACAGTTTCTGAAATCACCGGTGACGTTTTGTCATTCAATATTTCCAATTGTACCATGATTAATTTAAAACATGAACGACGGTCGTTGCTAATCAAATATGAATATCCGCAAATATTACATTGTTATGAATATTAAATAAAAAGAAATAAAATTTAATCTGACCTTGAAATTCGAGATTTCATATGAATATGACCTCGTAACATCATCTGATAGAGTATCCAAAGATCTCGCTCATCTCGTGAATTAACCGATTCGTTAATCAATAGCGCTCCGT
This sequence comes from Tupiocoris notatus, assembly GCA_037159825.1. NCBI lineage: Eukaryota > Metazoa > Arthropoda > Insecta > Hemiptera > Miridae > Tupiocoris > Tupiocoris notatus. Next base: position 961,750 of record JASJUZ010000178.1, read on the forward strand.
CGAAGAAACCAAATATACACGCAACAAGATTTCTATTCACTCTTAACTTGAAGTCTTCGGAACGTTTCATTACAAGATTCTATAATAAGACAGGGCTGCGGTAAACTGACAACAGATGGTCAACAGCGAGGAAGAGTTCTCGAGCCCTTTCCGAAGGCTTCTACCGCATGTTAGCTTTTCGCTTTAAAGCGAATGAGGGTCGAAGGCCTTGAAGCTAGACCCGGAGGTCTCTTGCCTATGAATAAAATCGAGGCGGTTTCGACGGGATCTCGGAAAATGCAGGTGTTCCCGTCCGGCCTCCCGTCATAGGCCAAGAGAACCTAATGAATATGCAGAGGTGCACTCCGCCGGAGGAGAGGGGATTCGTCCTTCGGAACCGGTATAGGAGGTACTCAGTATGCTAATCATAGTGTTTCAGATTATTGTTCGAAGCGGCTTCAACGCGATTTGATCCCTTTCTTATCGATACCCGAAGCGATCTCGGTTTATGGATTCTGAGGCAAGCTGTTGGTCATCTTGCTTTAAGGTTTGAAATCATCTCCATATAAATGAAAAAACGTATTCCAACGGTGATCATTTAAAACGTGGGAGAGAGGAAAGTTTCTCTCTACGGAACAAGTCTCGAGTGTAAATGTTTTTATTGCCTCGGTTGCACCTAACTGGAATTGAAATCATTCTCTTGAAGGCTTCTTATTATTAGCAGGGTATGAACCAAGTGACTTGTCCTTCGTATCATCTATCGTCCAATACCTTCGCCCCTCGCGAACCTTCTTGGCACTTGGCTCATACCATTTTTAAAGAACTCAGAATATGCACGAAAGGTCCCGAATTTACCAATAAGATAAGTTGACATTTGGAGAACTAGTTGCATTTGAATATAATATTAAGGGAAGTCGTTAATTGATATAAATCAATTTTCATCTATAAAAAAACTACATAAAACTACAAGACGGTGATCACATGTGATCACTTCTAGTCATTCTTAAGCCATATATTATTTAATGTTAAATTCGCCCCTTTCTAGTCACCCCTGCATTTAAATCTAGTCCCCCATTTATTTTAATTTATTAGACTCTAGGTTTAAAAAGCGGAAGTGTTCTAAAAATATTCCCAATTCATGACAATCCCAACCTTGTGGAGCTATTACTGGGCCTTATTTTAAAACTTTTATATAGAAGATGTTTCCTGAAGAGGCCCAGAGCGGCGAAAGCGCTAGAAGAGATATAAAAACAAAATATGAGATAACGTCGCATTTATTGTCTCTACCTCAACCCCACGTCGAAAAATAGATAGGTACATTACATGGGGAAAAAGTGGACAGTTAAATTATCTATCTTTTGGTATATTCAAACATCTGAATTGACGACGTTTTGTTCAAATTATCCACTGTGCAAGTTACAAATCTTGGAAAAATTGAAGTTGCCATGTCTACCTCGGCTAAAACATTGCGCAAGTTGAAAAACCCAATACTTTATTATACAAAGTACATGAAAACACCTCCACCTACCAAATTATAGCAACTACTAATAATAATAACTATAGATTCCCACTCTCCATACACAAATAATTAATGACTAAGTATACCTATATAGTAGTGACAAGGTTTAGCCTTTGCACGCCGATAAGTGATGAGACCGATATATTATGCACTCCCTTGTTAGGCTTGGCAGGAGAGGCGCTGCCCCTAGTTATCTATAATGTTTAATATTTGACGACTCTGGCTGCTTGAATTTAAGCATATTGTTTTCATTTTAACCATTACTATTATACTTCTGGCGAGTTTACAAATTACAATTTAGTTAATAAAAAAATTTCATAAAAGAACAATGAAAAACTTTTTATGATATGAATCGGATGATAATAAAATGTGAACATGGAATATTTGACAGAGAAATGAATGCAAATACCAGAGCACAAGAACTGCTAACCGAATCCCGTTAAAAAATCTCGAATCTTTCCAACTTTTGAGCCAGCTGGCCCGACGGTTAATACGCTGTAGTACCTAAGGCACTTGACTTATTGGAGTAGACACGTTGCCACATACTGATTAGTACCGATGCTATGAAACAAATAAGTCTAAATTAGGCTGCCGAATGACCTTCAGCACTGGAGATATATTTACGAATGACGAAGTTAATTATAAATGCATTTTAAACTCCTTTGCCGCTTAATATTCCGTGGAATCAGTTGTTCGTGTTGTCACGAAGTATTGCGAACCCCTTAATCGACTGTAAGCTCATTTGAAGTACCTCGTCGACGCGAAAGCAACTTCAATTTATTCAGGCGGGGGTTCTGCCCTAGAATGGAATTCCATTCAACCCCTTCTGTTGGCTCGAAGCGTATACAAACGGGACGATATCGCGGGATGATAGGCTATAAAATGAATCGTGAGCTTTTCATGGTAGGATCTGACCATCTTTCAATGGTAAGCTGATTTTTCCTATATTCAGCTCCTAAATTGCCTCAAAATAGTTCACTATCTTTATCCTTGTTGAATAGGAATCCGCAAACTCTTACACCGACTATTGTTCAAGTTCAACGAGCTTCTTGTTAGGAATTGTACGCGTTTCGCCTCAACTCCCCAGCCGCTTAACAAAGCGGCAGTTGAACGAGATAAGACTGTAATTTGCTCAGGTTTCTCGGAGGAAATGATGGATTCGCCGAATGATCTATGTGAACAGGTAGGAATTCACTAACGACCCGGAGGAAAATCGTGCTAACGCCGTTTGGATTTCTTGAACGCCGTTTGGATTTCTTGAACGCCGTATAACGAACGAATGGCTTCGAAGAACGGGGTTCGCAAAATTCGTTATTGTCAACATTGGCCGGTAATTGTCTTAGCTGCTATTAATGGCAAAAGTCCGAAAGCATTCGAAGCAGCAATTAGCACTACTTGTTGTAGGTTATATAGTTGTTTACGAGGAGGAGGTAATTGCAATTGGTGCGCTCATACTCATTAGATCCATTTTTGGGAGGTAAACAATCGCAAAATATTATAATAGTGGAATTTGTATGAATTCACAAATACTTTTTTGGTTTGTTATTCAGAAATATATAATGTAATCGCTCACAAATAAAATTAATTCCGAATATCGAAAAATTAAAAAAAAAAAATGTCTGTCCGTCCGCCGTCAACACTTTTCTGACAACACCATAAAAACTATTGTTACAATTTTCGCCAATCAATCAATCTTGGCCTGAAAATGGCCCAATTCTTTAGCCAAATCGTTAGCTTAATTTTAAGGGTATTTTTGGGGGAATTTTCGAAGGTTTTATGGACACAGGTGTGTTTGGTAACAATTTCTATAGATTTTTGGAAGTTGAATCGAATGAGACCACAGCGGAATCGATAGCATTGTTGCCTCTCGTGTTATCGCAGCTTTTCTGTGGCATGTTCGAGATTTTGAGAAATTTGGTAAGATGGCCTAACTCGAGAAGTTTTGGTGCTATATAAACCGTTTCATACTCGTTAGAATGTCGTCGAACACTCTCTCGAGCTATACCGTTAGGCGAATAATTAATCGTTAAATAGATAATTGAAAAAAAAAAATTATAATTACGATAGTTACAATGAGGTTTCCTCTTATGTACAAATCTATTGTTAGATGGAAACGTTCATAATTGTTCGGGATAGTTACTAACACATGTGTATGGTAAGGTAATAATAAACTACTGTTCAATGTAAAATAAACCACTGTACATCAACTGCAGCGTTTCCATTTCGAAATCACTGCTCCAGAAAAATAATACGGTTATCATGGTGAAGAGGTGGAAGCTCAGAAATTAAAACCTGAGCTTGTGTGATACCGTACGATTTCGTGATAAAAGAGGCAATACCTTCGTATCGAAATCCATAAAAGTTATCATTGTGAGTGGAAGGAAAGACTAGAAGTACCAACTAACGCCCTAATAGTCACTTTGAGAGTTAGTGGATCGTTCGGGAGATAAATCTGATTTATTTTTATAGACCAGTGACCATAAAACAACAGTTTAGAGCGGTCCGGTTTAAATGAATGTAGTTTTACAGCGTTCGACTAAGATTTGTTGCCACTTTGCGGATGAAAGAATATATGGTACCGCAAACACGATGCTCGGTGGTCGACGTTCATCAGCAAACTTTACTATCAAGCAAACATCCTTTGATCTTACTGTCAAGTATTACAATCAGCGAGTAAAAATTATCTCTATAAATTATCTTGACCAGTTTCTGCTTCTATTTTGTGATCAGAAATAAATATTGCCTAAAAACCTGGTATCGTTTTGATATGCTTATAATTTGGAGCAATATACAATTTATGAAAAAATTACAAACCGTCATTATATCAACTAAAACGTACTAAAAAACGTGAAAATTTGCAAAACTGTAAATCACTTACATTCATTCTTATATATGAACAGCGTGAACTGCTGTCGCCTTAGGTTCGAAAGGCTCAAAATTTTGGACTGCTGCACATTTTCAAAAACCCTATGTCAGTTAAGTTCGTTTCCTCAAACCTTATCGCATCGCGAATATAACTGTTTATTTTGATGATATCCTTCGTTTACGTTCAATCATATCCGGCCTAGCCCTGGGCGAATTCTGGATGGGTGAGAGGGAATCGAATTACCGAATCCTTCCTCATCCTGAATCCCTAACACTGATCGCCCGCTCGGATAATTTTGTAATTTCATGCGGGTTTCCCCGATTGGTTTAGTCACTTCACTCAATAAACCATCGTTGAATCTGGGATCACGGGGAAGCCGGCGCCAGAATCATCCGCAATTTTCCACGCTGTTTTATCGCAGTTGCGAAGCGGTGAGTATTTTAAAGTAAGGCTGCTAATCTTGGTTTTCGGTCGGATATTCATTTGGTTCGGTTTCACCCCTCATTCTGGCAGAATCGCCCACTAACGACCTAGTGCGACAAAAGTTCAATAATTCGGAGTGCAGTGAAAAATGCGTGGTAGTTAATTTATGAGATTTGCACAGATTTGCAAAAAAAAAAAAAAAAAAAAAAAAAAATCGAAAGCGCTTGCCTCGTGGATAGCCGAATTATAGCATTTGTAAAAATGAGAGATTTGAGTGAAACTGTCGTTGTCGAGTTTGAAGGGGATATGAAGGGTAGATAGACGCTTTGATTGGTGATCATGCTTCTGACGTCAGCAGTTCTGTGTTTTTTAACGTTACTCTTCCAATGCGCTTCTCTTCTCAACAATGTTCTGTGTCTCAACTGTTAAAATCGATTTTGATAAAACATTGAGCTATTTTCAGACCAAAACTGATTTTTGGTGAAAATGTCATTATCTAGCTATTGTAGTATCATCAAAAAAGTGACAGAATTTCTTTTATTCGAATTCTAGATGCATTGAAACGTAAAGCATCCCATTTTTAAGGGGTTAGAAGTATTTTTTTATTGATTTCAATGTTTCATTATTCAATATTAGACCTTGGTCGCTTCAATACCCATTTAGTATTCATATAGTCCTCTAAAATTCACCATTTTTGAACAAGTAAATATTTCAATCCACTACTTTGATAGTCTATCAAATTGGTATGTGAAAGGGCTCCGAAATTGGCCGAAATTCTTAACAACATGACATCATCAACCTGCCGGCCGAGCAGCTTGACGAAAATACTTCACAAGCTTAAATGAGTTGCAAACTCAATAACCAACTTATTATCAACCGAGTGAAGCTTCGTCAAGTTGAAAGACCTTTATAGATCTTATGAACCTCGCCAGGGATGGAAATCACTCGCGTCAACTGGGTCGTTCCAAAGTTGGGTGTCAGCTTCGGTTTCTAAAGCCTTGTCAGATTCCGCTTAGCGATTTCAACTGCTCGCAGTAGGCTGGCAAAGATAGGAGTCAACGAGACGGAGCTAACCGGGATCACTGGAATGATCCGAGGTTGTTGAAGTTGGTAGCTGCTATACCCGTCTGACGAAATGAATAGCGATGGGGAGACTAAGTAGGCACTCTTAATTGGCTTGTTGTTACTAATGTGAAACGACAAGTTGGCTTCACGAGGAAGCCCTGATTTCCTGTAAATGTAACGTATCAGCGAATCGCGGTTTCTGACTTGGATTAATCTCGAGAGGAGAAATCCAGTGAAGAGGAAAGTTGAGTGCGAAAAATTGCTTCAGCCGCAGTGCAAGTTAATTAACCGCTAAAAACTCGCTGTAATCGGCTCGAAAGAAAAACTCGATTTCGCATCCGACAGAGATGAAAACCAACTAAAATTGCTTCAGTCTTGAAAAATATTAGTTGGAAAGATTCAACATTATTAAATGGGCAACTTGAAGATTTCTTTGGACACATTAATCGATAACTAGAAACAGCTTTAGAACTCTGAATTGAGAAGAGCTGATTTTTTTCTGAACGAAACAGCCGGAGCTGAGAAAGAACTAAAGGCAGACGGAGTTGGAAAAAGTCCGCGGGCATAGAAAGCGGCAGGTGGTTTTTTCTAGGCAGCGATCGTAGGAAATTCGACTCAACGCTTTTCCAACTGCGCCCGACGAAGCTGGATAAAAGCACTTCCTAGCTATCTCGGATTTCACTTGATGCACAACTGATTAAACAAGGGAGGAGAGATTTCCCTAATGTTACGTAAGCTATTATGTCGGATGAGGTCAGATACGGTGAAAGCTTCACTCGGTACTCAGTTGACCGTAAAAATCAACAATCGTAGTCCTTCCGGCACTATTGCAAGTACAAGAGTTATTTTCTTATTGCATACAAGGCACGCTCATTTTCGTGTCCATCAAAACTCCCACTATCAAAGCACTCGCCATTTTTGCGCATATTTCCATCGTCGTTGGCTATTCAGGGTGTTCCTGCCTACGTCCTCCCTCGCAGATAACACTGTTGAACTTCTGATTTGTTGTAACTGCACCCCGGCAGGAATATTATTTTTGATAGAACCGAGGTAGCCCAGGTAGTCAGGCATGACTCGCTCCTTGGCCGTAACTTTTCCAAAGCCTGCGATAGTCAGATCGGTGCGGACTGGTCGTTCCGCCGGTTGTATTTCACCGTTATTGCCTTGGGTGGGACGCGGACGTCGCAAAAACTGTTACCATACGGCGCTAAACTGAATCCAGAGCCTGGAGGGACTAGAGGTTCTGGACCGCTGCGTTTTCCAACCCGCAAACGTTAATTTCCCTCCTCCTTCAAGAATTATCTTAATTTTTTTTCGTTTCTAAACCGTTTCTGCGTATCTAGTTAATCTCACAACTGATTAACCGAATATTTTATCCGGGATTCGACGAATTTCGCGTAATTGGTATGAAATCGTATTCAATACTTGACGCCGAATGATGAATTCATGCGATTGATCACCTACGCTCATCGTTTTCAAGTATTTAATTATCTGTCACGACCACTAATTTGATGGATAGCTCTCAGAGAAGTTTTAGTGCATTAGTACTCAAACAGATAAATTTGATCCCCTTCATTTATAGGTGTTTATTCGGTTTAGATGTATTGCCCCTATTGAACGAGCGTTTTCCTACAATTTTGTCAGGTATCAGCATATTTCAGGGATATTTTCACGAAAGTCGTTGTCGATGTAGACGAATGTTCAACGCGCCGATGAATCTGTGACATATGAAAACGACGGCTGACTCGGATTCCGTATCAAATTGTATGCCCTACCGCAAAACAAATAGGTACGTAGAACTGTTGAACGTACGAAGAAACGAAACCAACAATTACCTACCCTCGGTGCCACGCTAATGGGGATGCATATTTAAACCTATGTACCACAGCGGGAAGGTTTTTAGTCCTGTTCTCCTGCTCTGTTATGCTGATTAGCCGACTTTGGACTGCTCCATTATTGGAATATACCTCTGGCTGTGGGAATATATATTTGAGAGGAGTAAGGTTCATAAATCTCCCACGACCGGTGAATAGATGACGTAAAAAAGGAGCCCGAAGGCGAACATGTCATTGAATAAGAGGTTTTACTGTGGTGTAATCAGTCTGGGGAAATAAGTCTAAAATCGGTATAAAGTAATATATTAGTGCAGTATGTTTATTCATTTATGGATCCCATTCGTGCAAACTAATTTTAGTTCCATAAGTTGACCGCGTCTTCTTGATTAGATTGATTCTGAAAATTGAAACATCTTTCGTTCAAACGATTTTCAAACCAAAAATTTTGAAAACTAAAAAGTTGAATAAGAAAATTTTCCATTGAATTTTCCAATTGTTGATCGTGGCGCTTGAAGAACCTCTGAATACCAGAAATTAAATCAAATTAGCACTTCATAGAATACAGTTGCCAACTATCTCGATACCCCGAAACAATAATTGCCGTTTCAACCTTGATTTTCTGCTTTCAAAGGGACGACACGTGTGCATTGTTTTTCTCGAAGGTGGTCATATTTTCAGTCGTTAGCTCTTCCAATTTAATCCTTTCAAGTATTAACCCGGTTAACGTATTAACCCGGCAATCGGTGACACGCGTGTTCTTCGATTCGCTCGGTTTATTTTTCTACTTGTCTCATCTGAATCTTCATTTTTGTTTTTGCTCAGTCTTTTCCATCATGATGATACTGCGGCTGATGGTCGACCCTTTCTCTGGTCTCGGGATCGCGAAGTTACCGCGGCCCGAAGCCTGGGGGGTCCTCTCCAGTCTCCTCCCTAGCTCTAAGTTCTCTCCGCCTTCGAGCATGCGCCGGCCACCTCCCTGACCCTACGTTCCTTCAGTAACCCGCTCGTTGCCGCCCCTAGTGTTACTCTTGGTGTCGCCGATCGTATTTTATTTATTTATTTTAATTTCTCACTATCAGTGTGATACGAATTTCGAGTGATTTAGTGCTTCAAGTGTAGTGCAGTGCTCATCAATGGTAAATCTACCGAATCATCCAGAGCCGACGATCCTTGCGACATTCAGGCCAATATTCACGACTGTTAACTTTGTCTACCGCATGTTTCTATGCAAAATGTAGCGATGTTTATTTATTTTCGACGCCGTTCAAACAACTTGGTCCTCGAGATGATTTTTATGTGGTTGTCATTCGTGTTGTTGTCTATTTAATATGTTTGGAGAGCAAAGGACCCTGGCAGTACGCAAACGGTCCCGGTTGTTGTTCAGCGTTGACCTCTACATTGGGCGGGTACAGGTTTATGAACTCAAGGCATTTCAAGCTTCATCTTGATCATCTAGTAGAGAAAATAATTGCCAGCTATTTATCCCACGTGCGAGAGATGATTATTAATTTTGACGTTGATGGCTATTTTATTTTTCTTCTGTCGAAGAAAAATAACTGCATATGACAGAACATTTCATTTTGTACAACAACTTTTTTTAGTTGGTAAAAGTAGATAAAAAATGTCAGCCCAATAATCCGTGACTGTTTTACATTTAATTTCATAGTTTACATCAACTTTGTGATCACCCTCATCTTGCGTCAAGAGGTTCCAGTGAAGTCGACATTTATTGCTGCAAAATATTACACTTTTGAAATGTATAGTATTCAAGCTCTCTCGCCACTGCGAGCCTCTTCGGGAGAACAAATAAAAGCAATATCAGTTGTTACCTGAAGGGGCTGGAACTGCGAAAGCGTTTGAAGAATGCATTTTAAAATGTAAATCGCAATTTGATCTCCACCTTAAACAAGTATTTTTGGATGTATTATCATTTTGAAACTCGAATGACACACAAAGTATCCAACGTTGACGCTCGTGAGAATAATTATTACCAATACTTGGTAAGCGAACACTGTACAAGTTGGTACAAATTTACCTGTACACTAATTTACCAACGGAATATCGTTGCCCCTTTTACCCCTTTTATACGACTTTTTTAAAAATTGTTTATTTATTATTATTTTTTTTTTGTGAGCTGTGAGACAAACTGCTGATAGCCTCCAAAAATAATTTTCAATGTTCGAGGTTGTATAAAAATTCTCATAAAAATGAAACGGTAAGCGTATCCTTACTATTCGCAAGCTATTGAACGGATCGTAAAACCTCAGGTCAAAGGAGTGCTACGGGACCGAAAATTGAAAGAAAAGAAGCAGTTATCTCTAACCTACTCGTCAACCATGTGTCATCTCCATGCGCAATATCGAATCTAGAAATACCTAATCTCGCCCGTCGTATGGTTAGGAAACTTGAACGTTTTCCCTCTGATATCACATGACAGTCAATCCAATTCCATCAGATGTCTTTCTGTTCCTTCCAGCTTTCTACTTTAACCATAGGTTCAAAATGATGCGTGTCCTCCTATTTTTTTGTTCCATTGTATAAAGTAAAAAAAGAACGTGTTTTTATTTGGAGGCTTTCAAAATGATAAAAGAACCATATCCAACATGAAACGTTCCTCGAAACTCCACTAGAAAAACAGCCACTTAATTTCGTGCCTTTAATTGAGCGTTCGTTACTGGTTTTATCGGCCGGAGTAGGTCGACCTTTTACGGAGTTGAATTAAGGTATACGTGTGAATCGACCCAAACTGCAGGAACCTAATTCAATTAAATAGCTAAGGAGTCTTGCGAGGCTCGCTAATTAATAAGAGAGCAGGGATTTCTTACCTTATCGTTTCTTAAACCGTTGCACCTTTGATTCGGTGGATTTTTCCTCCTCTTCAGCGCATTTTTACAATAACTGACTGTCACAGTAACAGACATTCTCGAATATTCAATAATTTCTTTTCTCCAATTATAAAATCGAAAAATGAAATGAAATGAGCAAAATGAGTTATTGTTGAACGTTGGCGCGCTTTTGTCGATTGTTTGAATATTGGAGTTAAGTCATTTTCTTACACTTTCTACCCTTTGAGTTTCATTCATTTCCTCCCAGGATTGAAAGACGTTAGAAAATGATAGGACGGCTCGAAAATATTTGAATTATTTATTGCTACTACTGTCATGAGAATCTTCGAATTAATAACGTTGCCAATATCAAGTGGCGCATTCATCGGATATATTTTCATATCTTTCAACATATTGCAGTATTAAGTATGAATAAATCCGGAGCTTGTCAAGCCGTATATTTCCCACCAGTGGCTTCTGAGGGTTTGCATTTCCCCGTCCCAAAATCTACTATGAATGGCTCGACGGTAAATCAAGGCGGTCCAGTTTAGCGTTGTACCCTTGTCAAAATGTCGCCTCTATCGCACTCGGCTGAAGAGAAGTCTACAATCGTCCTAAATCTATTGCTGAAATGCCCGATGTGACGTAAATACCCTCGGTTTCCAATAAGTTACCATTGAGTCAGAGATGCGCGGCTTCTGTGTCATAGCAAGTGTCTTGAATGAGATTGAATAATCTCGTCAAACATTATTAAGAGGGAATTATCTGAGCAGGGTTTTAAATTGATATTTCGTTTGATTTTTGATTATTTCGATTTTTGATTCAGAGCGGTGTTTTAGATTTTATCTTCTACGATTATTCATTATTCAGAATTAATTAGGAGACCATTATTCCTAATTTTTCTGACAAATTTTATTATCCCTCTCATACAATTTAATCATGTTTCATTCATGTTCTCATCAGTTATTAATAAAGTAAGCATCATTCATGGAATCATTTAGTTATTTGACTTTCTACTCGCTACAGTTGTCGAAAAGCAGACAACTTTGAAATAACGATTGCGGGCGAAGTTTAGATAAATCGATTCGCGAACTTCAGTATTATTTCTCCGGTTCCGCCTGTTTTCTTTGCCACTGAGGAATTCATCGCCACAGGGGTTCCCCAGTGGTGGCCGCATTTTCAAAGTGAAACGAATAATTTTAGGGTTTCATTTTACCGCCAACCGAACGGAGTATGATTTTTCGGAATTCAATATTTTCTTAAAAGAAGATGTTGGGAATTTTTTCCTTGCATCCGAATTGAACTTCAATGGAGTTTTGAAAATAATTGAGATGTTTCAATTGAAATTCAATCCACGATTGCCGAAGATGATTTTCCCGTGAATTACGTTGACCAACGTTCGACTGGTTCCTGACACTAAGAACAGTTGTTTGATTTTAAATAGCGGATCACTTAAAAGCTTCTAAGTTCCCTTAAGAAAATGTTTATCTGCAAAATCTCTACGGAGTTTGCAAAATCTAGCTAGTTCTCGAACATGTGCGGTTAGAGTGAAAATGTAAATGTATGTCTGTCGCTAATTTGTAATCCACATCTACTCGGTTTGCGTGGGATATAATGTGAATGTTACTCGGCGTAAGAAGCCAGTCAGGCGGCTTCTTGCATGTATTTCGCCGATGTTTGTTCCCGGTGTAAGCGGATTACTTACCTGACTTAACGCTACCTATTACGAACCAAAATGTGCGTATTCCCTGCTAACTGTTAACGAAGGATTCGCGATTAAGTTGACATAGTAGTCAGAGCCTGTTTATCTTGGATTATTCTCGTATTCGTAAAGAGGAGTCAATTCTCTATGGAGGTAAATATATCACAGCGTCTCTGTACTTGAGATGTTTCGTATTGACGTTTGACGACAAAATGTTGTGTAGTTAATAGTTCAGTCAGCCAAACGAAAATTGGCACTTTTCTTGATTTTGGTGCAAACTAATTCGATTCACCGTTGTAAATTTTTAAAAATCAAATACTTTAAATAAATTCACCCTTATTGTAACCACAAAAAAAAAATAATAATAAAAAATAAATAATAACAATAAACAATAATAGTTGAAATTCTGGCTAAATAATCAAGTAAACGACGATCAATACATTATGTTTGGTTATTTTCGCTGGGCCTCATATTTAGTCTCAAAATAATGCTAACAGTGGAAGGACTGAATAAAAAATATAAAAAAACCGATACCAATAGAATTTTACCTGCTTTAATTGCGAAACATCTAAGTTCAAGTGGAGGAATGTAATGACAGAAGTTTTCATCAAAATAAAACAACATCAGAACAACGTATTCAATTTGTATGATTTTAGGTTTTCTCCGTCGAATTCGAATGAATTTCGTGGGAAAAATTTCTCTAAACGGTCAGTAGAAGAGTAACCATATTTTTTACTTCATGGCGCGTATCGGCCAGCCTATTAAAAACTGCTAAATTAAACGGTCCATAAAAAGTTTAATGATTTTGCATTGGAAACTATTCAGCCTTTATTTTCTTCTTTATCAATAGCTGCATTGAAAGAACACGAAGAAAGCGCAGGAAATATTAACCCATTGAACGGCGGTGCAGGGTATCCTGGATTCCGAGCACGTCCTCTCGACTGCCCCAATTCTGACGCGGAGGAGATTCCAGAAAACGGCTCCATTTCAATTAGCCTTTGCACGCTCGATGAGGTGGCACCGTTGTTTCCCATTGTCCCACATCTAGTGTGCGGTTCTATATATACACTTATCTCCATTTGGAGGATACCCGCAAGCCCGCGTCGCCAGCTCGTATTCCTTGGCCGCACCCTTGTTCGGTGAGACTTGTGAAAGGTGTAGTACCGACTACACACAAATATCCTTGTCTCCTTTTACCACTGTAGTTGTCGTCTGGTATACGATCCTGTTAATTTACTTCCTCCTAAACCGTTGAACGATGGAATGGGCCGAGTGTATTGAATTTTCGTAGGATTTGTTAAAGCACCCATTATTTCTCTCGCTTTACCGTTAGAAACACACTCGATCGATTTCGTAATTACAAAAAAAAAAAAAAAATAATAATAATAATAATAATAACGTGCATCACACAACGCTCACACATTTTTCTTCAGTTTTTCTACCAACGACCCCAATCCAACTATCTCGACTGGAGATGGATGTAAATTGTTCTGCGGGAAACTATCTAAAATTACTATATTTATGTCGATAAACAAGGCCGCCGATATACACACCCCACCGAATATAAGCTGGAACTCGATCTCGAGCGACTTTTGATTCAATTAAGATCAGAAATGGGTGCCAACAAAAAACAACTGAGATTGAGGTTGATAGCGGTTAATAGCTTCGAAGGGGCTCCTCATCCTTAGCATCCCTTTAAAACACATCACCTGACGTTTGGCACACTCAGCGGTGCCACTTATACAACAGCTTACAGAGCTTAGGGTGCTGAACGAAGAGGTGGCTTCTCATAGCTCGGCAGAGCAAACAGACGCAGGAGCTTCTCAAACTACTTGGCTCGAGGCCATTGTCTGGGAACTGGAAGTACCCGGGCAATATGTCATAAGCTGGTAACATTTGAGGTCACGCTGGAGAGCGTGGGGGAGGGGGTGAAACGGAAAAGAGAACGACTTCGACCGTTTTCATTTGAATCGGTTCGGACTGCCGGTTCTTGGCGAGCTTGCAAGAAAACAACTACAAGGCCAGCAGCGATTTTCCTACCTCAAACCGTTCCAAAGGAATTATTTTCAACTCGTATTGATGCGATTTGCTCCCTCATATCAGCGAAAGAGTTCCTCGACCGAACGAATTTGAGAGCTAAAGCTACGAACCGGTGCCAAAGAGTTCGCATGATTTACATTCTGCACGAGGCAAACGAATTTGCACCAATGGACCTTATCACTTTTATTTTTCTCGAACAAATCCCTTTCCACTCACTATCGTCTTTTGATCAAATAAGTTCATGTCATCACAGCCGTTCATTACAGTCCGGCCATTGAAACCATCGATATACTCAGTAAATTGAATAGCTTTTGAGATGCAACATCGAATGAATCTAACTGGAGGACTATCTATCTATACATGTTATATAGCTACTACTATAAAAACGATGGATTCCGCCTCTCCATACAGAGGGTAAAAACTATATAGTAGTGAAAAGGACACTACCCCAAGTAATGAAAGGCACGGCAGGAAAGCACAGGGTGTTGAGCGCCGTAACTCCTTAAATAATGGATTTTGCATATTTATACACTAAGTGAATTACAAAGTTTTCCGCAGTTTTTCGCGATTTTCTCAAAAAGTTCTTACAAGGTGATAAGGTTATATGTGTGCATTTTATTCATAGGTAAATTCTTCAAATTAAAAAAAAAAAAAAAAAAAAAAAAAAAACTGGTTCAACAAGTTGATTGTTTTCACTTTAAAAATCCACGTCTAATTTCCTGTAAGAATCATTAATTAATCAAATTTGAACAGTACTGTAAGTATTTCAACGGATTTTCAAAGTGGAAAAACGTACGTAGGAGTGGCGTAGTATTAAACCGGGAAAAACTAATAGTTGTCGTGAAATTTCCGCCGTTTTGACGTCATATTCGGATTCAGCGTTAAATTTCCTATAAGAATAGCTTTCAAAATAGCTTTAAAACGAAAATTTAATTTTTCACTATTACCGAGCTCGGAATTTCGGCCGGCGAAAAACTCGATTTACGGAAAATAATTTCTCTGGCTCTGTTTAAACTTTTTTCACCAAATTTTTTGATATGTACGTGTGTAAGGCGTTCAAATGAAGACTCCTGCATAATAAAACAATTGATTCGCATTAATTTTGACCCCGAAAATCACGGTTAAAGTCCAATTTTCGAGCTTTTAAAAACCGATTTTTTTGGACCACTTGCAGATTTTTCCGAGAAATAAAAAAAATCACAAAAATACATCTTGGTAAGACACAACTTTCCTAAAAATTTCAGATTTTTATCTGTATTGAGAGAGGAGTAAAAAATCGTTAACTGTTCGGTTGAAAAAAATCGCAGGGGTACCCCTTGGATTTTTCGCGAAAAATTTTTTGGAATAGATTTCGCTCAAATTCAGCATAATGATAGTTGATGATGTGTATATCAATAATATATGGTTCATTCTTTGTTTCTTTCGCACTAAATAGATGAAAATAACGTTTGAAGTTGAAAAATGTCATTTTTTCGTGTATAGTCTGCTAATATTGTTGAATAACGCAAAAACGGTTGAAAAATGGATAGGTACATTACATTAGGAAAATGTGGACAGTTAAATTATCTAACTTTTGGTATATTCAAACCTCTGAATTGACGACTTTTTGTTCAAATTATCCGCTGTGCAAGTTACAAGTCTTGGAAAACTTTTAAAGTAGAAAATTTTATCTTGGCTAAAACTTAGCGATTTGTTGCAAACCCAGTACTTTGTGATACAAACCATGAAAACACCACCACCTACCAACCTGATTATAGTTACTACCAAGTAAACTATAGATTACGCCTCTTCATAGGTACATATTATATTATTGAAAAGGACTCTACCTCGCTAACAAAGAAGGCACAGTAAGTACATTGGGCGACTTAGCCTCTAGTCCAAGGAATAACCCCCCCCCCCCCCCTTCCCGATAAGAAATAAAGAAAATAGCGTAAACCAATGAACTGCATATCGATTGACTCTGCCTTTTGAATAAAGGAAGACCATAAACCGCCGAAGGACTTTCTTCGAGAAATAATTCACCAATGTATAATATTTTCGTCCAATCAGCCGCTGAGAATAATGAAACAACCAATCTCGCAGTGATTCGAAAATTACTACACTCCTCTAGGGACGAGCTAGCTTTATTTACAGCATGGGCACAATGTCAACATTGGCCGACCAATACCCTTGATGAAAACTTGAGTTCCGAGTCGGTAATTAAATTGGACTCGGGCGGGTGTTGAAACGATAAAAGCGTGAACAGGTGGGCGCTGTTAACAGTTACTGCTCCCATTAACTTTGCAGGTTTTTCATCTAACCTGTTAAAATTGCCTCTCAAAGAGGTGTTCGAAGAATCGATCGATCTTTCAATCGGTGTTTTTATACGGATAAATTCTTAGAAGTCAGTAATCGGTCATTTTAGAGGTTCCAGGGTAGCAATGTGAAAGGGGTTTTTTACAACCTTTTTCTGTTGCTGAATGGTTTCTAAATGCGGGAGACGGTAAAATATAATCAATGAAAGTCAATGAATAGACAATTGCTGCAATGTTAGTTGTGAATTTTAGATGTAAAAAACCGCCGAAAGATATCATTTTGTACTTGATGTGTTGTAAAATTTAGCTTGGCATTGAAAAATCATCTATCAAAATTGAATTATTTCGAGTTCGTCTCTCCTTTAATGACAAGACTCTCTTAAACTGTATTGTTGAAAAACTGCTGTTACTTCAAGCCAGATTGACAGTCGAAGGTGTTTATTGCGTTACGTCCGGATCACGAGTCTTCCGAAAAAACATTACGTTCCCACCTTCATTTCGTCACTCCTTACGGGATTTACCCGTAGAAAAGATGAAGATTGAGATCTACAGGGAGGGTTTCAATTTGGTTAGTGTCAAGCCTTTGAAAGGAAAAAGGTTACCTTTTACTCGAGCTGAGTATGAAGTCCCATGTGGATTGGGCGTCTCCTGTGAGGACCTCAGACTTTGCTCAGCTCAACTGAATGTTTCCTCCTTGTGTATGTCGGACATACGAGCTAACTCGACTCCGTTTGCCGCTTTCTCGACGGACGTTTTCGCTAGGCCGTTCCCTTGGGCAGGATATTCCGCCTCTTGTTGGATTAACCACTCGGATGCGGTGGTATCCTTCCGACTTCGCTAATGTATTGTTTGCACTGGACCTTTACTTATCCATTTCCCTCCGCCTAATGAAAAATTTAGTCCGCCTTTTATTTTCTCTCGCTAAAATAATCATCGAACGTAGGAAGGATTTTTACGGCGCCCTGAGCTTATCGGATTATTCAAAGCGTATTAAAACCCGTACGCAGATGGTGGGGATTTGAATCTTATTGGCCGATAGCCAAATATAAAGGGCGAAGAATATATTTTTTTGCTTTACGAAACCTCATGCAAAGGAGCTTTAAGTCCCCGCATTCGAGGCTACTCAAATGTATTGGTTTCGTTCCGTTTTTACGAAGGCTTTTTTTCAATCCAAATGTTTATCTGTAAGATGTAGCAGATATATGTTTTCACTAACCGGCTCAAAGCGTGGAAAGAAAAACTCGTCAGATTCAGCTTCGGGCACTATTGTTCCGAAATCGCTTCTAGTCGAATCTATCGACTCAGAAGGTATTCAGTGTGAACTATATTGTTCCATGATACAATCAACAAATTGGCAAAGGCGCCTGCGAATATTGAAACCTTTGTCGAGATAGATTTATTATTCCTTTTCTCTTATCCTTTCACAGTCTTTAAATTTTCTATTTTATTTACCTACTGGCTGAACGTATTTTTCGAAAGTGCAGCATTCAATTTATATCACGCAAAGTGTACATTTTTATTAATACAGAACTAATCTAACTGAGCGCAATTAGCTACAATGGAAACACTTTCAAATCAATTAGTAATTAAATAGTTAAGTATTTTTCCAGTGTCACGCCAGAGCAGTCAATTTACACTATTGCGCAGATGACGTCACCAGTCGGAAAAAATAATAAAAAATAAATAAAGAAAACTATTTAACTGCATTAAGTGTTTTCCGAGAATATCGCGTTGGTATGTGGTGAGCTAACAAAAAACCTTTTCAAGGTTCGTCTCCCTACAGAGACGGTAATGACGTTCTTCAACCCTCTGGGGTCTCTTAGGGGGATTTCTAGGATTCTCTCTTTCCATCGTACCAGTCTTTTCCAATCATTCCGAAGTCGGCCATTTACACTTTTTTACTCTCCCGTCTTCTAGCATGGATTCATTTTTAATCGACTCGTCGGCGAAGTTCGCTTTTCCTAAAATACAATTTATTGAAACGGTCTACATGATTAAAACGGATAAACAATTTCGGTCGTTCCAAAACCACAATTAACGGGCAAAATTCGCGAACTATCTTTACCTACTATATTTTTTTCAATCAATTGATATTTATCCGAGCTGGCCAAATTGGATTAATATTTATTCCAGTCGACTGATATAAATTCACATTCAATTTATTATGGTTGTTGGTTTTATATTGTGGATGGGCGAATCGATTGCTCATCCAGGAGAATGAATCTAACGGAAAAATCCGGAAGGAGATTACTCGAAATACCAATCGAAGCAAGGGCTGTTGAAAACAATAAACCAATCTACAATATTCGCCGCGTGTTTTCTATAACCCAGTTAAAACTCGTCTGTTCTCAATGCCCCGATTACATTTTTCAATAAATTCGGGAAGCTCGTATTTTTCTACCGGCTCTGTAAGCCTGACGCGTAACTCGCAATCGTTTTCCCTCTTCCGACACGTCCGCTCTTTATTCACCTGCTTTTGACACAGGCATCTCCTCAGTTATGGGTTCCTCACTCGAAACGCCTTCAATCACAGAAAATGCCCGAGTGAAGTGTTCATTAATCGCGAAAACCGGTCAACCCTGAATATTTATTGGTCGGAGTTGAACCTGTCTATTCATCTTTTTTTCGTACCCTTGTTCAGAAACTGAGCCATGATTGATCGGTTGAAAACGCTCGACCACCTCGCCCATCAATTTCGACGAATTTATGGTGCGACAAAAGGGAAAATCGTTTAGTATTTTGTTTTTCCATCATTTTCCCCCAACTGCTCCGCAAGGCTTAGTCACTTCCTTCGTGTTGGTGCTTTAACGCTCACACCGGTGAACTTTCTCCATTCCGTCGCACTTTACGATTCATCGGAGATAATGGAAGGCCGTTGATCTCGTGACTCGGCCGTTCGACGTTTGGCCGAACTTATCAGCCTACCTTTTTCGCCAATTCTTGCTGAAAGCATTTCGTAAAAATAATCTTATTTTTTAGGCACTTTTTCAACGGCTAAAAAGCGCAAATAACGATTATAACGAACTAATATTATCTAATACTGTCCCTACCGGACGCTGAGTAGAAGTTGAGGTGCTTTATCGAATGAATTCTCGCTGAAAGACTGAATTGAAACGAAACAATGGCCAATCAGGAGTAGAACGTTTCCCACCAACAATATTTATTTAATAATTAGGTCGAACGGTTAAAAATTCATTGTAATGAAATTTTGCAGGAGACGGTCAATTAATTTACTGGCAGACCGTGGTAAAGGTGCGACGGGTTTTACACTTTTTTCACCTTTGTCTCCACGAAGGAGCAAAAATTAATTAACCATTTCTACATAAATTAGTCGGTATTATCGTTCAATGACGCAGACGCTTAATTAGGAAAACAATTCCCATCAGCACGCAGAATTAACTGAGGGGAATATAATAACCAACCAAATAGCCACATAATAATTCAAAATTACGGGGTCACTAAAAGAGCTTCTTTGATTTCATCCCTAAAATACATAAACAAATAAAAGCACTATAGTTTGCCATTGACGGTAGAAATCCTGGGAAACTGATACTAATTCTGATTCCAATTCTCCAACGTACATGAACACGTAGTATTCATGGAAGTGAAGAATGAAGTATTATTTTCCTATTTACTGATGGAATATTATATTCGATATTTAATTACTTGCGGTGTATCGCTATCGTTGGCTATATGCCGATTTGAAAGCTTGAAAGGATTTTCAACTGTAATGGGTTCAACGCAAATAGAAATGTGACAACAATCACAAATAGGAAACTATCCACCGTTGTGGATACCGTTTATAGAAATAATATAATTTCAGTTTGACTCTAGCTTTCAATGATAATTGGAATTGGTGGAATTGTAGTGAATTGTACAAGAAAGACCGCGCAACCGACATCCGTTCAAATAAACGGAAACGGCTGTTGTTTTATTAATAAACTCCTCCGTATGAACTAATTACAATTCTTAAGTGTATAAAAATTCCAATTTCTACCCCCCGTAAGTCATGCGATCAAAGTAAATAGAAAACCAATAAAATCAGCCCGTTTCGTTAGCGTCTATATTTGCCGGCAATTTGAGAAGGTCGCTGTCGCTTAAATCTCACTGTAAAATAAAACGGACATTAATTAGAACGCCATGAGAGAAGATTTGTGTTATTGCACGGAGGGTTTACGTACAGAGCGTAATAGCTACGAAAATATGTTTCTTCTTTCAGTTTTATCGGCTCCATTATACGGTTTTTCTTTTGTACGAACAGAGACGGAAAAGATTGGGGAAAATAATGGATTATAGAGTTTCATCTGAAAGGATTCTCTTGTAGGACCCCCAACGTACATACAATGGTTTTCAATAGTCGTTGCTCGCGGTCTGTCCGAACCCTCGGGCGAAACCTTTAGCTCTATGTGTTTGTTGGCGTCCCGTTGAATTCAGCGTATTTCTATCATGAGAATGTATTTATACTTCTTCAATATGGAATAGACTAATTCGCGAATTATCGAGTGATCCGTATTTCTTTCTCAAAAATCTCTTTCATAGATTTCAGCGACACGGTCAATAAAATGGAGAACCGCTTTTTGGCAAATAGTGGGCGTTTTTTCTTCTAAGTTTATCTCTTCCGTTTTGAAATAAGATGTAGTCAAATGTTTTTCTTTTATATTCGGAAAAATACCTCCAGAATAAATCAAATTAAATACTGTAAAAATAAGTCAGCATTTTTCAAGCAAGGAACCGGACCTAAATATGGAGAGAGGAATACTCAGCAGTTCTGGCATCGGAATAGATTGTCGGTGATCGATTCTTGCTCGGAATCAACGGCTCAACGACGTCAGTTCATTTGAGCTCTCAACAACGTTTTTATAACGCACCCTATCGCTGGCGAAAGTTTTTCTCACCACGTCGACTCGTATCCGACGGTCTTTTGTCATTCAAACACGTTATGACATGAAAAAGTTTTTTTTCACGCTCGTTCATCGCATGCGTCGTGTCGGGGGAGGAAATTTCGGTACATCTATCATCCTTGGAACGGGAGCAAAGTAAATTAATTCACTCCAAAAGGGATCGTCTTTCGTTGCTTTTTTTTCTATGTCACGGTTCAGAATTTAAGAACATCACCTCTATAGCTTGTTTTCCGTCGCTTCTCATGTTCCGCTGTGATAGCTCTTTTCAACAACGGGATTAAAACGATAACTCTCGTCTCATTCTGACACCGGGAATAATATGATGCGCGGTATAGAAAAAATACTGCTCCGCGAATAATACGCCTCATGATAGTAAGAAGGAGATTATTATGAAGACACCGAAAAATGCGAAAGGTCATGCTTGGATTAAGTAGCCGAATATCAAACATTTTTCCTAAACATCTATAACTTCAGTACTCAGGAATATATTTTTATTTTTTTAGATCGGAAGAACTTGAGTTATTACGGATTTAGTGAAAACCGATTTCATATCAGATCAAAAAATTTTTGTTTTCCATGAAATATAAAATTTCTGTCTTGCTACTGCACCGATCAATGCCACTGATGATAACTAGAAGCGTTTGTTGAAAGAAAACATTGACGAAATCGCGAGGGAAAATCCGTCGAGTGGGGTTAGTAACTCTGGGTGGGAAATATCCGACTTCAACTTATCAGAGCATGCTTACCAACCGCTTTAGCTTCCATCTATTACAGATTATCTGCGAGAGAGCGAAAGTGGAGTTTCCAGCTTTAGTTGAAGGAACGGGAGGGCGAACCTTCTCTAATAACCGCGCCGAGACTTCAGGGAAGAAATTTGTTTCTCCAAGCGGTTAAATCGTGAATTTATACTAAGGAGCACTTATCCGAAAATGGCGGTTTGACCTTGTTTCTATTTCAATGGGCGGCCATTTGTAAAAACCTTTTGCGAGTTGGCTCTTAGTTTTTTCGCAGATATCTCTCGGAATTTTGGGGTACTGTTGAAATTTATGTGGTTTCTTTAATTCAGAATCGTAGTTTCAAATCTGGGATATAAACTTTCGTCGAGGTTGAGCAAAGCTGAATTTCTGGGCCGGTTTTTGCAACCATAGCGAGTCCAAGGTAAACTTGAATTTATTAAAGGTTCTATATATAGGTACATATATTAATATTTATTTCCTTTCGTAGAGCTGGTGTAGCTGAGAAATTCGAGAAGCTCGACAATGCAGTGAACATTCATACATTGCACCCTAAATCTGAATGAATTATAAATATTGCTTTGTGCACAATTAATCACATTTTGTGTGAGTACCACGCACGCTGCGACCCCCTTCATACAATGGTGCACATATCTCGAGTCAACGCTGTTCACCCTTGTTCTTTCGCAGTGTAGGCAAGGGTTCAGACCATCACCTCTCCCATACGAGCACTCAGATACTACTCAGGATACGCGGAGGTCATATTGCACGAAAATTAATCACCCGGGATCAGAGCAGGCGGTTGCTGCTCAGTTCGATCGAGCGTTGGAAGAGCATCGTCGGGCAACTTATCAAATAAATTACTATTCCCCGACCTCGCCACTTCTAGTTTCCACCAATTTGCCACAGTACAGTTTTGTTGATGACGTGTTTTTTAATATATTTTTTCTATTTTATGTTCGTTGAAGAACAAAGAAAGTCAAACGTGATAATGGTCTACCTTGAGCAGCGCCAGTACTTTTATTCGATTGACAATTTGAATGTAGTTCTCTTGGTGGTTCACAAACTTTACCCTCCGAAATAACCCGTATTTACAGTTCTGTGACACCAACTATCATATATTTTAATCAAAGTCTTGGGCACTGATTTTTCGCTTCGATATTGACGCCTGGAGGCTAAGGCAAGTGTAACTACGAATCGTATAAGCAAGGTTCACAAAATCTACCGAAATCGACAAAACGGTTATGAAGGGATATTATTCAGCTGGGGCTGTCGAAACTAGATTGGTTCTATGTCGCCCTGAGCATGCTTGAAGGGACGAAAGTGCTCGGCCAGCCAAAATAAAAATACGCGGTATCGGTCGGCTAGTTTTACTCTCCCTTAACACCAAACTATATTAATTGGGATTATATTGAAAATGTGAATTGCAACCTATCTTCTAATTTCGGCTAATTACGTATTAGCTTGGTACTTGGTAATTAATCAATTTACTCAAGTATTATGGCTTAGAGTAAATAGACCTCATTAGGGGTTTAGGAGCAGGATTTCCGAAGCTTGGCGCGAGAAGACTGCTCCATTAACCATGTTTAACCAAAATTGAAGATGTATTATGTTGCATGTTCATCGTCGGTATGACCTTTTTACGAATGAATGCGCAATCTGAATGAAAACCAAACCTCTCCTTTTCTTATCAGTCTTATAAAGGGGAAAAGCAGAAAAGGGCATTTCATCATTTCCCTTTTTGAGCGGGGGCCTTCTGAGCAACGACTATCCGTTTTCCGGGATCACGTGTCAACAGAAGATAAGAGGAGATACGAAAAGTTGGTCGGTCAACAGATCAACTCGCCCTTTAAGTTCGGATGTTTATGTGTTTGATTCGGATTCGAGTTCTCGTGGAGGATATTTTTCGTCGTGAAGTTCGGAACGCAGCCCTTCTTCCATATCATCGACTGTAGCCTCACGAGGACCCGTATCACGAAACGCGTTCTATGTCATGCGTGAGTGAAATATAGCAAGAAGTTGAAATGCCTACGAAAGCTTGCTATTCGACATGAAGGTGCCCACGAACACTAACCACAAAAGTTCAAACGAGGAGATGATGGTATTGCTGGATTTGTTTTCTAAATTGGAATAAAAACCTCATAAATAGGATAAATTGTTAGAAAGTAGGCCAACTTGCTCAACTGCGTCGACTGTCGATCAGGTAAAGGTGCTTACAGACCAAATGTTAGTGAAAACAAATGTTATTAACATAAGATGTTGATAACAATAATGTTTGTAACAAAATGAGATGATCTAGAAAATATGTTACCAACATTGTTGGCAACAATGTCGTCAACTTTTTTGTTGCCAACAATTCTTCCATCTGTTTTATTTGGGTCTAGTTCTCTAACAATGTTATCCACAATGTTAGTCACAAATGCCGGTTTGTTATCGCTCATGGCTTGATAACGAAACTCGGTGTCGCCAACAATGTTGCTAACAATGTTGACGGAAAAAATAACAATGTTACAGAAAATGTTGACAACAATGTTTCCAATAACATTTCGGGGGAGGAATTGTTATTAACATTTTTCAAGTGCCGTAACAATGTTATTAACAATTCCTCGCCCGATGTTGATAACATTGTTGCCAACAATGTTGCGTTCGGTGTGAAAGGAAAGTTACTGAAAAATGCTAATAACAATGTTTTCAACAATGTTATTGTCCGGTCTGTAAGGGCCTTAAGATAATTGAAATTTACTCATTTATATTTATCCGGATATATTGGACCCAAATCGAACAACTGTGCAGCCTGCTGTTGAATCGGGAAGCAGGAACAGTAGAACAGAGATTAATTCACAAATGGCGATGCAGGGTTTCATCTGTACGAACGACCGACCTGCACGGTTCGCCTATTTCCCGTTGGCTTTTCGTCTGTGAGATACGTTACACTATCAATGCCCCAGTTCGGAGTTTACAGAGCTGGATCATGTATCGGTCGGCCGACACGACGAGACTAACAATGAGGCGAAACACGTTCGGGGGACAAGTTTCGAAAATCAAGTAGTTCTACCTCGAGTTTGTATCGACGAGGTAAAGAAAAAGGCAGTTACAGCATCTATTCAAACAACCAACCTATTTTCAAATAACGGAAAGTATACATAATTATTTTTCGTATCGACCGTGAACGCTCTAACTCCGCCGAACAGTTAAAATGGTCACGTTTATCGCAACAGTAAACGTTGACTTCATGCGACTTCATACGAATCACTCTAGTTAATAGGTTTGTGCAAATGACCGCGGCTAGAACAAATTTGCCAACAGAGGAAAGGTACATTTCGAGTTGACGTTCTATTCCGTTTGTTCGGTGGAGTGAATACCCATCCGAGGAAAACTCGATGAACTCTCACGCATGGCTGCACCTTTACTCTCTCCGACCTATTCGTCTCTCGCTTTGTCTATAACGCGATGTCCTGTTGTCAGCAGCTCACCCATAAAGGAACTTTACTCGCGACATCCTCCATTACGGAAAAGATAAGCGAATAATATAGCAAGTGATAAATCGTCCACGTTAAATACTCCAAACAGCACTCAGAATTTCAGAACGCCTTGCAAATGGTAGCAGAGAGGAGTGCTAAAAGGAAATTCAGACCATGAGGAGTTTTTGATTCGCGTAACAGAAACCAGTTTAGGTTCTTGTTCGTCAGAATACGTTGTATGCAAGATGGTCGACGCTAGCCTCGCTACGGCCGACGATGCCATTACTAAGATTGGTAGTGAAGCCACATCCATTTCAGGTTAGATGACAATTGATTATCTATTCAATCAATGGCATCCACAAAGGACCAGCTTGGGACGACGAATTAATCATGGACGATCCCTTGTTCAATAGGACCGCTCCTATCGGAAATTCAGCTGAAATAACAAGATATCAGAAGGCTATCATCGTCATCATCTGCATACGACGGAGTTGATGCTTAGTGATGACAGAGTTTCATAAACTAAAAACTCCTCATTAATGTTACGAAACAGGAATTATTATTGAGGGTAACTTGATGAATAACCTTGTCGTTTCTTTCGCGCTCTGAAAATGCGTGCGCCAAGCACCCAAATGTAGGTGGTTGCGTAATTTCCTTTTACGGTAATAATGAAAGGTTTCTATTCAGAATTCTTCGTAAATTGGCACAGGAGTTTCACAGTACAACGAGTCAACGGGCCGGTTTTTGCTCTTCTGTGAGCGCTTTTTCCACTCGAGGAGCTGTACGGGTCTCGGTGCCTGAATGAGAACCTTTCAAGCTCTTGGTTCTTTTCCATTAATCTGAAGAGCCAAATCTGTTCAGTCATCATGAAACTAGCGTCATATAATCTCCACGAAGCTATGCTTAATTTATTGAAATGATCTTGTTCAGGAGCCTTTTCTTTTCAATGCTCCTTTGAACTTTTGTATTGCAAGGCAATAACTCATCTTCGTTTGACTCACCCAGGGAATAATTGCCATTAGTTTGCTTGCTCGTGAGCCCTGAGCTCTCGCTCTCAGATTGAAAGTGTTATTTTTTTATTTGATTTTGGTGGTGTCTCCAGGAGCACCACAGAGTCTGTGAATTATCAGACTTCCTGTGGGAAATAAATCCTTCAATTCACCTAAGTATGTTTGTCATAGTGTCTGCAAATCAAAGTTTTGGACTGAACACTAAAGAATTAATATTTCTCAGCCAACGCGTGTCTTTCAAGCTTCTGCAGTACGTGAGATTAACGGCCGTAGGTCCAGAACTATTCTGACCTGGAGAACATGTTATAAAAAAAAATATAATAATAATAATAAAAAAAAAAAAATGCTCATCTACCTAGGCACTGAAGTTGAATTTTTCCAAGGTGGAACTATACTCACTTCGTTCTCGGGCTGCTCCTCCAGAGGGAATCTATAGGACGAGCCAGCACGTCATCATCAAAAAGCGCTGTTGTACTTTATTACATCTAAATTGAATCCTGTTCAAACTCAGAATCCAGTTATCATTCTAACACCGACGCAAACGCACGTTCGAGAAAATACGGTAACACTGCAAAGTCGATGAGGAAGGCGATCGTAGCGGCGTTGAAAGTCGAAGCATTGGACCGTTGAAAGCTAAAACATGAAGAATAAAGAGGGCCAGAATGAAGGAGCTGAGGCGAGAGCAGAAAACGAAGGCTGGAGGAGAAATAGCAACACGAAAATGGTGAAGGAGAAGCGAAGTCGATCTGAAAGTCATAGCTCCAAGGCTTGTTGGGCGAGTCTTACGTGCCTCGACTGCCGGATTACAAACGACGTCAGAATCATATTTCATCTTGAAGGAGCCGAGAGAGAAAGAGAAGGTCCTCGACGGTAGGTTTTCTCAAGCGTTAATGGCATGGAGTTGTCTGCAGTGGGTGTGGGGACACAGCTTGTTTCATCCAGCTCGACGTTGTCTCCAGCAACGTTTTGCGGCCTTGCAGATCGGCAAAGAAGAGGAAAATAGACGGTCTGTAATAATATTATTACTGACGTTGAGCTAAGTTAATAATCGTTCTTGAGGTGGCGAAAATCTCGACCATCCATGGATATTGAACATAGCTAATTTTCACAATGGTGTTGGATTTAATGATTAGCAAGGACTGATAATGAAACTTCAAATTTGTACAACTCCATCATTGAGCTAGTTAGTTGCGCAATCTACTTTTCTAATTGAGTAAATGCTCGACTTTTGATGGCCATTCAACTGATTTTTAGGTAAAACCCGTTTCTATATAGCTTTTCATGATGAAAAACTGGGTGTTTCAGTTATCTTTAGTTTTTCCCCCAAAAATCATACGTGTAATTATGAGCATCGCATATCAAGTGGAGTCATTTCCTCGTTTGCGTGACATTAGCCCCTTGGCAATTCCGATCAGATGCAAATTCGAAGCAGCTTTGTTGCAAGGTCACTCAAGTATTTAGCATTTCAAAGACAAGAGCTGAGATCGAAATTTTTGCATTCCTATCATCCGTCGACCATGGCCTGCTTTGTGGGGGCCAATCAGTGCTCTAGACTGTCCTCTTGAACAGCGACATAGCAGAGTTCTCTTCGCAACCAAGATTAAAATATGAACAGAACTAAATTCTCTTCATTAGAAAATTGCCACTTCTGATAAGAGACGAATATTTGGAACTGTCGATAATAGCAGAATTTCGGGATAATATTTCAGCAAACAATTAGTAATTTCTCGCAGTATTTGCTGCACTAAGAAGACCTGATCTTCGAAGGGAATAATTTTTGACGAATGTGAAAAGTTGAACCGGAAGGATTCGCATCTAGTAGCGGAAGAAAAAGCAACCCGAGCAACGAGTGTTTTCGAACTGTTGTTTTGATAAGTTATGTGTTGGCTGGGGCAGCTCCCCTGAAATTGGCAGCCTCTTTGCGGTTCCTTGTTTATCGCCCTAATCCAGGAACCTTTGCGTTGTTCGTTTTATTTTCAATTTGGGCGTGAATGTCTGAAGGGCTCGGCGTACGTTTACAGAAGTAATTTGGTACCGTAGAATGGTTCAGAGCCTAAGAATATGGAAAGAGCAGCTGAAGGAAAGAATGGGAATCTATATTATACCGAATGCGGGTCCTCGCTAGGAAATTCATGTTGCCCACATTTTTCCCTACGTCGCCTTCCTAATAACCTCAAGCGAGAAATAGGTAGTCTCCCTTTTTCGTGGAGAACTTTGCTTGTGGAAAGCCTGCTCGTGGCATGTGGGTGTTACAGCGCGTTATTTGCTCTTTTCGCAAGCCGGAGCAAAATTAGGGCCTTTTTTCGTCGGCTGTATTCATTTGACGCTGTTTAGATCGGGGCTCTTATGAAAAAAGTGTCAACTATAGCACCGGTTGGATGATCGCAAATTGAAGCTGATCCGATTACAATGCAGTTCACTTTCGGATCGCAAATTTAATCAATCAACGGAGTTACCTTTTTTTCTCCTATTTCATCTTCTTCTGTATTGATTGTCTGTGATGGTCTTGCGTCCAAACCCAAACCAACGTACCTACCTATTCTTTAATGGTTCTACAAGTTAACCATTAG
This sequence comes from Tupiocoris notatus, assembly GCA_037159825.1. Classification (NCBI taxonomy): domain Eukaryota; kingdom Metazoa; phylum Arthropoda; class Insecta; order Hemiptera; family Miridae; genus Tupiocoris; species Tupiocoris notatus. Next base: position 990,974 of record JASJUZ010000178.1, read on the forward strand.
CAATAAGTTTCAGCATGTAAGCACAGTTGATTTTTTTTACAACAATTTTTTGGTTTCTGTGTCAAAGCCGGAATAAAAGTGTGCTTGAGAAAACGTCGCGTGTTATAATTTGATTCTGTTACCCCTTCGAAATTAAAATGTTCGCGCGCGAATGGAATATTTGACTGGGTTTGCGATTTTGTCGGAAGCCGTCATGAATTCGATTATTTCTCGTACCCGTTTTTCACATACGTCGCACGGTTACGGGTGAATTTTCCTCATGAATATTAAAAATCGCCTTGGCGCTCCAGTTTGATCCGAATTGTGAACGGTCGCAATGCCCTAAATAAATCCGACGGTCGATCAAAAGGTCCTCTCAATCGTCGTAGATCGTATCTGAACTTGTTCCCTTTTCAGTCGTCACACCCTTTTCAAACTCACTATGAATATTCACGGTTTAAGATACGCAAGGCTCCACGCTCGTCGACGCCTTTTCCAATCGTGCAGTGACAAAGAATGAATACGGGAGAATGATTTTGGAGTTCACGTAAGAAACATCCGTTCAACTGAACTGAATCATTCGTTCGTGAAGTACCGAACGTTGAATAAATGAATTCGAAGAAATACGTAACAGACTTAATTTGACTTTTCGTTAGCTGGAATCTTCGATTCAAATTGTGAAACGAACGTTGAACGGTTATCGATCGTTTCGTTTGACTGTCTCTCGCGTAGAAAATTAGAATCAGGGGTGTCATTGGCTTTGCACTTTGATCCTTTGTGAACATTGATGTCGTCAGAACGCATCTCAAACGCAGGAAGGTCGTGTCTACCACATCAAAGCTGAAGCTCCTTCCGCTCGACCTGGCACCAAGGATTATTTTATACCCACTAGAACGAGAAGGAATGGTAACCGAATGTGATTTTTGACGCCATTTCGTGGTTTAAGGACACAATTAGTAACGCGCTGAAATTAGTGACGTATATCACAATTGAAACCTTTCAGAGGTGTCAGTAAAATAGCAAATTTATCCAATTTGCCTTTTTTTATTCATTGGTGATCGAATACCACTCAATTATTGCTATCAATACATTCAAGTACCTCAGTGCTTTCGTAACTGCTCAAAAACAGTCAATCCCATGAGAAAAAATATGACTCCATCCTGCTGCAGTTTTTGTAAACGTTAATTGCCCTTCAAATAATTACCGGTGGAAATTCCTGTTAAAACTGAGCACAGCGGCTACATTAATTTGAGTTTGTTTGTGAACAATGGCCTCTTGTTAACGATACTACCACTCGCCCGGTCGGTCAAGGCGAAACGAACGAACCCGTCCCCTCGTTATAGGTCTTGTTATCCATCCATCGCTTCCCAGAATCTGGGAAAACATTGGAGTTAGCCCGCATCGAATGCGCAAGCACGAAGTTGCTCATCTTCTATTCAACACCGTATGGCGAGGACCGAATGGTTATTGAAAAGAGCCAACCAATCGTAGAAATGTGCTTTGCTGAACGCTATGAAGATTAAAAAAAAAGAAAAAGTTTTTTACCATCCATTAACTGATTGTTGGAATATTGGGCCGGAGTTTTCATGTAAATACGTACGTTTTCTAGTGAAGTGGCTCAAACTGTTACCGATTATTTTTTCGAATCAATTTTATTAAAAGAGATCAAAAATAGCAATTCTGTCGAAAACCTACTTCATTTATTTAGTACTTGTTTTTTTTTTTTTTCATTTTATTTATTTATTTTTTTTTTATGACGAATTCAGCGATGTGTGTGTAACGTTTGGGTACATTGTGTTTTGGTTCAGTATTCAAAAATGAACCATTGTGTCTGCGCAAGAAACAAATTTTTCTAACCCCCTCAAAATTTGATATTTTACGTTTCAAGGTATGCTGTAGAATCCAAATATCAATGTAGTGGCTACAACAACTTTCAACAGCTGGAGTATCAAAAGTGACGCGCTGCGTTTACGCTGGTACTAGCCACGCGTAACAAAAAAAAAAAAAAAACAAAAAAAAAAAAAAAAACGAAAAAATGATCGAATATTACCAACTTTGAACTTGACACTAGAGTCTTCTCGATTCGATCAACCAATAAAAATAGGCTGACAACACGTTTGCTTTGTTAATACAACTTTGTCTACCTGCGTCTCTTATCCCAGTCAATAGGTGAGCGTTCAATTCAACTTGAAACGAAAGGCTGTTATCTTCTTTGTTCCGTGAAGGGTGACAATTCAATGTCTCTAGAACAACTGTCTTTTGAACAGACGTCTTAGAAGACATTTCTCCTCAGACGGCTTACTCTTCAACAATGAGATCCTCCTTTTTCCTTTGTCGCTTTTCGATTTTCTTCCTTATTGCTTTTGTTTTCTTGTTTTTCAACTGATTTGCGGTCGAAATCTCCTTTTGTACGGTGCAATCGTTTTCCAATTATAGACCAATTTAACGTTATTTAGTGGAACTTCGAAGAATTACTTTTTCTTCCGATCATACTGGGTGTATATTGGATCAATGCAAGTGTTTTTTTTTCTTTGAAAAATCAATTTTTTTTCTTCGTTTGTTTTAAAAATAATAATAACAGTGTCGAAGAGGAAACCAAGTCTAGCATGCCAAAATTAGGAGGCAAAGGTACTCATCAATCCGAATTAGAGGTTAATTAAAATAATGTTGCTTCTTCGAATAATCAATAGCAGTTAGTCTAATTTGAATTTTATTGTAAAAATACATTATTTTCGTACCATACACTCAGCAGCACTGAGACCTTTGTGAAAACGATTTCGAATCACCCGACAAATCCGTCGTACTTTTCGAATACTGGGAGCCGATTTTAATTCCGTTTGTCTCGTTGTTGACGTCGAGTACGCCCTCTTGGATTTTTCCGTATATTTCTTTGGCCGTGTTGATAAACGCATCTTCTACATTCGCCGCTGTCTTGGCCGACGTTTCCAAAAATATTAATCCGTGCTCACGAGCGAACGCTTCTCCTTCGGCTGTGGCAACCTCTCGCCTGGACGAGAGGTCGAATTTATTGCCGATAAGGATGATGACCATGCTGGTGTTTGAATACTGCCGAGCATCTTCCAACCACGAAGTTAAATGGTTGAACGTTTCACGTCGAGTTATATCATAGACGAGCAATGCTCCGGCGGCTCCTCGGTAATACGATCTTGTGATCGAGCGGAAAGCCTCTTGCCCTGCTGTATCCCATATTTGCAATTTGATGTCCTTACCATCAAGCGGAATCGTCCTCGCTCCGAATTCGACTCCGATCGTCAGATCGTGCACTGGCTGAAAACGCTTATCTGTGAACTGCAAGAGTAGACAGGATTTACCGACGCCCGTATCACCTATGATGATATACTTGAACATGTAAGCGTAAGACATTTTACGAGTGAAATTCACCACAGTTTTATTATCATTAATTGGCGACATACTATCTCAGCGATGCCGGTTGTGAACCGCGCCAAGTATAGGCATGGTAATAATTGTTCTGGCAAAGCAACCGTTATACAGTTAAAGTTCCAACACAAAAAAAAAAAAAATGCGAAGATTCCGAGGCCCTTGGCTGTGAATTTTTCTATGTTTTGAACAAACTTTAGTAGGTTTTTTCGGAGGGGGGAACAGGAAAATTTTAAGAAAAAATAGGTGTGTGTATTTTCTTCCAATTTTAAAAATTCTATTTGATAGTTTTTAACGACATTTTAAGTATCAGTTTCCAGTGTATTAGACTATCTATACTCCGTTTCCGCGATGAGGGGGTAAAAAGATGAGGGAGATTACTGTCTGCTGCAATTATAATTTAGTAAAAGCTAATTTTCTTTACTCGCACCGTTATCATTCCCAGCTGCGTTTTTCGATGATTAGGGGTAAAACCAGTGGTGTGCATAGATCACACAGTACTTCCATGTTTGAGTCGGTAACTGGTATAACCAATATTCACAAATCTAAAGTAAGGTCTAAAGTATATTCTCTCTTGTGGTCTATAAAAATCTCTAATGCAAAAAAACGGCATAAGGCGGAAGTACTGTGTGTTATCCAAACTATACAAAACAAGTTCTGTGAACGTGGTCAGAGATGGTCAAATATATAGCAAAGAGCCCCAAAAAGTACAGTAACTGAAAATGCGTTTTGCGAGGAAGTACTGCAGGTGACCCCAATAATAAACCAGTGGTGTGCATAGATCACACAGTACTTCCATGTTTGAGTCGGTAACTGGTATAACCAATATTCACAAATCTAAAGTAAGGTCTAAAGTATATTCACTCTTGTGGTCTATAAAAATCTCTAATGCAAAAAAACGGCATAAGGCGGAAGTACTGTGTGTTATCCAAACTATACAAAACAAGTTCTGTGAACGTGGTCAGAGATGGTCAAATATATAGCAAAGAGCCCCAAAAAGTACAGTAACTGAAAATGCGTTTTGCGAGGAAGTACTGCAGGTGACCCCAATAATAAAAAACAAGCAATATTCAGCTGTCATATAGAAAATTTAAAGTCTAATGTATATTCACTCTTGCGGTCTATTAAAATCTCAAAAGTTAAAAAATGGCATAAAGCGGAAGTACTGTGTGTTACCCAAACCATACAAAACAAGTTTTATGAACGACGTCAAAGTTGGTCATATTTATAGCAAAGAGACCCTAAAAGTACAATAACGCTTACTAAAATAACTGAAAATGGTTTTACGAGGAAGTACTGCAGGTGACCCCAATAGTAAAAATCAAGCAATATTAGGCTGTCATATAGGAAATTCCAAGTCTAATGTATATTCACTCTTGCGGTCTATTAAATCTCAAAAGTTAAAAAAAGGCATAATGCGGAAGTACTGTGTGTTATCCAAACGATGCAAAACAAGTTTTGTGAACGAGGTCAAAGTTGGTCATATTTAAAGCAAAGAGACCCAAAAAATACAATCAAAATAACTGAAAATGCGTTTTACGAGGAGGTACTGCATGTGACCCCAATAATAAAAATCAAGCGATATTCAACTGTCATATAGAAAAATTTTAAGTCCTCCAGCGTTCAAATATATTCATTTTTGTGGTCTATAAAAATTAAAATGTAGCAAATGTGCAAATAACGCGGATGTACTGCATGTGACCCATTTGATAAAAATCAGGCATTATTCAATCGCCAACCCCAACATTTTAAGACCTCAAACATTCAAATACATTGAGTTTTGCGGCCTGTAAAAATCAAAATACAAAACATGCACTTGTGAAATCGTGAAAAACGCTCATAACGGGGAGGCATTGTATGTGACCCACTATACAAAAAATCTAGTGTTTTCTGCTTGCCATAACCGACATTTCAAGCCCTCAAACGTAGAAAAATATTGACTCTCATAGCCTGTAAAAATCGAAACAGAAAAAACTTTGAACGCTTATATCTCGGAAGTACCGTGTGTAATTCAAAATCCGGAAAAACCTAATTTTGCACAATCACTGGGAAAACATTCCCTGAAAATTTCATGGGGTTTCATCCATTTTTCAGGGAGATATGGCGATTTATGTCAGTTTGTGACCACAGACAGACGGACAGACGGACAGACGGACAGACGGACAGACGGACAGACGGACAGACGGACAGACGGACACACAGACACACAGACACACAGACACTTGTTCAGAAAGTGTTTCTGAGTATACTACTATGAAAATTTCTTCCATCAGGACCTCGGTTCCGAATTCGACTTTTCAGACGATCTCAATACTTCCATTTACTACGTAAACATGGAAGTAAAACGACTCGCTCGTCCTTTATAAACGCTGAAAAAGGCAAACTGTATTCGCTTAATTATTTTTTTTGTCCAAATTCCAAAAGCCAAGGTAGAACGCCTCCGTGAATTGTAATTAACTAACTCGAAGCTATTTAAGCTCGATGCCGACAGCAGTAAAGGGCGTAAATACGTAGATAATGTCGGCCTACCCTTTTCAGAACCGGTCCAAGAGTGCCTGGCGAGAAACTGATAAAACTTTTTGACGTACTTCAGCTCGCTTTAGGAATAATCCAGCTATAACCCTAAAGTTGACTTGTTTTCAGTTTACCTACAGCAGCGTTGCAGAATCAATAATCTAGTGGGGAAAGCCTCTTTCGAAAACAACGTGACCATCGGATCTCCTATAAATTGCTAAGGAAGTTGGCTCCGTTGCAAAAACTTTGGCCGAACTTTTTTCAACTTCTCTTCAACCTCCAACATGGAAAATTACTATAGCGTTTCCTCACCCAGCGGAAATATATTGTTAAGGTGATTTTTCCGCGATTCTATTCATCGCAAGAGGAAACCGTCTATTTGCATTTTCCATTTCCAAAGAGCGAAGGAAAAAAGTCCGGTATTCGGCGAGCAAGTTTTTGTACTCGTGGCGGAAAAATTTAAATAACGCTCGATAAAATGTGTCCAACCACTTCGTGCACAATACACTAACAAGTACTGACAGTAAAATAAGAAAACTGGTTTACAAATAGAGCGACGGGTTAGAAAAGGGCCCATAGAGTCAGTTGTTCCACTTAGTTTTCTGTAATATTGTAAATTGGGTTAAAGTGAGAGTTTTTAAAATAATATATTAATTTTTAATCAAACAACGTACTTGCCTTCACCTAAAAAAAAAAAAACTTCAATAAACTGATGAGATATTTCATAAATAATTTATGAATTATTTTTACATGAAAGCATTGGTACCAATTTAGAAAGAGATTATTGTTTGATCGTGACCGAGGTTTGTTCGATTTTACTTGATGTTTTATTTGCTCGTTCGGTATCGTGCAGCGGTTTTGTCCGCTGTAAGTTCGTGCTTTTCTCTCTGTTGGGCCGCATATTATTTGAGTTCATTTGGCGTTCCTTGTTTGTACTTCAAGGGTTTGCTTAGTGATTCCTTCCGTCATAAATCACCAATTCCACATGTATTTACTCAACCGAGGGAAAATCCTCGGAGCAAACGGTGAAGTTGCGTATTTTACCAGCTGACAAGCTCGGCTTTTTGCGGAGGGCTTGTTTTGATACGGCTGAACATCATTCAGGTTGCGCTGGAACTCAGCAATATTCGCACACGTACCGACTGATGACGAAAGTTGGATCGCCAGGTTTTTGTTTAAAACATCAGAACCAGTAGGAATGAGGTCATTTTCACAAATTTGACGTATTCACCATTTTTTTCTTGAAGAAACGATGAAATAAATAGAATTGATTCATTTCCTTCGTTCAATAACACTTTCTTATCATCAGATAATTTTCACAATTCATCATCAAACATTAATGAAGTTAATAGAATTGAATCATTTCCTCGTGTGAAACTCAAAATAATAAAAAATGCAGTTTGTAGTTTTTGATGCGGTTAATGATTTCTATTATTTTTTCCTAAGTAATAAAACCGAGGACGACTTCTAACAGAGTATTTTCAGGTCACAAACGTCGAACCAGTTGCTATGCAAGAACTCCACTGTGTCGATGAAGTGTTGGAAAACGGTTTACTCAACGGTTTTATAGGATTTATAGAGGCGCTTTACCTAGGTCATTCGCTACTTAAGAAAGTTCACGCTTAATGAGACGTAATGCTTTAGAAGCAATCTGCTGATATTCAAAAAGGATCCATTATGTTATCAAATATTCTCAAGGCGAAATCTCCTGCGCTTTGCGAGTCGTAGAGGTGCCCTGACAACTTTGGAAGGCAAGGTGAAGCTTAGTGCGCCGCACGATGATTTATCAAGGGGGACAGGTGTTCAGCGCTTTATTCTCGTATGGATGATGATTCAGATATTGTAGGTCGCTTCGGGAAAGTAGGCCGAAACATGGCCCTTTCTTCCATTTTTCATTGCTCTTTTACGAGAGCTGAAAGCTCCTGTAAGTCTTCTACCAAATTCCCATCAACTTTGTTCTCGACCCGAAAAAGGATGAAGTAGGCCCTCAAAATTTCATATCCCCCGTTCTTTTTGTTAAGAACGTTGAAGGATTAGATTTAGGCCGGGCGTGTGCTGAGAAATGCATTAATCTCGTTGATAATTATTCAGATGTAGAACTTTGAACCTTAAAGTCGTTTAAATTTTTCGGAAAATAAATGATCCATCAAATTTAATTTTATTGAAACAACGATCATGCCATTCAATCAAGTTGTTTCAGCTTCACTTGTAGGTTTAAGTTACGTTGTCTATGCTATTATGATTCGCGGCGTTTTAAATGCGGTTATGTTCAATGCGAAGAAGGGAAAATCCCTTTTATTACCGTGACATATTGAATCTTACCTCTGTCGTTTTTGCCCGATTTGAGCTCATTAAAATATTAACATTCATTTGTCGAAGATCAACTATATCACATCGAACCGATTTCAAAATTCGTTTTTCACCTGTTCAACGCCCTTGAGGGCGTGGCCTTGAAATGGTTGTGGGCTAGGGTTTTTGCGATAGCCACGGAAGGAGCATGATTTTGCCACTGCTCCGACCGTGCAAGAACTAAGGGTCACGTCCCTACTTGGAAAACGTAGGGCTAGAGGATTGCAAGTTAGTGGAGATAAGGTGAGGATGAATATCCTCTTCGCGATGGGGGAACTGTGTGTTGCCGAGGCCATGGGAAAGCTCTAGATAGGTCAGCTGCCTTGTGAACTACGAGTTGTATTGCGAGGGCAGACCGCCGGGGACATTGAACAAAGACCGAAAGGAGTTGGCCCCTTTTCTTGCCCTACTACTAGCACGAGCGAACAGCTTAACGAATAGCACAGACCGTAGCTGGGCCAGTTTCTTCTATCAAGCTCCACCCTCCACCTCACGCCATTACCTTGGCGTTTCCTTTATCTCTCGGTCTTGTCGTTGTATCAGAGCACAGGTCTATCCACGTCCGACAGACGCCCACTCTAATTGATTCGGACCGGTATAAATTGAGATCCTCTCCACCTTGGTTTTCTTTCAATACGACCGCCGAATAAACATCGGTTGCTTCGTGCTTTGGAAATTTAAAATGACGATAGTCATTTTACATAGACTACTAAACACGCTTTTATGGTGTGAAATGTCTTGTGTTATCTTCGATGTCTCTTCCGATGATCGAATGATGCCAGTAGACTTTATATTGTAACATATTCACTTGCTAAGACGTCTCTTTTTCGCAGGTAGTAGAATTCAAATATTTATCACGAATCGGTGGAATTTTTTTCTATTCACCGTTGTAAAAAGTTCCCAATCAGTTTCTCTAGCATGATTTCACGTTCAGCCTCGGCTTTCACGCGTCAACACCGTCAACGAACCCCCGAGGCGACACTTTCCGGCTTTACAAGGCTTTTCGCCTCTCACAAGTCAACATTAGCTTGAAGGTGTGCAACTTTTAATAGCACCCTCGCAAGTCATTCATCACCCGATGCTCGTCTCTCCGTTTGATGACTGAAACTCCGCCGGATCAATTGATCAGCGTGGAAAACCGTGATTAAAAGCCGAGTGACGTTCGTCCTTTCATAGTGAACGACATCATCAACTCGATCCATCAATAATATTCAGCTCCATACCAAATGAGCGGATAAAGCACAGAATATTTACTCGTGATATTTACATAATTTTCAAATAAAAAAAATCCAATGAAATGAACGGGCTTTATGACGATTTTGGTGATTTGGTGAATAGATCGATGCTTCCAAATGACGTTGTATGATCTTTCTCGAAAGAAACTATCACGTACATTTGAATTCTTCATTCTCCCAAATTTCTATCGATTATCCTCCTTCGGCAATAAAACAGAATGGCAAAACCGCGTGAAAAAAGGGCATTGTTTTGAAAAACCCATGGTTGTCGAGGTTCAGCAGAAAAGTAACTCACTTCGGGTTTCGATTCAATTTCGGGCGCCTAGCACGACCAAAGCGAGTGCTATCCATCACACGCGCGTGTATAGTGCGGTAAACCCATAACTCTTTCATTGCTCCTCTCCATACAGCAAACGTCCCTAGCCGGCTCCCTCTCTCGGGCCCCATAGTGAAACATTTTTCTCTTGATCGATGATCTCACTTCGACTCAGGTTCGTACGATCATACATAGCAACCCGTTTCTTCGCATCTTCCCCATGCTCGAATCGAAACTCTCGTAACTCCTAGGTTACACTTTCATCTTCCTCCTTTCGTAGACGTCTTCCTTTCTGCGCTCGTTCACGCTTCATTGTCCTTCCCACTTTTTCCCCCTTTGCGATTGATTTTCCTCGTTCGGGAGCTTTTTTTCTCACGATACGAGATAGCGTGGAAAGATATCCCTTTTATCCGCGCGGTTTGTATCACGTTTCGGACGCTTTCATCTCGGTCTTTTTTCGGATTTCCTCTTAAGAAGAAATCCGCCTCGAGCTCTAACGACGACGGATCCGCTTACACAGATTAGACGAGTCCCAGTGATCCTCAATAAGCGGTGCGTAGTGGCAATTCACTCAAGCATTCAATCGAGCATCAAGAAGTAAAACTCGGTCAACCATGCGACGAAGTTAATCACCCCGACTGCGTTACATTCGGAAATTCTGAATTATGAAATGGTATCCCATTTTAACTTTATCGGTTCCTAGAATTCAATTTGCAACGAACAAGGTTCTAACGAAAAAACTATCATGTTGTTCACTCGCCTGGAAAATCCGAGTAAGATGGGATTTCGTGATCCAAACGGTAAAAACCACCATGCGATGATGAGATGAAAAACTCTCGTATCACCGGAATGACTGCTGTACAAATACAAAGCAACGAGAACGTTGAACATTGAAAAAATTGAACGCTTAAACCATTGGAGTGGAAGTAGTACTGCGTGTTATCCAAAAAGTGTGTGATCCGAACGGTTCGACTTCACTGGCACATTTGGGAATCGTTGTCAATTATCAAAAATACAGTTCAGTTATGATCAATAAAAAATGTACACGTGTTCAACGTGATGTATCGTACATTGCCTACTACTAAAAGGTGTAATTAACGCCAAAAATTCGTTCAGCATTCGGAAACGATTTTCTTCAGTGAAAAAGCGTCAAGAGCTATTTAATTTAGTCTTGAGTAGCTTTCAGACCTAGTTCTACCGGCGAATCTCATTCTAATCCAAAATCAATTGTTATCGATCAATTTTATCACCCGTGTCTATCAACAGTTCGGTTTCATTTGTCTAACCGCAACTGCTTTTGGTCTGAGAAACTTGAAAGCGGAAGGGATCATGAAACAATCGTACTGACTTAAGTTATAAGCACTCCATTTCCAATCAAAGCACGGAGAGCCTTGGGTGGCGGCTATGAATTTAAATCGAAGCATTCGAGGAGAGACGAGATTTTCTTCGGCAAAGGTTCAAGTTAATTCTCGTAATCGGTGATGACTGAAAAGCTCCGGCAGGAGGATTTATTTTGAACAACTTAACCATTCCGGGAAAATATTGCCGCATAATTTAAGTGCTATCAGGCCAGAGGGTTTCTGAGGTTGAGCCAGAACATCGGAGGACTCCGTAGAAGTCTCTAGTCTCTAACGTGAGCAGCAAGATACAATTCTTCCTTTTACAGCAATCCGTTATAAAAAAAGCTATTCTCAAGCAGCTCGTGTTTCAGGAAGCGATTCATCGTTGCGAACATTTTGAATTCCATTCACCTGAAGCTTCAAAGTTATTCATCTAAATTGATTCTATCGCAACCTTATTTCCGGTAATTGAAAATTACATTTGCTCAATTTACGTCTGTGTCGATCAATATTTGGCGAAAATTAGCGAAACAGCCGAATTTGAATGAAAAATCTGTTCTTTCAACATTTATGGGAGGAAAGATTGATTTCTTTAGGAGATCCAGGTCATTTACAATTCCGATGGTCTTGACTCACAAAATACCTTCTTTCTTGCTCTCTCGGAAGAAAAAATCCTTTCTTTTCCATCTTCGCGAATCTTTCGCTCTCGGTTTCAATTTCTGCCTGCCTTCCCTAACAGTTTTCCCGACCTGCTCTTCAACATTGGTCTGAATTTTAGCAGTTCTTAATTACAGTTTAATTAGGAAAATGGGTCAAAAGGATATGGCCGAGGTACTGTCGAAAACAAAACGTTTTTATAGGCGAACTCCGTTTCTCCAATCTCGGGTGTCAGTCGCAGACTCGCATTTGCCAGGCTGCAGTTAGTAATAGGAAAGTTGGAGTATTTGAACTCCTGTCACTGTTCAAGGTATTAGTTTGGTTTAATCGATTTATCCAATGCAGGTCCACTTCTCAATTAAATTAAAGAGAATCGATTTATTGCCAGAGTGAATCCCTCGTTGGGAAAAGAAAAATGATTTGGGTGTGAACCGAAAATCCAGCGACACCTCGCTCTAAAACTTAACTGTATTTTCTAGTCTTGAATTCTAGAGGTGAATTTATACATGAACCGTACTCTTAATTATTCCAATCGCCGCTTTCCGCCGGCCGAAGAAAATAATTTTCCAGGTTAGCCTCATCGACAGTTAATGACTGAAATTCCTCGTATACAAACGATTCTCGGAGTTTCTCATTTTTAGTTTTCCATTTAATATCTTCCTTTCTATTTATTCTATCTAATAGCAAACTGAAATCTGAGGGCAATTTATAAAAATAATGTCGAGCTTCGAGTGGCCTTGGAAATTAATGATCAAAAAGTAGTGGTGTGACGAATTTGATCATGAGAAATGCGAACATTCGCCGCTAATTCATCAAATATTTCTCAATCGGACGATAAATAGACAAGCGGATCGAATATTTGAAGCATGGAAAATGGAACGAAAACGTACTGACTTTTGAAGGTGACTAGCGGAAAAATGAGAATCTGCAAGCAAAAATGGTAAAATTCCTGGCAAATCTACCTAAAAATCTAATTATGATGCTTTCTCATCTCTTGCGATGCGGATGAAATAAGGCTATTGTTGCTGTTCCTCAGGACGGTAGATAAGCTTTGTTGGCTTCGTCGGCTTATCTGCCAATAACGTTTTCAGTGCTTTTCATTCTTTACCAGCCAGGACATCTTTATTCTTCTCCCAGCCTATCATTTATATTTTCAATACAAAACCTGTAGAGAAAGAACTGGAGAAATAGATTATAAGCGGAATGTTTTGGTCATAGGCTGATAATTACCAAGTAGGGCGAATCTTGAACACTGAAATTGATACGAGTGAAATTGTTTTCCCGATAAGCGAACATAAAAAACTGAATGATAATACACAATCATCCTGAATAAGAACAAAAATATTTTTTTCATAAATTTCTCTGAGAACCGTACATTTATCGCTCAACGCTCCTCCGATTCAATAATGAACCTGCTTACATACAACGTAAATGACTAAAACATAAATTAGGTGGTAGTGATTTGTCCCATCGATTTGCCGATTGAATATTCGTTTTGATCAGAGCGAAATTGCAAAAATATCTCATAGAAAATGTTTTCAATGTTTTCTTCTATGTCATTTGGTTCTTAAAAGAAGCTTGACAGGTTTTACAATAAATAGCCCAGACATTTAACGACGTTGAGAACCAGGTAAAGAAAAGGAATGACTCTGCTCGAGCACGTACAAGAAAAATAATGAGTATCCCGAGACACAAGGTTAGGCAATTGTTTTCGTCCCTTAATAGGCAATCGCAGAACCAATCCAGAAAGAAGTGTCAACTAATAATTTCGCCAGTTGCCTTTCGACCCTTAAACCATCTCTCCCTCCGTTTTCGCTCTAGAAACAGAAATGAAGAAGGTAATTGAATTACCTGGGTGGTTCCTTTCTAATCTGATCAGAGGTTCGAATTATTTTTGTGCCTTGTCTTAGAGCTACCTCCCCATCCACGACCAACATTCACCGGTGATGGCGAGATTGAAAGCTCGAGATTGGATTACCCGACGCCGGAGTAACAGCTTAGTAACTCGGCGAAGGAAAGCGAAGGCGCCGTGATTCAGTTTCCGTAGCCTACGGTCGCTTCCCGGGGCTTTCGGCAAACAGGAGTATGACGGAGCCTCATTAGTTCGTAAATCAATAAGAAACGAAATGGGAACGTGGCCGGCTATTGGTTTCGAGCCGCACAGCGAAAGCGTAACTCGTTGACGCAGACAATTCATACTGCGATTCAGTGAAACGAGTTGGATGGATATAATGAAGTGTTGAAGCCTAGGGGATAGCAGGAGTGGATGATAGGGTAGACACACTCAAGAAATGCAAAAGCCGAAACGGCTGCTAGAATCTGCTCTCCTGGAAAATTATACCCTAGAAATCAGGAATCAGCAGTAGCGAGTTTGAGAGGTCTCATTCGACTTAGAACTGAATAATCCACTGCATTCAGTTAACTAATTCGATTCAATTTCAATGCCGACATTGTGTGCTCCCAGAGAGCGAGTGAAATGATGACATAGAGAAAACTAGCTGTATTTGCGTTTCATTTAATACTCGTACTTATCCAACTGCTCAAGTACGTAGATCCTTCGAGCTATCCCAGTCATTCATTTGCGAGTGCGATTGGCTGCGTGCAATATTTAAACCCCAAGGGAAACCAAGTTGCAACCGAAACTGGAACTGCTGAAACGAAGCCGCATTTGAGGTCGAGGGAAATTAGCCGAGCGCACGAGGCGTTTCAACTTTCAAGATAGCATAATGGAATGCATTTTCCATGCCATTTATTTTATTGGTTCCACTTTCCGAGAGACGAATTCACAATCGAATGGCCGAGCCGAGGAAACTCTGGGCAAAGTGTTATAAAGCTAAAGCTAGCCACATTATTTCCGGAACTACTGGAGCGGGGAATTAAGAGGAAGCTAACTCTCTACTTTAAGATGATAACCGACTCAGTCAGCTTGATTCATCATTGAACGATTCGACTTTGCGCGGAAAACTCCAGATAACCAGATAAAAATTAATGTATTTAATCGTATTAATTTGTAAGCGATTGCGGAAGTAGATGGCTGTGATGTTGAAGCGCCGAGTTTGGTTAGAAGGAAAGGCCAAGCTAATAGCAAGAAGTGAAAACTTAAAGAACCAACTGAAGCAGCTCATTACTACTTATAAGCAGCTCATTTACTCGCTTTCTAAATGAAAGATACAAATTCTTAAGTTATAACTCCAAAAGTATGAAAACCCGAAAAAATTGAAGAGAATGTATTCATCTTTAGAATTTGATTGTTCTCACTTTGAATTCGATTTCAACGTCTAATTTCCTGTAGGAATAATTAATTAATTAAAATTGAACAGTACTATAAGTATTTGCAACGAATTTTCAAAGTTGAAAAACATGCAAACGGTGCAGTACTAAAACTCGAAAAAAGAAATAGTTGTCGTCAAATTTCCGTCATTTTGACGTCAATTTAGGATTCAGCGTTAAATTTCCTATAAGAATAGCTTTCAAAATAGCTTAAAAACAAAAGTTTAATTTTTCACCCTTACCGATGCCAGCGGAGCTGAAAAAGTCGATTTACGGAAAATAATTTCTGTGGCGCTGTTTAGATTTTTTTCACCAAATTTTTTGCTATGTACGGGTGGAAGGCGTTCAACTGAAGACTCCTACGAATTAAAACAATTAATTCACATGAATTTTGACCCCGAAAATCACGGTTAAAGTCCAACTTTTGAGCTTTTAAAAACCGATTTTTTTGGACCACTTGCAGATTTTTCCGAGAAATAAAAAAAATCACAAAAATTCATCTTGGTAAGACACAACTTTCCTGAAAATTTCAGATTTTTATCTGCATTGAGAGAGGAGTAAAAAATCGTTAACTGTTCGGTTGAAAAAAATCGCAGGGGTACCCCCTTGGATTTTTCGCGAAACTTTTTTGTGATAGATTTCGCTCAAATTCAGCTTAATGGTAGTTGATGATGTTTATATCAATAATATATGCTTCATTCTTTGTTTCCTTTGCAGTAAAATGATGAAAAGAAGGTCTAATGTTGAAAATGTGATGTTTTCGTGTATATTCCAGCACTATTGTCGAATACCTCACAAACGGTTGAAAATGATAGGTACATTACATTGTGAAAATGTAGACAGTTAGATTACCTATCTTTTGGTATGAATTGACGACATTTTGTTAATGTTATTCACTGAGCAAGTTACGAATCTTGGAAAACTTCAAGCGGAAGTCGGCGGCTTCTCTTGGGAGCTTCAATTGTTATATCTACCTCGGCTGAAACTTTGCGCAAGTTGCAAAACCAATATTTTCTGATACAAAACCATGAAAACAGCACTACCTACATACTAAATAATAGTGACTACTATAATAACTATAGGTTCCACCTATCCATAAGGAAATGAAAACTATATAGTCGCGATAAGGACACAACCCCCGACTTCAATAAGGCATGCCAGGAGGGGCGAAGCCCCTCCGACGGGCCGCGCCTGGAGTCCCCCCTCCCAGACAGGAGGTTCGGCGGCGAACCCGCCAGGGGCGCTCAGCCCCTAGTAACTATAATACATACTCCTTACTGAAATATTCACTAATTATTAGCGTAGGATGCTTTTCGATACAGTTACTATTCCTAAGGTCGAACTCGTACGGTTTTTCGAACAGAAAAATATTACAGGGAGGAACTGCTTGGATGTTAGAGAGCTCTTCATCCGGCCGGGAGAGGAAATAACTTGGGCATCTCTCGAGAGAGTCGAGTTCCCCATCGGATACCAACAGAAGCTTTACCGCTCTAAATCATCTGTTTTTCGGTTGATTATTTTTCGAAACACTGCACCTTGTAATATCCTGCAAATTTTAATATCCTGTTTTGCTTCTGCCGAACGCGTCTCCAGCGTGTGAACGGTAGGTTCGAACCGACAAAATTCGATATCTCAAAGTTTTTCTAACTACAAATAGAAACTCGCTGATTATCCGCTGAGGACAGTTTAACATTTCAATTTTCAGATTGGCGCCTAAGCTATACTAGCAAATCCGAAACTAGTACGCGATTTTTATTTATATTTATTTATTATTTATTTAATGGTATTATTTATACACTTGATGTTTTTTGTTATTCATATTTATAAATATACTCGGTTTCCTTCTTATGTTGATGATAAATCTCGTCTTGATTTCAGGTAAGTTTGACATTAGAGCATCTCACAAAATTGAGTAAGTATACTCTATAAAAATTTTAAAACAAGAACGTTCTGAATCAAGATATGAGGTTCATCGGTTTCAATAGCAACAGCATCTGGAAAATGTAATTTTCGTACTTTCAATGAAGTGAAGATCCTATAGAAATACTAAAGACTCGGGAGTAAGAAGCCTAACAGGGTTAATTTTGGTTTTATAAATCCTTTGAAATTCGTTGTATTTATATAGTTACTAACTTGGCTAAATGTATTTTTTTCTGCCAACCGTGACCGTGATTTGGTTCGTTAATTTGCAAATATTATGTCCAAGAGTAATTTGTAATTAAAAGATAAAGTCTTAGTCCAGTTAGTATAAATTGAACTGTGTCGTGTGGAAAATTAGATGAATTTGAATTGCGATTAATAAATTAATTTCATTAGATACCAACACAGCGCGTTTGTCTCATACGTCGTCGTGAACTTAATATGTTTCAGTAGAGGGGTTGTGAGGGGGAGAAAAACCAGGCGACTTATTCTCCAGATTTTTAATGGCTTAGTATGTTTCATTATAATTTTCATTGTTGTCGATCACACTTGTTAACCGAATCACTCATTAGCTATACACTTCAAGTTTTTTAGGTTATTCCATCCTGTTTTCATAAAGTGCTTCGTTAAGCAAAGAGATAACTGAGTTGCTGTTGAGTAAATGCAAAAATATTTCTCCTTTGATTTAGCGGCGCACTTTCTTCATCGCTCTTCAACACTGCAGACACTTTCGAAATTAACATACCCAAGAGGCTTGGATTAGCACCACTTATAAAAAGTTTATTCTCTAGGGAGCTTCTTCCAATAAGCTTGCTTTAACTTGGAAAAAATTTTCTTCAACCTTTAATAGGGCAGTTGTTGGTTTGATTTTTATAAAATTTTGCTTAATTGCAATAATTACATCCCTCTGTTGGTATAATTCGTT
This sequence comes from Tupiocoris notatus, assembly GCA_037159825.1. Taxonomy (NCBI): domain Eukaryota; kingdom Metazoa; phylum Arthropoda; class Insecta; order Hemiptera; family Miridae; genus Tupiocoris; species Tupiocoris notatus. The sequence continues at coordinate 1,008,878 of JASJUZ010000178.1, forward strand.
GATGATCCAAACAATAAGAGTTGTAGTTTGTTTGAAGTATTTGACATGCGCGTCGTTTAGATTCTTTCTCAATGTACGTGTCCCGAATGTACCTAGATAAATTATTTAAGACACCGCTATAGTAATCAGCTTACTGGAAGAAAAGTAGATCGGAAAATGAGTAGATTGTGTTTTTGTCAATTCTTTCATGAACAGTGACAACCTTAATGTCATGTATGAGCAATTATATAGGTACTTCAATAAATAAAAAAAAAACTATTGGGAAATAAGATTAAATAGAAGTATCGAAAATTACTCATCTGTGGCTACTTAAAAAAAACCTACGTAAGTGAAAAAATATAAGATTAAAAAAAAAAAATATGGAAAAGATCTTTCCCACATTCGAGTATCTTTGGGCTATATATAGGACCATCAGGTACCTTATGACCCCTGACCTATGAAAATCTCGGAAAATAAAAGGAACAATGGAGAATGAGAGGCCATGTTTGTCGCCCTCACACCACAACAACTACGTGAAAAGGCGACGAACAGAAGAAGAACACTCCCACGTTTACGTACAAAAAAATGCAAAAAAATAAAATAAAATAAGAATAAAAAATGCATTATAACTCGCCCAGCAACAGCTCTTAATTGAAAATAATTTGAAATTTCGCAAGGCCAACAAAATTGTCTCACAATGGCGAACGAGTCTTGCCTACGAACCCGTTTTTGCTGCCTCGGCTCTTGCACATATTAAATTCTAATGGTTGAGCTATCACAGCTTGAACATCACAATACGTCGTCTGTGAGATGATTCACGTTCGCTCCGATTGTAGAGAGCATCCAGGGCCGTGCCATCCACCTCCATCACAATGGTCTATACTAACTTGCCTTCCAACATTCCACGTACTTATTACCCAGCCCTAGCTTAGCTGAAGCACGCTTACGTCTGATCTTCTGAAGGAAATATCTTCCTTTGGAGCATAATCTAAGTTCAAAACTTCCTCGAAGTCAGCTGAAGAATACGGGAATTCTCTAACCGGCCACTTGATACGCCGATTCTCTTATGAGCTTCTAGTTTCGTTGAATTCGCTAGGCTGATCAGGTTCAGCCGAGTTCAACTCGAGACGATTCAGTTCCTTGCAGTCAGTTCTAAGACGATTAAGCCGACTCGATAAAGCGTGACTCAGACTAAAATTAAACTCGGTCATACTGCTCCAAATTGAACAATAAGATCGACATTGTTACTTGTTAAACTCACATTAGAGAGTTTCTGCTTTCCACGGTTTATCTCCCTCACCCCAACAACTACGTGGGAGTTTTGGTTACTTCGTAAAATCATTAATGTCTAATAGTGACCGAAAATGAGCAAAACAACGGAAGAAAGTTACGTTTCATCGTTTTGCTCGCAATATTTATTTAAATTAATAGCAGCTGGTATGAACACGTTCTGATTTTTTAATTTAATATGCTTGGACTTAGAGATTTCTGACCGTAAAGGCCTATGATGTTATAAATTATAGAATGTCGTATATCCCAATTACCCCAACACGCCATGAGTGCCTTTCGAGCATCGGTAAAGGATAATTGCTCTCGACGATTTAATCTTATCATCGGATTCAGCTTCGATTAAGCACCGCGTTCCCCGTTTGATAGGAAAAGCGCACGGATTGAACCATTAAAACGTCCGACCGTTTCGTTGCGTCCAGCTAGAAACGAAATAAAAGCCCGATTGTGTCGAATCGGAATAGAGATGAAGGCAGGCAACGAGCCATACCCTACATGACAACTGCTCCTGTTCTTAAGCCAAGGGAAAATTTGCGATACTGCTTCATATTCTGTTCATTTGCAGGGAAATATCGCTTTTATCGTCATATGCCGCTGGCCCTTCTCCGTCGGACCTTTAATAACTCATTTTTATATCAGCATCGGACAACCCTCTGCACTTCCATCGTCCGACATCCAATCTTTCGCCTCAACACTCCACGTTTCGCTTACTGTGTCGTCCGACTCATACGTTGAACTAAGAGGAAAACGTGTTTCGCCCGTTTTAGATTGCTCCTGTCGGCGCAAGGTTTAACCGGTTTTCAATTACCGAGTTCAATTAAGTTTGACGTTTTTTTTACCGCGCCACCTTTTTTCTATCAACTGACGCATTTGCAAATTTCACTGATAAAAACAATCACGCATGACCGAGGAACGCAACGGGGGTAATGAAGTTCGGATCGTTAGCTTTTGAAAGGCAACGTTGCAATCGATACAGCGAATCTGCCGTATCCATAATACGTTCTGAAAAAAGAAAAAAAAAAACAGAATTTTTCCTCTCTCCTGAAAAACTCGTATCTCGCTCTTGGGCGTAATGTCATTGTTCTGCGGAGGCTCACCTTACCAGTGTGTTTATCATTGACACTTGACAGAGCTCTTCAACGCGGAATACCCGTTGTTCGTATGGGAACATTTTTGTGATGCTGACGGTTTTGATACTCTGGGTTTGACGCATTTCTCGGCTACGGATTTAAAAACAACATGTTAGAGCGTGGTAGTTCGGTTGTTAAGAGATAAAATGAACAAAAAAAAAAAAAAAAAAAAACCCCGAAATAATAATTGTGGTTAATTAATAAAGTTATTCGGGTCGGTGAAATTGTAAAGCTCGACAAGAATGTCATTCCAACATGAAATTCGTTAATATAATCAAGATTACCATAATATTATATTCTTGTTGGAATGCGTGAAATGTCCAAGTGCGATCCTTTCTAGTATTTTAACACAATATTTTCGATCGCTAGGTCCTAATTAATTTACCATCGAAATATCCATTCTCCCAGAAAAAATCAATCTTTTGCATCGCTGAGGGAAAAATAATTATTGGAAATTATACGTTTGTTTGGTATTTGTTTGACTCTTGAACCTTCATCTGCTACGCCCTCGTTCATTACAGTTACTTCGTGCTGCCCATCGAATATCTACGCTGGCCGTTCGAATTTTAGCCCCTACGGCCGCTCGGGAACCGCAATTATTTATGGCCAATTACAAGGGAAGGTAGTCGTAGGCTAAGTCTGACCAAACGAGAGAGTAAGTGAGAGAGCGAGAGCGTGAGAGAACGAGGGGGGGGGGGGGTAGAAAGAGAGCATCGCAGTTCCCATACCACACCTTGGCCACCAGTCATTCTCTCGCCTCCACGTGGCTTGAAGAATAATAGCTCTGTTATTTGTTTCAGGAGTCCTTTTCCCACTGTGACGTCCATGTGTGGCAGTGCAAGTGGAAGGAACAATGTTAATAGAAAGTTGAAAATAAGGGACAGATGACTAGTGTGATGATGACAGTGATATTATAAATAGCAACAATTAACCGAGCAAAAGCGGTTTGTAGAATAGGAAAAAGCAATCATTTTGTGAGTGATCCTCTTCAGATATTCACAAGAAAAAATGTATTTCTAGGTGACGAAGTACCACGTAATCGCTCCAAGCTCCTTAACAATTTTCCTTTTCTTAATCCTCATAATTTTGGCAAAATTCAGAATTTTCTGAAATAGATGTTATTCAAGATAATTCCAACCGTATATTTCTTTTTTACTAATTTCCCCGAACTCATTTTTTTCTTCTATTGAACCAGCTTAGCTCTGATGGCCCATTTTTATTTACCGTGTCGGCTCTCTTTCTCAACGTGTCTGTTCAAAAGCGCTCGCTCTTGTATGTCTAATGAATAAATTATATTTCATCTGCGTAAGAGGTTTCAGAAATGAGCCAAGATAGCGAAGTTTTCCCTCCAATCCATTTTGCCCGTATTCTCTGTATAAAGGAGGCAAGGTCCATTATGAATAATGAGAAAATGGCACAACTTACGCGTGCTAACTCACTATTCAACCTTGTTTCATCGTAAAGAACCGTCGTTGAATTTAAGGGGTAGCGAAAAATTCTGCTCAGCGCGGAAAAATAATGCAATATCAATTTTCAAATGCACTTTTTTTGGGGGGAAAAGAAAAAGTTTTTGACTGTTTTACTGGGTGAGGGTCTACGATATGAACCCGATTCAACGGGACTTACAAACAGTTGTCTTCCTCTCGTAACAGTATCCTATCGGTCCTATTCTTGAATTCTTTATGCTTTGGCATGTAATATATCAAATTCCGGTGGTTGTTTCTTGTTGATTTTATTATTGGCCATTTGGCCAATGTTATTCCGAGGGAAACACCTTCCTGCGGAGAGCTCGCCTGCTTCACGGTTTTACTGCATAGAACTATTTACCTAAATGGGTTGATATGTGGTTGGCTCATATTTACGATATTAGCCATTAATGTACTCGTGTCGAGGTGTAGGTAACGGTCGAAGTTGGAAAATCACGCAAACCATACGTACACTGGAACGCAGCCTGTTTCAGGAGACCCAATGCGGCTGCGGTCAACCAATATCCAACGATATAACCGCAAGCGAACGCTGAATTTCAAGCGAGGCTAATTAGGCTGTGTCAATTGCAAATGCGCCGTACCGTCGTCGAATTCTGCACGTGTCGAACATAGTTGACCAATTCAGTTCCGTCCGTCTTCGGAGCATTTCATGTCAATGTTTAATAGTATTAATTTTGACGAAAGGATTCCAATTGAATAAATTCAATAGGCATAAACAAATAAATGATTTTAAAAAATTCCTAGCTAATTTTTTAGCGAAAACTGTCATCAGTTCATCATGATAGCGGTCATGGGATTACTCTGTTGATAGATATCTTGGTTTCGTTGGTTCAGTGAGTACGTAGCAGGAGCGGAAGCGCAAACAACTCTTTAATGAAACCAGTAGTGTGTAGATCACATTAACAGGTATAACCAATTATAAAATCTATCCGTACTCTGGGAGAACAATTTCTGAAAATTTCATTGAGTTTCCCTAATTTTTCACAGAGACATGGCGGTTTTTGTAAATTTTTGACCACACACAGACGGACGCACGGAAACGTTTTTGTTTCAGATAAATGATATAGTTTCTCGATTATTGAAAGATTCTTTTATCGCATGTATCTTTTTCAAAACCGCGAAAATGTAGAGCAGGTAATCAGACAAAATATCCCCAGTTCAAATGTACATTTTGTCTGAACGTATTCCGAACTCGGAATTCAAATATGTCTCAACTTGACGCGGTTTGCGGACAACCGGTGGACTGCGAGGCGATGGCTCGCTACAAAATTAGGTTCGTAGCTATCGAGTCCCTTTTCAAACTCTCGAACAACCTCTCGTTGTTCTGCGTTGGAAGGTCGACCTCTTGACTGCCATTAAATTCTCGAATCACGTCAGGACCGATTCACTGGTTTTCGGTGTCTCGGTAACGTTTAATCAACGCCTTACCCGTCTATTTGCGGGCCACCCTAAACTTGAGCTCCAGCGCCATTGGTTGGTCTGCGAATCTTGGGTCACCTATAAACGCCGATTTGCCTCGACTGACTTCTGCTTATTGTCATCTTCAAACCGCTCGAGGCCTTATTTTGGCATTAATGCCGTTCATTTAACTCTCTACCATATCAATAGATCTTCGAATTTTCCCTGAATCTCCCTCGTTCTCCGTTCGTTCTGCGATTACTGAATGTTAGTGTTTGATGTGATCAATTTGTACCAATTAATTGTATAATTAATCAACAATGAAATGGATAAGAGGTATCGATCTCAACTCAGGATGATTCTCGCACCTTTTGGAATAAAAGTAAATGAAGGAAGTAGTATTATTTAGTTTAAAGTTGAATGAAAATATTGAATAATATAAAATATTATCATGCTGGCCACAGCTCTGAGCTCTCTTGGAATTCAAATGTTTTATGATGGCAATGGGGTGAAATTTAATTTTTCTCATTCGAATCGCTCTATGTCCCCACATAATGCGCCTTTCATGATCTTTGCGAGCACTCTGTATGTTCACCGCACAAAACAATATAAACTCGGCAATTCCAGTTTCCATTTTCATTTATGACGGAATTCACTCCAGAACACAAGAAAGAAGTATTGATCGTGGGAAAGGAGCGTTTCGTTTATTTATAATACGTCGCTAATTCTGTGCGGACTTGTTTGAATATTCATGCCAATTTTCGTTCCGGCATGGAACGCGAGGGTGACTTTAAATACAAAGCTTTCCCGTTTTAAGCGACCAGTTTGAATTTAGCTTATTTTAATCGTGCAGTGTTTAACTAATTATAGCTCTATCGCCCGTCTGCTTTTCTCATCAAACATAGATGATTGTCAATTTGGCCGGACGCTCCCTCTAGCCTCATTCCTCACCAAAGGGATAATGAACGAATCTGGTCTGACCGTCTAGCGTCAGAATTAGCATACCAAATGCGATGTAGATGAGCCTATCCCTGCTATACTGCAACATGTTAATGCTATATTGTGTCACAAGCCATCCGTTGGCATTTGCAGCCTTTCCTTACTATGTGCCCATGATCAGGCTCATTTCAAATAGGTACCACTTTGATTTTGATGCGGCGAACAAGTGAATTAATTTCATTTATAACGAGCCGAAATTTATAGTTCCGGCTGTATAATAATTTTCACTCTCGTACCTTGATCCGATTTCCTTTATTTCAAGCGGTATGCTATAGCGTATTTCTGTTTGAAATTTCTTTACACCCCGACCCCTGAAACCTATACTTAATCGTTCCAGTTCGGCGCATTCCACCTTCCGACACGTTCAACATTCTCCCCATTCCGATACGATTCCGAAGCTTCCCTTCGTATTGAAGAAAAGGATAATATCACATCCTTCCTTTCGGCTTTCCATAATTCAAAAAAGAGAATCAGGTCCCGGTTGTTATTGTTGGAAAATTTCTCCTTCCTCCCACGAGGAATTTTGATCGATCACAAGCTTTTATATCGCTTGCACATTGTTTCGTGTCTAGTCCGTTTCTCTCCTTTCTCGTGAGTAATCTAAATGAGTTCTGAGCGTTATACTCATCATAAAATTTAAATTATACGAATTGTATCCATCGTGTCTATAGCTATCGTTCTGAGTTTCAATTAAGAGGTTTGTGACAAATCTCTTTATATATTTATTATATTGCTCGAGAGGGAAAAGTTGTAAATACGTGACTGCGGTTCAACGAGAAAAATATTCAATCCGAACGGATGGGTTGAAATTAAACCGTGGACTGTCAATACGGAGAACTGACTTTCAGGCGAATAATTGTAACGCTATAGCTTTTCGGATCGTTTCCGTTGGCTTTCTTCCATTTGAGGTATCTTTTTTCAATTTGCGTTTGCAAACAGCGAAAAAGAGGGTTGTACAGGCCTTAGCCGTCAGTATCCAACGAGCTTTTAATGGCTACGTTTGAGAATCCGAGCTGGGGAACTGCTAAATTCACGATTAACGATTTTCTACAGTTATCCACCGATCAAAAATTACCTTGTTGATCAATTAACCTTATTGATATATTTTTATTGTCACGCGTGTACTGCTATCTTGAGAATGGAAACTGATCTCTTCTAAACGTGAGCTCAATCCCCGCTCAACGCTTTAAACCCTATCGTATTGAAAATGAATTTATAATAAAGTAAAGAGAATCGAATTAGAGCGATATCTGTGACCTTCCTGCAACAGAAGACGCTTCAATGAGAAGCAGTCAGCGGGGAGTTTATTACCGGAGGATCGCTGGAGCACATTCATCAAAGCACCGCATCGCCGGTAAATGCGTTCCTTTGTACTGAATCAACCCTCTAAGTGCCCTCTCTACATCTTGAGAGCAGCTGAGGTAGTTTCCAAAACAGACCCAAGGGCTTTGTGAAACAATTTTCTTGTCAGGCTTACCCAAGCGAAAAGTTATTAACGCCTTCGCCGTTTCAACAGTGACCTTTCGCCAGGCGATAGAATTAAAAATATTCGAACGGGAAAAGTGACGGTTGGTACTGAGGAGATTCGCAACCAAACTGTACTTCAAAAATTTAATTTAAAATTTGTATTTCTTAGCTGTCGATGGTAATTCTTCACATCGTGAAAACCGATTTTTGTTACATGCTGACGAATTCAGAGTTGGAGGAAATACTGATTTTACCTTTAAGCTCCCTCGAATACGGAATATAGTGGCAAATCTATTGTCTTTTTAGACTCTCGGACCCTTTTCAATCATCGTAAAATCTAGTCAGATATTGAACCGTCCATGAGGGGATGGACCCGCTCAGGAAAAAGGACATCGCTTCGTCGCTGAATTTTCAGTCCTCCAGTAAAATGAAGGAGAAGATCGCGCGGTCTTGGTTAGAAAGACTGAAGGGTTTTCTGAAGCGCTGCGATGGAGGGAAAATTGCAAATCAACACTATTTCACGGTCTAGCGAACTCGGATAAGTGAAGACTCGGGAATATGGGAGGAGAGGCCAGGCCCGAGGCTGGGTATCGCAGATAGATCGTGGGATCCATAGGATGAGGAGCATTCGGGAAAAGCTATTACAATTCGTTATAGTCTATAGGAAGCAGAACCAGCCGACGTGAGCGAGGGTTTTGAAGGGAGCTGCTCTATCCTACCTGTTCGTTCTTCGTGCTTTCCAGAGGAGGCCTGGAAATTCATGGGGCCTTCCGTATCCTCACCACCTTCTTGGTAGCCCCCCTTTGTAGGCTTGTCTCATTCTATCGATGCCATCGCTTTTCCCCTATATCCTACACTTGATTTCACGTGTAGTAGAATTTCCTCCGTGATAAAATCGAATAATGGGATCGCTAGTGTCGCTATTATTTCAAACATCCGAATTGGGCGATTGCATTATCATAATTGCTGCAACGACTAGTGAAAGGTAATTGAATTACGCTCTCTCGATAGGCGATGGAGCAATGGGCGGAAATAATTGGAAGCGATAATACACACGCCTAGGATACGAGCCCTAGGTCGTAGGTATTTCAACTGATGGGAAATATATATGGTGAAAATATTCTTTTCAACTTCGACTTGAAAGATTGTTTCCGAAATTCAAGCTCCGAAAAGGTGGCAACTTTTGATAAAAATTACCCCAAGTTTTTTAAACATTCGTTTCCTAACCGTTGATTCAAAAGAAAATCCCAGAAAGGAAGTTTGAAAATGTTGAATATTGGCATAATGGCAATTTACTTTCAACGCGATAATAACATTTATTTTTCGCTCCATTTCTAACTGAGCGTGCATTAAATACTCTGCCCCAGCTGTTCCACCTGGGCAATCATTAAGAACTCGCTTCGGTTAAGAAATTGAATATGGTCGTTTAACGATGGAAAGCTGTTATTCAAGGAAGCGATAAATTCCAACCAGTAATGGAGGTGCGGCTGTTTTTGACAGCAGCTAATGTCGCCTATAAGGAGTGTTTCGACGAATCGTTTGCGTCCTGCGGTCTCTTTTATTACTCGAGTTTCGGGCTCGATGCCACATACACGTCATTGGCATCCGTTTAAGATCCGCTTTCTCTCAAGGGACCTGGGAAAGCTGTGGTTGTGGTAGTTATCCGAATAAATAGGCGAGGAGAGTTCGCTAGCACCTCTCAAGAGAACTTGGCAACGCACAAACAAACTAGAACGCTCTTATAGCTGCGAACATTCAGGCGTCCGAAAGACCCTAGGGGTAAACAGGGAACTTAGCCAGTCGAGCAAAACTGGGCCTTGTAACGGGGCTGAATCCCTTCGGAACTGGAAACGATCGAGGTTTCGTAGGCGGTAAAATACTGATTTATGCCAAAACGCCTTGAACTATTTCAGTTCTCATTTTGCCTTGCGAACAGCTTCCTAATATTCATGTTAATAAGCTCCCAGTTTTCGAGCCCATGCGGAACATGGGCTGTGGCTTTGAAATCGCGGGCGTTCATATTACACATTACGAGGTGGAAGGGCTCTTGTAAAAAAGGGAGCAACATCTTTTAATAACGGAACTCCAGGCCGTTTGAGCATTAAAGATTTACCATAATGGCCACTGTGCTAACACTCGGTAGCGACGCCTTTGCGAAAAATTTCACGGCTCTCTTGGGTCTGTGCCGCACTAATGAAACCCATTGCACCTTGGAAGGTCGCATAAACGTGTTCAGTGAGGTGGCCGCTTTTTCCTTCTATTCTTTTCCATGCCAAAGTAATATTTAAGGAGAGATTACGAATCAGGTAACCCTTTATGCGATAGGACGACTAATAAATACTGCATATCAAATGACGCGAAGTGAATAAAAATTGCTTATTCGTCAATTGGGGATTTTTTTCAAAATTTATTGGCATATTTTTTTTTTAACAAAAGCTCTCAATTTATCATCTAGTAGCTTTTTTTTCTCAAGATTCATCTGTATCATTCTGGCAAATTTCCCACTAAGTACCAAATGCTGGGGGACTCTGATGAAGATTAATATAAAAAACTAACGAACCTAGAGAAAATCAACTAAAAAAAATTAATAAACTTCCGGAACGCGGAAAGATTAATCGTCGTCTGACTTTTTTATTCCTTACGGTTGTAAAATAACACCTATTTAAATTCATTTAGTTATAAATTGTCATCTCGAACTGTTTCCTCAACACTGAAACTCATACTAATAATTCTCGCATGAATAAATTGTTCCGAATCGGCGGCGTAAGGTTGGAAAACTTCAACCATAAGAGTAGATAAGATGATAAAATCCGCATTAGGTTTGCATACGAAAGAGCGAAAACTGACTGTTAGCGGAGAAAGTAAAGAAAACGTTCATAACAAGGCTGTTTGCCGAGCTAAACGAAATTTGTAGCTATGCAAAGCAGCTCCCCGAGAGTCGACGGTTTAAGGCTTTGCCGAAAGGACAAAATTATAGTAATTCCCCGTTGTGCTTTGAGATAAACGTAACTGCTGTTTGCTCGACAGATTGACCTGAGATAGCGCCGACACCGTAAGCCATAGCGCCTTATTGTTCTGCCATTATAATAAAGGTTATGCAAAGTTGAACGCGGATCGCAAATCATTTGAGTGCGGCTCAAGTATCTGACTCTACGTAAGTATATAAACAGGCTTCTTTACATAGTTGGATTAACTGGGAAGAAGAAAATATCCCTGGCTAGAGCAAGGATTAAGATTATAAAGCCCGCATTAAAATGTTCCCTGGTATCAGCTGAGCAGTCGGAGAGATCTTTTTGTTGGCATGGACAAAAGAAGATTCTCCTCTGAAATAAAAAATGCTCTTCCTTTCGTCATCTTTTCGGGCAGTTATATAATTTATTGAGACGAAATTTATTAAAACAATGATTAAAAATATTGAGAGAGATACTGTTAGAATATAACTTTCTTTACTTATTATTAAATTTCAAAATATATTATAGACGGAAAATTTTCCATTCCAAACGAATAGACGTTACCTCGATTCTTTGATCATCCAAAGCCACAAGTCTTATCCAAAGTTTTACTTTGACCTCTCGGACGAAAGTTGAGGACGTGATCCTGAGTTCAAATGTTGCTGCCACCGGTTTTCCGTTTATTATAGAAACTAGAGGTTGACAGGCGGTCGAAAGCGTGACAACATAACGAGTTGGGAGTTTGAGGCTACCATTTGCATGATAAGATGGACAGATTGGATTAGCGTTTTGAAGGAGTTAACTTTCCTATAACCATCTTGCATCTTGATAATCTTCGATCCGCGATGACACAGTCGGCTAGCGATGCTGAATTTTCATCAAATCTTGCTCCATTTACTAATAGACCAACTTCGATCCTTAACCTTCTTGAGACTAAAGGAAAATATGTTTGAATATTGATGTTTCTGGCGCTAAAAACGATAATTTTTGGATTAAATAAACTTGGCCTCTTAATTTTTTAGTGAGAATGCGAATAAGGGAAGAGAAGAATAACATAAATTGGTTCCTACCGTCAAAAATTTATTAACACGGCCGGTCTATTTTAGTTTCAGCTTTCAGAAAATCCGTTAGAGAGGAAACGTAACGTAATCTATTTTCACTTCAGTTTCTAATCTTTTCTGGAAACATTAATTCCACACTCCCATTCGCTCTTGAAAACGATTCCTTAAAAATTGATGTTGAAAAACGTTACGTTCGCTCTGGTCAGAAAATGACTCACCGTCTAGATTTTATTGTACACTTGGACTGCCAAATAATTATTAGAGCGAGACCGTGACTGAAAGACTCCCATTGTCTAGTGCCATTTGCTATTCAAACCTGTTGAGCGAATTCATTGCCGTCGGCCTGAGATTCGGAACGGTCCGAGGTCGTATTTTATCTTGAACAGATGTACAGCGATACGCTAACCGTGGAATGTTGGCGTAATTTGTAACAGACCGCAAGGGCCACGCTTAAAAAATATAATCCCTTGCTCTTAATCCGCAAAGAGCTATTCCCTTGTCCTTACGTTTGGTATCATGGCATATTTTTGCTTGTTTTTTACCTGTCTCGAATTTTCCTCGGCTAAAAATTATTCGGACTCAAATTGGATCACATTTACTTATAAATAGTAATGTCACGATTTTCATGACAATGACAGTATTTTGATCACTTCAACATCAGTCGGAAATTTGAATTGAAATTTTACCGCAGCAAGCCGAACTTCGGGAAACGTATGCTACTAATTAGCTTATAGCCAAGATATAGAATATTTCAGAGAAAGGTTCGTCAAGTAAAAGTGCTCGCAATTTCTAATGATGTTTTAGTACGGTTCGTGATATTTGAAATTTATTCGTGTACAGGTGTGGCTCACTACGGAAACTATATTCGATTAAATACTTGCGTTATTTATTGAGCGATTTATACGCAATGAATTAACAACGATGACTTGTAGGAAAATCTCATGTTTCGTCCTAGAGCAATCACTGACCAATGATTCATTGCTGAAGTCGTCCAAATGAATTATGAACGATTTCATAATCCAGTAATTCACATTTCGCAAAGTTTCTCTATAGTAATTCTTGTATAGGGCGGCTGTGAAATGTCGGCCGTTGTAAGCCGGTAGTTACACTTTGTCATCAGTACGACAATGGACTACGAGTAATCCGTTGCAAATTATGGTAAACAAAAAAGGTCGACAAAAATCGGGATTTGTAAAGCTTCCCAGCTCTCTGCCTCTGTATCGCGCCCTTTATGAAAAATTAAATTACCAAAGACCCATATTTCAAACAAAAACGCCCCTCTCTTTGGCCAACGGAAAAACGTGGCGCATGAACGTATTATTTGCATGTCATCACGAGTTGTGGCGAGGATGAAGTTTGAGTCGAGGCTTTTACGGCCACTCACCTCGTAACGGGAAGATGGCTTTAAATATCTGGCACAACTTCCGCAACCGCGCCGGTTCTTCCGACTTTTTGCACCGAACAACCGACTTTTTTTACAGCCTTAGTCGTCGTTGGTCGTTTTCTTGGTCTGGCTGGAATAATGAATTCGTCATTCTTCGCTGGAAAAAGGCCTCCTTTCAGGAGAACGTAGATGGCCCTTGGAAAGAGGCTGTAAACCTCGTTACTTCGCCATACTGCAAGCGACGATTTTTACGGTCGACCTACGTAACCTTGAATTATGCGGTTTGATATCATCTGAACCGTTGTACCTCGGCAGCGATATCTCGTTTTAAACTCTTCAGCCGCCGCAGTTTGATGTCTTATGGAAATAAGGGTAATCGCGGATTCAGTGTTCCCCTACTTTATCTACACGGAGGCAATACTAATCCGATAAAGCACCTAGCAACGAGTTTTATTTTATTTCGGCTATGATTTTCTCCCCGGATGGAATATCCGGTTTGGGTTTTTCTTTTATTCTAATAAGTTACGATTATAATTCCCTCAAAACCAATTCGAAAAATCATTCAATGGGTAAGTAATTCCATCGTGGTGTTCCTTTTAGTTGTGGACTGTCTCGCAACATTTCATGGGAAAAACCGCCCATCCTTTCTTTTATCCCATAGAGCATCGATCTTTTGCAGAGTCGCATTGAACCTGTTGCGTTTACGAGTTGGCCGAAGAAAGAAACAACGAGCAATCAACTCGGCTTTCTGATCTTGGCATTTCATTCCGCATGTGAGCGCGCGTGATGGAAGAACGGTGTTTGGTTGATGCAATTATATTCCTCTCGTTGATTCTTTTTACATTTACACTCCACATAGGTCAAGTTATCTCGTTCGCTTGCAAATGATATGTGACACCTGAAGAACATCGTGGAACAACATTTTTTGCCCGCTTTTTAACAAGTTATGTGTCGACGTTTGTACAATTTTCATTTTCTCTCCTGTTTCACCGTGAACGCTACTAATTGAAAGTTGGATCATTAATTTATTTTTATGACATTGTCCAGAGCAATTGTAGAGGAATAATTTCTTGATAGAAGGTGCAAAATTTATAGCCCACGTCAACGTAAATATTCATTCCGAAGTGGAAATGGCATGCATTGTTCCCTCCCTCTCAGACAACAATGTAGCAAGCCGCATTGTGCCATAAATATTCTCTTCAGCGGTTTGAAATTGCATTCAATTCGTCAAATGGTGAACCCAAGGGCCGCTCAAACCGCATTGTACTACATGAGAGCCGGTGTTTGCCGACTGGAAACCACTATTTTAAACAGAACGATGTGTCTCCTGGGAAAATGCTACGCAGACAGTGAAGCGATGATCAGTTCTGTAGGACAAGTAGTAAGGGAGGATGCAGGGTGATATTTGCAATTGAACACTAAGATCTGAGAACATGCAAGGAATAATTTTTTTTTTTTTAATGCGCATTTGATAATCTAATGAAATTATTAATTTTTTCCACAGAAAACCTGTACGCTTATCATCGTGTCTTAAACATCGACGAAAAAACTAGAAAAAAATGCAAAAAGAAATCGAGTAGATATAAGAAATCAACAGAGTGAAAGTTGAGCTGAGATAACTGAATTGACTGTGTAAACAAATTACCCTCCCTCTGCGTTTTCAACTTTTCAAGGAGATTTTTTTCTTCCGCGAGAAAATGGCTACATGAAAATGGGCGATCTTTTATGTTTTTCAAAGACTCCAGTGAAACCTCATGATTGAATAGAAAAAGGATCGGAAAAAGTGCTCTTCAGTAAACTTACAGTTTCCATTGGTGAAATCATTTCGCCAGAAATAGATTTTTTTCGCACTTTGTGGATTTGCTGATATGTTTTCCCGGTTTAAATCACCAAATGTTCCTAATAATGTTCTTTCAAAAATCGTCAATACATGTAAATCGGATGCAGATAAATTTTATTCGTAGAAATAATTAGCTACTGAAGGAGAAATTAAACGTACGTAAAGCGTATCGGTTAATTTTAAATACAATTTGAGAATAGTTCGATCAGATATAGGAGTATACAATATAAATATAAAAAATTACCACAAAAAAAAAAAGAAAAAAAACTAACTGAGCTAAAATTACAGGAGGTTTTTTTTCATAATACGAACATCATCGCATATAAATGGAAAATCGAATTATTATAATAAGTAGAAATATTTTCATCGCTCGAGGTAAAAACCGCGATAGCTAATGATATTTTTAATTGGAAGTCTGTGTACAGACCGATCAGTTTTCATCATAATTGAAATTCATCTTCATCCAGCCGGGACGTGGTTCGCCGAAACGAAGAAACGTTGAAATTGATTCGACATCACTAATTAATCGGAGTCTGGGTGTTCTCCGTTTCGAACCGAGTCGCCGTTCTTCAGATTCGAAACTTTTATGCATATCAATTACTTTGGAAGGGACCGGTTAGAACAACAACAGAAACTTAGTTTTAAACAAGTTGTAAATTATCCGGGAAAGCTGCGGGCGAGGGCTTTAAACGTTCGAGGCGAAGGGTTTCCTTAAACTTTCCCGAATGATGCCCTGTACTTTATCCTGATTTGGTTGTACAGCCGGGAATCTCTTTGAAATATTTATGCGAGTTTCGACCCAAATATGAACCAATACAGTCATGACCAAATATGGACAAGTGGTCAGAATGAGTTGGTCAATAAGAGTTAAATCTGAGATAGATTATCTCAGTTGAAAATCTACTCTCGAAGATCTCGATCGAATTTTCTCTTTTCCCTTGGAATGACGAAGTTTGAAGATATTTGTTTTACGATAGTATACGTGCTAAAAATATGCAACCTCACACATATTTCGTCTGGATTCTTCTCGAAAAATCAGGGCGTTGCAATCACTGCTTTTCTCAACTACGGGGGACAGAGATGAACGGTAATCGAATTGCAACCGGTGATTCGGTTGGACACGAGAAAATTAGATGTCCATCCATGGGTCTGTAGGGAATTCCAATAACATTGTTCCTCGTGGGCGAACAGCGATTCACTTGCACCTAAACCGCCCGTCGGTGGCGGCGTCGATAAAACGCCGGATACGGCTTGAAAGATTATGACTAATGGACAAGTGATCTCCAGCGTCGACAAAATTGAACGAGGGTTATCTGCGTAGTTCCCGGGTGCGGATGGGTAGAGCAAAACTAAAGTCCTCTCTGCCCGTGACAGTGAACAATCGATTCTCTCTTACGGTCCGCCAAACCCAGTAACGTATCGGACAATTTATAGCCGCCTCGTTTGCTCTTGCGTATAGTCTTAGGTGTGGCAGATTTCATTTCGAGGAACATCCCGCTGCGGAACCGGTTCTATATTCATTCTCATCCATTCAATCTTCGGTTGGATTGAATCGTTTTTATTCGACAGCTTGCTCTGTAACCGATTTACTATCAAATATTGCCGAATGCGCGAGTCTTGCAATATTGGTGCTTACCAATTTTTGTAGTTAACATTTTTTTTTCTTCTCTAATTATAGAATTATAAAATCCGGTCCTACTCAGAAATGGAGCTTGTTTTCGAAGATACCGACACAGCAGTCGACAAAGGTTCTAATGAGAGATCTTGCGGAGTAGTTGCTATCATCTTGAAAGCCGCGAACACGAGTGGTAAGGCAAGGATGATGAGTCGCTGTAGGTGTTGTTGATAGATAGCAGATGCTCGTCACAGGAAATGATTAAGGGCGCGTTTCAGATGTAGACGGTGACATCAGTGCGACGAATGCATTAATCTCATTCGTGACTGGCAGTTCTCTCATTTCCTTATTCGTCCTTCTCGTCCCACTGATGTAAGTTGTCGTGAATTGGAGTTTTCTGGACGGATTCGAAAACTTCTTGTTGATTCTTTTAGATAGCAAGTACACATCCGTTCAGTTGAGAACGTTGGTTCAACATTGATACTACCATGTCAAAGTTCAGCTCATGGTTAGTTAACAACTGCCGTCGATAGTTCGAATATACAGCGTGAATTCAGGAGGAAACAATTCAGCATGTACTTGGTTCGATCGAGGAACTTGGGCAAAAATGGAGGTAAAATAGTGATACATATTATTACTGGAGAATTGACCAAGTGACTGTTATATTTTTATTAAATTTGGGTCCAGAAGAATCGTTGCTTATGTCACGAGTTATATTTTCAAAAAATCGAAAAGTTTCGAACCTCGGTAACAAAACTGAGATTAATTAATATTTCAATGTTACATTGGATATTAATATGAAAATCAAACAAGGACATAAGACCTTGTGCATTCCTTGTGACTACAGATAAAGTTTTGCTCGGGAAAGTTCACTGGTTTAATATGAAATTTTATTTTTCCAAAAGGGTAATTCGCTAACTCATTTTAAGTCACGAGAGGCCGAGAACAAGAGAAAACGTGTTTCTGTGAAAAGTGAATCAACGAACAATGCTGAGACTTCTGAGGTTGAAAAGGCCCCTGTTAGAAATGATATTTTTACCCTCTGCGAATGTGAGTTAAAAAATAATGAGGCTACGTGACTAAAAGGCGCCTTCGAATTTTAAGGTGAATAAGGCCCTGAGTATTTGTGAAAAGTGAAGTTTTGTTTTCAGTGGTGGAGGCCGGAGTGTTCTAATTTTCTGAAAATCAAATGTAATTCGAATGAAGCGAGCTGGAAATTTTATTGACACCACCCCTAGAAATAGTTGCCCATAATAATAACGCTCGAATGATTATGGTATTCAATTCGTAATGGCCAATTAATCTTATGGAGTTTAAGGAAGTATGAAAAAAAAAAAACACTGCAAACCGCTGCATGATACAGAGGTTTGCTATTTCTTTGCTTCAATTGTGATTTAAGAAGACCATCCGTTTGTAATGGTAACTATTCCGAACATTTGTAAACGTTTTCAGCTGACAAATGATTGGTAGCTATTATAAGGGAAAACCTCTTAGCAACTATGGTAATTTTGAATATATGTCTATTTTTCTTAATTTTCTAAATAAAAATTAAATTATTCACCTAGATAAAATTAATTTTTGACGACGATCGAGTATAAAACGATTTATGTAGCTCCAAACATTCTCGGGTGACTCCCTCTTGCCGAATTTCTTTAAATCTAGTAAATCCTACACAATAGCTGCGATAGCTTGAGAACCATTACAGCTATGTATCGACCTCGCTATGATCTCATTCAATTCAGCGTCCAGAAATCAAAGGAAATTGATACCTATAATACAATTTTAACGGAAAATCGTTGGATAATATAAATTTTATCACCTTCAAAACCCCCAAAAATACTCTTACGATTGAGGTACCAACTTGTTCAAAGATTTTATTGTTTCGTCAGATAAATGTTGACGGCGTACGACGGATGGACAAATTATTTTTAATTAATATTCGGACTCATCAAGTTATGAAGGGGTGTAGATTTTTTCTCGGTCGATTAAAATGGTTTAGTATTGAATAATAGACCAAAATCCGACGTTTTTCCCACCTTCACTGCCAGAGACTTTCACGTCGATGTATTGCAGGTTTTACCGCGAAAAAAGTTCACTCGTGATATTTTTTAACAGTCAACGAAAATATGTATTTTTATACAGTTATATTTTTTATTTCGAACTTTCATCGTGGTCGGTAACTTTGGCTCTACCACTAGCTCCTAATTTTCCACCCCATGTGAAAAGAACGCTCGGCCGAGCCGGCGAACGAATCGCTCCTACACGTTGCCTATCTCCGTCGTGAAATATTAGGTGCCGAGCGGAACGTGCGGGTATCACCTGAATAATTTCATATCGCGTTGCGAAATCTCGAGGTGTTTACGGCGGTACCAAATACTCGCAGTTGTTTAATGCCTCGTTTCGCATCGGGATCTATGCCCAACGTTCAGACAGAGACGTGGTAAATCCCAAATATTCTCATAAACTGATGAAATGTGAAAAAGTTGTGCCATAAAGAGAGAGATGATCAATTATTGGACATGACAAGTTGAAGCAACATGGCAGCTGGTCGATCGACGCCATTCAACTGGTCTGGGTTGGCTCGGATCCGCTTACACGATATCAGTTACAATTGAGCCAGTGCAGCATAATTATTTCCGCTGGGTTAATTAGTTCGACAATGAGACTGGCGCAATAACTTGAACCGGTTTAATGCTTTCAGTGACTTGTGCTTAATACAGGAGTGTAATCTGTTGATTATGCCTTCGTATCAATCCATTACATTTATAGAACATTTGTATCAGAAGAGTTGAAGTTCTTCGAAAATTTTGATTTCTTGTGGCTCAGATTTGTAAACGTAATTGGAAAATTATAACATATTAATCTTATTATTCGGTAAAACTGTTCCTTGTCTGTGCTGAAATTTTCATTCCCTGCATCAATGTATTAGAGCTTGGAAATTCAAGATTTATAAAGTTCCGCTCCTGCGAATCTCTACACATTTGGGTGCTATACTTTTTCCATACTTCATGCGGCGGTTGAAGGAATCTTTCCTTCTTGGGATTAACTAAACCTCATATCGCCGCATTAATTAGCAAAAATACAACATAATTCAGAGTTTATAGAGTGAGAAGTTTTGCTCTGGCAACGACCGTATATTTATTCTTTCAGGAAACGAGCAAATACAAAAGAGATGTAACTTAAGCTCTCCAGTGTTGAACTCATTAAAGGAATTATTCATCTCCGCAGCAGCCCGCATTTTGCATTAAAAACGAGCGATTTCGCTTGCCTTTTGCTTAAATTTAACGCTTTTTCTGTTTCTGATGAAACTATTATCGTCAAATTGGATTCAATCAAAATCTGATTAAGGCACAAAAAATCAGCTCGAAAATATTCCAGTAGTATTTCTATCGACGGGTTTCTTTTTTTAATGAGATCTCTTCTTCCTTGACATTCAATTCTAGCATCATTAAAATACTATCAGTGCGTAAAATTTCTCATTATTTCAATTTTAGTCATCCACAACGTCCTATGGCATTAAAGAATTTGCCAGTAGAGACAGTTTTGATTTTTTCGATTCTCGCTCGTTTAAAACTAAACTGATTTCTTGTTGAATTGAAATATTTCCAAGATTTCATACACTCTGGATAGAAATATAAAAATATTAAAGGGGACTTTGCTTCGAGTTAAATAGATCTGAGTAACTACTGTTGAATAAAGTCACCTTTAGCGGGGCGCAATTTCGATGAAATGAGTTGGAAAGAATCCAGTTGGCAGAAATACTTTGTTGCCATCGACGTCGAAAGGAAAGTTATGGAAGCATCTGATGTATTGGCAGGCGCAAAGCATCAAGACGATACCTAATTTTCAGATTGAAATATACGATAGGCATTTTAATGTCATCACAAACTGAACGTTTGTAATGATTAATTTATAAGGGTATTTTTTGCGAAATTGTTCAACGTTGGGAAATTGGTGAAATAAGTTACATTTTCATGTAAGCCCTTCGTAAATTATTATAATATTGTCTCCTTCGAAGGAAAAAAACATTTGATAACTTCGAGTCTTTCTGATGACAATTACCAGGAACAAATTCTATTACCTTGACCCATCTTGTACCTTCCGTGCGAGTCCCCTCAAAAGAAGCCGACCTGTCAGGGCCACCAAAAGCCAATATATCGGCTCAGTTGAATATCCGCTTTTCCTCGAAGTCTCGTATACATTCCACATTCAAACCAACAGTGGCCGGTAGTGTCGAAGCTTTTCCGACCGTACTTTCTCACTCGAATGTATTTCCGTGCTGAAAAAGCCCTTTTACCTCCTTCAGACATTTGGACACGCTGACTGAATGTAATGCTGTCATAAAAGGATGAGAGTGTTATCGGGGGAGGGGGAGGCGCTAAAAATTATGTGGTTTACTATTTTTTTTTGCTGCAATTATGATTTAAGAAGACCATCCATTCGTGATAGGGAATCAAATTTATTGCAATTTTCATTGTTCTCAATTTTCGAATTGAAAGTAAAATTATTCGCCTAGCCGTACAGCTTAAAAGAGTGTTTAACTACTATTTCATCGAGTATACAACGATATAAAATGCTGCCGTTGCCAAGTTCCTTAAAATCTCGAAAATTCCACACAGTAGTTTCAAAAACAAGGGAACCATTAGCTATCAATTTCGATAAAGAAGAAATGTTCCGAGTACTATATACTCAGAAACACTTTCTAAACAGGTGTCTGTGTGTCCGTCTGTTCGTGTGTTTCTGGTGAAAAAATGACATATTGTCATTTCTCTGTGAAAATAAATGAAACTCAATGAAATTTTCAGAGAATATCCCCAGTAAACGTGCAAACTTAGCTGTTTCCGGATTTTGGATGACAAACAGTACTTTCGAGATACAACCATTCAAAGTTTTGTCAGTTTCGGTTTTTACTGGCTATAAGAGTAAAATTTTTCTACGTTTGAGGTCTCAAAAAAATGTTCGTTGATTTTTTTTAATCTATTGGGTCACACACCTTACCTCCGCGTTATGAGCTTATTTCACGATTTTGCTAGTGCGTAGTTTGTAGTTTGTGCAGGCTGCAAAACTGAATATATCTGAACTGTATAGGTCTTTGGTTGGCAATTGAAGGAAGACTGATTTTTACCCCTGGGTTACATAAAGTACTTCCGCGTTGTTCGCATTTTGAAAATGTATTCGATATTTACAGACTGCAAGAGTGATCATACATTATTCATTAGAAACCGAGGCGGGAGAAACAAACGATTATACAACCAAACTGTTGCTTTGACTGGGAATCGCTTGATTTTATTTCGGTAAATACTGATTGTTCTCATTATAAGAGAATGAGAGCTGATGAAAATATTACGAAGAGTGTGTTTGACGATGAAAACTCGATTAAGTCCTGAATAACCGGAGCATTCTATTACGTGTTGTACAATTGTCGAGAGGTTGCTCTCGAGTATGATATATTATATAGATTCGTGATTTTCAAGAGCTAGTCGGGTCGTGTTTGGACGCCACATGTGTGCCAAGATCGTAACTCGCATTCGAGAAGGAAATTTCCGCTCGCGGTTAACCGAGTCGCACAGTTTGCTATGTAAACGTCTCCCTCGTGCGAATTTGATGTTCGTATTCGCGTCAATTGAAGCTCAGCTTGTTCGGAACCGTAGGTGAAATATGTGAGCTGGTCGGCGTTTCAAGCAGTATAAATATTTGAGAATTCGTTTCGGAAAATCCGTTTTCAGCCTTTGATTCCGTTCGTACTTTCGTTAGAGTGACGGGAGAAAAAATGCTCTGTAGAATATTGACTTCGCTGATGAATTGACTACCAAATGTATTTTAATCACTTCGCCTTTCTCCGTAGGTATGATTTTATCTCCTCAAAAAAAAAAAAAAAAAAAAAAAAAAAAAAAAAAAAAAAAACAAAACACGAATAATTCTTATCATTTTTATTCACGAATATTGTAATAGCAGTTTTCTTATCTTCTAAAGTAAGCTTTTTTTCTCATTGTGCCAGCAACTTGCTAAGTTATTTGGCCTGAAGTTGATTCATCGCGTGAATAAACGGTTTTCTGAGATATTGTCGGGTATAAAGGGAGAACGTTTTGTGCACAAACTTGAAGCAATAACGTTGATAAGTTGAAAGGTGTGTCTGGAAGCAAGGACCTGCCAAATCTTATTGGCCGACATATATCAGATGATTCGCGCCATCTTCACCCGAGGTTAGGTCTGGGGAGAAAACTTTCTAACGATGGCTTCCGTTCGGGCGAGCAGAGATCCTTTCAGTAAAGCCGTTGCGTTATGGAAGGCACGCAACTCGCGGTGGAGCTTCTGTGTCAGAATCATTAACCGAACAACTTTGTCTCGTTGAAGTTCTAAGGGTTCTGTCATCGTTTTGCTCGTCCTAGAGTGCTCTCGATTTCTTGAGTTCCTCGGATCTAGTGCGATCACCGTCTGTGGACGAAAACATGAGTCGCGTTTACCTGCGGTCGTCACGTACTGTAACATAAGCTTCATCTCTGAAAATGGAGAATACCTTTTAGAGATGGAACTCCGATTTTACGTTAACGTTTGCTGGATACGGTTTCACGGTTAGCTTCGCCTGTGTAGTCGTTAAGGCTAACTAGGAGTAAACTATTCATGTATAATTTAATTTGAGAGGAGGACAGTTATTATGGAGTTCTTGGCTCACCCGCAAGGCTACTTTGGTCATTTTGGTTACATCGTTAGAGGAAATGAGATTTCTTACCAAAATCACTAACGTTTATTACACTAAATGTATAGTATATTATTATACTATACATTATTATACATATTATTACATATACTATACATATACTATACATACATATACTATACTATATATTATTATTATAGTATATTATTATACTATACATTTCAATCGAATGAATATACCTCATAACATGCGCATAAAAAATACCTCGGGAAAAAAACTAGATTATTTACATTAAAAATATGCATCATTATACTATTCTTAATCTAAATATTATACTCAACAATGATGGTTTTCATTTCTTTATTATTATTATTATTTTTGAATCGGGTTCACCCATAATTTCCGCTGTATTATATACAAACGAGGATTAAAATTGTGTTTGGATGCTCGCTAGACTATAATTTGGCCTACACTGACAGTTAGACCTCCCTGTCGTGCAGGCTGTTCTCGCACTTGCCGCCCGCCCGTCTTCTGTCCCTCTATGTCTACTCTAATCTCTGTATCTAGTGGTCGAGTTATAACAACCAATGCTTTCCACAAAAACTGTCTATTAGTCAAATCTGGTCCAAATTTTCTAATTTTTTTCTCTATGTATTTCGTTTTCATTTGGTCGTATTTGAACTCGTTATGATTTTATAGTGATTTTTTCACTGAAGCATAAAATGTATCGGACAATTTTTTTTATTGTACGATAATATGAGAAAACGCGGTCATCTCGTGGCAACTCTCAGTTTACATTGAATCTAGTGTTAGGGCCTCGTATAATACAGAAGAAGGACCGTCTTGATATAGCGTCTCACATGATATCTTACTTCATTCGGTTATAGATTGGTTTGAACGTTGTGACTAGGGAAGTGAGGTCGGGATGAAGTGCCGTGAGGTCGGGTTTTCTTAGAGAAAATGATATAGGGAGGAATAAGGTGATATGGAATATCAAGTAGCCGAATAGGGTGAGAAAAATGATGCGTGGAAAGTAATCCCGTTATTTATCGCAAATATGTGTCGTCCCTGTCCGAATAGTTCGATTCAATACGTTGGCCACATGTAATAAAATACCAAAATGTGCCTATTGTCACCTGTGAAACAGGTTTCCCGACAAATTCTAGTCAGAAAATATTATCCCTTTTCTTTCGTTGTGGATGATAAAAAAGCAGCCCTTTTCGCCTTTGTCGTTTCTACCTTCATTGGTTTCAAGGTTTTCGTAGGCTCAAAAAATTGTTATTGTCTCAGTGTGCGTTGCGAATGAGTGAGAGAGCGTAGCAGCATCGTCGCAACTCTCGAGCTGAGAAAGTTAAGATATAAGTTCAAACAAGTGCTACAGGGATGGAGTTTTCATTCTTTCCGAAAAAGGGCCTTCCAGGCATTCATTACTTCGAAGTTTTGGTCGGCCTTGAAAAGATTGTTGAGGCGTGAAGGTTGGTAACTGCCTGTAGAATTTGATGTTGATAATTTTATAATTGTTCTTTCGCTGTTAGGTGAGCAATTATATCGTTTTTCTTATTTTTCTTTGTAGCTTACAGATAGAATAATTGTGGGTGATTTTTAATGGTCACATCATGTCTATATGTATAAGGTTTGATGACGGTATTTACTGAAGGCTTGGCGATTAGTCTTTTTTTTTTTTTGTACATCACTTCCTATAATACAGCTGGGTAAATCGAACAAAGAGACTGCGGCGCGTGGTGCGAACTTAATTTAATCACGCTTGCTGCTAGTAGAATTAAATATAAATTTACTATTTCGATTTAATTATTATTCAATTTCCTATTTAATTAGGTAGGTATTTATTCCTATCGGAGCAACAATAGCTCGCAAGTTTTATCCATTAGCGGAACGAACTTAACTGGATCGAAGGGAGAAAAGCGAAGAGGCGACTCGGTCGAGTTGGATGAAGGTTTGGGCTATTGGCTGGCAGTCTGGTCGTGACACGGGAAAGGTCCCTGCGGTTCAGGGGCAGACAGGCACTAGAGAGGAAACGCTAGGAGAGGTTTGTTAGTCAGTGGAAGGAAAGAGGTCACGATATAAATCCCTCTTCTCCATCCGCTAAACCTTCCTCTACTTCATCTTCTAGCAGTGAATGCATGTATATACAGGAGCCGCTGTACTCCATTCGCCGATATACTTTGGCACCTTGCTTTTTGAATCTCGACCGCGTCATCGCCATGCCCTTAAGCGAAAACACGGATTGGTTTTGCCACCGGTAGATGGAAGCGAGAATGGAAAATTTGACGATAGGAAAATAATCTTCGAAATAGAAAAAGCCCGATGTCCAAGAGGCGTTGAGCGGTGGAATAATCGAGAGAAAACCGGGAAGATTTAGAGGGTTCAAGTTGGTGACAGCTTATTAAAAGACCTTTTTTTAATCTTTCAGGGCCAGATAGAAAAAAGGAAAATCCATTGAAAATAATTGGAAGCGGAATTTTCTCCGAACTGAAACGCCGATCTGCAGAAACTGCTGAATAGCTGATAAGTAAATTTAATATTATCGTTAGATTTGAGAAATAGATTCGCATTGTTTGTGTTATGGAAATTCCCTCTTCTGTATTGATTTCTGCAAGTGGCGATCGAATCGAAATAAAATTCACCTTCTAATTAAATTATACTGCACTGAAACAAACATAACATAGAACTCACATGACAAACTTGACCATAATTCGACTTCGCGACACTGGTGAACTGACTGGTTAGCCAGGTTAGCGAACTCTCAACACACCGAGGATGTATTACGCTCTCACTTCTATTGTAAATACTCGTACTTGAGCTTAAGGATTGAATTATGTAGTTTCTCAAAATAAATAACTCAAAACAATCATACTTTTCCACAGTTATTCTCCCCAACCAGAAACTTTTGAGTGGAAACCGGTCACCCTTATGGTATCTCTTCTCAACTCATGGCACACTATTTATTATGAAAGCGATCGGTTGGAACCTCAATTTCTACCTCATCTACAGTAAAAATTAATCACTGAAAATCACTCTGTGGAATACCAAAACGGAGCGTACAAGTGATGAGGAAAAGTGCTATCCGTAAATTTCGCGTTAATGATTCAGAACGGATGCTTCAGTTGTTAGGATCTCGAGTCTAGCTCTCGCCAGCCGATGAGTTTAGGAAGTGGTTGAAGCGATTCAAGACCGTATTTATTATCACGATCCCTTAGGGGACGGAGGCTTGGTGGGGAAAAGCGGTAGGGCAACCCTTGGAAGGAAAGCATGGTCAGGTTATTTACAATGCTTAGTGAACTGTCTTGAGGTTTAGGCCTCGAAGGATGGGCAGGCCCTTTTCTAAGGGTTAGTGGTATAAGCCCAAGAAGGCCTACGAAGTTCTCATCTAGTTCTTCCCTTCGTCTAAACATTTCTCCTATCCAACGTCTGGGACCCTAGCACCTCCTGGTGGCCTGGAAATAAAATGCAGGGCTAAAGAACGGGTTAAGCCTAACTCCCCTGGGGAAACGGAACGATGCTGGCCTGAGACCGTCCGGGGTTACCTCCTTCCATTCGGAGGATCGCTTTCTTCACTCCAAGTGAGTCTATTCGAACAAGAGTTTATTATCCGGACCGTAAAATAGCGAACAAAGTGCCCCTTGCTCTTGTACTGCCAGTGGCCTGCGAACGATTTGGCACGCTATTCTATCGGCCATGTGATATCCTCAGCTGAAAATACGTTTCTACTCTAAATTTTTTTTCTCTTTTTCCTCTGCAACGTTTCATGACGCTACAATAAAATGTTTTGGTTTTTCGTGTCGCAAAAAAATTGAGGTTCAGATAAATTTAAATATTCCTCGCTATCAGATCGATACCCGTAGTTAGTACGTTTCAAATACAGCAGTGTAGATTAAGTACCTTCAAGTTCGTGAGGCATCGACTTCTGTCAACCAACGGTAAACTCGATTGAGTTTCAAGTTTCCCGTCCTCTTAGCCATTCTTGCAACTTCACTAAAGCTGCGGACAAGTTAAATCCTATCATTTCGCTAAGTAGACGTCCGACGAGCCGAAGTTGGCAAAATCAAGTACTCTGCTTATACTCACCTCATTCAAAAATTAATCCTTGATAATAATGGTCTATATAATTCAGTGGTTCATGATTGGATTTAGAAGGATTGGTTCTCACGTACAAAAATCTAGCAATGAATAATTAATTTCGAATTGTACCATCTTTGATCATGACGTTCACAGCATTGCATTGAATTTCATAGTCAGTCAAGTGAACGTTCAAGCTCAGTTGGATTGCGCTGAGGTTTTTTCGATTCTAAAAAAATTAGATTGGGTTGAATAAATCGTGGATTCAGGGGGCTACGGTTTTTTGCAATAGCGTCAACAGGAACCGATCATTAGACAGTGTGGTTCGTCGATAAAGGGTTTCAAGTGTCTAATTAAATATCGACTTCCGCTCTAGTTCGTTTAAATAATATTAAACGAACGCCCCGTCTACGTCTGACTCGTCGAGGAAAATTTATCTCGTCCACTCTAATCTGTTTCTTCTGGTGTTCTTTGGAAAATTCCCCAACCTCTTGAAATTTTTCCGTCGGCGCTATTCTTTTGTGAGGCACCCTCAGTTGCAAGAGGTCGTCGAGATAATGATTCCCTCTGATGCTAATTAAAGGAACCATGGAGGACCGTGGAGAATGGCGAGTTGTGATGAGAAAGGGGTAAAAAATACTTTGACATCTTCACTAATTATGAGGGAATTTTTCTCGTTTATTCGCTCGTGGAAATGAATTCTCAAGCTTTTCGAGAAAAGTGGCTGCTGTAGAAAATCGTTCCGTCGACCGATGGTACGGAACACTTTTAGAGAAAGACGAAAGATGCTTTCAAGAGGCTCTAGTGAATTAATTAGAAGATAAGGAGCCCACTCGTTTCTCTCGATTATACAAGTTCCTTATCATTTTCTCCGGACTTTTCCTTCCCCATTATTACCAGGTTCAGAAGAGGCCGTTCAGATAATTTCCAATACTCGAAAAGGGCGAAAATCCAATCTCGATGTTCAAATGTTTCAACCGCAGTATTCAACTTTCGGGCTATTCAAGGGACAATATCGGTTTGCGGGAAGAAGTCGAACGATTATTCGAGGAACTTTTTACGTTGAAATTGAATAAAGTACTTTCGATAAATGATTTGAAATAGGAACGCACTTTTGAAAGGTTTCGAATGACTTTTTTGCGAGACACGAACAACGTGAATAGCTGACGAAATGCGTTTGCGAAACAGAATTATGGTGATAAGGTTTTTATAATTAATCGTGCGCTCATATTGCATCGTTATCGTTTTTATAAACCAACATGCTCTTTACTGGAGCTACATGATTCCAGTCTGATTCTGACCTTGGAAGGATTCAAGCAACATCATAATTCTCCTACAGCGTAACCTAATTACGCCGGCCAAGAATTTATTTCATTTTAGACCGTTTAAACGGTCGTAACGCATTTCCAAAGACTTTCTTTCCGAATCCATTGTAAAGTTAGGTCGGGAAATCCAAAATTAAATTCTTCGCCCGACGAGAGACCTCAACTTTCCAAAGGGGATCTTATCGCTTCAATATCTTCCCAGTTTCATTGTGATCCAGCCCGACCGCTTACTTTCATAGAAAGCTAATAAAGTTTATCGTAAGAACCGGAGTTGTGGACTTAGCCAGTTCAAAATCCTCGCTTCAACAGAGCTCCACTCTGTTCGATAAACCGTCCATTTGATAAAACGCTTTCGGTCGAATACTGAGGTGGCTCGGACTGTAATAACGAGCACTTTGTAAAACGCCCGCAATTTTTCGCACAATAGTTGGAAGAGAAAAAAAACTCACAAGGGCTTGACTCTATAATTCTATTTGTTTACTGGTTCTGCGTTATCATAAGATGGTTAATTAATAAAATCAAAAAGGAATTTATGTTAGAGAAAAATTTAACACCATCAATACCATTGTAATAGCAGCCTATTTCCCTTAAATCCAAGTAGTGAAGTATGATTTTATTTCTCATACTATATTGCAAATAATTACTTCTTTCATTTATTGAAGTTTTCATTTTTAGTTGACGACAACTCTATTTGATGTGTTTTACTTAGTCTCCGTTAATGTGAATACCTCTGGAAACAACTAACTAATAAAATAATGCTCCTTCGGATATTATTCCCGATAGAATCTAAATTTAATCTTCCTATTAATTACGTTTCTATACATTTATAAACAACGTTGCGCTTCTAATCGTGTCCCGTTATTGTACTTCGTTACTGAATAGTTGCAATTGATACGATCCCTTGGCTTTGTTTCGTTGGAATAGTTCACCAATTCGGGATATTCCTGTGTGCAACGCTATTGAATTAGCTATTCAATCTCGAATGGTATCACTTCAGTGTTAAGCCGTGCAAGCTTGGTAAATAGCTACGGAAACAATTCTACATTGCTCCGCTATCTGGATGGTCGCTGAGTCTGAGAAGCTCTTTCTTCCCGCGTGGACAACAGAATTCACCCACCCACTTATTATCCTTGTCTTTTCCTGGCTTTAAGGGGTGAATATTGGCTACTAAATCTCTTCCACCTTCCTTCTTTCCTCTCTTCGGTATCCCGAAACCGATTACTTCCTCTGTTCTCAAGCCTACCGCAAGCCCTCAAGCCTCCTGTTAAACAATAACCCTAGGCCGTATTTGAAACTAATAAGGGTAAAAGTTTCTTGGATGAAACCCAAAATTCGCCTTTGTGCCGCTTACCGATTTGGTTGAGATCGGTTTTTGGGGTGCACACTGAAATTTGTATCTTTCTATTGCTTACACTGGGTTGATTTGGAAATTATTAAGCCTCAAAAGCTCTAAAAAAAATTATGGAATTAAAATGTGGCTAAAAATATTGGAGCCATTCTTCTACTAAAAATATTTTTCGGAGCATTTGTGGTGCATTCTAATGATAAGGACATCATAGCAATAATGATGAACTCATACAACTTTCATACAGTTCCACAAATGAGTCATATTATTTATGGTTTATTCACAGTGAAGTGAAAAACTTCTTCTATGTTAATTTGATTTGTAAAACCAGTCGTTCATGAGGTTCCAAGCTTTTGTAATGAAGTAGCTGGGAATAATGGTATTGGACAAAAGATGTGATTGACTAAGCAAGAGCAGCAACCGGAGCGAAGATAAACTACAGTGACTAATGGCTCGATAGCAGGGCTTGATTGTTTCTTGTGTTTACAACTTTGCAGGGTGCTTTGTTGGCTGCTTTGTTGGGACGCAGCTTTGCCTACGTTTCACCGAAATGGGAGAAGGCGTAAAGGGAGTGAAACGACTTCGGGACTCCAACGGTACCGACTTGAAATTGTTTTCAATATTCATTCTAACCCCACTTTTACGACGTTAGTCCCAGCAACGTATTAATCGCTCCCGCTTTGCCCTCTCCGCGCCCACAACTTTCCGACCGTTTAATGAACAGTCCCAATTTATGGTAACCTGGAGCGAGAAGGTTTTCGTCGGACCATAAAACTTAATTAAGCCGGAATACCGTCTAGAGGAGAGAAAATGAGGCTGGAGATTTCTGTGTTTAGAGATGCAAGGCCTATCAGCTTCGAACTTGGAGTTAGTACTATCTCTGGAGGGCTTTTGTCAGCTCTTCATACAAAGCTACTCCTCTGATATTTCGCAGCGAAGTGCCTTCAGGATATATAGGTGTCTGGAGGAATCTACATCTGGTTGCGTTTCCAAGTTATCAAGTCTTTTCCCGGGTTACCGCGATAGTCCACGACGAAGGAATATTTCATTATGAAGTTCTCCCACCTTGCGTGAGTTACGATATCACCGCATTTTGTCAACGTACAGCTCCGTTCGGTTGAACTGATTTTGGTTCATATGAACACAACCAAACCACTAAAACAAATGAAGACCGAAAAACCAATAACTTTTTTCTTTTTTTTTCTATGTCAATTGTTATTTAGAGAAGGACCCAATGTTAGAATTGTGGTAGTCGAAAAATGCTCTGAGGTAATCATGTAGATCGTTTGAACATAATTTATTGGCTGTATATATAACGATGACAGTTGATGGAAATAGGTGACTATGATTCCGCACCGCGTGATAAAATCTTACGATTATTAAAATATCGTTTAGCTAACTGTAAATAATATTATTTTCGAAACTAATAAGGATCTATCAGTTATATCTTCCTTATCGGATGATGCGAACAAATGCACCATCTCCATCAGCATAGAACTATTAAGGCGAATTTTTATTTAAGAATATTTTATTCTAATTATTGCCTCTTTTCCTTTAATGTTTTACTATATTTTCTCGAGGTACCAAGTTGTTTGAACTTTGATTCGCTATGATGTCGTCGGGATCGCTGCGTGTATTTCCTCTTCTGACCGAATATCAGAGTGAATATTGGAGTCGTTTGGCTCCCGTTTTGCTACATCTAGGCACGTTTGCGCAGGTCCGGCGGCGTGTGCCGTCGAACGAGCGGCGGCATGTCTCCGCATGATTCGCAAGCGATGGGTGCCATGAGCCCGGAGGATATGGCCCTATTCGGCATGGTCTGGCTCCTCGGGCTCAAGGCCGAACTGAGAAGACTCGAAGCGGCTGAGGAGGCCGCCAAACGATCGCCGGGAATATTTACGGTGGAACCACCTCCGCCGAGCCCATACTGCCGTGTCCATGGTTATAAAATGAGGAGGCAACCTCCTAATAAAGGTATTTGGTAATTCAATTATTTCCATTCAAAAACTTCGCGAGACGACACCAATAGAGTAAAATGGTACGATTCACCGGGTTGAAAATAGTGTTGAGTTAATTACCGGGAAATTTTATCGAGCTTGAAAACTGTACAGATTATGGCAGCGGACGAGGAATCGGTTAGGTTCAAAAAATTGCGATGTTGCCAGCATGTAGGATAAAGAACAAATGAGATAGGTTTTGTGTTCGGGCGTAAGGGGTTACCAGGATAGAAGACAAAGAGATCAGTAACAATCTAACAATATTACTTGTTACTGATGATGGCCTAATCGCCGAAATCGATATAACAGTATAACTCATTTAAAATCAGTGGGATTTGTGACAATCTCTTTGTCTTCTATCCTGGTGAAATGGGATTCTACAATCTCAGCCTGAGCGATTTCGTAAAAATAAGGGGGTTGCTTGGCAACAATGGGCGGTGAACGTTGCCACCTATTATTTGTCAGTTTGAACGTTGAAGGACTCCGGCTATCGATTCGTTGGGATTTGGAGAGGCACCTCAGCAAAAATGCCCATCCGCCTCATTTCGTGTCCACAACTGTACTAGTTAAAATTGCCATTACCTGAGCTTCGAGTGTAAGAACTTTTTTCGGAATGGACTTTTGATTTGACGAATAAATCCTTATGTTTTGTTAGATCAATATAAAGTTTTCCAAGAACACGACATTCGCTCAACTTTGTATCTCACCATGCGTATTCTAATCTTCCTACAAAAGATGATCTGTTTTCAAAATTGAAAATTCACGGCGAGAAGCTTTCCCAAAACTTTGCCGTCACATGAGGCAACAGCTGCTCTCGAAATCTCCAAAAAGCATTGAAATCGAAGCGATGTAATGCGGATTGAATGACGTGCAAGTATAATACGCATTCGGAGGGATAATGTTATAGCGCCAACCTCTCGTTCAGTTCCCATTCTATAAAGTGCCTCTCAAGTCGGTCGAGGATTGAGCTTTGAGCTTTCTGAAGAGAATACAATACGATGCTTTGTACGGCTTTCTATATAGTCGCCCATAACAGTTTCCTTCCCCCAGTTACGTTCAGAAGTCGACAGCCTCTGGTACGCTCTATTACCCGATTGACCCGCTCTATCCACGGTACGTAGTATGCCCAGTCACGTCGCGGCTTTGATATTTTATTGTTGCAATATGAGTTTCGAATGGGCTAAATATAGATGCAGACAATCTCGCTTCATTGTAATCTTGGCAGCCTTTCGGTTAGGTTGAAGAGCCGTCATGCGACCGTTTTGACCGAGATGTTCCTAAATACGGAGGGAACTGCTATTTGTCCGCAAAACATGGAGCACCAGAAGGCTTTTACGATCGTACAATTCAGCGAAAATTGATATTCCTTGTTCAATCTGCTCGTAGCTAATAAGACTATGCATTGTTCCCATATGTAGACAATACTACATTTGACTTTGTGCACCAATACAAGTAAATGAGTTTTCAACCAGGGATGCAGATCGTTTGACACTCCATTTATATTTTTTTCGAATGACTACTATTTAGTTAATTAATTGATCGATCAAGCTATTCATTATTTCATCTATCTGTCGATTTAGAATTTTTATATCAAACTTAGAATCGATTTAACAATTATGAAAAATCAATAAGGAAAAACCACTGGGTTAACTGGAAATTCAAATGTTAATTTCCAGTTAGCACAGTTGTTTCTCAAGTCGATTAGCTTCCCTGAAAAAAAAGCCTAGCTAGATCATCTAGGTATTATTTCAAGTTCTCTTCTTCCGTACGCCTTCGAATTTGAACATTGGCGATTTTTAGCGATTTTTGGCGTCCAGGAAATCTACAGCATGTAAACAATTATTTGTACACGACTATTAAGTGACAGATGACTGAATACTATTCGCGATAAAACGACGATTCGTCATCGCTCGAGTTTCCGTCTTTTGCTTAGATGCCTCCGTTCTAACTTGAAGAATAAGTGTCATTACACGGCGATAATGATACTCCACCTTCGGGGTTAGACGGGTAATTCATCTCACATTTTAGCTCGCTACCACAGGAGCCGGCTCGAGAGTAAACCGCGTGCTTGAGACAAATGGAATGGAATTTCTCACGACAGCCTCCACCTCTATCTTCACCAAGTGATCCCTTGTCAGATCCCGAGCCCACAGGAGTCCCTGGTTTGTTCTAATGCTGCAGGATATTGGGGTGAATTTCAATCGTCTAGTTCTCCGGTAGGAAGTGAAAAAAAAAATCATCAACGGTTATACAACTACGTCTAGAGCCATCTGTAATAGCTGAAATTCATTATAAGCTTCAACCTACAGAAAAAGAGAGCCTATTACGTTTGAAATGAATGTATCATAATCAAATAAAAACTGTCGAAAGTAATCCCCTCAAGTAAACGTAAAAGTGTATCCTCATAAGTTCTATTTTTGTTTCAGGTAAGCATCCTGATACCGAATGGGAAAAGTTTCTGACGTTGGAGGTAAGTTAGCTGAAATACACCGAGCGAATCTGCCTCGAAAAGGCCGTCGCAAATTCATCGTCGTTTTCTCGTTTGAGCTATATAGTTTTTAAACGGCCTTAAGTAATCAAACGCACCGAGTCAAATCTACAATTAATTTGCAACCGAAAGTGTCCATGCTCCGTATCTATGACAAAGCTTAAAACCCAAGTTTTTTTTCCAATCGAATTTTAGTTGTCTTCAACTCCTTAATAACGTAGGTAAGCAAATTTGAAGCTGATTACGGTGTTGCAAAGTACGTTAAATCTCCTATCCCCAGAATTTTATAGCCGAATTTTTTCAACCTGTTGAAAATTTTCAAAGCCTCCTCCTATTATATTTCTCTAAACATCACACACAAAAAAAAAAAAATACATTTTGAAATAGCTATCGAAAAACGTCTGAGAGTTATATGGCGTAATATTTTTACTCAATTGTGGAAAAACAGCTGTCAATCGAGTTACATTTTTGCACGGAATTGGAGCTTGAAAATGGAAGTTCGAACCGCTGAAATAACGAAGATCAAACAATTATTTATTCCCTTTTTCCAACTGGAGTCGCGAAGAATCAAAGATATATTTTCAAATATCAATGGAAAAAGTTAATTTCCACGCGGCGGATGCTAGAAAGAGGTGCCAGGAGGAGAAAAAGCGTTGGGAAACTTTGAAGTAAGGGAATCCGAAATTGAAGGAATTTCTAACTAACGCTCGCGGGACGTGAAGTGGGCAGAAAAAAAGCTCGGAACAAAGAGTGAAAAAAACGGCCCAGCTTCAACTTTGTTGTTCCATTCTTTGAGAGAAAAAGACCTTTGGAACGCAAGTGGGGAATAATTGAAGTGCCAGCAGGTTGAGAGTGAGGATGAAATAGGGAAATGTCCCTTCTCCCAACCTTCAGAGCCACGGCGAACCACTTGGCATTATTTCTTCGTCCGAAAGCGTTTCTCTATACTGAAGCACTTCAATTTATTAGAAAAAAACACATCAGGAGCAGTAGCGAAAGCCTTGCACTCTCGATGGAACTATCCTGCGATGGCGATAGCCATTCATAGCAAAAAAGTTGACGTACAACGGGTCAAAGGTTTTCTTTGATGTAAAAAATTATCACCGAACGAGCTTCAGACGAGTTTTTAAATATAGCAAATGATAGCACAGCTTTTCATGAATTGTTTTTGTTTATATCAAACTGATCGCTTCAAAATAATTGGTTCTGGCGATACTTTCATTATTATTTTTTGTTATTGACAAACATTGTTCTCGCTGATGAAGTTTTGAATTTTAAATATTACTTTTTGCTCCCTTTTCTCGGTTATCATTGATAAACACAGTTTTCATTTGAAAAAAAAAATTACTTTTTCATATTCAATGCAACGAAGGAGTAAATTATTTGAAAACTAAGTAATTTTTACCCGATTGAATCTCTGTAGATGGCGTGGTAGGTACTATTATTGCTCGAGACAGGCCACGATCCTAAAATGAAAGAAGCATAAGACGACGTTCATAACCTGCTCACTCATCCGCATTCCGGAACGTTGCTACGCGGACAAAGAAACGGCAAGGGCTGGAGAGAACCGAATATCCCGCAGTGCCCCCACGGGTTCTGTTTGCCCTCTACAAAAATGCACGCATGGGAGATCAGACGCATTTTCGCCGAAAAATTTCCTACCCTCGTAAATTCCTCGGGAGGTCGCAAAATGAAATAGTACAGTGACTACTTGGTACTCGAATATTAGAATGTAATGTAAGTACCTTTTTGAGGTTTTAGATTGGCAATAAAGACCTTAGGAACTTCGCTGCCCAAATTTGGTTCGAGATTTTTGATATAATGGTATTATTATTGGTTTTATATTTTTTATTTCTACGTTTCTGAAATTATTATTTCTACCAATTTCCCCCATTCCACTTCCCGCTCCCTTTATTCTTAGTATTTATCGCTGAGCACTCGATTTGGATCTAGAATATCAGAATAAATCAATGTAGTACCTTGCCCAGTCGACTAGCATGCCAATCGCGATCGTGTTTTTCAAAAAACACGAATCGGTATATTGAGATAGGACGGGAGGAAAATAATGCGATAAATAAAGTTGAATTACAACTCTCAGTTGCTTAGGGAAATTTGTTTTAGGCCTCGAAGGCGGATCTTGCAGTAAAGTTGGCGGAAAACTTTTTTATTTCCTCCAAGCTGAAACCTAATTTGAGCCTGGACCTCTTCCGCGAGTTCCGTCTTTCGTCTTCTTTACTTCCCTTCGGAAAAGTGGTCGGTGGGAGTCCAGGAAATAGGAAACTGTCAGCCTTGCGGGAGAATGAAGGCAATAAAGGCCCTTTTTCCGGAATGCGGAACGTTCGCCGAGGTGGAAAACCTCCAAGATCTCGGAAAACGGAGAAGGGCGAGGCTAAGGAACGAGCATCTGTTTACCGTAGAATATTATCTTCAGAAAGACGAGGGCATGTTCAACTGACTCCTTCGTTCGAGCGAGAGTCCATAAGAACGACTAGCATCTCGACAACTGTCGAGTCAATATACGAAATATACGGACTGCCTGTTTTCTCTTGCTTCTTTCACTGCTGCGACAGCAATATTTTGATTAACGAAAGGTTCAGAGAGGCAATACGGTACGTGGCTATTACTTATGTTCAATATCATTACTTTCTTTTATTTTTCAGAAAGGAGATTGTATACGTTCTAAGAAAAGTTCTCTTGATTTGATTTTTTTTTTTTTTTTTTGATTTACAAAAGTCAGAGGTAAGAGCTCTTGGCTTCTGAACGAGGATAATTACGAATAATTTTTCCTTAGAGGAAAAGTAGATTTTTCTATCGCTCTGTAAAAATCCAATAATTCAGTTTTTTCCATCCGCCATCTAGCGCTTCAAAATACATTACTTCCATCTCTGACGTCGGATTCCGAAGGAGATTATTGATTGCTTATAACCCGGTTAGAACTCCGAGGTCGCTTCTGATTAAGGGAAAAAATGGCTATTGCAGGAAAAAACCTCGAGAAACGGATGTCTCTGATTTCCTCGGAGACCCTTTCTATGACAAAAAACTGAGTTACCGACCGCTGGTTGAAAGACCTGGTCTAGACGGCTTCCTGCTTCGTTGCTTGTAGTTCATTGCACCTCAACTTAGAATGAAAGAAATTCGATTGGAAATACGAATAATAAGCTGAATTGGTGTGAAATTACCCTATTCAAATGGTGATAATCCGTTGGTGATGATCATTTACACACATCATCAAGAAATTTGTATCATCTCTTTCTCTAGATCTGTGAAATAATGATAATTTTAGTTTTATAAATTAAATCAGTTTCAATTCTTTCATTTTACAGAGTTGAGAAATATATAAAATATTTAATTGCAATATGTTAAGAATTAATTGTATTTGTTTTAATTTATTTGCTCGACATTGAGGCAACAGTTGAACATAATGGGCCGGTCTATTTATAGGTCTATAGGTCTATAAAAATATCTATTATTTATAAATAGGTCTCTATCTATTTATAGGTCTCAGAAAAAATAATGGAATTTGGTTTCTACCTCTATTTTATTATGCCTTTTCAGCTATCGAGAGTAACAATAGTTGAACTACTCGAGGAACAGAACGTTATGGAAGAAAATGAGCAAAA
Organism: Tupiocoris notatus; assembly: GCA_037159825.1. Taxonomy (NCBI): domain Eukaryota; kingdom Metazoa; phylum Arthropoda; class Insecta; order Hemiptera; family Miridae; genus Tupiocoris; species Tupiocoris notatus. The sequence continues at coordinate 1,046,986 of JASJUZ010000178.1, forward strand.
TTTGTCATTTCAAAAGGAAATGAGAAAAATCATGTTGAAACTGCAGTACCTACATGTTCTGTAGACAAGCTGCTCGAATTTTGACGCGAGAATGTTTTAAGGTTCATCAGCATTCATTGAATCAGGGAATCAGGGAATCTGAGAGACATAATCACAATGATGAAAATTCGATGAGCTATCTATGTGCAATGAGTTGCTGGATAGTTTATGTGTCAGTTCGAGTTATTGCTGAACGACTGGTTATTGGCAGTTGATCGCAGTAGCGGGGAGGCAGCCCTATCATTCGCTGAACGGGTTCTAAGTGCGTGAATCGAATCTATTCTAGCTCGCACGCTTCTGTGATTCCTGTCATCCCTTTCTCGTCACATAATGATTACATTTTTCATAGCACAGATTCTTTTTATCTTACCGTATCAATAATATCCCTCAAGAGGAGAATTGGAAGCCAATAATCGAATTGAGTGAATTACGAAAACTCACAGTCGCACATTTTCAAAAAAATGACATAGATATATATGTTCTGTCAGTCCCATTATATGGATTGACCCATTACTAGGATATTGCAAGCATTATTAAAAATGATTCGATCGTATCTCCTTAATTTCGATAAAGGTAGTACCCAATCAAATAACCCCTGTTTACTCTAAGGAAATTCAGAAATGCCACGTTTATTCGACTAAATAGCAACTTTTTCTAAACTCGTTATTACAAGTAAGAAAAATGCAGGAATGTCGAGGCGTGGAAAACAAACCGTTCTAATTCCACCCGTTCATCCGACGACTTTACCGAGATTATTTCACACTTTTTTACACCAGAACCGCCCGTCCACCTTTATCATCGTTCTTTCAACATCATTTATTCCGTTCCCTGTTTTCCGCTGGCTCCACTCGCTTGTAAGTTATCTCCCTTCTTCCACTCTCGACCTTCTGGTTCGGACGGAAACATCCAAACCAAAAGGCATTAACTCGTTTCGTCACATCACGAAACACCCGCCGACCATTTCACAATGGCGTATCATACCTTTTCATCAGTTACCAAGGGTTATCAGTTGGAACTGGGTGGCCTGTAATCATCGCCCGGGCTTTACAGCTCGGGATAATTATGAGAAGTCGCCTTAATTGGGCGAATTACACCGAAGGGTCTCAACGTAATTAGTCATCTTCATTGAGTTTAATGATCGTTAAGGCAATTAACGAGCGAAAAATTGCTATTCGCGATAAAACTTTTCCTACCCCATCGACGAGCATTTTGACGTTGTTCAAGGATTTTATCCGCTCAGAAACGTTGTTTTAATGCGTTTTGTGTTGATAAAATACCAATTAAAAATAGATGAAAATTCTATTTCTCCTAAGCTACTTATTATTTAAATTTTTAACAAGCTTCTAAGAAGCACTTCTGCGTATTTTCTCATGCCTCTCCATCAACTTTGTTTCAAGGTTAAAAAAAAATTTCTCCAAGTGGTGTTGAAAACCACTTTTTCAGGAGTTTCTCTTGAAAAGTTTCTAGGTCCGGAAACTGGCGTTTTTGCGTAGGGTATGTTTTCGCGAGTGAGGGCAAACAAAGCGTTTTGAAAAGCAGCTACAAACAATCAGCTTTCGGGTGAAATATTTCCCTGAAACGGCCAGCAAAATGCCTGCGGTTGGATTGCGTGAGTGATCGGCTCTCAGGGGAGAGAGAACGAACCTTGAATAAATTTCGCGTCTTCGCACTTCACGACCGCAAACAGGAGGCCCACCTTCACTCTAAATGGACCGTACTGTTCATCCATTTCCACCTTCTCACCTCCTCTTTGTTTCGCTGAATTTCGAGGAAACCTTAATCTCGAAGTAGATACGTCGAGGGAAGTAGAGATAGACTGAAAACCCTGAGTTTAGTTTTAGGCAAAAGCCACAAGTTAATGCGTCGGAAAATCGCCGAGGTATTGTGAACTGAAGCGGTAACCGCTGGAATGCACCGAGGAAGTCGAAGCCAAAGAAAACGAAGCACGTTTTGATGTGAAGAGCTTACTACCCAAGGATATGGATATGGCCACAATAATATACCTACATAACAGTATGAACGGCACTCGACGTGCTTGTTAATATATTATTATTTTTTAATATAATTAGTGGTCATTGTTAACTTTCTTCAGTTGTTATTGATTTTTCAAGTTTCGTTTTTCGGAATGAACTTCAACTTTTTGATGATCTACTTAAAATAATTTTGGGGTTTATATAATTATGCACTAGGGGCTGAGCGCCCCTGGCGGCTTCGCCGCCCAACCCCCTCAGAGGGGGGCTTCGCCCCCCTCAGCTATCACTCGGGGGTAGTGTCCTTTTCACTACTATATATATAGTACTATAATATATAGTATATATTATAGTACTTCGCCCCTCTCAGCTATCACTCGGGGGTAGAGTGTCCTTTTCACTACTATAATATATAGTACTATAATATATAGTATATAAATATAGTATATGGTATATAGGTATAGGTAAAGGTATGGGTTTAGTAGTTAATTATTTGTGTATGGAGAGTGGGAATCTATGGGTATTTTTATTGTAGGTAGTACTTAGTAGTTTCTATAATTTGGTATGTTGGTGGAGGTATTTGAATGTACTTTGTATCATAAAGTATTGGGTTTTTTAACTGGAGCAAAGTTGTATCAGAATTAGATGTAACAACTTTAAGTTTTCCAAGATTTGTAACTTGCACAGTGGATAACTTGAACAAAAAGTCGTCAATTCAGATGTTTGAATATACCAAAAGTTAGGTAATTTAACTGTCCACATTTTCCTAATGTAATGTACCTATCCATTTTTCAACCGTTTTTGCGTTATTCAACAATATGAGTGGAATATACACGAAAAAATGACATTTTTCCACTTAAAACCTTATTTTCATCTATTTAGTGCGAAAGAAACAAAGAATGAACCATATATTATTGATATACACATCATCAAATATCATTATGCTGAATTTGAGCGAAATCCATTTCAAAAAATTTTTCGCGAAAAATCCAAGGGCCGTACCCCTGCGATTTTTTTCAACCGAACAGTTAACGAATTTTTACTCGTCTCTCAATACAGATAAAAATCTGAAATTTTCAGGAAAGTTGTGTCTTACCATGATGTATTTTTGTGATTTTTTTTATTTCTCGGAAAAATCTGCAAGTAGTCCAAAAAAATCGGTTTTTGAAAGCTCAAAAATTGGACTTTAACCGTGATTTTCGGGGTCAAAATAAATGCGAATCAAGTGTTTTATAATGCAGGAGTCTTCATTTGAACGCCTTACACACGTACATAGCAAAAAATTTGGTGAAAAAAATTTAAACAGAGCCAGAGAAATTATTTTCCGTAAATCGAGTTTTTCGCCGGCCGAGCTCCGCTCGCATCGGTAATAGTGAAAAATTAAATTTTCGTTTTAAAGCGATTTTAAAAGCTATTATTATAGGAAATTCAACGCTGAATCCGAATATAACGTCAAAACGGCGGAAATTTCACGACAACTATCAGTTTTTCCAGGTTTAATACTACGCCACTTCTACGTTTTTCAACTTTGAAAATCCGTTGCAAATACTTACAGTACTGTTCAAATTCGATTATTTAATGATTCCTACAGGAAATTAGACGAAGAATTCGAATATAAAGTGAAAAAAATTAAAATCGAACAATTAATCATATTTTTCGAATTTTTTTCGTTTTACATACTTATGAAGTTTCAACTTTGGGATTTTTTTTCATCACGTTCCCGAAATGGGACAGATTAGGTGCTGTGAAAGAAAATGTAGAAAACAACGTTGTTTATCAATTAAAAAAAATATTATTTTTTGTTTTCAAAATATATTCTACTTTTAGGAAAAAATAATTAAAAAAAAAAAAAAACTATACCGTGAGCCGAAAAATTCATATTTCAATTTGGAAATTAAGAAAAATAAGTATAATTAAAATTACCATAGTTGGTACGGAGTTTATACTACTATCACCAGTCGATAATCTTCTTAATCATTATTGAAGCGAAGGAATAATAAACCACTGTACAATCTTTTGCAGCGTTTTTTCATCCAAATCCTTCCGCCCAGTTCCTCAATCAATAGTCCTCCTTCTCCTCCGCCTGGTTGTGAAGTTTTATAAAATATGGATTAGGTTCTAAAATATTATCTGAGAGATAACTCTACGTTTCACAAAATATTATTTTTGGCGTTATCACAAATTACGTGGCTCATTCATTGAACCTCTTTCAACTCATAATCATAATAACCATCATGGAATAGAACAATCCGGATAGCAGCTAGTTGCTCGAAAATTGAAATCGATTGACCGCGAATGAGGATCTGTTGATTATGATTGAATCGTTACTTCAGCCTCTGACGTTTCTGGAAATCTATTTGAGGGAGAATACATGCAGTACAGCCTTTGATTCTCTCTGCCGATATCTCGACTCAGTCCATACCTAACATCTCCTAGTCTCAGTTGGTGCGATCAAAGGACCAATTTGACTCATCCACATCTCGTTCGTAGCATTCAACGCCCCGTTTCGCTACATCGAAACCCCATAGCTTGTCCTGATGCTTTCCCCGAGTGTGCTCCGATTATTTCCTTTGTGAGTGTGCCCTGTTAGATAAAGGCTCTGCCACCATCACCTGACCCATTCGGCCAGACTATCACCGAAGCTCCGGGTCCACATTTTATCAGCCGCCGTTTACCTCGATTTCCGAACAATTTATCAGCTTAGAACGTTATCAGCTTCAAGTGCTAGCGGTCGAGAACGTAGGCCAGCTCAGGGCATGTTTTATTTATCGGCAACCGAGTGCAGATGTTTGATTTATATCCGCATGAAGCTTTCATACTACCGGCAAAGGGAGTTTTTCCGACCCGGCAGTCTACAGAGGCATTTTTTATTCTTACCGATGACAGCTGACAAATTAAAAAACTTACGAAGGATCCTGGCAGTTTTAAATTCAATTTGAACGCTACTTATTATACGCTAAGATTGTGTGTACGAAGATATGAGATTCAAGGAAACTCGAGCAGATTACAAAGTTTGACAAATGCTTGAGTTCGCTTTAGTTTCTATTTCTTCATTTGTTAATAACAGCCGATTCGAAGTTAATTGAAAACAGCTGAGGGCAAATGTACTGGTTCTACCATGAACCGTTTCAATTTATGAAGACCATCCACTCGGTTTGAATAATTTTATTTTGCTCGATTATCTAATTAAAAGTGAAACTATTCTCCTAACTATAGAGTTGAGTGTTTGACGAACATTCCAAGAGTATAGAACGTTTTTTATAGCTCAAGAGAGTCTCGAGGTATATTTAGTCCCCAGTTATATAATTCCTCAAATCTCGAATTCGTAACACACATAAGCTTAATTAAAACTTTTGATTCCTTTATGTTCTCGTTCGATTCAGCGTCCATAAATCTATGTATAATGATTCCTTACTCATCTTTTTCCAACTAACCTGCGAAAATATTAATTCACTCCTCCCTGGCTAAGTTGAGCTATTGACAGGCGAACATTGATTCCTAGTGAGAACTTCAATAATTACGGTGTTATAGTTTCCCCAGAAAAGTGTTGACAGCGTTCGGCGGACGGACAAAACTGTTTTAATTCGATATTTGGATTCTACGTACCTTTTGATATCCAATTTTGAAGGATGAGCGATTTCAGTGTTGTATTATTGAACAATAGACCAAAGTATCTATTTATCAATCAAACGTAAATAACTTAGTATGGGAATGTGATGAAATACCGATGTGTTTTTAAGTGCAAAGGGGTCAGAGGATACGTAAGAAGGAAGTAAGCAACAAATGATGAGAAAAGAGTGAACTCGTCGAACCAAAATAATATATTATTATTATTCTCGTAGTTGACATTCAATAAGCACAAGAGGTTTGAAAACCGGAAAAAATTCTCAGCACATTCGAAACTTCATACAACTCGGCTGGTAAATTTCTCGGAATAATGCGTTCCGCACTAGGAAGGCAACCTTTGGCGCCTATTGGGTGCCATTTTCTCCCGATGTTCCGGTGCAGCTGTGTTGTGAATCGTAGGACGTGACTTGGAAACCAGTAAGTATTGTCCCCATGCAATTCATAGTTTCCTTTGTGCTTCCGGTGCGTACCACGCTCGACTTGCAGCTACATCATAAAGTGAGGAAAGAAGACTGGACTCTTGATGTATTCAGTTTATTTAGCGCTTACTTTCTGCATATCCTTCAGTTCTTATTATCAGTGAAGCATCATCTTCGTAGAGAAATAGTTGTTTGGCTGCGTGGCTCGGCGGTTTTGAACTTGTCAACTTTTGTGAAATAAGTAACTCCGTTGAGAGAATGAACACGAATGAATTTATTAAGAATTTTGGTTACTAAGAAAATTTGAATTTGGAGACCAGATGTTCGAAAAATGAAAATTATAAAACTGAAACTAAGTGATTTGAAACTAATAATTTTGAGTCGAAATATAAAACGAAAATAAATTGAAGCGAACATTAACGAGGGTAGCCATAGTTGATCCAGAATAATACAGCGATAATATTACTTTGACAAGAAGCAGCTCATTATTATCTATTCACATGGTGTTTATTCAATTGGAGTGCTCTTCGGTCGAATCAACAGAGCGTACTGGATCAATGGCAGCTTTGCTGGATCTTTCCGAAGAGGCACAATAAAACCGAAGAGAGAGAGAATAAAATGGACCGCACGGACTCGTATAAGATAAGGACGATCGGGCGGGATAAGATGCGAAAAACGATTCGGAAGAACTGGATTCTTGCGGATCTTTGTCAAGTGGTAGAAGTGGTGTGGAAACATCTGAAGTAGCTCGAAAACCAGAGGAGAGCACAACTCAAGTAGCGAAAAACTTTGTCCGAGGCCGGTTGCTAGCATGTGAGAAGAGAAGTGTCTGGAATATAAACTGGAGACGCAACGGTCGTGCGTATTCTGGTCCTGAAAGCTCTCTACCTACTTGACCTGGCTATACTGAAAACAAATTATCTCACATTTCCGAGCGACTTTTCGGTATCCCTAGGACACCATTTTGGTCGAAGTATAAAAGTTATATGTATACATAGATGTACTAAAGGTTACCCATTTCCCATAATAATTATATTCACCTATTTTCTGCTCATTCATCTAAATCCTATCTCAACATTTAGCTGGGAATTATCGCTGTAACTGTTAACCATTCTCAAGTAGGAACTGTTTTTACATTAGAAGACTGTTTTGTAAGATGTATGTGAATTATCTTTGTATTTTGTGTAAAAAGAGAAATAAATAAATATTCTATTCTATTCTAGTTTTTTCTTCACATTTCATCCGATGGACCGTTGGATCGTTTTACTGCTAATACCATAGTTTTTTCAATAATTAAACTTAATTAATTTTCCCGGTACGAAACGGCGGTTTTCAATTGCGTTTTCACTTAGGTTTTCTTGGCAATTGAAAATACGCTGTAGCTCATTCGCACATTATCAAATGAAACGCGTATAATTGAAAACGGAGAATTTTCGTAATGGAATGGGTAAACGATTTCGAACGGATGAGACCGATAGACATCGCGTGACGTTCAATTAAAACTCCCTTACGCCGAGGGATATATCCATAATGGGAAGCCCTTCAAATCCAGAAGCGGCTGAATCAATTCTTTTGCCGATTAATATGAGCAGGGAATGCGCAACTATCCGTTGACGAAAAGGTTCTCTCTCATTGATCGCTGAAAATAATAATTACATGAAATGGTTGATTTTGTATCCATGGTCTGAAAAATGTTGTTGGTTTTTCGTGGTTCTCTTTGAAATTATGATTCCGTCGGTCTACTGTTGTTTTCATTCATTATCTGATGGCTGAAGGGAAGAGGGTCTCATGAAGCTATGCTTTTACCTATTAATCATCTATTCATCATAGGATGCTTACATTTTTATTTTTACTTCCATGCTTACATTGTGATCGTCTGAAAAGTCGAATTTTAACGGAGGTCTTGAGGAGAAAAATTCCTTTTTTCATACTCAAAATTTCTTTCTGAACAACTGTCTGTTCGTCCGTCAGTCTGTTTCAGTGGTCAACAAGTGACATGGATCGCCAATTCTCCCTAAAAAATTAATAAAACTCAATGAAATTTCCTGAAAATGTTCTCCTAGTTAATGAGCGAAATGAGCTTTTATTTAATTTTGGATGATAACAATGTGCATTCGAAATTTAGGTAACCGTTCATAGGTTTTTTCTGTTTTGATTTTTACAGGCTATAATTCAATATTTTCGTTTACACTTGAGGTCTTAAAATGTTCGTTACGGCGAGCATAACACGCTTGATTTTTCCATCGGGTCACACACCGTACCTCCACGTTATGAACTTTTTTTACGGTTTCCTTAGTCTTATCTTACTATTTCGTTTTTTACTAGGCGGAAAACGTCGTATATTTGAACATTAAAGGTCTAAAAATGTTTGGGACGGCAATTAAATGATGCCTAATTTATATCAAGTGGGTCACATATAGTACTTCAAAATTATTCACATATTGACAATATTTTGATTTCTACAGGCCACAGAAATCATTATATTTGAAGGCTGGGGGACTTAAAATATTTCTATATGACAGCTGAAATTCGTTTGATTTTTATTATTGTTGTCACACTCAGTACTTCCTCGTAAATCGCATTTTCAATGATTTTATACAAGCGTTATTGTATTTTTCGGTTCTCTTCGCTAAAAATATGACCAACTTAGACCACGTTCACTAAACCTGTTTTGTATAGTTTGGCTAACACACAGTACTTCCGCCTTATGCCGTGGCGCAAAAATCAATATATTTGACGCAAAATGTCTTCAATGTTTGTAATGACGACTGAATTATGCCTGATCCTCATCGCTAGAGTCACACACCGTACATCCGTGCTATCCACTCATTTTTTGTGTTAGAACTTCAAAATCCCCGAAAGTCAATATATTTTAATGTTTATAAGATCAGAATACGCTTTGGCGAGGGAATGAGGATAGATTTTTATCGTTACGGTGGCGTACCGTACTTTCGTGATATGGACATACAGATATTTAGATTATAACAATAAAACAAAAACTGTAATAATGCGGGATTAAAATTTGAGAACAGCACAGTTCTGTTTAGTCTACCTCGTTTTTAGTTTATCAACTCTCTCACTCTTATAGTGAGCTGTTCTCTAGTGCTGCTAGAATTTCGCGTAGATCGTTAGCACCTCATATTGTAAATGTTTGCCACCACACTCTAACGTCGCCGGAATAAAAAAAGACGAGAGAAAGAGAAACATGGATGGAAAAAGGCTGGCTCGCCGCTGTATTTCGACTACCCCGTGCACGTGAGCCGAATGGTTAAGCATTGGACGGAGATCCGCATAGTACAAACGAGGCGAGGATTCTGATGAGATGGAGAGGGTACTGAAAAGTAGCTGAAAAAGGAGCGGGCAGCCGCTTCGAGAAACAGCTACGTTCGTCAAATAGGATTTCCTCCCGACGAGTACGGACCAGCAGCTCTTCTAACCAGTTACGATAGAAACCGCAACGAGGTCATGTCGCTTCGCCCGTTCCAGTTCCGATCTAACGTTCAACTACTCGATCGCTATTCTTCGGGATCCTTTAATGGCTTCTGATCAGCCGATGGGTAGACTTTTTTCACTCTCTTTCTGTTTCCGTAGGTCCTTCACTTACAGTTACATCTTGCCTCTGGTGTAACGTCAATAACGGTTAGGTTTCGTTCCGCTTTTCCACATTCCACGGGAAATTTACTTGCGTGAGGTGGAAGTGAATGCAGGATTTAAATTCTCAGTCTTACGCTAATAAAATCGAATGGCAGATTATCGGGCTGAGGAATGAATGATGTGCGAAAGCGTGAGTAGAAGGAAAACTTGAGGAACTTGTTCTTAGGAATTTGCCGGTCGAGCACTAGTGGTTCCCCAAAATTCCCTTTTTGCGATTACTTATTATTCATCATATCGAAGAAAAAATTATTTCATTATTTAAACGCATTAAACTTCAGTATTGGAAATTTTGAGTGCGAGTATTTCGATTATACGAGATTAAGGACGTACCATTATTGTGTTCCTTGGTGTTCGGATCTTTTAGAGATTTTTCGATTTCTAGAAAAGAGGTAGGAAAATGCTGTTGCTTTAGGAAAAAGGGTAAACACCTTTTCGTGCTGTGAGCCGCTGCTTCGTTGCTTTCAACAAGCTTTCTCCGCCTTATCTAAACACAAGTCCGCGGACGGAAAATTCCTTTCGTTCGAGATCGGCTTCTGCCTCTGTACTCGCACTTTCGGGTCTGCTGTTATTTTCTGCCTTGTTATACTTGCTCTTTCGCGAACGCGTTGACTGAGATTTATTCATAGCCGATTGTGCGCGTGGAGTCTGTTGTAAACATGGAAAAGGGCGCAAAAAATAAATCACCCTTCCCGACAGCGTACGGAAATCTTTGCATACTCCAAATGTTTCCCAAAGAATCTAAAAAAAAAAGGAAATAATTTTTTCACTGTTTGGTAAACATTTGACGTTAAAATGACATGACGAGGTCTCATAACCCCCCGACTGAGGACATATATACATACGTCTTTCAACGCCGCATTGTTGAGATTAAGAGACAAATTTAATCTTCCATTCTTGAGGAAAAAATTTCGGAATCCTTTCGAACGACTTTACTAAGAGCCCAACGGGGATGAAACTTTCAAGTGCACCGACACTTTCGACTGAAGAGAAACGCTGTATACCTACCTAAAACCGACCGAGTCGGTTTAACTTGCGTCTAATATCGCGATAGCGTTATAGCTCACATAAAAGCTTTCATCTTTACCGTACCTTTAGGTTTTCTTTTTTGCCACCACCATAGTTCAGGTCTCGCGTCAATTTCTTAGAAGCCTTCAGTTCGTCTACTGTGAACGTCACAACTGTCAAAACAGGCATCACCTGAAAGTTATGAAAAGAAAAGAAAAACGGAGTGATGCGAAAAATGAAAACTTTGCCTCGATAATTTTTCTTTTCTCCGTCGAAAAGATGTAACAGCCATACATCTTGCGCCTTTCTTGTTCATTGTCAACCTTTCAAACGGTCGATGCTTCCAACCCTCTATAGTTTCAGTTTTTTGAACGAACATCATGGCTGCAGTGCGAGAAAAAGTATTTATTATTCATCTGATCATTTCAAATTGTTGCAATGTGATGATCAGTAAGCCACAGTTCATTCTACACAGTATACAAATAGGCCATTCTCCCATTTCGTTCAATATTGTGGTTTTGCAAATCGCAGAGCATGACCAAGTTCAGTTTATTCAAGTTCATCTGAACCAAGTTCAACTAACCTAAGTTTAGCTGGACCAAGTTTAGCTAAATTGAGTCCAGCTAAACCAAGATCAGCTAAATTGAGTTCAGCTAAACCGAGTTCAGCTAAATCGAGTTTCACCAAACCAAGTTTAGCTTAACTGAGTTTAGATAACCTGAGTTCCGCTTAGCTAAGTTTAGATTACCTGGGTTTAGCTTAACTGAGATTTGCTATGAGGGTCTGTATGATAAATGTATACACATAGTAAAAAATGCCAACTATTAATAGACTAAAAATCAATCAGGCGTCCGGTTTGTGAAGTGCCAAAGTTCGCCGTTCCTGGATGCGGATTCGAATTTCCACACGACCTACGGAATGAACTACTACTATTCCATTTCTACGAACGGCGTTACCAGTTGCGGAAAAGTTCGAAGTTGAAAAGTCGACCCGAAAAAAAAACTTTTTAAAAAAAAAATAAAACCGACTTCAAAAAGTTTGTCTATAAAATACACTCTGAAAAGGAAAAAATAACAAAATTGTCCCAACTTCGCAGCAACTCATTCGCCATGCAACTACACATTTTAAGGACTACTTTACTACTCGTATTGACCTGACCACTTCCTGATTGATTGGATCACCTTCCCTAATAATATAAAAACTACTATTTCTCATTTCCCAAATGATTAAAAGATTTTCCTTTCACCTCTGAATTGCCTCCAGATTGATCATCTTTTGGAGTCGGCGCCTCTCTTATATTGTATTGGAGAAACCTATAGATTCCGAATTAGTTAGAATATAAATATCATGAGTTTTCACGATTCTTGAACAGAGCACATCAGCATTTATGAGAACTAATTATTAACAATATCGATTTGAAGGTGACTATTCACGCCTTTTCCTAAAAACCATTTCAAATTTCTCTAAGAATCCCCCAGACTTATTACCTGGCACCTACTAATTTATCGTAAATTCATATTTATTTGTAACCATCGGTTATTTTGCCAGAGAGGCGCCGACTCCAAAAGATGATCAATCTGGAGGCAATTCAGAGGTGAAAGGAAAATCTTTTAATCATTTGGGAAATGAGAAATAGTAGTTTTTATATTATTAGGGAAGGTGATCCAATCAATCAGGAAGTGGTCAGGTCAATACGAGTAGTAAAGTAGTCCTTAAAATGTGTAGTTGCATGGCGAATGAGTTGCTGCGAAGTTGGGACAATTTTGTTATTTTTTCCTTTTCAGAGTGTATTTTATAGACAAACTTTTTGAAGTCGGTTTTATTTTTTTTTTAAAAAGTTTTTTTTATTTTTCTCTTTTTAGTGACTTACAATTATGGACAGCTCTCTTTACAGAATTTTCCCAAGCTTTCATTAATGAGTTCTTGTCACTTACTACTAACCGTCCAAGCTCAATTCATAAGTCAGTTGAACGTTGAAGTTCCAAAGTATAATGATTACCAAACTATTTTCATTGTTATTATGTGGGTCTCTTGGTCAACATACCGGATACTTTGATCCCATTGATACACCTATCAAAACTCAAATATTTGTCTACACCATTACTGGTTACTGAATTGCACCAATTCACTCGTTCTTTATTTCTCTAACGATAATAGAGTGATAATTTTCTCAAGCGTACCCGCAATCGCACTGAATGAGAGAATCCGAACAAAATTTCAGAAATTCGCCGAACGTTTGTGCATTAAAATGGAGTTATTTGGCCTTCAAAACCATGATATTTATTGAAAATTAAACGCTGAATTCAAATCTTTTAACGAGAATGCTATGACTAACGTAGTTTTTTTTCTACAAGCATAAATAGTCCAAAAAACGTGATTTTGAAACAAATTTTTTAGTAATACGGCCTAAAAAGTATCTAATTTTAGTCCAATCAACACCAAATTTGGATCACGTAAACTAGACTCAAATGTGAACATTTTAAGTTTAAAAATTATGGAAAAACAGTTTTAGTTTGGAGGTTATGAGGTCTCAAACACAGGTCCATTAAAACATCGATTGCTCCCTTGTTATGCCACCTAAACTTGATTTTTTACCATCGTTAGAAAGCTCTAGCTAAGTGCTTTCAAGTGCAGTAGTGTTCATATTTTTTTTCTCGACGTGGTTGGGAACGGTGCTCGAAAAACCTCAAAAAAGTGAAAATTGGCATCACTTTTTTTGTTACACTTTCTTCTCTACACGCTATACTAGAATGCCGAACTAAAAATTGAAGCTAGGCCCTTGTAGGCAGATAAATTATGAACAAAATGACACCAGAAACAAAACAATCGAGCAAGTATTCTAGAAGTTATAAGCTTGCAAAGTCAAAACTTCCTTTTTTCGCGAAAATCACGTTTTCCGGCGTTTCTCCGCGTCTGGAGACGTAACTACTGGATGGACCCAATTGAAAAAATTATGGGACCTACCTGGATAGTAACCCTTTCAAACAAAAAAAAAATTAACCCGATCGGACGTACAGGAGCTGAACGCCGGTGGACAACACATACCGAAAAAAAAAAAAAAAAAAAAAAAAAAAAAAAAAAAAAAAAAATCCCGCTAGACGACCATAGTAACCTCCTCCTTGTTTGAAGTCGGTTAATAACAGCCTCTGCTTTTCCTTCCTGACTTTTTCTCTCGTGGGAAACGGTGTAAACGGGTACGGTATTACGTTGAGAAGGTTTTCATTGTTCGTTCCGTCAATATAAAACGTGAGGCACGCAGTGTATGCCTTGGTTTCTGACTGATCTTCTTGAACGGCTTTCTAGAGCGAATATCGGTTGGAAAATCAGGGAGATGGAATAAGACGGTTAACGTATCGATTTAATGGTCTCACCAAGTTTGATTTATGGGCTGATATTCGATACAAAAAATTCAAAATGAGCAAACAATTGATCCACCCTAATGTAAACTGTTCAGTTTCGATTCAGTTGATTTCATTCCAAGCGTGTCGAATGTTTTCGCCATTATTCATTTTAAAAGTGATGAATGGCGCCACGAGGTCTTTTACCGGCTTAGGTTATTTCCGCCTTAGGAAGTCATTAGTACAATTGATGCGTTCCCCTTTTCCCTTCCTGTCTCGCTCATTATAAAACTCTATCTCGAAGCTGCCATTTCCATTTCGACGTTCTCGATTGAAATTTCGCTTAAAAATCGCGGTGCGTTACAAACGTGGTCTATTTATGCTCCGAATCGATAAACATAAATATCTCATATTGGTGGCCAAACATTAATCTTTACGAATTATGGCGAAGGTTTTTGTATTGTCAGTACTTTGCCGAGTTGCACGCCAATAGTTCCTCCTATTGCGTTCTGTATCATTTATTGGAAATAACTAAGAGGATCTGAATAAGGTTCTTTCCTCGACGGCCTACGAGTTGGAATTCCAACTCTCGTTATCCGATTCGAGGAATCGACGAGCAATATTGTCCTGGTACCATTGGAAAACTTCAACTTCTGTTGGTTGGTGTTCTCTGACAACTCGACCCTCGAGATTACACTCTGCGGAACAATTTCTCCGTCAGGTTCGTTTTTCAGGCGTCATAATCACGTAGTTTCTACGGATAGCGTCCAAGTTCGAAAAACAACGCAGCATACTCTTTTTACATCTGGAGAGAGAATGGGGTGATTAGCCTCGTCGAAACTTGCACTAGACTGATTATTTGTCGACATCTTCCGAGACGGTAAATTTAATTATGACGGAAGTTCTTGATTCCGAGCATTGATGCCAACTAGATAACTCAGTTATATCTATTCAATACTCACTAAGCTATATTCTTGCTTTATTGATTTTTTGGTCAAAATATTAGTAAATAAAACCCTGAAAAAAAGAGAGAGAAAATGTTCTGTGTATATCAGTAGTAAATATTTTGACAGTGTGAAGACCACCTTGATTCCAATACTACCTGCTTTCGGTTCCCCGTTCTATCCTGCTGAAGATTTTAGACATCAAGCTGCATTTATCTGCATTGCAACTAACAGTGAAAATCCTTGAGAACTTTTGGTCGTGTCTTCAGATAATTCACCAATTCTCGCTTCAGCTCGGAACTTTTTCGCACCATTTGAATCTACTGAATCTTTTCTCTCTTCTTAGTGCCTCAGGAGTTCTCCGCGTTTTAATCACACTGTCCTTCAGTTTGTCTGATATTTGTCAAGAGGCAATAATTCCTTTTACATTGAGCGGTTATTGCCTTTAGAACTTTCCATCAACGCTGTATCGGCGGAAGACCTTCCGTTCTGAACTTGGCCACGCCCGGAGCGAAATAACTTTATTGATTTGCGAGTCTGAACCTTTGGAACCCTTTATTGTTTTCCGTCCTGCTGCAATCATCTCGACAGCGCGAGTTCCCTTCCATCGCATTCCTCACCGTTCCCGGTTTCTCCGAACGATGAACCTTCCATTCTTCCCACCCGTAATACAACAATGAAATGTGACCTGACAACGGGTGAAATCTTTCGCGGACGCGGCCTGAATGGCCGTCCGCATAAACAAATAACGTTACAGTTTGAAGTTACACCTTTCCCAGGAGTGACAATAGTCCGTTTTTTCGTTTTCCTGTTTTTTTTCTTCTTTTTTTTTTAACGCAAGCAGAATGCGTGTTCTGCTGTCGACAGTCGCTGCTACAGAACGGAACGGATAAGTGTTAGCCGAAAGAAAAATGACGCTGTATGGTGTCAAGATAGAATCACCCCGACAACAAACCAAGCGAGGACGGACGTTGGTTTTATTCAGCGCATTCTTCCTGTCGACGTATCAACAAAAAAGGGAGCACTGGCGGGTCGGAGCGAACACTTAACCGCGGGATGGATGGATGGATTTCTACGCTTGAACGTGGATCAAATATTGATCTCGAATTCATTTTTCTATCCAAATATTTTCATCGTATCCGTTCGATAGATATGCTTCATCCGTCGAGCGAGTATGTGATATGAAAAGAGGAGAATTCGTAAGATGCCAATTCACTATAGAGGCTTATTTATCGACGGTATTTATTCAACGTCCAGTTTCAAATATGTTTCACACCTATTGAGAGATTTAATTTATAGAGATTTGATATTCTCTTGTAATATAGAATAATGGAGGTTAATAAATGAAAGATGTAAATGATATGATAATTTAATAATAATATATAATAATAATTTAATATTGAGGGAGATTCAATTTATTAGCCAAACGCTAAAAAGTGAGAAACTACATAATATGTTTCCCAACAAGTTCATTAGTGTTAGGTATTTTGACTGCACCACTGCATCACGGCCTTATGAGAAACATCAATAAATGAATTCCATTGCTAATCGGCTAACATTGAATTGGTATAATTTAATAAATAACTGGGCAGCTTCGCTTAGCATTGGTTCCCTCCCAAAAACTTTTCTACCATTACTTGAGAGGTATTGAAGTGATAAAGAAGTGTAATAACTTGATAACTTTTTCGTTAGCAGCCAAAAGCGACAGAAAGTAGTCCATTCTTCCCTTTTGCTTTCTTAAAGCTAGGAGAACATTTTCGCTCTTCTTCTTCGGAAAATAAACGTCTTCAAACGAGATCGCTGAGTTGCTGAACAAAAGGAATTTTAATAAGAATTTTTACCGAAAAAATGCGAGAATAGCTCGAAGGAAAATGACTGAAGAAAGAGGATTTGGGCGGTTTTTGAGCCGAGACTGCGCTCTATTGTGTTTCCCAACAGAGGAAAAAATAATGTTCAATAAATTAAGTTGGGAGGCAGCGATTTAATTTAACAGTGAATTTGCATGCCAATGGGATTCAGAGTAGATAGAAGGGAAGGAAACTCTGAGAGCCTACTCTTTTACGGCTTTACGTACGCATCACGATTTTTACGGTTGTTTGTGTTCATGATCACGGGAATCCTCCTTTTTACCGGAGAAAGACTTGTTTGTGAAGTGAAATTCTCGTATTCCACAGGGACGAAAACTTGGGATCATTAGTTTCACCTAGAATTTTATGAAACCTTGAGAATAAAAATAATCACACTCGGAAGGGCTAGAGTTGAGAAAGTTGGAGCCAAATCGAGTAAACAGTAAGTTTGAAGTTGGAAAAAATTAAAATGTACTGTAATTATTTTCTTTAGGACAAGGAACATACAAACGATCTGTCGGATTAAATTCAACACCAGTTTTCCGATCCGGATTAATACTGGCAACTATTCGCGCTACATAATGAACAGAAACCTAATTGGAAATATCTTATTTACCACGTGGATCGCTCCATTTAAATAAGAAACGAAGCTAAATCAATCGCTGCAGCCTTACGAGTTAATATTAAATAATCATGACAATATCCGAGTATCCTTTTTCTATACTAGAATACTTCGAAGGGTCAAACTCATTTTTCATCAACTATTAATTGTCTGAACATAATATAAATGTTTACCCATAAATCCATTCAGTGATGTATAGTTGTAGAGCCACGAGATTCGCTAAGGTTTCTCTCCCTCTGTTCCGAAACCAACTTTGACTTCTAACCCCAATCTCTACCTGAACGGTCTCATTTCGCAGTAGCAAGTTGTGCCGGGGTTCTCGTTGTTTAGTAATGAAGACAAACTAAGACCAATGCTAGTCCAAGTACTTGCGAACCGAGCCTTCTCTTAACAGACACTAAGTTCGTAGAAATCGATTAATTTATCTCTAGAAGAACGCAATAGGAGAAAAAGAACTAATTAAAAAATGTACATTAGTCATTCCGAAGAAGAGTGTTGAATTAGCAACGAACACCAGGTGGGATTCAACTGAAAACATATAAACGAAAGTTGGAATCCTGGCAAATTGAATTGACTCCTCGACGGAAGGAAATAGAGGTGAGGTACAATCGGCTCGGAAGTCAGATTAAATCTATATCAAGAGCGTGTTATGGAGATGAGAAACTTCTAAAGAGAACAACATGAGTTCTGGCGTTGGCACGATATTAGCTTCTAATATGTTTTCACATTCTGTCGGAATATATTCAACCTTGGAGTTGAGTTTACCTCTCGTATAAGGTGGGAGGCACGAACATTCAACCCCAATCGTGTTTAAATCCGAAAAAGAGCAATCCATACGCTTTTATGATCGGAGTATTCCCTAAGGAATACCTCTGATGTATTATAATTATATTCTGAGTAATCGTGCAAAGTAATAGGTTCCGTTCATCAGTTCAAATTGTTTGAAAATCGGAATAGTCCTGGTAACCGAACTCTAGATGCAATTTAAAAATTTTAATTAACGTTTCCCCACATGTCTTGGTGTATATTTATTTATTTGAAATGAATTGAAATGAAATATCGTTTATTGTATAACCGTAAGGTATTACAAAGGATATTTATTTTTTATTTTTTTGCACATATACGGGACGAGCCAATTTACAATAAATCGCAAATAACAGGAAGACAGACAAAGCAACATTACAGGTAGCTCAGAGACAACGGCACAGTTCGGAGAAACGTTTTCAAACGCGAAAGCGTAATTTCAAAGAAATCGACGACCGATTATCTGAATAAATTTCTGAACGCTAGGATCATAAATTAAATATTGCCTTTCCCGATCATGATCGATATAACGTTTGTTATTGTTCTACTGTGAATATTTCTGGAAATTATAACTGAAAAACGATCTGACCTGATAGTCGGAGATTGATATGGTCGATGATGATGGTGATGAAATTACATCGAAGATGGGGCCCCGACGGATTTGCTCAAAAACGTGTGGTCAGCACAATGGGTGAAAATTAGGCAAGTTATTTCTGTTCTGAAACAATTTAAACCTCTTATTGATGATGCAGTCGCTGGTTCGGTGTTCCCAGAGTCACGTAAATTTGGGTTTAGGATAGATTCACTTACGAATATCTGATGTTAACAATCATACGGATAGAAATTTTTGATCGTCAAAGACCATGCTGCTGCCGCGATAATTAGATGAAAGAACTCGTTATAGCGTGCAGAGCTGCATGCGATTGAATTCATGTATTCATGTAAGATTTCAATTGGAAATAAACACACGATAATGACGTTGGGTGGTGGCGTCTACTGTTCCCGTTGTGAGCGGAGATGAACCGCCCGAATTTATAGATGTTTAATGCTAAATTATTTAGTGTCTTGCTAAACAAGTAAATGTAGATTATAGATATTGTTTCGATAGTATTATTCAAAAAATCAACATGTTACTGCTGCTCAGACCTTTCAAAAATAAATCTATTTTATAAATACTGGTTATAACGCGGGAGGAAGAAGGGTTGAGGAGGGAACAGTTACTCACTACGAAAATTTCCGCTAGCCGATAACTTCCGCGTGATATGCTTTCAGGGAGTCGGAGAACTAATCTCTAAACGAGGTAGGTTGTTACTGGATGAAAATTACTGCAAACCTGATGTTGACAAGCGATGAAAAGGCGCTTATTCCAAACTGATGTTGATGTCGGCCTTTCCGAGCTGAGAGTTAATTCAGCTAATGAGTTGGGCCAAAGTGGAACTAATGAATGGCAGATTTGAAGAGAGTGATTACCATGTAGATCGTGTTGTTTTAAATACTGGTCGCGGTTAGAGGGGTCATTAGACTGTTGAATTATTGTAAACGGAGCGAGGGGAGTTCGGCTGGAATCTTGTGGTTATTATTATTATACCATCAACAGTCAGCAATATTCGACTCTCGCTTCTGATGACTTCAAACTCTGCAATGTGAGCAGCCACTTTCAAAGCCAAAAGGAAGCGGTTGAAAGGGAAAATTAGGTTAGCAACGGTCAAAGCGAAGAAGAGACTATGGAATTGAATTAGTCATAAAAGTAATAAAGAATAGAGAGTAATTTAAGAAGACATAAGCTAAGTTAATTCCACTTGATTAATATGTCAAACCGAGCATTTTCATCTTGATATAATTAATACGTGCCACTTCCTTGTGTATAAAAGTCATAGGATGTATGTCTTTCTGTTTCTTACTCTATCACGATCAAGCGATCGATCGCATGAAGCTGAAGGGTCACACGGTTGCTCATTGAAACCCGGTAAAGATTTTAGACTACTTTGATATTCTCACACTGCACTTCAAATTAGAAAAGTGGATTTAATCCATTTCTGTAGGTAATGTTGGAGAGGATTCGCGCCGGTTTTTCACCTGATAACTATGTTTCATGAGGTCATGAATCATAGAACGTGAATCACTCATAGAAAGTGTTGAACAACTATTGATGAGTTTGAGAAACAGTCTAATATCTATTAGTCTAGTTTCCATATAAGAGCCATTTATTATCAGAAAAATAGATATGAAGGGCCTTCTCTGTGAATATAATAAATCGGAGTACTAATAAAGAGAAAAATCAACTAATAATGCATCAACGCGTGATTAAATTCGGTTTTTGCAACGATGGAGTTTTTTAAGATTTCCGTTTCGAGCCAATGCTTTATGGTAAATCGCATCTTTTGTCTACTATGAAGCAGAATCGTAATAGAAGTCGTTTCTTGTGAGCTTGAAAAAGTCATGTTTCAAGGCGAGCTTGTAAAAGCTAAGGGGCTGTTGCTTGAAAGTCTTGGATAACGAGAAAATCCTATGTCCTCGATGGGAAAAAAATCAAAGGAAAACGGCCAACATCTTATCTGCGAAAAGTCAGCGAGTTTTGCTAGACGCTTTGACCTCGACGAAGTATCGAGTTCCCAAGCGGGATAACTTAGCTTCCATTCCAGCTAAACCGCGTGAAATTTTTTCTTTGACCAAATACTGTCAAGATTTTCAAAAGTAGCATTTTAAAAACTACTTCTCCTAGCGTGGAGTCCTTTATTTTCTTCCAGCATAATTTTCAATGATCTTACGTATCAACGTAGGGGTTATGTTATAAAATCCTTCGCTAAAAGAAACGTATACAGGATTGTACGTATGACTGTTGACATTATAAGATGCTTGACGCTAGTGCTAAAAGAGCTAAGTTGCGAAGGAGAAACTTGTGAGGTTTATTAACTTGAAGGAGTTAAAAATTTGAACGACCTTTTTACGCGGTGGCTACATAAAATGGAAAAGCCGCCGAGAAAGCATTCCCATAAAAGTAAAAAACTTCGGCGCAGCTCGGCCAACTTCTTTTAAATTAATCAAAAAGAGAGAAAATTCTTCCACTGCCCGACTTGTTCCGACTCGTTCGAAATGTAAATACAATTATTTTTAGCATAACTAGGGACAGACTGTCGATCGAGGAGCGTTTCCAATTCAAAAACCAACTTCAACCCGAGACGAAACTGTTGACACGGCAATATAGCAATTGGTGTTTAAAAGAGACTCGATATTTTTGTAGCATTTAGTGTTTTAATTAACTTACAGCAAACTTAGGAACAAAAACTGGTAACCCCTCACCTGGTATTTCCTACTTGAAATCTGCTCTATTTCCAGATGGTTGCATACTCGCAGAAGAGACAATTGCTCGTTTAGTTTCTTTACTTCGCTTTTGAATCCAAGAATCGTGTCTGCTCCTTTCGTCTGGAAAAATCTGTCGTTCAATAATTTGTAATGGAAATCGATTTTTTTTCAGGCCTGATTAAAAATTTACTCGGTGCACGCGATTCACATTTCAGCTTCTTACTTGACTCAACAGTTGTTGATATATAAGAGAGCTAATCAATTTGAACCTACTTTTGCGTCTTGAGAGAGGAGACACGTTTGTCTGCCAAAAACCTAATTCCCGAGCGTTGGCAACTGAGATGGAACGGACCTGGGAGGTAACGGTAGATGAGACGAAAGAACCATAGAGCGCAGAAGGGATGAAACAGAGGAGGGTCGTCGAAGAGTATGTTGTGGAAGTGGCTGTGGAAACGGGGCTTTAATTTCCTGTGCAGTCCATTAGCCCCGGCCCGGAGGACTGCAAATGAGTCCCCTGCGCAAGCATCCTGGAGACCTTCTAGTGATACACGATAGAGCAAGGCTATCTCTTACAAAGGGAGAGCATCCTGAAAATTCGATCATTGATAAAGGGCTTTCGTTTTCATTGATCGTATGTTTACTGCTCTATCACTTCCTCCTGAATGCCATCAGTTTATCTCTGAACGACCACCCATTCCAGGTGATATCCTCAACGGTCGCTTTCTCCTTACCTTATTTCCACTCAGGCGTTTTATCAAATAACGCTGAAAATGGTGCTATTTATAATCATTCATGGTTTTCAACGGAAAAACAAGATACTGTAACGATATTTGTTTCTGTCTGTACGACGGGTTAATATTTAATGACTGGTTTGATAAATCTGCTTAAATTATACTCGTAATCCAAACCTGTCATATTGTTTAACAATATGACCTTTCCATACCGTCCGTACACCGGCATTCTCAGAAACTTCTTATTTGAAAATACTTCAGGCACTGTTTCAAAGAGATCGAGGTTCCAAGTAGATTGTTCTAACTTTTTAAATTTTTCGGTCACCTTGCTTTCTTCAACTGCAACGACTCCAGCTGTAAAAGATGTTTCATTACATATTTTTCCCGGCATTGAATTCATTTTTCGAACACCAACGGTTTCATTAGCACTCCAAATTTGGAGGGACAGAATCGAATCAGTTTGGCTAAATTCGTATGTGCGATGTTCGTTGTTAGCAGAACGTCTCCTGGGGTAATCTCCGCTCGCAATCAAATAATATCCTCGGGAGCCGTGGTTCTTAGGGCGGAGGACGTTTTCAAAGGTTTTCTCGTAAGGATATGGGATTAGAGCGGGATAGTGAGCCACCGTAGGGAAGGATTCGTACTGGGAGCTTTACCTTAGGTTGCGCTAGAGAGTTTCGGCGCAAGAGGTTCTTTCCGAGTATAGAGCTTCGTCGAAGTAGATGTCTGCGTCAATGTAAATGCAGCAGTAAGAGAAGCGTAGGTATGGAAAGTGAGCTCGAGCGGTCTCTAGTGAAGTGAGTTGCCCTCTCGAGATATGCAAATCCATCCTTTCCTCCTGCGTTTTCAACGCCTTTCCGGAATCCAGCCGAGCCTCGACGTCCCGACACAAAGGGATACCGCTACCGTCGATGCGGGAAACTTGCGGAACAAGCGTAAATAATATTCTGAGGAAAATGTAGTACACGTGCGAGGAAAAGTGGGACTGGCGAGGCTATTAAAACCGTTACGTGCATCGCACGCTGTGCAGCTTCTGAATAAGTGTCGCTGAGCTCGTCCGGATATCCTAGCTCGATTCGCTGAATCCATTTGCGTGTGTACTATTGTCTATCAACCTGAATGGAACTTGTTTTTCAATCTGAGTACGATGTGCTGTAGTGAATTGGCCGTCGAATCATATTATTTATTATTTGAATTTAAAAAAAAATATTTTCTTTTTCAAACCACCGAAAATAATGATGATGGTGTATAATTCCTAACTAATAGCCTTTCCTTAAATTAAGATTCGGAATAGGTTGATGACAGTACGACATATATCAGGTGGGAATGAAGTTAATCCTATCCAGCCCTAATCCCATCAAAAGCCTATGCTTATTTTGATTTTTTTAAATTTTCTATATTTATTTTTTTAAGGAGGTTTAAAAAAATCAACCTTGCACAAATATAAAATAATTTTTTCAAATCAACCATTAACCTGTTTCCATTGGTTCACTTATCAACTTTATTATTTACTCATTACGAAAAATGTTTGATCGTGATATTATGATAGTGGGTATTTCTTGCTTATCTTTCACCACGTGAAATTCTATGATGTGGATTGATGTAGAGCGGCAACCTCGCCGGCATGTGACAGGCTGAGTGAAACGTCAGTGTTGTTGAATGATGACTAATGAAACACTATTGTTGATATCTTGCTTCTTGACGGTGTCAGGTGAATACATCAAGCGTGACGGCTTTGGCCGAATACCTCTTACGTACATCTCTAATCATAAGTTATTCGCTCTAAGCTGAAGCTCCATCTTCGCTGAAAGGCAGGTATTACTTTTTAGGTGGATGCCTGTTGATATTTCATATCCATCTCGCTACGAGTTGAGTTCTCTCAGCGTTCCCACTTATTTACAATTGAATAAATCCATCAGCGGAAATAATTTGTTCAGTTTTTAATTTCATATTTCAGATCTTGATAGTTTTTATTCCCGTCTAAAAAATGACGTATGCCTTCATCAACTCTATCATTTCCCGATAGATATTTCGTCTGTAAATATAATTGCCAGTCTATCCTGTTAACACTTGCTGGCACTGTACCTGATTCCATTCAAGATTAATGCTGTTTCTTAACAAGGGTGAGTTCAGTTATTTATACGTCTAGAACAGCTCGCAGTTATTACTTTGCGACTTGTTCTTTTAACTATTTGCTTCGTCGCCATTTCCCTCAAGATCTTAGCGTGGTGAAATAAAGAAAAGGAAAGAGCCGGCGACTCCAACTATTTCCGTCTTCTCAGAACCCATCTATGAAAAGGACCCCAACTTTCAACTGCAATTCCCATTTATCACCGCCTTCCTTAACAAGCTTCAACTACGTAGTTTTGCTCTTTCGACCGCTGCAATTTCAACAACTTTTTTCTCTTCTCGTTTCGAACGCCTTCATAGCCAAGTTCGGTTAGTTTCAATGGCAGCTAAGCGTTATTCTCTCGATGGTTTCGCAGCTAGTTCGAAATCTGTATAGTAAATACAGTTTAGGAATCTTTCACTACACTTAGTGCCACTATTTTCCGCAGAGGTTGAAATCAGCTCTGGTTAAATTACTTTGGGTTTGTCTCTCCAATACACGGGCATTTGTTCTTAAACTGCAGTTTGACTAGAAATATATTTTTTTGTCTATCTGGAGGAACACGGAATTAATTATTTTCAATATCAATGATAGATGAAATGCTCTGAACCAACTGAATTTGTATGATTCCAAACAGTTATTGAGTTTTTAATTTTGAATGTCGAGGATTGACACCCAATTCTTTTGAAAATCATGATTTTAGTAGAGCAACCCATTGACTCGCTATACCTATTTCAGAACCGTTCTGATAAATAAATTGAATTCTAACATGCATGATCAATAAGAAGAAGGAAGACACAAAAATGTCATTAGCACCAAACTGGTTTTCTTTACAAGTTTAACGTCGTGTACGAGAAGCCGTCAACTTTCGGGGTAATGAGCGTTTGATATTCGGATCCTCAGCTGTTGCTTGGGCACGTTTAGGTAGAACAGCGTTTCTTAAATAGGTAGCTTCCAGTTATTGGCGAAGGTTTCGACATTGAAACTTGCTGATACTCTTTGATCCATATTCATTGTTCAGAGTTCATGATTTTCGTTATATTCGTCTTGACGGCTCGATTTTACTGCCGGGATTCGGATCGATTAAAACTGGCGTCAGCGACATCGGTTTATTATTGACGTTCGAATTCACGTCCCTTAGCCAATTTCGTGTTTCAAGTTTCACTTCTCCAATAGTTTGCGCCGCTGTCCGAGTCAATTTTACGCTCCTCTCGACCCTGACGAACCGCTCTCTTGAAAGAGAATATTCATCATCTCATTTATGGTTGGAAGATTCAACTCTCTGTCTCCGGTTGCTTTGAGTTGTACGGGCACTTTACAAATTAAATCCTATTAATCCAAACCTCTCCGGTTTTCCTCTTGTAATCTTAATGAGCTGCCTCTCTGAATAGAGACCTCCAAGCAGTTCTGCCTTGCTGCAATCTTATTACTTCTGAGGAATTCCCGGGGGAAGATTGAGGTTTCGCGGGCTAAGGATAGGGCGGAGATATGTTGATAAGATGAGAGCTTTGGAATAAATAGAAATCATGACGATTATGGAATTTTAGTTAAAATCGACTCATGCAGAAGAGCGCATCCGAACAATTTCCTCCGACTCTTAAACTTCGAATCAAAGACTTAGGGATGAAGTTTTTTTACTTCCATGTTTATATAGTAAATAGAAAACTATTGTAATCGTCCGAAAATCGAATTCGGATCAGAGGTGAATTTTGAAGAAATTCTCATAGAACTGCTCACAGAAAAACTTTCTGAACAGTGTCTGAAGCATGATGGTATAACTCGAGAGTTCGTAGAGCTATACAAATAGTTGTATAGTCGTTGGAATGCTCGTCAAACATTTTCTTCAAGTGTGCAGTTTGGCGAAAAGTTAGCGTTTAATTTTTAAATTAAGAAAAATAAAAATGAATAAAATTACAATAGTTGCTACGGAGATATCTCCCATAATTACCAATCTGTTGATAGGTAGGCGGAAATGTTCACAAATGTACCCTCAAGTTATTATCCCAAATGGATGGTCTTCTTACATTATTAATGAAGCACAGGAATTATAAGCCACTGATAGATATTCTACTTTATTGCTGCAACGATTCCGAGTTATCTTAAGACTGAAGATATTTCACTTAATTACTACAAAGATTCCGAGTAGGAATCATTGAGAAAACTTGTTCCTTTGATGTATACTTAAGCTATTATGAATATTTTATGGGAGCAGAAAAACCACCTTGAACTTCATGTTTCCATTGTTCCATGTTTATGCTCATTCTACAAAACCAAGGGCTTCCTGGAGCTAACTGCAGAATTACATGGCTCCTGTTATAATCACCACAAACACTGCGCTCGTATTTCGCAACATTTGAAATCAATATTGATCTTTATCGTCTACAATTTTACTATGCACAATTGTTTCAAACTTTGTTGGCATCAATGGCTCATCCCTCAAACCATAAACGTTCGACCGAGCTGGAAATAAAATTCAGAGAGCCGTATTATTGTTTATCACGACTCGAAAGGAACGAGAAAAATGGAGCTCCCGACTGTTGTCCACATATAACAGTCGAATGACTGAGTGAAGTTGACAGGTTTTTTCTTATTCGCCTGTTCTTCAAGTACTTCAAAAAAGGAAACGAGCAGAGGGGGACTTAGATGTTAACGGTCGCTCGTAAAGCTCTCTTTTCAAGTAGGAGAAAGAAGGTTTCTGACCGGAACAAAGAGTATGGGACAACGTTCATCTATGTTGCTACAGTCTCCAGTCTCGCTCCAACTTCAACTGAACTTGGAAGAAATGAAGTTGTGCTTTAAGAGCCCCGAAGTTACTCCACGGCGAAAATATGGGCCGACAGAGGAAGAGAGGGCAAGCGTTCTTCTATTTAGTTTTGACCACTTTACAACTGCACGGGATTTACTCGTCTTGTTTCGAACATTACTTGAGGCAAAAAGTTGCCCTCGTGCCGAACAAGTTGAAGTCATATTATCTTTATAAAATGGATGCTATAACTTTGGTGATTGTAATTCCAAGATCCTCTTTATGCAATAACGAAAGACGCTGCTGTGCGGTATTCCGGCGGAAAGAATTCCCCGAAAGGGAAGAAAAAAGGCTCAGTTTAATTTAAGAATTCAATTCAACTATTTGGGTGAGGGGTAATTCTTTGAAAATATCCTCGCTACTAAACCGTTTTACCATTAATTTATCGCCACTAACTTTGATGGGATTGTACAAAAGTAATTTAATATTTTTTCATCCGTATTCTGTTATTTGCAATCAATCACTGGTCAATTGGACGGTGTCCGATCGAAGCGTTTTATACCGTATTGTTTCAAAAAGAGCGTTTTTCCACAAATCTGTTTTTATGTTTTCATCTCTACTTCGATAGCATGGGTTTCTGTGCTTGTTCGAAGAAGAGAAGATTTAAAAAAATTGTTCCCCATTCTAAATTGTTCGCAGAAACTATCGGAATTTGCGAAATTAATGTTCGGAAAAAACGCGCTCTTTTCGAGGTACTAGGGGCTGAGCGCCCCTGGCGCCTTCGCCACCCAACCCCTTCAGCTATCGCGCCCGGTCGGCCCGTCGGAGGGGCTGCGCCCCTCCTCTCGGGCCTTACATATCATTTTGTGGGGTCGTTGTCCTTGTCACTACTATATATAGTATAATATATAGTATATAGGTATGGGTAGGTAGTAGTAGTTTATTATTTGTGTATGGAGAGTGGGAATCTATAGGTATTTTTATAGTAGGCAGTACTTAGTAGTAGTTTCTATAATTTGGTATGTTGGTGGAGGTATTTGAATGTACTTTGTATCATAAAGTATTGGGTTTTTCAACTGGAGCAAAGTTGTATCAGAATTAGATGTAACAACTTCAAGTTTTCCAAGATTTGTAACTTGCTGAGTGGATAACTAGAACAAAAAGTCGTTAATTCAGATGTTTGAATATACCAAAAGTTAGGTAATTTAACTGTCCACATTTTCCTAATGTAATATACCTATCCATTTTTCAACCGTTTTTGCGTTATTCAACAATATTAGTGGAATATACACGAAAAAATGACATTTTTCCACTTAAAACCTTATTTTCATCTATTTAGTGCGAAAGAAACAAAGAATGAACCATATATTATTGATATACACATCATCAAATATCATTATGCTGAATTTGAGCGAAATCCATTTCAAAAAATTTTTCGCGAAAAATCCAAGGGGGACCCCTGCGATTTTTTTCAACCAAACAGTTAACGATTTTTTACTCCTCTCTCAATACAGATAAAAATCTGAAATTTTCAGGAAAGTTGTGTCTTACCAAGATGTATTTTTGTGATTTTTTTTATTTCTCGGAAAAATCTGCAAGTGGTCCAAAAAAATCGGTTTTTGAAAGCTCAAAAATTGGACTTTAACAGTCATTTTCGGGGTCAAAATAAATGCGAATCAATTGTTTTATTATGCAGGAGTCTTCAGTTGAACGCCTTACACACGTACATAGCAAAAAATGTGGTGAAAAAAATTTAAACAGAGCCAGAGAAATTATTTTCCGTAAATCGAGTTTTTCGCCGGCCGAATTCCGAGCTCCGCTGGCGTGAAAAATTAAATTTTCGTTTTTAAGCGATTTTGAAAGCTATTCTTATAGGAAATTTAACGCTGAATCCGAATATGACGTCAAAACGATGGAAATTTCACGACAAATATCAGTTTTTCCAGGTATAAGGATAAACAACTATCGGTACCCAATGATGAGTGGAAATCAACATACCTAATTTCGCTCAACGATCGGAAAATTGTCACTAAATTATCCAAAGACGCTCGCATAATTCGACTATGATGACAAAACAATGTTACATTCAATTTACAGTTGCAAATTTAACAGCGTTTACAAAAAAAAAAAAAAAAAAAAAAAAAAAGAGCGAGACTAGATACACTTTGAATGTTCGATATGAAAGCGAAGGAGATTTCCAAAAGGGTTGTACCAGTCGATATGATTGGCCACGTTCGCGCTCGAATGTATTCGTCTCTAGGGAAAACGAGTCGTAAAAAACCAATTCCGTACCCTACATCTTCAACGGTCTCGGTTGGCTCTCTGTCAGTGCGTTCTGATTGAGGTATCCCCTACACTCGAAGTATTCACTGCCAGTCTGCGTATCATACAGCGCACAAAAACTGCCTTTGTATTGAATGTGCTGTATCGTATTTTCTTCAGAAAACCGTTCTTCGTGAATTCGCGTCGAGCTCGGATACTGATAACTGCGTTGGACAAAGAAAAATATCATTCAAGCTACCAACTTTTGATCATCAGTACACTCATTCAAGGGATAGAAGTTCCACGTAGAAACTGTTTCTTTTCCATATTATTTAATCGAACTTTTTCAAGTTTCCTTAAGCAAGCATATATAACTAAAGGCGACGCGCAGGCGAAAATATAGAATCTCTTTTCTCTCTCGTGACATTGCTATAACAAAGTAACCAACCTGCCGAGTCGACACAACATCCGTTCAACTCCACTCAACTTGGCCGCCGTTGCTGAAGAGTTCCCGTCGAGCTGTCTCACTCGAGTGACGTCACACCCGCAGCGCTAATGGCGTCTGCTCGCCCGTGTAAATTAATTTGTCGCTAGCCACCGGAGGCTTCGAAAGCCTGAGAACCTTCCAAGGGTAACTTCCTGATGACGAAACTTGCTCTTCTTCTTCATTATTCATGAGATCTCACTCGCTCCCACTCCCCGCGAATCTTCCGTCCTCTTTTTCCTCTGTCCTATCTCGAGATTATTATTCGTCCCAAGTTCTCCGCTTGCCGAATCCTTTTCTTTTTTTGGCCGCTTTTTCACGCCGTCGCCCCCTCTTCACCAACATTTTGTGATTATCTCTTTCCTTCCAGACGTTGTACGTTTTCCGTTTTTCACCCCTCTTTTTTTTTATATAATTGAGTATGGACTCCCAAAACAATCTGAATGAGACGACGAGGAAAGTGAAACAAATTAAAGAGGCGAAGGGTAAATCAAGGACGATGATTTGACGAATCAATAAGCTACGCTGCCTAATAAAAAATTCGCTTCTGTTAATAGATTCAATTTCGTAGAAATTCAAACGAATCTCGTTCCATCTATCAAGCTTGAATCATGGAGAGTTACATACCTAATATTAATCAGCATTTCGTCAGTTTTCCTTCGATTTATTCCAATTGTTTCCTATGTGCTCTAAAACATTTCCGAGATTCGTTTTCATTTTTCAACTCTTCAACTTGAAAGTACGTACGGATCATAAATGGTTTTTTCTCAAATAGATTAAAAATGGTATAAAGTATTTTAAAAATAACTGAAGTTGGGAAAATGTTTAAAGTTTCACGCCCGATTTTCCAAAAAATAATCGTCGATTCGATAAACGCGAGGTGAATTCCATAGAATGATAAATATTTCGGCTCTATAAAGCCATTGAAAACGCAATGGATGGAAATAACGAATTAACCAGCTTTCCGATGGAAAGCAGTTGAATCTTGTAAGAAGCAACAGATTCACATTTAATACGAGCAGGTTGAGCAATTTCAGCGACGAACTTTCCAACGAAAAGCATTAATTTCCTTCGTGGAACTCGTTAGCTTGTAAGAAAAGGTAAAGAATCTACAGGCCAAAGCTGAAGTATTTTGGTGTTCTTAGCCACCGTGGAATTTCCGTCTTTCAACGCAGTTTTCCTGTTCAAAGGACCTGTCTTGAAAAAGGCGGTCCTCGACCGAGTTTTCTCGTTCTCTTTCCACCCAAGGTAGGTACTTAATGGCTTTTCTTGTTTCCATGTACTGTAACCCTCTCGATGACTTCCAATGAAAGCAGATCCGCCGAGATCTCGCACGTTCCTTGAATGTGCTTAACATCTTGTCCCCTTGAACTTGCGATTCGTTATTTTTACACAGCTATTCACCGCCTCGTACGCTTTTCATGTTTTCAACTATATTTGAATAAAAAGCCGAAGTGATTAATGTCTAACTTCGAATTCAATTCTTAATCCTTTAATTTGGGTTTCGTTCCGCTTCAAATAAAATTATTCATCCAGTCGTTCAAAATGTAAACCGTAATTGGATTGGAATGCCAACTACTTGGGTTTAATTTATTTCAATGTTTCGGTTCTAGTTGAAATACGACGAGATTTTAAGGGACTTTAGGTATTTAGATCCATCGGATTTCCAAGAATGCCCCTGAAGAGGACTTTCTTTGGGAAGCTTGGGACATTAATAGCATACTTGTGCACGCTTCTTTTTGACATCGGTATTAATACTGCGTCAGAATATCGTGGTCAATAAATTATAATTTAGCGTAAAAGCTATCGAAAATATATTTGTAGGGGTGAAATAATAATTAGAGTTCATGTATAATGAAACTAACGACTAAATATTTCTATCGTTGGAGAATTCAAAAATGACTAAAAACAACAACAAAGCATTCGACTCGTTTTAAGGCCGAAATGATAAACGATATACTTACCTACCATCAGTGAATTATTACCTAGAAATTAATGGTTCGTTTTTAGAAATAGCTGCTGCTGTCCTGAACATTACGAATGTGCCCGACTAGGACCGGAGGTCGTACTGAATTCAGTTCGCCGCAATGTATCATATTTTCAAAAGGATGTATTACAGGTCCAAGGGTCCCGTTTATTGTCCCGTGGCAGGACGGGCGAGCGTTTTGTGTCGCCCGGGGAGTCGGAGAGCGGGAACGTGCAGTTTATCATTGAGCTGGGAGCTCAAGCCAGGGAGAGCAAACAGGCACTTTTACCTAATATATCAACGCGAAGGGCACTTAGGAGCTTCTTCAGATCAAGATTGTACCGAGGTCTTAGCTTGAATAAACAGACGACGTCGTCCAACCTTATCGCATTAACACATCAGTTGCAAACAACACTCAAGCTGCAGGGCGATGCTTAGTCTCCATTATTCAAATGGGAGAAAATCTAAATAATCTTAATGAAATTATCTAGTTTTCGAGTATGCGAATAAATTTGAATCGCGATTACCGAGTACGAGAAATGAACTGGTAAGCGTATAAACGTCGAGCGATAATGAACTGTTGGAAAGGGGAATAGATAGACTGCTGAAGAGCGGCAATTCTATCGAATATAGTGACTGATTACAGTCAGTTGTCAAAATGTCTTTCTGTCGTCGGTGCACGGAAGACGAGAGCTTGAACATTTTTGTTTGAATGATTCTCCGCAGGGCTTACTACTCTCTCGAGGCGAATCTGTCGAAATGGAATGTCTAGCGAACAATGAAAGAACCTCATGCTCTCGGGAGGCAATTTCCTATCTCAAGACTGCACCTCTAAAGATACGGATGAGATAGGCGCAAATAAAATCGAAAAGAATTCCCAGGGTTGGAACGGGATGAAGTTGCGGGCAGAGTAGGTTGAAAGAAACCACTTCATACATAATACGGTTTTATCTAGAGAGGTGCGAAATAAATTCGACTAACCCGATAAAGGTGTACAGGGAGCTCCACCGTTAACCCTGCCTCTATTCTCAATTTGAATGTCACGGAAAATTCTACAAGAACGCGGTTTTAATGAAACAAATTAGAAAAATCTCTTCATCTGCTTGCAACTTTCCAAGACTTTTGCTTCTCAAAAGCAGCTTTAATTATAATAGATACGGTGGGAAACACGCCAGAGATATAGAAAAAGAAACGAGAGATTTTTTACTCATTCTTCACTTGCTTAGTTTCTTTTCACCAAATGACATGCCGGATTCTCCAATTAATTGAGGATCCCCTCAATAATTACGCGGATACCCTCGCTTCCTCTCGCGCAGATTCATCGAGACTTTGATATGTAAACATTATTATCTAATCATTATATTAATTGGTTTTCTAAATTATAATTTGAAGAACAAAAATGCTTTGCTGGCTGTTTGGAATTTTTTTTGCATCGGATTTTCATTTATTATAATTCAAATTATTTGAGAGTTAAATCTTTTGACTCTATAAGTCGTGATTATTTTTATTTAACATACTCAATTGCAATTTTATCTTCTACAGAATAAAGAAGCAATTATAAAACCCGTCTCGCTCTATTTTTCAAAGTCAACCATCGCTGTTTCTTATCATGCAAATTCGTCACGATCATTCTCCGGCGAGATAAAGTGCTCCATTAGATCATTACAGCTCGGTGATGAGACGCGCTCCTTGAGGTGCCATTAAAAAGTTACTCGTTTGATAAGAGTTTCGTCGAAGTTGGGGTCAAGAAAATTCTAAGAACCGTATTTCACTATTAAGTTCGTTGTTCGGCGGTTGATTATTATGAGCACGTCGGTAATTAAGATCTCTGAGGCTGAAACTCTTGAGGCGCCGAGATCCATTAAACTTGGTGTTAGCACCTCTCATCCCTTTTAATAGTTGGCTATTGACTGAGTTTACTCGGCCCTCAAATTATAGTGTTCCTTTAATGGTTTCAGCCTCTTAGCGGATAGCAGAGTTGACTCTCCTCGTCAAGTGGCGGCCGGGTTGAGACCCGAGAGCGACCGCGTAAGCGTTTGATAAATTTTATAGAGATGCTACCGTATGGCATAACGACAGGTCAAAAGAGCATTCAATTGGGCGTCAGATAATAAGTTGAATAAACCAAAACGGTACAGCCCAGATTTATAGATCGCTTTTTTTCGCATTTTTTCATAAAATCCCTGAGAGAAGAAGTAGCTACAATATTTGATTGTTAGCTAAGCAAAGTTACCATCGGGAGAAGTAATAATCTTGCTTCGCTAGCTCTACCTTTGTTGTTGGTCGCTTTTCCAAAATCGAGGCGATGCTACTGAATTGAGCTGACAAGATCACGTTCGTCGATGATGACGTCAATAATCGAAGGTGATTGCTTCATCTAACGTGGCGCGTTAACGGAGCCAATTCATTAGAAGCAGAAACACAACCGGCGATTATTATTAGCAGGCTCAGCGAGGCGTAATATTGCCGTCGGAGACCTAAATGATGTTCCATCGAACACACTAGCATTTTCAGGTCATTGGAACATTATGAACTATATGGAGCGATCATTGGCTTCTGCTTATTGACATCAGAGAGTGATCAGGTTCCCTATCTCCCATAATACGGAAGTAATGAACGTTGGAAAAAAATTTACCAGACGAAAGGTTGGTAAATATTAGGAACTATTTTTGAAATGAATTATTATGACGCTAATAATTATTGCATTTACCTGATGATATTAATTATATCAGGTAATTAAATTATTACAGATAGAAATGCACGAAAACATATAGGACACTTCTCCGCGGGTTATTCGACGCTCGACCACTTCATATTTACCGCTCTTGGCTTCATTACATATTCCCTTTGTTTTCAAATATGGCTCTCAACGCGTGACAGCGAAATCAGCTTAGAACGTCAGCGATTTGGAGTACTTAATCTTGAGTGTTATGTTAGCATCACATTGTAAACCTGGACACTTCAGTTGAGTGATTGCCTAAGTCCTTAACAAGCGTGCCCAATACGGCTAGAACATAACATTCTAACGTGTTAATGTAGTGTCTCTTCACCTCGATTAATTTCTCGCTGGCTGAACGATAATGAAATTTGAATTGGCTTGGAACTTCGTAGTTGCAATGCGTGGCTGTTCTAAAGGTAGATTATTGAATTGGAAGTAACTATTATCGCGAATTTTTGCGATCGGAACTATCTAGAAGCTTATTGCCTGATAAATTAGCAGGTTTTCCTGCGCTCAAGCTATTTAGACTACAAGGAAAGGAATGAAAATGATCGACGGAAGGGAATAATTCGCATAAAATGAGGGAATTTATGTTTAATAATTGTAGGGTAATGCGAAACAAACTCACCTTCATTCTCAACTCCAAAGAGACTAATTCATATATTTGCTCCCATGATACGTATTCTGATACTAATTTGCTACAAAGTCTCCCATAACGTTTGCTCCTACCTCCCAATTTTACAATTTTTTTCCCCTTTTCAGATTTTTTAACTTTTTGACTCATCCTCATTAAAACCATAATAACTTCCTTAATTTAACAGCAAATTCAAAAGCGATTTAGTGCCAAACCAATTTTCGCTCAGATTAAATTAACAAAAAAAAAAAAAAAAACATAAATAGAAAATTTTACATAATTTTGAAAAATATAAGTCGAAAGATTGTTTTGCATTTACTTCTACAAAGTTTTCGCCACCTACTTAAATTTTTTAAATTTTTAATTTTAAAAAATGTATTATTCAAAAGCTGACAATCTAGCGTATTTGTTAGAGTACAGGCATGTAATAAGACATTGGATTACAGTGGCATAATAAATGTTTAAAGAATCTGTTGTTTCAAAATTTTATGAAATTTGGTTTTTTAGACTGATTTTTCATTAACTTAATGGGAGCCTAATAATGTTTGTTTGCCAATTATAACATATATGAAATTTAGCGTTCTTTTCACTGGTATCGTCAGATATGAATTTTCTGCTGAATTATGGGAGCATGGCGGTTATTATTAGGTTATGGTCAAAAACATGAAAACATTTCAACAGTGAAAAAACAGGGGAACCTTGGCAGGTAGAAAAAACTCATATGGCGCTCTTTGTTTGACATTAGTTTAATACGTGTTGGAAGTACTGTGCACCTTATCATGTACACCCTGTATATTCTATAATATTCGCTATTTATTTCATGTTCGCTATTTCCACATGCTCTCTAGGGCATAATTTTATTGTAGACCTTGGGTAGGTATATTCTACAAATTAATACCGAGACCATTATCCGAATATATCATTCAGACTCGGGGCGAGTTTCGTCCTATGTTTGTTTGTCATCGCGCAAAGCAAACATGTACCGTGCAGTTCGGGTCCAGCGCACAAAACTATTCGGTGGCATGTTCATTTCTCCGTAATTAGAGTTCGAGCTTCGCTGCCGGAGTTCTCCAGCAGCGGTAATAGCCGCTTTTAAAGGGGTTATCAATACACCAAGCCATATTGCAGAGGTATAGTAATCCTAGCGGAATTGAACCGTCACGGTTGATGCTGCCCCGTACAACAGGATAGGAGTGGATCGCTTCTAGGAGTGCTCTTATAGCCGATGTGTAGTCTGCCGGGCAGCCTATAAATGTGTGGAGTACAGTCCTAACTTCGAAGATGAGGATAGATCGTTACGGCTACGGGAGAACTTCCCACTTAAGCGAAGGTTCAGCTGGCTATCAACAAGTACCTTGATTATCTC
The DNA here is from genome assembly GCA_037159825.1 of Tupiocoris notatus. Lineage (NCBI taxonomy): Eukaryota > Metazoa > Arthropoda > Insecta > Hemiptera > Miridae > Tupiocoris > Tupiocoris notatus. The sequence continues at coordinate 1,083,573 of JASJUZ010000178.1, forward strand.
CATAGCTGGCAAAAGCGATGAAATGAGAGGTCTGAGCTGATGAGAACTCCTGTTGCTCATCGTTTCAATTTGTCAAATGTCACAAGCAACATTGCCATGGCGTCGAAGAATGAAATCCCAGTCTCTCCTATTAAGCTGTGACAATGATTTAATCATAATTGGGTAATAAATTATGCAATTTTCTCTCGATTCTCCCTGTTGCTGTACCTAATGGAGAAATTTCCGAAGGGAATTCTCATGAAAGAAAGATCATTTTTCACGAATCGGTTCACCGAAGCGAATTCTTCTTCGTCGAAAAGGGCAGGGGGATCCCGTAGTTCTGCATCAAGGTCTGAGATCCATTTATTTGAACGGCTCGGATTGAAAGTGGTGGCCAGATGCGAACGGACATGTGAGTGACAGATCCTAACCTTATCTTTCTATTGGATCCTTCTTTTTCCTGTGATTGCCATTTTCTTTGCAAAAACCTCTTCTATTCCCCTTCGTTTTCAGTCAAGGATCCGTATCCGAAATTTTAATTAAAGGTGATTTTCCCCTTCGCTAAAATCTTAAAGGGTCAAAAAAGTAAGATATCAATCACAAATGAACTTCGGCCGGAAAATCATTATTCAACTGTTATTTTATTCAGATTTATTTTTTGTGCAATTTGAAACGTGAACTTCAAGGATTTATAAATAATTCCCTCGGGTGATGAAATCATATTTTGTTGAAAATAAAACCTTTTACAGCAGACAAATAATAATTATTGAGAATATATTGAATGTTTACCGTTGACTGCGTGTGAAGGCGTCTCGTAATTTAATTTTTTTGTAAAACCGGCTCCAATTCACTTTAAAACTTTAATTGAGGATCTCGTAATACGTCTCGTTTTACGGAAAGTAAAACTCTCGTATAATTCCAGGAACACCTTACACAACTCTAATTAGTATTCTAAGCTCGTAATAGAATAGCATAAATTGAGGGGCCTGAATCCTCGAATTAAACGCCACCACTAAAGGACCGGATTCAATAATGACCGAAGCTCTAAACGACTAAACATAAACTCGGTCTCAACAATAAAACGAGTGCCGCGTATTAAATAATTCACTTGATAGCATGAAGTGGAAAAAGGCGGGGATTAGCAATACATTATGGAATGGATTTATGCAATGTGTTTTTCTTTCAAGTATGCTAAGAACTGTAGATACAATTTCATGAGACTTGGCGGAAAGTTCGATAAATTTTTATCAGCAGAGACAGATTTAATACGTACCTTAACATATTACATACCTTAACATATTCGTAAGAGTCGAAATTACAAATTAGGAATCGTTTCTTCCAGTGAATTTAGGCATATCTCATCCTGAAACTAAATTAATATTTGAACGTTTAAATATGACTAGTAGTAGTTCCGACTTATGTCTTCATTTTAAAATCACCTTATTTATTCTTCCAAAACGTTCACTGTGTTATAGAAAATTCATAAATCCTTATCAAAACACAGAAAACCCAAAAATCAACTTGACTTTTCCCATTTTTTACCTTGGAAAGCTAAAAAGTGAAATGTTTACAGATTCAATTCCTAGCCTGGTGTTCATGTACGATTTACACCAGGAAAATATATTATGCACCGGTCAGAATAACACCACTGTTTCAGTCTTGCACCTGATCCGCACGTACTGTTGCACGACGACGCTATCACGGCCGGCGAAGTTCACCGCATAATCAGACTTCACCGTTAGGAGAGGAAGCTCTGCGTTGAAAGGGGATTAGGATTTCATTATGCAAAGTTGGAGTCGTGACTTGGGAGTATTTGCGAAGGAAAAGCGCCGAAGGTTCGGCGGGTAATTGGAGCAACATAGCAACTCGCGCGCCAAGAACTGCCTCGGATTGGGCGGACAGCCGACGTACGTAACACCAACTCCTAAGAAACAGTTACGTCCTCAGTTGAAACTCTAAAAGGCCCTGGGAGGGGAAGTAAGGGCTAATTTTCTTAAGCTTCGAGGATCAAGTTTTCGAGCATTATACGGGCGTAAGGTGAAGCCAGGTGAATGGGGAAATTGGTAGGAACCGGGGTATAAATTGCTTGCTATTTTACTACTCGCAATGATGTATTATTATGCGCCGTAAAGCAATAAAACAGGTCATATCGATGATGAGTAACAACCCATATTCCCTTAGCGTTTTCATTTCGTAGGCTCGTCTCTTTAGCAGGGTAATAACTCTCCAAAGTGTGATTATTACGGCCTCGAATAATGGACCGTGGTGGAAATTTTTACCTACACTTAGCATCCCAGATAAAACTTGTTCAATTTACTTAATCATCACTGTTTCTGGGGATGAAAAAAAAATTAATCAGTACCAGTTTCAATGTTTTTCAGTTCAGAAAATGTGCTGATGTTTCACTTGTTATATTGATACCATAAAATATACTATTAAAAATCCATTTTAAGGTGAAAATCGTATCTGCTGATCTTCCATGATTTTTCTATGTATTTTTTATTTATTATTATTATTTTTTTAGACTTATTGATCTACTATCTATGAACTGTAGATCGCAATATATCTCTTAATTTCAATGTTTTCTTAGTTGGGTATTTATTTGGAGCGATGCGCCTTAATTTATATTTCCTCACCAGTCGCCCTTTTGTTGCAGATATTCAAGAATTTTACGAACTGACTTTGTTGGACGACACGAAGTCAATTCAACAGAAGACTGCCGAGACGATTAGGATAGCGAACAAATGGGAATCCAGCGACGGACCCATTTCGTACAATAATGATGTAAGTATTTTCTATCTATATATATATATATATATATATAAAAAAAAAAAAAAAAAAAAAAAAAAAAAAAACCCTATTTACCTACCTACCTTACAAACGGTTGAAAAATGGATAGGTTCACAATACACTGGGAAAATATGGACAGTTAAATTACCCATCTTTTGGTATATTCAAACATCTGAATTGACGACTTTTTGTTCAAATTATAATATGAAAACACCCCCACCAACATACCAAATTATAGCAACTACTAATAATAACAACTATAGATTCCCACTCTCCATACCAAAATAATTAACTACAATACCTATATAATTATAGTAGTGACAAGGACAACACCCCCGCCAATATGTGAGGCACGAGAGGAGAAGCGCAGCACGTCGGAGCCCCTAGTTCAATAATTAACCCAATCAAGCAAGAAATGTTCGTGTGAAAATTTCTGCATCTGACTCTCTAGTCATAAATCAGGTGGCTTTTAAAGTGACTACTTTAATTTGGTTATTGATATATTGGGTAGTTGAAATTAAATTTATTATCGCCCTCAAATCGAGCATACTTCATTCTTTGATGAGTTTAGCTTCATGTTGAAGCTATTGATGAAATTATTTCATTAATAGTTCAACTCGAGGGTTGCTATTGAAATTCCTTGCTTAGCAAATCAATTGGACGTTTCTTTTCGAAATTGCTTCTCAGTAAAATAATCACCTAATTTTGAAAGTATTTTCAGAAAATTACTTCTCAAACAAATTCTCCTTTTCCAAGCACCGAATGTTGTTCGTGATCTAGTGAAATTTCATTAGTCAGTTTCCTGTCATTGAGATACAGTGTGAATACATTACAAACTCGCTATTCGAACAACCTTCTTTCGCACGGAGTTTCCATTCTGAAGCTCAACCGTTTCCTGTTTGAACTACGTGGATAAAATATTTATCGGTGTCATTATTCCCCTGGAAAAAATCCAAGGTCGACGAAACCGAATAAAACCACGAGAAGATTGACTGAAATGGCAGCGCAAGTATTAATGGTGTCAACTTTTGAAATGGGATTCCAAAGGCATAAACAGGAAACGCCACGATGGCGAAGAGTGACCCCATTTTCCGCAACGAGCGGTCGCACTTTTTTCACTCGTCCGATAAACAGCTTCTCGTCCGCGTTTCAACGTAGCGGATTAAAGTTTGCTTAGCTATTACAGAAACGAGCACATGCCAAGAAAGTTGAGGGAATGAACTAACTGACGTGCAGTAAACAACAGTGCAACGCGATTTCTTTGAGGAAGTCTGGGAGAACGTCTGGAAAGTTGATATAAAGCAACTGGACACATTTGACCGATGTTAATTGAATGAATTCAGAGTTGAGTTGAACGATCCGGCTGGAATTAAATAAACTACCAGCTCTTCCCATGCCAACATATTATCTACTTTGCTATCTAACTTTAATCAAAAAAAGAAAAATCTCTATTTACTATCTGACCCATTTATTATCTTACTCTGTTGAATCTCTGCTCGTTCTTTCTTCACCTTGTTTGGTTGGTGTAATTACACCGCCTTCCGCTTTTTCGCGTAGGCTGTTAAGGAAAAATATTCATTTTCCATTTATGAAACGCTGGGTATGATTTTTTTCCATACTCACCTCCGTTCGGAGTTCGATTTTTCGAACAATACATGGTTACCTTCATAAACTATGTAAACCCGGGCTTGAAGTAAAAACGGGTATTTTAAGTATCGCAGAGAGATGAACTTCAATTATTTTGTGCCCGAAGCGGTTATATCTTAATTAATAAAACGTTTCTGCGAGTTGGCGGCAAACCTGCTGGTTTTTTCAAACTTCTTCTTTACCTAATTTCTCGAACCTCGAGCGAAAATTCATCATATCCTAATATTTATTATATAGTTCAATTGTGAGAGATGCAGACCACGTGACCGATTTGAAAGTATCCAGGTGATTTGATAGTCCACGACACTAATTTGCCATTTAGAATTTGAATGAAATCGAGATATCGTAAGGGCTAACGTTCGAACGAGATTAGACCGCCATCAATGGTATAGCTACAGTCGTTTTCAGATTCAATGATCAGATTGGAGCTTCTTTCTTCTCTTGGATTTGTATGAAAACGGCGTTCCCGGAGTATTCGGTCGTGATCGACTCTGAAACGGGAACAGCCTATACAACCTCTTTTTCGCTTCCTTCCATTTTCCCAATGGCAATAAAAACACCGCCTTCCTGTTTCCGCGCGAAAGCCGATCATTATACCCGAAATACAACATTTCGGTCATTTTATGGATCAAATGCTTTGACTTTTATTGCGGCGGGATAAAGGAAAGACAGATTGCCCGAAGCCGGTTGCTTAGAATCAATCCGGACAATAGGAATCCGGACAATACCTCGAATCCTTAATTGATGAAACAAGTAATTGTAGAGAATTAATAGATAAAAGAAAGTTGTATTAGGTGTTGACTTCGCACGCTGACACGCTCAACCTCTTTAAAAGATGATGATCGGCCTAAAACGAAAAAAGTGAACCGAAAAAGGCTCAACAAGAATAAAACGAACAAAAGAAAGAATAAAACTAACAAATAGGAATAATTTACAATATAATTTCATAATATGATTTCAAAAATTATTTCAATTTTCGTTAGTTGAAAATAATTTGACCTTATAACTAACTTAAGGTAAAAGTAACCGTAGAAGTAAAAACCATGATGGTTTCAACTTAGTTAGGAAATTGAAAAAGGATCATTTAATTAGGAAATGGGGAAATGCTGGAATAATTTCGTCCCGGATAAACTCGACTATCAGCTAATAGGAAGTCACTTTTCATCAGCGTCCTCAAACATAAACGAATTTTCGGAAGGCATGCGCGAATGTAATAGGCTAAACGCACGAAAGCTACTTGTCAGGGCTGGCCGATCATAGGCCGGTATTTCGGATGGGCAGGGAAAATTTAATTATTACTATTGACGGTGACAGTGCCGACGAGGAAACCTCGATGCTTCAACGGATCCGACTGGCGCCCGACCGAAGCAATAATACACTCTGTTGATTGTGATCGGCGACCTACGGTGAAATTAGTTTGTTATAGCCGAGTTCGGACCGGCTCCATACTAATCATACACGATGCAAGGGACATGCTAAAGGGATTTCCTGTTCTAAGGGCGTTTAGATAAGGTACCTTTCATTACCGTCCCCTATTCGATACTGGCAGTAATAATCTCGTATCCAGGCAAAGAGGGTCACCTTTCCATAGAGCTCAATCAAATCATCTCCGCAAGAATAGACATGCTTCTTGTTGTTATTGGATTTTCTACGAATAGAATTTGAATATCGTAGCATGGTACCAATATCGCTATATATGTTGGTGGGATTCATGAGCGGAATTAATTATGATCTCGGCTGATAGAAATTGCAATTTTTACCCTTGTATGAAAAGTTATCACTTCGATCGGTTAAATGAATAGATCAATGTTTTTTGACCATGTAATTAATGTCTCGCTATTTTTTCTGAGAAAAATTATCAATAAAAATAATTATAAGTTTGATAAACTGAAATCTGTAAGAACGGTTGGCCTCGGACCTTAATTCGAAGCTTTCATGAGTGCTAATTCAACAGTCTTAAAACTACCCATTAGCACCAATCGAATGATTCAGCTCTCCTTTTTCCGCTGGTGTCACCAAAAATATATTCAACGAGTTATTATATTTGAAGAGTATCAATTCATACTGTGGATGTGGAGTCAGTTATTTGAATTAAGTCAACTTTCCATTCAAATTACAAAGTTTACAGTCTTTATTTTGAAAAAGGCCATCTTTGGAATGAAAAGGAGTAGAAGGCTGGCATTTTTTTTATTTAGTATTTTGCTCAAAATTATATTGATAAACTAAAATCGACAGGGATGACTCTGATAACAACGAGTAAATGACTCTTCATTTCGAACATAACAACTGAATAGGAATTATGTACTCCTAGAAATTACTCCAGCTCTATAGGATAGATTATAGGAATTACTCCAATTCGTCAAATTTCATAATGAGGAGTCAGAAACAAATAGTTGCCAAGTAGAGTACGAAATTTTTCAGCGTGGGCTTCTGATTTTCAAATGCTTTCTTTTGTAGAGAAATGAATAAAATGATGAAATCTCGTCGAAATATTCATATTATCATCGAATTGATGAGCGTAAAATGAGCCTAATTTACTAGGTACGGAAACTTGTGGTGGTCCAACTATATTCCCCCGTTCGCGAGGAATCGATTATAGCAACACTGTTACTCTTTTTCTGAAACTGTTCCGGAGTAATAAATTCGACCAAAACGTGGGTGTACATTGGGAAAGTTCGTGCCCGGCTATTTTGGGTCGGGAACCGGCCGAGCTTCGCTCTAGTAGATTTATCGCTGCCGAGTTCCATTTCACGCTCGTCGAAGAGGGAAGTGCAATTCCTATTTTGTAAACTGCGGCGATGGCAAACGGCTGAGAGTGAACATTGAGCCTCAAATTGTTTTGCTGATTGACGACAAGCTTCTGAATCTCGATGAACTGTAAGAGAATGCTTGCAAGGACGAGAGCTCGTGACAATAGTTGCTAACCAACTTGTGTTGTTGCCGTTCATCGCTTCTATATTGAGAGTTTTTTCAATACGAGTTCCTTGAATATTAAACGACTGCCAGGATCAAAGGAAATGTTAGAAAAAGTAACTAAAAGCCCTGCATTTGACACCATTCGTTTTTCACTGTGGATTGTTCGTCGCGTTGTCTTATATTTCGTTCGCTGGTATTTTCCTGATTTTGAAGTACGTTACGAACAGCGTTCATAGCATTATGACGGCTGAAAGTGATAACGGTAGGAAAGGAATATCATTCCTACCCTATTTCGTCGTCGCCAAGGACCCCCGGTTCATTAGGGCCCGTTTGAAGGAGGCTCGTTAGAGAGGAAGGGAGCAAAGGACGGTTCTAATCACTGGGCAACCCTTTGAAGATCCAACCACTTAGTCAGCAATGTTATGTACCCTAACCAGACTGCACCCCTGCTACCTTGTCTCTTTGTTCCTTCTGGTCACTGCCTATTTACCGTTTTAGAGCCTAATTGTTCAGTACAGGCTTCGATCATTCTGACCTATCTATCTAGCCTGGTATCATATTGAGGGAACAGCAGTGAGTAAATTATTATTGCACATAATAGTAATCATAATTTTGATATTGGGTAGGTGAGGCGGAGAAGAACCAGGCGACATATTCTCCGATTTTTTATTTTCCGGCCGAGTACTTTCGCCCCTTGGGGCATCCTCAGGGCGATCTAAATGTGTCAGTTACCTCACCTACCCAATACAATGAGAGATGCGACGACTCAACCAAGAATAATTTTGATAATTTTTTTCTTTTTTTTCGTGCCGATCTGCCATTTATTTCAATAACGCAGAGGCATAATCCCTTGTGACATTAAAACGTTCAAGATTTCAAGGTCCTAAGATTTTTTGTTTGAATATTCGTTGATATTTCAAGACCGTGATGAAGCGAAACATGTACACAAAATGCGGATGATACGATAAAATCGTTCATGCTTTTATTTAATTTACTCATTTAATTATTTTAGTTACAGAGGCAGTGCGTTCAATAAAAGAATAAACTGCTGTAACATTGTGAAAAAATAAAAACTCAACTTGATAATACTCGTCAATTAAAGAGAAATATACCTGGGAACCTACTGAAAAAATATCTCTGATGTCAGAGAGGGGTGTGGTGAAGAAATCAATTTCGAGGTAAGACTACGATCTATTATCTCGTTAGTTGAATCGAGCATTTAAATATTTCATACGCTCAAACTGAAATAATCTCAACTACGAATGATTTACATTTACCTGGGTGGAAACAACGATTTTTGTCGAGCTGCAAGCCTAATAATATTATTATTCAATTTTTAGGCGACCTCGTGTAAATATCATGACCTTTGCATTTATTTTTACTGCGCTATTAGATTGTTGCGGTTGGGTCGTTGTAAGAGTTGAAATTTCAAAGTTGGTCCTGTCTACGTCTTTCGAAGAAAGCTCCTACTTATTATTAAATAATTGTAGCAGTAGCATCAAATAACAAAATTCTCGGAATAACCTTACCGCTATCTAAATAATTTTCGGTCGGTCGGGTAAAGGAAGAGCTCATTTGTTAGTCGAATACGTAAACGTTGGGATAAGAGGAGTACTAGATAGGCACCTCTTGTATAGAAGCGAAGGTGGTGGGCCTTATCCAGAATTCAGAGGCGTGGCCTGCTGTACCTGACCGCAAACGGAGGCTGTGTAGTTAGTCTCTGACGATAGGCCTGAGTTGAGAGAGCTTGCTCGTGAGCCGGTGTTCAACCAAGTGGAGGCTGGTTGTAAATCTCCTTAAGCCTTCACGGAACCTTGCCTGCAGTCTCCGATAAGATGATCACCAGGGAGACAATCGTTAGGGCTAGTATGGGAGATGCGAATAAAATGTATTGAAAAGTTGAATATTCCTGCCTCGAATGATTCTGAACCCTCTGCGGTAGTCGCCCTTAAGTTCATCCTATATATCTTCAATACATCCCTTTTTAATCCTTGAATGAAGTTGAATGTTGATTCGGTTTATAATATTATAGCCTAATAATCCTAGCTTCTTTTATTCTTCAGCCCTGATTAGCGTTCCAGTACAGCTGCGTGGCGTATTATGATCTTGGTCAACTTGGCCCTACGATTCAGACAGACATTCGTTGCCTTTTACGTAAAAAGATTCTACCGCAAACATTTCTAGCCATAATATGGCTATAAATACTAACGATAATTATAGTTATTGGGGTGAGAGGGAGGCAAACTTGACGACTCGTTCTCCATGGCTATTTTTTTTCGCCCGTTCGGGCATCTTCAGTGATACAAAGGTCCACCTATGACCACGTTTCCAGTTATAGTTTTCAGCAGATGTAAGTTTTTTTAGAAGTTACGAATCTGCTGTTTGCATACCTGCTCGTTCTCGCGCTGTTGCAAATTTATCGTGATTATGAACAGATTTTTCAATTCAACCAAAAGAACGCCAGCTTCTCACGAGTGCGTAATCTCGAAAGCATGGTGGGCCTAACCTCTTTAATTTGCTTTTCGAATAGGATTAACTCCCGTTTTGCAGCGATTCTAGTTGAAAGAGCTTTGTTCAGTGACTTTGCCTGTATCTGAATTGTATGTACTCAGTCTGGATTATGTTTGCACTTCTCCTCGTTATAGTTATCCCTCGCATACGGATCCTTTACCGACTATCCGCTTTGCCAAGCGGACTAATGAGTTGTAACGCCAGGTACGCTCCAAAGCAGTTCTGCTTTTGCGTTGTTACTCCGAATCTCATCTGTTCAACACCTCAGTTGTTCGCCATACGGTTACATTATTCGCGTCGCATCGTTTCGAGAAACAAATAACATTAATCTACGTTATTGATCTACTTTATCCACAAGTATATCCCGAAAGATATAAAACAACCAGGAGCCTCCCCTCGACAACAATATAAGGAGTCAGTTATCAGTTGGCTCATAAAATTGGGGTATGACCGAGTGGATTTTCTCTTCAACAGTATTTATGTTTAATTTATCTCGTTGGATTTTTTTTAATTTTTTTTAACAAGAAGTGTTTTATTATGTTCCTATAATGTAAAGTAATTTGACGTAGCAGGCAACTCTTGTCCAACAGTACAGGCCTGGCCTAAATAGTTGGACAATATATTCGACTGTATTTTCTTTGATTATTTTTTTTATGTGAATGTTATTGTGAATAAATAAAATAAAATAAAATTAATAGTCAGCCTGAGTACTCGGTAGGTGAAATATTTATTGCTTATTTCAAGACGGAACAGTCATGATATCACTTCATATTAATTATTCGCTTGCTTTGAATAGAATATATTCGCTTTACATTGTGTGAACTGAAATAATCGTATATAGTTGATTAATATGCATGTTGATAACAGATAAAAGGTCTCCAAAAGGTCACGTCCTCTGATCTCAACGGAATTTCACTGTTTTTCCCCTATTGTCAGACTTAGCCTAACGAATGTCGGATTGATTTTCTATTTCCCAGCGCATTTATCGACTAATGTGAAGTTTGACAACGGACAATGTAAGCAGACTGCGGTTAATTATTTTGCCGGTCTTTCGAAGAACAGTTTAGCCGCTAGTTGTGATCGCAAACAAGAAACTGCGGTTTCCATCTGCTTCGCAAAGCTAAACCACCCGAGGCTATAATCCGGCGTATTCACCTCCGTACAGCGATGAAAATTTAAGCCTAACTCTAACTGTGCGTACGAACAGAAAATGCGGTCATCTTAACCACATCAAAGTGGAGTGACCTCTGCGTTGGATTATTAATCGGGGATACCTTTGTGGTTAGTAGTCAGAGGCAACCCTCTCTTCGTTTCACGTACGAATCTCTACGTCCTCATGTCCAGCGGTTTCAAACCTTGTTCATCAACAAACCGGCGTTTGGTGGAGTTCCTCTCTTTCTCTACTCTGGAAATTCAAAACCGGGAAATTGTTGCAGTAGAGAATCTGTTCCACGTATTCTTCCTACTAGAGTTCATAAGACCACAATTCTCGTCATTTGACAACTTCGTCGACGCTTGTGCTGCATTTGTTAGCAGGAGCTTCTAATCCACGTTCTGCAGACCAAAATTCGTGATGAATGGATAAAAAACCATTGGTGTGCACAGATAACACAGTGCACCCATGTTTGAGTCGGCTAACAGGTATGACCAATTAATAAATCAAGAAAATCATTCAGAGGTGCCAAAGTTAATACGGTAATGCTACTGAAAAACTAGCCAGGAGACCCATAAACCGAAAAACGCACGGAATAGGTCAGTATGGCAGAAGAATCTATAGGTAAGCCGAAATATACAAGACAAGTTGTATATAAGGAGATCATTTTTATAGGAAGGAGACATAAAAATAATATGGAAGCGAAAAACGCTACACATTTTGCACATTAACTTGAAGAATTTTTTCTCGAAATTTCATTCCTTTTTTCATGGATATATATTACGCCTTTTTTCACTCTTTGAACAGACACACGCACAGTCGGACATACAGACACTTGTTCGGGAAGTGTTTCTGAGTATAGTTCTATGGAAATTTCTTCCAAATTCACCTCTCTCCCGTATTCGACTTTTCGAACAATCTCAATACTTCCATTTATTACGTAAACATGAAAGTAAAAAAGGATCTGAACTTTTCCATGAGGAGAAAAGTTTCTTTTTCCGATGAAAAGTTCGATTGCAAATTCAAAGCCTCGAACTTGCGGTGAAAAGTGGTGCGTTACAGTGACAACGTAACGTTGAGGTTAGAATCAAGCCTCGAAAACGCCTTTGGTAAATATTTATGCCTTACCCTTGTAACTGCGACAGCAGAGCGCAACCTTGCAGCTTTTCAGCGTCACGTTTCCAACGTTAATAATAATTTTTTCTCTCGCTTTTCACAGTTACACTCCTAGTTCAATCTGAAGCGTTTCTTTTATTTTTCCATGGTTTGCCAACACAGGAACCTTGGCAAATATGACGGCTTCACTCGGCCTCAAAAAGTTTGCCCTCCCGGAATAATTCCTCGTATCTGTCAGCTTTCCATCGACAGCGATTCGAGTAAATCGTCGAGAAATGTGAGACGACGGGAATGAAAGCAGCCGTGCAAACAATCGAACGATTCTTTTAGTATTTTTACCGAACGGATAGATTGAAATCATTCTCACATTATACTTGTTGAAGAGCTGTTTCTCAATGAATACAGTGCTCGAATTAAATTCTCCGACGAATTTGAAAAATTATAAAATGAAATCCGATCACTGCAGGAATCAAAAGTCGGCAAATCCCTGGTTAGTAAAAATGCACGGGGAACTTTGAGCGATGTTCTTACCCTACGTTCATGCGAACAGAATTTAATAAAATATGAGCTCCAACGCAACTGAGCCCCAGCAGAACAGGACCCTTAGCTCCTGGGAAAAATAATACAATATTCAACTGCAGCTTCGTACAACTGGAGTTACGGAGGAATTTCAGAGCAGTTCGCTGCATCAACAGTCGTAGTCGACTTTAGAATCGGAAGATTCAATTTTTGGAAAATTAACCAGACTCTACTAAGTAAACTGTGATATTATGAAACTAAAACAATGTTTCAATAGTTAGTTATCCTTATCACTTTGGCGAGGAATATCATTTCTTTCATAATTCAGTGTTCATCCACCACGTGATGGCGCCAATTTGAAGATAACGACACACTTTCAGTTTAAATTCCTCGTCAAACATCAGGCGAACATTATTCGATTTATAAATTATCCCGCTATGACACGACTTTCGATTACATTTTACTTGGCTAACTTTTTATGGCAACTTTTATTAAATTGCAACCCCTAATTTAGACTGAAGAAGCCTCATTTTCGCCTCTCTTTTATAATAAATTGCTCGGAAGCGGAGCAAACGATGTTAATTTTCCGCTTTGCGCCTCCGCAGTTCACTTAATTAAAAGAAATTGTGATAGTTATCGTCAGAACTTGCTCTGTGAAGAGTACGCGTGTACTGAGTGGCTCTCGAGACAAGTTAACCGTTGATCTAAAGGCAGCCCCCATCCCATTCCACTAACTTTAATTGGGCTCTTTGACGCTTCCCTGGCGAGGATACAAAAGAGAAGGAAACAGGTGAAGCGATGGTTTGGTGGTTCCTTTCAAAAACTTTAAAATCCCTAGAGCGGCTGAGAGCGTGCATACTACTAGCAAGTAGAAACTATTCCCCAGGCTTTGATAATGGGAATTGTTTAGGGCTATCACTTTGCCCCCTTGATTACCACTTATTGTCAGCGCGGGATTCCGTAAACAAGATGTACGCCCAAGGCATCGTATCATTAAAGCAGGTTAAGCATTCCTGCTTCGTGACTTAACAGCCTATCGAAACTTTGAATCTCCTCTGTACAATGTCTCTTTTCAGTTTCAAAACGACAATTGAAGTTTACTTAGCGGTAGCTAGACATTATGTCCAGAATGAACGAACTCGAAACTTCGCTCGGCCCTAACTTTTAGGGGACATAAGGCGAGTACCAAGATTACGGAAATTTGGGCGAGTTTGAGTTTCTAGGAAATGATGATTGCAAAGAGATCATGGAGGCATGAGATGATTTTTTCGCTATAGTGAAGGAGCTCACTATACCAAAATGTATTCTGATAATAGTGAAAAAATAGTTGTGTGTTTTCTCGGTACACTATCGAGCACGAAGGTATAGCGCAAGACGTCCTAGGGAAAAAATTGACAATAAAATTACAGCCCTAGATGAAAAATTTATACGAAAACCTCTCGGCGCAACCACCATTTTGAATTTGGATTTGTAACGTCTTGTATGAAAACTGTGCATAAATATTTGCCCTTTTGTATGAAAACCTGTACTCCCATCTATATATCCCTATTTATATAGAACTACTCAACCAGGAGGAGGAGAGTCAACTCGAACCAACTGCTTTAGTAGATGTATGTGATTGACTTAAAAAACGCTTGTGTGTGTACATGATTATTATCCTGATCATTAATATTTCATTGGAATTCATTGCATGCCATACAGGCGCTTTCCTTCTTTGGAAAATCACGGCTCGTATGGCCGTGAGATAAAACCGCCACAAGAAAAAAAGATAGGAAAGTGCGGTGAAAAAGTTTTCAATTTCCTTGGGAAACTTAAGGTGCGCCGTACAGAAAGGAAAACAGAAGGAGATAAAAATTTGCTGCATTATATTATACACCAACACTACTTATTTATCTTTCGTGCCTTTCAAGCTATCAGTATTGCATGATTATTCGTTTATAACCTGCCAAGTCCTTCTGAACAAGTGAAAATTCCGTGTCCTTTCAACATGATCGTCCATTACCGGAATTGTGCACACTTCTTCACTTGTATTTTATCAGCATCGCCTAAACTATCATTCCATTATTATGCCTATCCACTGCACGGCATGCATGTATCTCATTCCATACTTTTCCTTCATAGATGGTCGGTGGGGACTTCAGAGGCAGCGCTTTGCTTCCTATAACCCAAGCATTGATCGGCCTACAGGAACAGCGTTCTGCCACCCCTGAAGACATCTATTCTCAGGTAAATTACCATGAATATTCCTGATAAAAAAGGTTATAGTAGTGAAGTAGAAAAATTGCTAGGATTTCCGAAGTTAGTCGACACAAATTTAACTACAGCCGAAAACATTAGAGGAAACTATACTTCTCTTCTTAGTGCGGTGAAAAAATCTAATTTCGTTGATTTCGACTCCTAGAAAATTAGGTAACACAGTTTCAGATAAAATACCATTTCACTAATGCCCCTGAAAAATTGTCTTGCTCTTGCACATTCAAAGAACTAGTTTAGAAATGTGAGTTCTTAGCAATTTGAAAAATAATATAGACTCATGCTATTCCACTTCATATTAAATTTAGCTGCGAGCTATAGGTTATGAACTTGTTGCGGTCCCATGACTCTATCAGTTCGGCAATCCCAACTTGTTAATGAACTGCGATTATCGCCGTCGAGGCTAACTTCAACTGAGGAGGGAAAGGACGACAGAGGATTCGTGCTAATTAGGCTCAACATCCCTCTTCTTTCCAAGCAGAATAGGGAGTAGGTATCGGAGATTCTCGTTTCATCGATCCTTGTACGAATTCTGTGTATTTTGAACTCAGAATAATTAGCGAGCAACTTTTCACTCTCGATCTTCACTTAATCAAAAAGGGAATTCGCCGAAGAATTATGATGAAAACGGCGTGGAACAGCTAATTACTATGCTACATCGTAAGCTGCTGATCCATGGAATACAGCGGTCCATTTCTGATGATAAACCATCAGCTTTCAATAGTGTTCCAGGAAGTGCAACTATTGCCCTGGCCTATTAGCTACTTCTATATCGCCTATATCGCTTACACGAGTAGTAATTAGGTCGTACGATTTGCTACAAGTTGTGCTGCCCGTGGGGGTTTCGGTAGTGTAGGGATAGAGTAACCTTCGCTGCCATATTCATCAAAGCAGATTGCTTCGGCCGCCTTAATGAACAATATTACATGAGTCAGCAAATGCTCTTAAGTGTATTAGACGCAGCAATAATTAATTCGCTCGGAGGTCGACAATTAGTGGGGTGGTAAAAAACTGATTTATACCAGCTTTGGTTGATTTTTAGGTGGAAATTATATTCTTAACAAATTAATATTCAGAATCTATTTTTAATTTTTTCCTATAACTATTATTTTTTTATTTTTTTTTTTTTAGATTGGTTGAAGGGCATGTATCAAGGTTCATATAATTATTTTGAAAAATGTATACCTATCAACAAATAATGGTATTGCAGACACCGAATGAAGTTTAACATTAAAAATGTAATTTTGAAAATTCGTTACTAGTTATGATCCGATCCTATTCCCATAGAGAAGATCCTTCTTCCATGGATATTCCATTTAAGCACTTCCATTTCCAGTTATCTCGCATCTCGCTGAATATACAATGTCAGCTCGAAATTGCTCTTCTTAACTCGGCTCTCTCCGAGTGTTATTTTGCCCTTTATTCTTCTCATCTTAACGCGTTGCTCCGTTTTTTTCCCGCTCTATCCTCCATTCAACTTCGCCTGTTTGTTTAATTCCACTTCCAGTAATTAGAACGCCCGAGAACATAACGTTCATTAAAACGTTTTAAATTCGTTCCTGTTGTTTTAGGACAACCAAAAGGAGAGCGCCGACATCGATGAACAGGTTTTTTTTAAACTGTTTTTGGTGTTTTTTCATGAATGGTCGTATCAAATGTATTTATCTTCCAACTACCTATTATTAACTAATTTGTTAAAATTGGAAGGTACTTGTGAATGCCATTATTCTTCAGTTTTCACTTTACCCTTACACAGGATGATATTTTTCAATCACTTTTCATTTTGATCCATCCCTGCATACTTTAGTTGCACCATGCATCAAAAACATACCTAGAGTGATATTGATTCCCATGAGCTCTATAAATATATTTCATAAACTCTACGTCTCGCTATTGGTGTTATTTACGAAGTTATCTCTAAAAATAAAATTTGGTCCTTGATGGCAGGACGGATGAATATAATACTTACAACGTGGAAAATGTTAGCCTAAAAAGCTTCTTCAATATCCCTGAAATATTTTCTCAAGTTGTGGTTGTATTTTTCTCTCTCATTTTCCATGGTTTTTCCTCTCATCTCTTCGATTATTTTTCGTCTCATTTTCTTCCATTCTCGTCTATTTGAAAATATTCTCGTCGCTGTTTGAAAATATTGACTTCTCTTACTATGAGAGGCTTATAAACGACAGACTAACAACCCAACAGTATACTACATTCGGCTTGTTTGATCGATGCTCTCGAGCCTTATTTATCCTGCGATTGAAAAAAGTATCAATCGTTCAGGAAAAATTTCCTTCAGCTCAGCGTTCTTGAAACGGATATAAATCTGTCTTTGACAAGCGAATTGAGAACTTTTTCATCAACTAGTGCCCCGTCGGATGAAACTCTATTACTCGAGTCATGACAGGTGCATTTCCGAATCAAATGAATATTCAAAGTTGATATGAAGATTTTTTCAACCCGTTATTCGTTCTACCATATCCACATTAGTCGTACTGCATCGTAAATAAAGCATCAAGTGTTCTAATACCATCATTAATTAATTTCCAGTTATTAAAAAAAACTCATCGGTTGCGGAAAGAAATTCCCCAAGGGAATTCTTATGGAGGGTGAAATAGGTTTGAAGTGGGCGTTTGAAAGGTACCAACTGATTGCGAAAAACGTGAGGCGAATTTACGAGAGCGATGGTACGGAAAGGCTAGATGTCCAATACCTTTCTGAGAAATTCAATGGAAACCTAATTACCTCCTTTGTGACACACTTTGGCCTGATTGCATACCGGCCGTTTATTTGCTTCATTGAATCTGTTTCCGTCCCAGTCCGAATGTAAATATCAATGAAAGTCCGTAAACTATTCACCCAAGTTCGACATTTTCCATCGCTAAAAATAACCGTTGATTTGATTCAGGTAGCGAAATTGTCTTCCATTTTTCCTGTTGATGCCCCTCGGAAATATAAATTTAGTTTTTCTTTCACTGTATTTTTGCGGACATTTTTTTCGTACTCTGTTCTAATTACAAATTAGTTCTTCTTTGGAACAAATCATACACTTGAATAGGTTATCTCCGCGTTTTTTGCCCACTTTGAAGCCCTGAATCCTTAAAAATCGGTTACATACAAAGTTATTTTCATCTATCTTTCCTTACATAAAAAAGAGAATTTTAAAAGTTCCGCCAATAATTCATTGGATCCTGGAGAAATAAGTATTGCCATCACTCTTGTTGGAACTGCTCAATGGAATTTCGGCCGACCCGAAAGCTCATAAATGAGCATGGTCGTTAAGAAAAATTGGCTCTTCTTCAGACAATATAAAAGGGATGTCGCCTTTTGACGACTTTTTCACGCCGTTAGAGCGAACAACGAACGTTATAAACCGCGTGTTCATTTTGGGGGTCTTCTTTTTATCGATCGATGTGTAGAACAGGACACACATTCGTGTCACTAACAAGCAATGAAAACATATTTTATGTGATGTATTTCTTTTAGCGTTTATTGGAGCATATCACAATAATTAGATTCTAAGTCAATGCTCAATATTTATTCCTAAACTTTCTTGGAAACTTCTTCTTCAAATTGATTCTTATCTAGTATTTGTTTTTCGAAATCGAAGGAGGTGCCATAGAATGACCTTTAAAATTAACGAAAAATAAATTTTATTTAATTAATATCAATTAAATTTCACGTAAATCCATGTAGATCGAATTGTCTACCGTTTTTGGGTAATATATTATGCAGTTCTCTTGCTAGTCGTAACTGGTTCCATTTCATTCATTTCAACTTTGAAAATGATATAAACGACTGACAATGCCACGAATGGGCCGCGAAGAATAGCTATTATAACTACTTGAAAAAAGCTTGATATCGCATTGTGCCGAAACTTTCAAGAACGAACTTTCCACAATATTTCCAACTTTTGGGCGGGGTTGGAAGGGATTAACGCGTAACTCAATTTAACTCAGTGATGGAAGAGAAGTGAGTCTCTTTCTCTTTGCCAAGCTGATTAGTTACTTTTCTCCTCTTTACGCTTAGCTACTTCCTCTGTCGGGCATTTAATCATCGTCTCCCCAAGGACGAGAACAACTATACAAGTTGCGTTATCATTGTTGACTCGCATGTTTATAGGGCTCGAGTTCCCTCATGACTCAGCCCGTTCTATCATCGTCTGAACGCTATTATCTACATTTTCTACTCTTCATGACACACCGGATACAGCGAATACACGCACGGATAATTTACAACACGTGAATGATTTTTGCTAAATACAATTTTTTAAAAATTATGGCAACAGGTGACTTCATAGAGGTTTGCACATTCTTCTAGAACCTACCATATTATTTCGGCTTTATGTGGCTTCCTGACGACGGAGAATTCATTTCAATTCCTGTCCGCTATTTCATTGCAAAAATGCAACTCGTTTTAAATTCGGTTTTTAGACGATGCGAACGTTTAATGGTGTATTTTACGCAAACATGTTCAGCTCAACTGAATTGTTCATCGGAGCGCGTGATGACCCCATTGACGCCTGCTCAACCGAATGCTTCCACAGACCGAAAAGCGATTTTTCACGTCATTACGTACATTGAAGATTCTCCAGTCTTTCAGCTCTAATGACTCGATCTCCGGAACTCGGCTGATTTCCTCGCGACTGAGAGAATGAGATCAGAAACTATTTTGATCCAAGTGACACGTGGCCTATGCTTCCGGAACGCAGGCTTACTAGTGGCTGTGATTAATTTGTTTGAGCTAAATTTAGCGGCGACAAACAAAAGCAGTAGCAATGGTTTAATTACTGGTTTAATTAAGTTCCGAGCTCTTTCGCTAGGTTTGCCACCCACTTTTTTTGCTGTAGTCACGCTGGCTAAGCCTTATATTAATTTGTATCTTGTAGAAACGAAAAAGTAACTCATGGAGAATGGAATGTCCAAAATTAATGATTTCAAAACCATTAAAATCTGCCACGATTTTCCGTTGAATTTGTAGATATTTCTCTCTATGGTGCCTTAGCTTGTTACCTTAGGTACCATAGCTGTAATAATAATAATCTACGGTTGCTGTTATTATTATTTTTTTTTGACAAATTTCCTTGTTGAATATATTATTGAAAATATTGCCAAATCCTGAATACGGGAACCGTTCGTCCCTGAAACGTCGAGTCAACTAAATATAAGACGTAATTAGTGATGTATTTTGGCCATATCCGGACTATCGCATTCGACAAGTTTATTCACCTTCTTTTCCTTCTCGCCCCTGAGGATGCCCGAATGGGCGAAAGTGCTCGGCCAGCTAATAAAGAATAGGAGAATGAGTCGCCTGGTTTTTCTCCACCTCACAACCCCCGGACATTATTCAATGTAAATTACCTGGCAGTTTGCAACGGTTATCTGCGGCCATGGTGGCAAATGATGCTCCCTATTAGCGGGTGGTTCGAATCGTCGCTTTACAAAATAGTTGAATCGCCAGCCGCTAGGTTGGGTGGAAGCCTCCTCGTTATCCTTATCGATTGCTGCGACTTCAAGGTGACATACTGTGACACGATGGTTCAGCGAATTTTAGATAATAGTCAAACGTAAATCACGACTACTCTAGGTATCTATGATTATTTTTTCTACTTTCAACAAGTATGCAATATGTATGACTTTAAAAATACGTTGTTACCTAACTAAAATGATCCCGTAATTAATGGGGAAAATATTTTAGTTCTCGTCAAATCTGAGGTCATTATGCTTTCGACTTTGTTTTTTTTTTTCTCAGTTCTGCTGGTCATTTTATAATTATAATAAACTTTCGAGAATACTAACAAAGCAGGAACTAACTCATTAAATCAGCCGAAAGAAAATTAAATTAAATGATATACATAAATAAATTTGAGAAGATCACATCCATAGATTCGAAAGTATATCACGAACTTTTTACTGTTGCAGGCTAGTGAAAAAAATCGAACGGGTAGACTCTCTCTGGAGCAAAATAAAATAATCACATTTTTCTCATAAATGCTCGAAATTGTTCATTAATGCGCTTCTATTCGATTCTCCATCCAACGTCTCGGTATTCGTTTTGATTGTGCCTGTATAATTTTGGCCTTCGTAATTGTCAAGTGTCCCAACTTTAATCTGGTTTCCAAAGCAGAAGATTAACGTGAGGATTGCACTGATTGTTGGCGCTAGCCGTATCCCAGTCACGCGGTTAAGGACGAGCTTCGTGATAATAAACGAAGAGGGCCTCGAAACCGGCGTTCCGCAAGTTCCTGGCTAAGATCGCAATCAAGCCTTACCCAAATTACTGACACCCTTGCATTGCTTCCAACACTCTTGAAATTACAAAGGGTTCCTCCCACATACCTCAACGAAGGCCAACGCTTCGAGTGTAATGAAACGTTTGAAAATATGCGAAGACGAAAAGAAGTTGCGTTAAGTTCAGAAAGAGGAATTACTTTTTTTAATTTTATCAATGCTAAGAATACGGTAAGGCAAACACATAAAAAATACACTACTATCTCAAGTAAGTGGGTATCTATTACACATTGTTAATTTGGTAAAATAATTTTTAACAATCAAACCAGGAGCCTATTTTTCGAAAGTACTTTTCAACTTAAATTTTTCAACTTCGAAGAAATGTTCTGTCTGTTTCCTGAACTGGTGGGATTCTATGTTAAGGCGATCATAAATAATTAGGGTGAAAACGGCAATTCTAAGATTATTTAGTGACTTTAAATTTTAAGCAACCCCTATTTTTTTCATCCAAATCCCTCCGCCCAATTTCTCCTCCTCGTTGTGCAGTTTTTTAATCCTTATATACAATCTATATTTTACATATATAATGATACAATTATAGATCTAAAAAATAGATTTATAATATTGAACGATCCATATTTCGTAGGGAAGCTACCGTAGCACGACAGAACGGTCTTGAAGGTGGTGTAGAACTTTGTTCCCTCTCGCGTCCCCTGTGAACACCAATTATAATTACGTATCATAATTCTTGGTCGATAAGTTATAGTTATATTCTCGAGATCAATGATCACTCACATAACTTTCGCTATATCTTGAAGAAGGCAGCTGTGGATTTTTCTGTTAGTGAAATGTAGTATGACGTGGTGCTTCTAAATAATATGCTATATATTATTTTCTCTTCAAACTTTTGTTGATATTCTAATATGTCGTTTAGAGAAGAAAGAGTAACGAAAACGTGGTACCAATTTTCACATTTTTTTTGCACCATTCCTAATCACGTCGAGAAAAAAATATGAAAATTCTTGTAGTTGAGAGTACCTAGCAAGAACTTTCACGATGGTAAATTTTTTGTTTTATGGACTTTTGTTTATGTTTTATGGACTTTTGTTTGAAACCCCATTGTTTCTGAATGAAAACTGCTTTTTCATTGTTTAAAAACTTGAACTGTGAAAATTTGAAGCTAGTTTGCACGGTCGAAGTTTGATATTGATTAAACTAATACTACATGCTTCCATGGCCATATTTTTTTTGTAAAAATTGGTCCGAAATCTCGTTTTTTGGAATATTTATGGCCGAAGAAAAAACTTACACAGCCTTAGTCATAGCATTTTTGTTGATCGACTTAAATTCAGAATTAAAACATAGCCTTAGTCATAGCATTTTTGTCAATCGACTTAAATTCAGAATTAAAATTTCAATAAATAGCGTGGTTTTGAACACCAAATTACTTCATTATTATGCTCAAAAGTTTGATACATTTCTGAAATTGAGATCGGATTCTCTCATTCAGTGTAAATGCCGATAGGCTAGAGAAAAGTATAACCATCAGCCTTGTCAGAACTGCATATTGAGCAGGAATACAGGAATACAGGAATTGGGACGTCTGAATGATGCCCCCCCCCCACCATGATCCTTCCATAATGACGCCCAAAAACGGCCATACGCTCGAGAGGTAACTACTCTCAGGCACTACCCATGGGTGAATTTTGTGAAGAGAGTTGTCCAGGTTTTTATGACACTACAACGAGAAGTATAGAAAAAAACATTTAAAAAACATAAAACTGACTTCAAAATTATTTACCGATAGAATTTAAAGAAAACCCTGAAAACGAAAGTCCAATTAATAAGGAAGTGGTCAGATCACTACAAGTAGTAAAGTAGTACTTAAAATGAGTACTTGGTGATTGAATTGCTGTGAAGTTGGATAATTGTTGTTAATTATTCTGTTTGAAGTTTTTTTTTATATGCAAATAATGTTGAATTTGGTTTTAGTTTTTGACCTGGACACTGAAACTTGAATAGATGCATTTTTTTCGAGTGAATAACTTGAAAATTTGACGTCTCAGAAAATTCCTGGAGCGGATGTTCTCATTTAGAACTATGCACGCCTCGCAAGTTAAGTTTCGTTTAAAGTATCTAGGCAATTTGCCGCTTGATAATAATTGAAGAGAACCCAGTACGTTTAAGCAAAGTACGAGAAGGAGTAAAGTCGCAACACCGGGACATTTAATTGGGAAGGGCAACTGCCGAGCTCCCAAGAGTGAGAGATTGGATATTTCACACCGTGTCTGCTTAATTTCTCTCAAACCGACCTCACCAGCCAAACAAACCGATCCCCATCCCGTACTTCGGTAGACAAATAAAACAACCTCGGTTCATAAGCTTGAAATTCATGAAAATAGGAATGCCCAAGAGGAAATACGCCTTTCAGGCCTGGTAATTAAAAAAAAAAAAAAAAAAAAAAAAAAAAATAGAGTAAGAGTATTACCTGAATTGCTCGCGAACCTATACAAAATGTATCGAACTCAAACAACTCCGGTATGTTTAACCGGATCAAAAAATAAAATTTCTTGAAATTTCCATATGATATTTGGTAATGATTTGATTATCAATTCATATAATTGTATTTGATTATCACAACAGGTCCAAAAAGTTACTCAATTGAGACTTGAAAAGTTTGAGAAAACTACTGTCTTGATCCATATGTCCCCCAGCTAAACTACAATCCAAGCTGGGTCAATTAGTTCAGCATGACTTGCTATCGGAATATTCCAGAATTGCTTGAAATAAATCATAGGTGAGAATCAGGGTCGGAACAAATTGTCACTGTTTTATCAATAAATTTTGGATTTTATATGATTCCAATTATAAATCAAAGACAAAGATACGAAAATTGCCCCGCGTCATTATAGAATTCAAAGGAGAACGCGAACAGTAATTTTTGCAGTGGAAGCAACGAATCATCAAAACAATGCAATTCACTACCTACTACTTTCATGATATTTATATGCGTATGTGAGTTTTGTAACAGTTTTGAGCAAGAGTGATTACTGAGGTCGGAAGTAGTGACGGAGTAGAGAAGAGGAACTCTGCCCAGGAACACGGCCAGGTTCCTCATTGTCCCTCAACGTGCTGCACCTGACCCAAGTAGAATCACTCGGCTGTGACAGCACAACCAGGTTGTCAATTAAGGATAGGACCGTCAGAAGAAGTAGGGATGGAGACGGAGGAAACCAGCAGCTTTCATCCCTACACTTGACTACCTTCTCGCCATTAAACTTCACCTTCTTGTTCCATCCCTCTCAGCGGGATGAATTCCGCGAGTTTTGTTACTGTATAAACACATCATCCATTTCACCTGAACAAACATGTCAGAAGTTACTCTCCTCTCGGAAAAGGCGAATTAATTGATTGCTTTACGAAAATGAGAGCATGGGTAATTATCGTATCTAGAGCTCGTAGAATAACTTTTTGCTTTCATAAAATATATTGAGGGAGAACTGTTACCAAATGTACACTCTTATAGTAGCTTTTATTTATAGAAAATACCGGTATAGCAACTTTTCCCCTAAGATAGCATTTTGAAAAACGGTTTCAAACTATTGAACAGTTTTTATTTATTTTTAAATTTTTTTTTACTGACATCGACTCTATGATCCCGCAAATACACGCAGTTTTTAACGACTAAATATCATCGCTTTCTCGTACTCTTGTTCGTTTTGAAGAGTGGGGAGGTCGGATGCCGCCTACCCTCCGCCCCCTCCATATCAGTTGCCAAGGGTTACCAAAACTTCCCCCCTCTTCTTCTCTTTCAAATCCCTCCTCAGTCATCTCTCGGACTTCCCGTTTAGACACGTGCTTATAACTTGAGTGAGTTGCTCCACTATTTCGCGTTTTAATAATTCGACAGTGAAGCGCGAAAAAATTTGCGTTATCCGAGTGTTTGAAATTGTCTAGTGCTGGAGAACGATCGTAAATATTTCGCAGCGGTTGATCGCTGATATCGGTGTCGAGGTTTTTATCCGTAAATGCCGGTGCTAATAAAAATGTATTGAAAGTAATTGAAGGTTTTTTTCATGCAGAGAAACAGGAAATGTTAAGCGGAAACCGTTGATTCGATTTAGTCAGTAGTACGTTTGTTCAGCCGGTTTTTCTAATAAGGAGTTAAACCTAGTAAAAGACGACTTAAAGTCGGATCCTATGTGTGGCAATTACAGAATTATTTACTCCAGTCATTTTCCTGGACAATGGTTTTTTTGGTACGTTGCTTTTGGAGGTTAAATAGACTTCGATTGACATCGCACGGGGCGGAAAATTTTAATCATATAGGTGTGAAATTGTCGCCATGATTTGCGAATAATTTTATCGAATTTACATCGATCTCATCACCGTGCATCAATTTACCGATTGATTTAGGTTGAATGAAATGGTTGAGCTGACCCGAATGAATTCGTAATCAAAATACGACGGACTGTACGGTGTATGATTAGTAGGATCAGTGCAACCACGTTCCACCTAAACGTAGTAAATATATATCTGCGTTAATACCTGTTGCACAGATATCCCCATGAAGCCGTATAAATAGTGGTCGCATCTGAAACAGAATACTCGTGCTTTTCATGTTCAGCTACGTTGTATATAACGTCAAACTCCAGCTGAAGTAGAATATTATAAAAATGATTTGACCCATCTGTCAACGATTTGAAAATTGGTTTTTGGTGGCTGCTATGTATCACAACATACGTTAATTGGATAATTTTCTTTCGAGCCAATTTATTTTGAACGGTAATTTTTCCAAATAACCAGCTCCGATGTTCGAAAAATATTTTAGCTCATAAATAGATCTTATTTAAAAAATCCACAAGAATTCCTCTCGTTTTCGCTCTGCAACAAATTTTAATTAGCCGCTGGAGTGGAACGATAAAATCACCAGTAGAATATCGGCATCAACAGTTTCAACAACTCGAAGGAATCCCGATAAAATGCGATTTTTTTATTTTGTAAATTTGTAGGTATAATAAATAAAAGCCACGAAAAATACTTTTTCACGGTCAAATGGGATATCGAGTACTAGGTTTTTTCCACTTGCGAAAGTTCTTTGCAGGGGCCACTGAGGGCTGCTATGTATTTGAAGGGTCGCTGGGTCTTTCATACCCTCACAAATATTGTATTACTTCACTCGAACGGTATCGATTCCGCCTAAACTTCTTGAGATTCGTCGGGCAAACTATTTTCGTCGAGGTTAATCAAAGAACTCGACGATATTTTCGATAACATTTTCCTTTTGATGTAGATACCCGATTCTTTATCACAATTTTTTTTTTTTTTTTTTTTTTAATATTGTTTATGGAAAATAGAATAGACCCACCAATATTTCTGTGTTCACGTTTGATGTTATGTTTAGAGTTCGTTGAGCACCTCGTTCGAAAATTTGAACTTTCACAGAAAAGGTTGTGAATTAAAAACGTAATTGAATCTGCTACTTTTCAGCGAAAGTTTGAGAAAGTAATAGGCAATTTTTATGTTTTTATCTATAATTTTTTATTATTATTTGCTATTCTCTACATTAGGTAGTACCTGCTTTTTGTATAGACGCTTAGATTTTATAGGAGCAGCCGAATTAATCTCGAGCGAGTTTTGCTAGACTTACTTATAACTTGAGTTTGTTAACTTTGTAAAGATCTTCTCGAACTGCAAAAAAAGTGCTTTTGTGCTTAGCGTGAGCATCTCTCGGCATTAGATTAGGATCGCACCCTTCGACGGCTCAGTCTGAGTTTTTTCCCCTTTCTTTCTTCAGCCCTAATTAAAATAATGCTCCTTATCATGTAATGAATATACATTAAAGACCTCTAGAACGTGAGCACGCAAACTCTAAGCAGAGGCAGGACATTTTTTCGTGCTCAGCTGTAACATTCGACTCACGAACTTGTTTAAATAATGATCTTGAAACAAATTACTTTTCCTCCGCGCCTTATCTATAACATGCAGTTGCTGCGTGTGGTTCATGTCGAGGTAAGGTTAACCTGAAACTGTCCGAGTATAAGGCCGTCTTGTAACATTGAGTTCTTTCACTCTCCACTAACTAACGGAATTAATTTTTTCATTGTAAATAATATTTTGTGGAGTAAACGCAGAAATTATAATAATGCGAAATCACATTTTGATCGAAGCTACCGCTGGATCGTCGAATAGCTCATATAACTGTTCACCTCTCAACGAATAAATTCTGGCTTTCAGCCAATCAAAAACAGTTCTTCACGTTCAAAACGTACAGGAGAATTGGTTGCACCTGGTACGAAAAATTCCACTAAGTGGCATTAGATACTGCCGATTTTAATGGCGAAGCGATCGGTTCAGCTGACTGTAACAGCGAACACGCTCGGTTCATTTTCCACGTACAATGCCGTTTATTTACCGATTTTTTTTCCATCCATGACAAATGAAAAAGGGAAAATTTATGGGTAAATTCAGCAGTCAATTTTTCAACCATTTGAACCGTAAAGAATCTTCAGGTAAAACTCGATGTAGATAAAATAAAGTGCATCATTTTAATTTGATTAAGAAAATTATAATTCTTTCAGAAATAAAGTTTCGTCTTAAAAACTCGTTATTTCCTACAAATTTGAAAATTCAGTACATTGGTACGTCATTAGACGATGAGTGGAATTGTGTCGGATGGCGACCGAGTTGCGAAGTAATTTAATGAAGAGTCCTGTGAGGAAGGAGTGAAAAAGTTTCATCCATATTGAAGCGTGAGCGCTAAGTTGATTCGAACGCGCTGTGTAGGCATACGGAGAGTCTCATAATCGGATCAGGATCTGCTTCGACTGGCGGTCGGATAACGCCACCCTTCGGACCGGAAACGGAATAATAAAACGTGATTACCGGCTGAAAAGCGAAAACTTGACAAGGCGAACCGATTGAAGTTTGATCACATCGTTTGAAACATCCCGACCGATTTTTACGTCTTGGAGACTAATATTTCATCCATATTATGACTGAAAAGGACGGGGTAGTTTTTCAAAAGGTTTCAATTGAAAAGGAAACGCGAATATAAATTCAAAACCTTTTAGATCGATTAAATGTGAGCGAGTTCTCTTTTGTAGGGTTATACGGCGTGTAATTGAACTAGGGGCTGCTACTGGAGCAAACACGCTTTTTTTCGCATATTTCATTTTATTGAATAATCAAATTATCCCTACGTAGAATTTGAATGCTCGTTGAGTTCGTTGCATTGTTGGAATGTTGACCTATTCTGTGTAGCGACATTGTATTAAGTGAAATCTCATAAAAGAGCGCTTTGTTTCCCCCTTTCTGGAGCTCTTTCAATTTCGCGGGGAGGTTCGTTTGTCACCGCCTCAACGGAACTAAAAATAGCTTTTCCGCTGCTTGGAGAAGAATAGAGTCGTTCATTGAACGTGGAAAAATGGAATAGAATGAAGAGGGCATTTTTTAAAATATATTTTTATTTTTACTGTGATTATTAAGATGTCTCCTTTTCACCATCGAATCAACTGTTAAACCGCTGGATTTTTTGCCTTGAAAGAAATCGTCTGTGAGGAGGTTGAATGAGCCTTTCGGGTCCGAGGAGCTAGAAATATCTCTTGAAATGAGTTGAACGAAAATAGCGGCCGATTCAGTGACCGCAGAACATTTCCGCCCATGACCTCTCTCGTGGCATCTTGCCGAGTTCAAGTAAAACAATGACACGCGTATTGTTATAAACTGAGAACTAAGGACTTGCCCATTGTTATAAATAATTTCCCCCTCGGACTCGAAATTTTAAACGTCGCCTCAAATCAATTATGATTGACTGGGTGTCGATTGTGAGACATTCGCGTCGGAGGTTCTCGACTTACGTGTATTCGGTGCCGAGCAGAGTGAGAAAACGAAGGCGGATCGCGAAACAAGAACAGGATAAGACTAGTGCCAACTTTTGCCCTGCTGCATGCCCCTGCTGGCCGCATAAGGTGAGTATCGAACTGGTTTCAGCTGGAAAATATTTTTCTAGTCACCATAGAAGCGTCAGATATAAATTTATATGGGTACCTTTATTTAATTTTAGGGGTGGGAGCGATCAGAAATTTCTTGTAGTCATCTCTTTCGTAAAGGGGAGAGAAGACTTACTTTTCAAGTTCCTCTCTATAATTTATTGTAAAATTAGTTGCAGATTATCTCAAGACTAGATACCTTACTCAATTCGTCTCCAGTCTGACAGAACAGAGACTGTCTTAGAGACGACTCAACGTCCTTAGTGTCTTCATAAAGTGTTTCTGGACTGTCTCGGTGGACAGTTCCGGAGACTTTTCGACAGAAATATCTCAGAGAAGTCTTACTGAAGATGTCTCAGAAACGTCTCACTGGAAGGTCTCAGAGACGTCTCCAAATTGCAATGAGACATTTCCGTCGAACCTATACTTTTGTCTGAAGTGACGGCATTGTGATGTTTCTGAGAAGCATCACACCTATGACCAACCCTCATCTATTCTCAGATTGATGCGTAGGATCTTATTAATTTTTTTGAATTTTGAAGGAAGGCTGAAGCTGTCACCTCAGATTTGACTAACTTTCAGAAAGGAAGATACGGATCATTTTTCCATATATTTATACCAATTCCCACTTAAGCCCTGTAAAATTTATCAAAACTTCCGAAGATACGTGAATTTCATGTTGGATTATTCATTTTTTTCAGAAGACGCGGTACCAAGATGAAGAGGGGACGGATATTTCCGTTGCCAAAGACGAAGACCGCGCCCTGCGCATTATTCCCGAGCCAGTTCAGCTCAACCACTCTCCCCTTCTTGCGAACAAGGTAAGTCTTAGAAATTTGGCATTTCATCTGCTAATGAATTTATAATTGCGACGTATTGTCCATGTATAGATAGAAAATTAATTAATTAATTTAATTAATTGCTAATGGTTTTTTCGTGCTTTACCGCACGTTCGGGAAAGTAATTATTTGATCATAAAGACTTAAGAACGCGAACATCGGTTCTGGACAACTAGACAACTTCCTTGGAGGTTACTAATCAAAATTGAAATTTCCACTGTTATAATCGTTTCTTAGTCCTAGTGGCTTCCAAGAAACTCGAACAATCTCAATTTTGTTCGAAATCGTATTGCAAGTTTTGCTCTCCGAGTTTCTCTAGTAGCTACTAAATCTGGTAAAATCGCAGTATCCGATAAATTATTATTCTGGTTTATTTAATAAACGGACAGTTTGGAAATAGAATTCGTAATTTTAAAATGTTATCAAAAATTTTATTACGATTATGCGATGCGTTATCTCAGAGACTTCTCGATGAAGTATTTCACTTGATTGAAATTGAGATTCACCGTGAAAGCGGTCGCTCAAGTTTTTCCTTCCTATCCGCGTGGCAATCCGTTGCATCGGATAAACCTTCTAAGATTGTTAGCCGAATAATGTTTAAATCTCGTCGGTCGGGGAACGAAAAGAAACCCAGAAGTGTCGACGGAAACTCGGAATAAATTTATAGGTCTCCTCGGTTCCCATGATGCTACAAGTATTCCGAATGCTCACCAAACCTTTATTTGTTATTCGTCTCAGCCTACGCTCCAGCCTAGGCCTGGGCTTAAATCACTGCGGATCCGACTTCCCGGAAAACGACTTTTCTCGCGATTCCTCCTGAGCTTTATCCAATTTTGCCGTATCTGTAGACAAGAACGAGCTGACTGAAACGTGGAGCGGGGAAGTTCCTTCTCTATTCAGAAGCGAGATTTAGAACTGGAAATAATGCAGATTTTATCTAGTTTTAATTTTTTCTATAGATCGTCCGTGTCGATGAAGATAAAAATTCAATCGAAAGACGTAACTTTTTTATGGAGCTTCGTTTGTAAATTGTGTTGCAGATAGAATTGATAATAGTGGTGTATCGATCACACAGTACTTCCACTTTCGGGTAAAAACATCGTGATGCGGATTTTGCATCGAACTTTTCTATTTTTTTTTTTGCATGTACATTCCACGCGGACACCCAAATGACGGTTCAAAGGCCTGAATTAGCATCTGTATTACAGATTCTATTGAAGTTTTTCAATTTGAAAAATGGTTCGAACCGAAGAAAGATACCGCGATGCCAACGTCAGCAGTTTTCAAGCCTTTGGGATTGTGCACCAAAAAAATGTGATGTGTTGTGTTGGTGGTACATAGTATAGTATAGACGCGCTCGACTCAGCTGGTCAGCTGTTCCCCTATTTATTTATTATTATTATTTTTTATTTATTTATTTTTTTTTTTTTGCTACTTTTTGATTGCGCTTTTCTTCTCTCGCCGATTCTTTCTTCAATGTATTTTTAGGATTTCGTTGTCACTTCGGGATAATATCTAGGAATGAATAATAACTATTCAAGATCGATTGTTAATATATTTTAGGGCTACGAAGATATCTTCTACTCATCGTCCAGAATTCTCCAAGTTTCTGAAGTTTCCGGGTGTGTAAAAAATCGGTTACGGTTGGTATGGAATGGACAGAAATTATGATACCATATTCGGATTCTATATGTACTTATACATAAAACATCTGACTCCGAAGGAGGATTTTTTATGGATGTTTTCTAAAGTTGATTATCAAATAGTGAATCAAGAAAGACGGCATTTATATTTAGTAATTAAAAATAAAATGAAATGACTGATTCTTCCAATTTCTAATTGTTCTAATTCTATTCTTCCCGGGGTAATTTTCTGTCATTTTTAATAAATGTTCCCATCTCCCAATTATACCTCACAATTTATAACAGTGGCTTAAGAACGGAACTCGCGATAAGCTCGAATCGACATTTTCTTGTTTACATCGCCCTTCTTCCCTAGGCGTGGTGATAAAATTAAAATTCCCGTTTGATGAAGGTTAGTAGGTGACATTGTAAATGGCGACGGTATGGCTAGGGTGGAAGTGGGCGCGGTGGTTCGGGATTGTGGTAGGCAGACCCGTTTACGACCAAGGCTCGTAGTATTGAGCGGAGCGGTCGGGTCGACGGCAGAGGTCTCTTGTGGCCGATCTTAAAACCGTCTCTGTATTCCGATCGG
This sequence comes from Tupiocoris notatus, assembly GCA_037159825.1. Lineage (NCBI taxonomy): Eukaryota > Metazoa > Arthropoda > Insecta > Hemiptera > Miridae > Tupiocoris > Tupiocoris notatus. The sequence goes on from JASJUZ010000178.1 coordinate 1,115,728, forward strand.
GGGCGGTATAGGCGTTTGTGGGGGTGGCTGGATATCAGCCTTAGCCGGTTGTTCAGTGCAATACGGAGCCCCCTCTCTTTCGTTTGATTGTGCGCCTTTCATACGCCGCCCCCGAAACTTGCGCCACTGATTGAACGCGTCGCTTTTAGATTTGACTCACTCTGAGCCACGTGCGCGGCACAGGCGATAACTCGGCCTAGTCAGCGGCAACAGGTACCCTACCTGACCTACCATAAGATTTGCTAATCATATATCGACTTACCTTGACCCATAAACGCTGGAAAGGCACGTGAAAAATTAATTTGTACACTTTTCACACAATACATTTACATTTGACGATTCATTCAACGAATATCAGCTGGAAAATATGGTGCAACAATTAAAGTCAATCTAGATCAATCTGATGCAAAATCTGTTATCTAATTATAATGCAATGATCCAAAAATATGCATTGTACGTTCTCTGTAACACTCAAATTTCATCAACTCTTACGATAACAGTACCTCGTTTATACATATGAAGAGAATATAGGCCACTTTGACGAGTGACATAATCTTCTAGAACGATAATCCTACTCGAGCTTCAAGTCAGCATGTTTACCTTGTTATGCACACATCTCTTTCAGTAGTTCGCTTTCCCTTAGCCATATACAAGAGCTCAAAATGAGGGATGTGTGCCTATTTCGTTACAGATAAGAAAAATTGAGAGTCCATTACGTACTTGAAATATCATCAGTTGCTGAACTTGCGATATCTATCAACTTCACGAACCAACATTAAATACGTATTGTTAGTTATTGAGCTTTGAATTTCACTTATGAACCATCATTCACAACATCTATCGTCATTAATCCAGGATCAATAATGACAGACCTAGGAACTTCTGATGTTGACATTCTACTTACACCTCACATTAACATTCACTCCACTTTCTTTATTAGCCTCACTCGCGAGTCGTACCTTCACTCGAAGCGCTCCACAGCATTGGTTCCACTCATTCCTTCCACTTTACTCTTTCTGCCTTCATTTTCCTCCTCTCACTTTACTCGCTTTAATACCTTCACTCCCTTTCCTCTACTGTTTGGTCTCAGAACACTTTGGCTAGTCCTAATAAACTACAAATGCACCCTTACGTCTCTTACTCGACCCCATCTCTTTGCTCCACTACCCTTGCTTTCGTGACTCCATACTGTTCTCACACAACTTACGGCTCTTCTTCCAATGGCTGCACTTGCTACTGCCACTTCTGTTGTTTCAATTCTTTCCCTTACTTTTCCTTTAGAGAAGACAGAAGGAACGAATTCTAGAAACCTGAATAAATATACAGAGGGCTAATTTCACCAAAACTTGAATGGATTGATAACTAAAACTGATAATATCAGTTAATAATGTCATGATCCTCTATTTGAAAATCGTCTGAGGTTCAAATCGTGTATCGTTCAGAATCAGACAACCAAAAGTTCGGCGAAATTGGCTCTCAATGGTTTATGGGTCAAGGGAAGTTTCGTTGAATTTTGCTCACAATTTTTAATATCTGCCGCAATTTCGGAGGCGCTATGACATTTTTCGAGATCTTTGTTCATGGCGTATGCAGTTTCATCGACATTTAGTCATGAGGGTTTCAATATTTATCGATAGAATATTATGACTCGAAAATTATACTGAGGGATATCCTTATATCGATGAGTGCATAATTAGGCTATCACCTAACAATCTTGATTTGGACTTTCGTCACGTAACAGTCACTCACTGTTGACCGTTGAGCGGACTTTCCTGTGTTGCTTGTTATTTTGAATCTCTTTGTCACAGCCGAGTTGTAACTAACGAGCAAAAACACAAAGGGTTCTTAAGCTTAATCAAAGAGAAAAGGAATTTAAGAGCCCTCATCATCACTAAAGACTAAACATAACGAAAGGAAAACAACTTCTTTCGTATAATATTTTTCTTTTCGGTGTTACAAGCGTTTTAATCTGAAATAACTTTCACCCGACGAGCCCACACTAAGTTTCTCTGAACTAATAAATCAATTGTAGTGAAGACATTATCTCGGATATTTTCCTGTTTCAGTATAGGAACGAGCAGAGGATGTGAACATCCCGTGCACGTTCCTATATAGGTCGATAGCTCTGTTAGATGCCGTGACCCTTCCGATGAAATCGATATTTCGATGGTTACTCCGCAGGTCGGCCGTCACCAGTGTTGAGGTACCAACACGTCAACAATAATAATACCCTCTTAACATCGCCTATCCTCGGATGACGAGAATCGCACTTCCCATTATCTGCGAGTAATTGCGCTGATCGGTATACGATGTAATGAAATCTCTCATTTGGTTGCTTAAATACCAAACTTTTCTCCCATCTTTTGCGGATCAACTTTTTCTGTATGGCGTTCGAATGAAGCCTAAAACCCCAGGGAGTCCTCTTTCAAGAAATGTTTTTCGCTCAAAGTTGCCGTTAGATTGTAGGTCGTTTATAGGCGCCAAATCTCTCCATTATCTTTTTTCGTCGTGCCGTTGCCGAAATGTCTAACACTCGCAACTATGATGTTCTCCCTCAAGGACCCAATTTTTCATTGTTCCCGAGTTTGTGCTCTGAAGGCACCTAATGGACGGAAATGGCTTACCCCTTTCATCTCTCGTCTTATTTTTGATGGATGGCCCGTCTTGTTTTTTTTGGAGACTCGATGTCCCGACCGTCAATATTACTTAGTGCTTATAGTAGATTTACAACCTCTGACATGAGTAAAAAAAGTGTGACAAGTAGAAATTTAACTGATCGATGAGCTTAGTTCCGTTCTATTAAAAACCCGGATCGAATGGACTACTTATGCGAGCCGACAAAAAACGGCCTGGAAGAAAAAAAAAAATACACAAAATCTCGAATCGCGAGTTTGATTTTCTGGAACATTTTGACATTGCTGCAAATAATACGAATCCGGCATAGTTTTCCTCAACCCTCGCAGAGAAGTGACAGGTTGATATAGAGGTTAAATAAATGGGGCTATATTTCAATGCCGTACCGTCGGCGTCATCTCCTGATCGTTCAGGGCCATCTACGGCTGACGCTCGATGAAGGCACATACTGCTACTGCCGCCGACGAAAGCGATAAAATAACTCAATGTTCGCCTCTCGGTTTTCTCCCAGAAATAGAAGACTATAGCGATTTATTATGAAAAAAATCTCCAGGAGATGGACTCGTTTTATGGAGGAGTTAAGGCAAGACACGGAAAGTGTTTTTTTTTTTTTTTTTTTTTTTTTAATTCAATATTAAACCATTGTGATCGCTCACAAAAATATATCTAACCTCCCTCCCTTCAAAATGTGATGTTATACATTCCAAGGTTCGTAAAATACTATTATTGAATAAGAAATAATTGCTGTCCGTCCGCCGTGCGTCGTCAATCTTTTCTGGGGTAACAACTAAATACGTAACATGATGTAATAACTAAATTCTTGAAATTTTCACTGATAACCATTATTGGGATTACAATGGCTCAATTATTTAACCAACTCGTTTCATAAATTGTAAGAGTATTTTTGGGGGTTTTAAATTAGAAAAAATTCATATTTTCCAACGTTTTTCACATAAGGTGTGTAGGGGATCAATTTCTTTAGATTTTTAGACGTGGAATCGAATGATACTATAAAGGAGTCGTTAGTCTGAATAATTGTCCAGTTATGGCAAGTTTTGTGTGAATTTTCGAGATTTTCTAGAATTTATATTATAATTTATTAAGGATATGAGATATACATTATCATGAGGATATAATAAGTTACGATAAGGAATGTTAGTAATAATTTAGCATAACTCGACAATTTTTCGAGCTATAAAAAATCGTTCTATACTCGTTGGGAATGTCGTCAAACACTCTTCAGCTGTACCGTAAGGCGATTAATGTTTCAATTTAGTGATACAGAAAAATAAAAATATTGTTAAACGTCTATTACGTCTTTTTAAATCTTTATTGAAGCAGAAGAATAATAAACCAATAGGTACACGATATTTTGACGTTTTTTTCCCTCACAGAAGCCAAAAAACGGACAAATAGCAAACCATTTTCGCTTTAGGCAAATGCCCCAATTTTCAGCGAACAGTTTTCATAAAATGGGTGTACTTGGGGTTCAAACTGTTCGATGGCATAAGGCGCGAATAGTTTTCTCTGTCGAGATTTATATCAACACGGGAATGCAGTAAAGCCAAAACAAGGTATTCGTATTCGAAAAGCGGATCGGTCGATCAAATGTTAAAGCCAGCCATAAAGTTGGGAATACTAAAGCAGGAAGTATTCGAGAAATCCTATTCGGCGGCTCGTTCTATTCGTATTCGTGGTTTCTGACGTCCTTGTTTCCATGAAGTATTCAGATCAAACCTTGCCACCTTCGTTCACTTTCTGTCAGAAATAGTTGAACGAATTCAGGAAACGAAACGAATGTTGATGGAATTACGCGCAGCTCGGATGCTTTGAAGTTTGATTGAATTTCCCAGACCTTTTCTATTTCATAATTCAAACACCGTCCGACTCGCTCTGAATATTGGATAAAATTCTTCGGTCTCCGCATTGCAAAAAGTCGGTGAAAAAAAAAAACAGTTAATCGAGAGTGCTATTGAACGTTGTCGAGTTGAAACGTTAGTTTGAAGTTACGAGTTTTATCAATTAATTCATTCGCATTTTTATTCAATGACACACGATATAAGAGCTTTAGAAAAAAGTATATCTCCCTCAAAATTTGATTTTTGAAGTATGAAAAGAAGTAGAATCCAAATACACAGTAAGAAACATTTTGAAACTAAGAGTAAGTAATTGTGGGTGCTTGGGAGTTAGTTGTAGTTCTCTATTGCAAATAATTTGTATTGAAACCGGTTTCAACAAAACTTTTAGTAAAAGTTGTGTATAATGCATCGTATCCCCACAGAGTTAGGACTAGAATGTTTACAACATTTGACGGTCATTTTAAGCCGTATTTGAGGTAAATGACGATTCTCCATCACTGAAAACATTATTTTCATGATATACTGGTGGATTATGGATAATCTGATTGGTGAAGCTGATAGGAACGCGAGTTCTAGAACTGGGGAGAAATTATGTGAACGTGACAGGAATCAGTGACACGTTGATTCGTGAATATTCATGATTTTCTTGCTTGTTGCAGAGTAATACATGCGCTAATCCGATATTCGTATACTCAATCGGATTATACGGAGACTCTGTTAGGATGATAATTTATGGCTGCTTCGTCGCAATATTGGGGTTTAACCCTGGATCCCTACTAACGTGCAAAAAAATTAATTCGACGGTAGGAAACGCAAAGTACAAAAAAAAAAAATTTATTTAAGTTTTATTGAAATCTGAGTTGGAATAAAAAATGCACGCTTTTTTAGACGTAGCTGATGGAGAAATTATGTTTTCCATTTCTTTGTCTACGTTTTTTATAAAATGTTTGCCCCTTAGCCATTTTTTTTTTCGGCGCTGCTCAACGTCAGCAACGGAAGTTAGAAATGTATTCCGTTCCTCTGAATAACACTTTTCCAAACTTTTAATACAATCCTGAGCAGTCTCTCCATGCTCTTTCATCCTATAATGGGAAAGAACATAAATATTCTTTAAAATAAAGCCTTCTTCAAGCCGTGATTCATTTTAGCTTGAAATTAGTCGACGATTAGCGGATTGCTGTTTTGACATGGACCTTTCTTTCCGCCGGATCGTGAGTTTTGAACTTCCTTTTCTCCCTGCGTTTCCTACCCTTCACTAAATGGAGTTCAGAAGTTTCGACAACAGAAGTTAACGGACTCCTGGGGTCGGCGGGAAGGAGAGAACGCGTGTGGATTCCTTTTCGCCTAGTTCGGGTTGGTTTATCAACCTCTCGAGCGGCCTCTATTTTAGCGAAAATGGTTATCCAACCCATTACACGCGTAACCTTATTTACTGCAGTGAACTTTTCTGTGAGAAAATGTCCGTATAGAGTATAGATGAAGCAAAAATTTACCGTGAACAAAAAAATATAGAGAGGTTTGAGAACAAGTTATGGCAGCGTCTTTTTTCTTATAAAATGCGAATTGATGAAATGTGATGAATAATTTCGTAGGTAGCTTTAAAATTACTTTTCAACCGCCAGCATAAAATAATTGCGAAGGGAATAGCACTTCGGAACAAATTTTGGCGCGTTTTAGTTCGAATGAAAACCCCAGCCTCACCTTCTTCAATGCGAAGATAGCCTGCGCTCATCAGAGACGTTGGCCTCCAAACTTTATTCCCTACCCCAACCAGCCGACAAGTTGGCGGCACTGGCTGGCGAGAACGAGGTTCGAACTTTTGCTCCGCTATATTGTTTTCTCACTCCAATACCCTGTTCCACTTCACACGACTGAAGATAGCTCGACCGCAACTTGACACTGGAACTTCCTCCATTTTGCAACCTCTACAGAGAGTAATCACATTGCATTCAGAGTTTTCGTTGCTAATATTACAGACCCGATCGATTATTGCTCCGGGAATGTTTCCGAGGTGTTAATGGATTTGCTGAACACTCTTGAATCAAGTGATATTATAATTGATAATCAAGGAATTTGTTTGATTTCAAGGTTGAGGCAATTAGAATGAAGGAATTGTAGATTTCTGAAAGCTTACCTAGTAACTAGTTGATTGGTAGGGTAACCTGGGATTTTCGCTACACAGTAAAAACTTTCTTCATCCAGTAATATTGCCAAAGCAAATTGACCGTTTTACGACTGATTGAATATTATTTCTACAGATTTTCACTCCTTAATAATTCCCTAAGTCATATACCCTACAATTAGCAAAATAATGTTCGAGATCAATATAAAATTCAATTTCTGCCAAAATAACCAGTTTTTTGTCGCTCCTGAAAATTTGGGTTTTTTCAAGATACGAGGTTATCATGATGTGATGCCATCGATATCGGGGTGTTCACACATAGAGATTGAGCGGCCAGGCCTTGCAATAGGAATCGTAAGAACCAAATTGGGTCGTATACTTGCTCAAAACTCTATATATAAGCCCCTAAAAAAAATCAAGACCCCGATTCAATCTAATTAAAAACAATACCGTTTTTAATTCCATCTTTAATTCTCGAATACTAAGAACGTTCATTACCGCCGGGCAGTATGAAATATTTTTAAGCATAATAAATTATAAAATAACACGTCATCGCAAAGTAAATGCATTTTGCCATGCATCTCGTATGTTTTCGCCTCGAATATTTCGCAAGGCCTTTTGCGGTTTTCCCACTATTCACGGTGTTTGCTCGCGTCGAAGGGAGAAAATAACTCCGTTGGGTGTATCAACCTGTAGACAATTCGCAGTGAAATATTCGTATACGGCTCGGTTCGCCCTGGAGAACAGTTGGCATCCTTGGGGACCTCTGCTGCGTAGCACCGCAAAGAAGAGAAAATAAAAGAAAAATATACGTTCGGGAAAGGAAGAATTAGGGCGCGAAGGGAATGAGGTCGGGACGTAGGAAAAAGTGGAAGAGGTCCTGATAAAAATGGTCTTTTATTCCTCTGAACGTGATTTACGACGCACCCCTGTCGAGCCGGACAGCTCAAAAGCTCGTCTTAACAAATAGAGGTAGATAAATCTTCAAATGGGTTACCGTCAGTATCTCGATAGTTACGGATTGTCAAAGGAAGGCATATCGGGGTCCAGAATCGCGTGAAAAAATGTATTCCAGTAGGCCAACGTGGGGCATTGTGGAAACCCTCTCGTGACATATTGTTTTTCATATTCTCCTACATCGAAATTTTCATAACGCTTCTATTTTATACACATAGTATTCGAATAATACCAGCGAAGGTTTTTTTAGAATTCTCATTTCATCCAGGCTCCAATAATCACTCGAGCTCTGGCTGATGAAGATTGAAGAGGCATTAGCGCGAACCGTTGGTGAATCGAGAGAGCGTTCAACAAGTTATGGGCACACTTGGAAATCTGCCAGTCATGGAAAACGCGGATGATAAAACAATGCGCCCGTTCGTGCGAAACTCTTGTCCCATAGTCGAAACCCCTCACGTTTCCATCCATTTTCCACGACTTGGTTCCGAGCCAAATTTTTCGTGGCATTGTTTCAACGTTTTACTGTAAATGTTCTCGGCGTGATGTATTTCGGTTGCGCTCTTGGGATGATTCATCGCAGTTGAGATATTCAACTAATAGCGATAGTTTCCTAGCTTATTTTACTATTTTATTCACGTAATAAACCGCGCTAATAAATGACCAAGACATTTTGCAAACTGTTATCATTGATTGGTGATTATTCGAAAAATCTCACTCGCAAAGGGTTCTTTATTCAGTTCGATTTTTATTAGATATTGAAACATTTTAAAACTACTTTATAATTCTTACACTGAATAATCTCTGACAGGTTCTGATTGTCCGTGGGAAAAAATCCTTCAATTCCAATCAAAACGCTATCAAGTCTTTCAAATCAATATTCCAAAGAAGAATTTCCTTATATACGTTTGGCACTCTGCAACGACGTTTTCGAGATTCCGTTTTTCCTCTTCGAGCTAAATCGTTTTCAGATTTGTTTTGCCGAATTTCAATAATTTATTTACGGCACCTTGGAATCCATTACTGGTCATAATTATTCTAAGCTCTCCATCGTTCACCGTGTCCCCTGTTAGAGCAGGAGTTTATAGGAAGAGAACGTCCACGACGTTTCCTCCAACCCATCTTCATTCACTTGGTGGCCCAGTTTCCTTTCATGAATTATGCACAATAAGCGCAAGAGTCTCTCGCTTATAATGAATTAGCAACTGAGAGAAAAGCTACTTGGTTCTCTGTCGCTTATTATGTCGCCAGGTGCTGCGATAATTTTTTTTTTCTCAAAAATTCAAATTGAGTATGGAATGTAATGGGTTTGATTCAGCGGGATTATAATCTCAATATGATTAGAATCAAATAAATCCCTTGCATCGAAAGATTGAGGTGTTTTTCTAGCTTGAGAAATCCCATGCCTCGACTCAATTTTAGAGGGCTTATCTTCTTGAACGATCAAGGATCGAGTGTCTAACCCTTGTAAAGGTTAAGCTAAGTGCCCACTTATCAGTTCATGAGGAGAGTTACAAAGTTCAAAGGAGCACCCTCCGCTATGCTTTTAGTGCGTTGCTGAGCCTCTTCATAAATCTCTGAGAATACTGACCTCATTCAAAATTTCCTGGCTTGGAAAATACAAAAGTGTTATTTTCTGTACAACGTTTAAAACTTCGCGCAGAACGACCATTGCTTTCGATCATAAAACTCTCTACAACCTTCGAAGAACTGAGCTCATTCTTATAAGAACTTAGTGGTAGAATTCGAATTTGAGTGAAAACAATCAAATTCAAACGATTAATAAATTTGTTTCAATTGTTACGGTTTTTTATACTTTTGGCGTTTTAACTTCACTTCTAATTTTTTTTCGCCACGATCGCGAATCTTGACAAATAGGTTCTGTGTGAGGAAACTGAGGAAATTTAATTCAGACTTTATAATTAAATATATAGATGAGAATTCGAGAAAAAAGGAAAAACTGAGTCAACGCCTCCGAAAATTGCGGCAGTATTTTTTTCTCCTTTATCTGGAAAAAAATCTGCTTTAACCTGTCTTCTGTACCCTTTTTCCGACCACAGCGGTAGCGGCTGACGGTCGGGTTATGCCGCCGGAAATGTGTTCCCTCTGCCCAATTAAGAGGTCGGCCGCACATCACAAGAAACTCGTCCGTTTCCACTCGATCGTCGACACTTTCAGCCTCACCGAATATACTTCAAGTTCAGCTCACAGGGTAAGCTAGATTAGCACCCATTTAGCAGCACTGACTACCCATAGCTACGGAATATTACCAGCTCGCACGTACTTCCAAAAAAAAAAAAAAAAATTAATAATGATAATAATAATAAAATAAAATAAATAAATTGATTGTGAGTAAGCTGTCAATCCCAGACGGGAATCGCGCACATATTTTGGTTTTGTCTCCCATTTCCCTCATTCAGTGGCACAGTTTACTCTATTATTTAGGTTTATGACCCTATTTAGTTAAGGAAATTAACAAAATGTTCCTCTCATTAGGTTTTTTACAACTATCTACCGATTTGTGCGCCAAATCGTGCTAAAAATCACACTTGTAGTCCCAAATTGCTGGACATGAAAAAATACCAGCTTTTTATCGAACGACCCGATGTTCTGATGAAGTTTGATGACATAATACTACTTAATAATATGAATGAGTTAAGAGGTACGCTTTTTTGACCCTGGCAATCCTAGAAATGCCAATCTGCATAAGCAGCCTATAACGTTTTAAAAATTTGTAATTTAATGTAGCGCTCCTTGTTAGAGTGAACAATAGAGCTCCAGTCACTTCCTTCACCCCAATAAATACTAATCAATCAAATCAGGTTCACGTTTAGCCATAGTCATTAACTGTTTGCCGTGACTTGGCTGTTGAAAGTGGGCGGAGTTCGATTCGAACTACCTCTGTCCCTAGTCACTAGTCGACTTGACATGTTGGCCTCATTGTTCCGCTCTGGCAGTTTTCGCGATCATTTGATTAACCGCAGTCGTGAATTATATCAAAACCAGAGCGCCATCAATTTCTCGGTTTCGCGAGGTCAAACTGTTTGTTGGGACCACCCAACGTCAACGGCGGGGGTTTTATAGGTGTCACATAATTATTCCTGACTGTCGGACGCAGAGGCCACCTCCATTGCGGAATCGGATGAAAAACGGCGGCTTCTATAATTATTCGCCGCGAAGGATCCGAGGAGAAAAAATATTTTAATTCGTTTATGAAACAATAAAAACCTATGTGTCGACAGGCCGATGAGGGAGAAGATATTTTGACAATAATCTGACAGAATAAATAATCCAGCTAAGACGGATATATTTCTGTGGTAACGAAATGATCGGGACTCAAATTGTAGATGATGTCATCAGGTTCAAGGAAGAACATTGAGTATTATTCAGATGAACCGATTGTTTCGAGATGAAATCAGGCAACTGATAAAAGAGCAAGCATTTCGCTCTTTTTCTCCTCCATACCAAACCGGCGGCACACCTGTTTCCCGAATATAATGTATTTATTATACAATTTATCCTAATATTTCCATAAATTGAGAACTAATATTGTTGTAAAAGCCATTTTCTGTACTATAATATTAATTCTATTAACTCTATACTATAATATTGAGTATAAATTATACAGTCAAACAAATCCGTCATGACGGTAACACGAACTCTCATCCTTCAACATTTAGAATGTTCTCCATGATATCCAACGACTAAAATTCCGTGAGATCCAGAAAATAAAAATCCGAATTTCTTTTTGGGAATGCCATAAAAATATACCTAATGCCAATCCAACATGTACGTGTGTAAACTACTAGGGTGGATGAAATCTTTGGTGGCTGCACAGTCTAGCGGAATACCAGAGAAACGCTGGGTCAGTTGAACTTCAAGCACCCGCTGTGGGAGCGCTCTTTCCAACCAACCTCCCAGCTGATCAAGGATCCCCGCGTGGTCGGTTGGAGTTGCTCCATTATTCAAATAAACCAAAATAAACCATTCAAATCGCCCGAGAAAAAGCAATTCCTAAATTCCCCTATAATTGCGATATATTACGTTTCAATGCATGTAGAGTCCGAATATCCAATGAAAAAATTCTGTCCGTCTATCGTACGCCGTAGGTGAACACTTTTCAGACGTTTTACATCAGAAAAGATGCATACTATTTCAAAACACCGTGTTCGAGTGTAGAACCAAATCGAAATCATTCAAAACTCTTGACTGCGATTTTACTAGTCAAAACGAGTAAACAATTGATATTATATTTTTATGATAGTTTTTTGCACTTTTTGTATTTTTTATTATTGGGTTTTTCTTCGTATGTTATTATTATTATTATTTTTGTTTCTATTTGAATGTTCTATAGTTCTTTATTGTTTTATTATTTGAATTTCCGTCTATTTCCTGTATTTCTTCATTCTTATAATTTTCTGTTATTTTTCGTTTTTTTTTTGTTTTTTAGAAATTTCTGAACGACGAGGTTGACCTCGACACACCGATTGCTCCATATCCCAAGGTTAAAATATAATCAATTTTTCCTTCAAAATTTTAATCTCACCGGAAATTCTAAAATTATTCGGAAATTTTAATCTTCTCGTTCATTTTTATGCTCTGAAAATCCTACAGAGGCCTTCTTATTGCATTAGAGCACATTTTTTAATATATTTTTCCATTAATTTTGTTTTTATTTTATATTTTTTAGAACAAAATGAACGAAGAGGTTGACCTTGACACTCCTCTAGCGCCTAGAGCTCAGGTTACCATTTTTTAAATTGGAATGAGAATACTAACGACCGATAATAATTTATTTCCCTCTCATACTAACTTAACTTAGTTTTTCAATAATCAATTGGTTTTGGGTGACGGGTTTCGGTGATGGGATTTGTCAACTAAACTTGTGTAACAAGAGACATTCTGTGTATTAAGTTCTCCGTTGGATGACATGTGATGTGTCCATACATCTCAACTCGTGCTTGAGTGAATAATAACTACACATCCATCTTCTTACATTGCACAAATAGGTCTTAAACGTAACAAAATTTATTGCAACTTGTTCAACCTAATCCACCTACCTAACTAACCTAATCCAAGGTTACCGCAATAACGGTGGATTTCACAAAAAAAAAAGAGTTGGTTATAGTCATTCAAGCAACGCCAAGAAACACCCTAACTAGCAACGAAACTAGTTTTTTCTAGTAACACAGAAACTTGAACTTTTCCAATTTTTTTCAGCAAAATCCACCATTAATGTCTGGCAAAAAATGCTCCTTTCAATTATTGAAATTCATTACCTAGTGAATAATTGAACTTCTAACCCCACAATGTTTTACCGTTGAGGTTGTAATTTATTTCTTTCAAACCTTTCACGAATTTCTTCACTCGAGAACATAGTTTGCTCCAATTGATTCACTAATGCTGAGTTGTTTTTCTCCAGGATGAATCCGACGAAGAAGTGGAAAGATATTCTCAGGTTATTACGACTGGATTTGATTTGTGATTTGTTTGCGTTTGCTGATTGCGGTGAAGTGATGGTGATTTTTCACGATTTCTTTACCTAGTTAGGTTTTTATTTACGTTTCACGATGATTTGGTTTCAAACTAAGCATGGTAATTATAGTTGTGCCTGGTTTGTTGAGTTATGATGATTAGTTCAACCGTATTGAATACACAATTGTGTTGGACATATTGGAAATTCTGAGCACTTTGCAGAATTTACTTTTCAAATTGGTTGTCTGAACTTTTTTGAAGTTTATACTTTTTTACTACGATAACTGGAGAGTAGACTGGAAGTGGAGAGTAGATTTAAGCCTTATGAGACCTAATTTTCACGTTTGTCGATCAGCCCAAACGGTATTCAAATGATGAGAGAGAATGAGATCAGTAGGTAAACTCCAAGTCGAAATGATCATCATTAACCACTAAATTCCGCGAATGTTTTCGGTTCAAGTGGTTTCACAGTCATTTGGCTCCATCAGAAGAACTCAGATCGTTGAGCCGTAGAAATCACCGCCTTTGCGACGGTTTGCGAACCGTTTACTGCCAAAAACCATCACCTGGGCCAATTTTGGGCTTATATCCTGTGATGCTTGCTGTTCAATGGGTGCGACTATATGCGAGCCTGCAAGTGCTCCATTTTGCTACACCGGCACACGGCTCATTCGATTCAAAGTTTCATCAGAGCGCGTATAACCGTCGAAGTATACGTTCCGCTACGGGCTGATTCACCTGAGCCTAAGCTTAATCGTTGAGCGGACTGGCGAGTCTTGAAGCTTGAAACACACGTACAGTGTTGGCATTTTCTGTCTTACCTGAGCAAATATTAGTAGGAGAGTTCAACGACATTGTTAGCCAAGAGCGCTATTCTATATCGCTATCTCAGCGATACAGAATTTTTTATGCATACTTAGTAAATTTTCGATTGAATCAAGGTTTTATTGTCAATGATATTTCAACGAGTACTAGCTGAATGAGACTATTATAGGTTGAATGATTATTAATGTACGTTGCCCAGCAATAACATAATGTTGAGTATCACGAAAACTTCTAAATTGCTCACAGTTGTTACAATAAAGAAACCAATTTAGTCAATCGACTTTTTAATTGTCTCACCCGGTCTGTCATTCAAAAATCCGTTGATATTGGCCCCTAACATGCTCATTAAAAAAATACAGAGGTGAAATTGATATGGAAATTACTCTCAGATTTGATTTAGCGGTCTAAGTATGCAAATTTCGCCAATGTCAAGTTTCATGCAAAAAAAAATCTCGACTTTCGCCAAGAACGTTTGTGAAGTTCGGGCCAATTTCGTTCGTTGTCCTACAGGACGAACTATATTCGTGTGATTTTGGTTCGAGAATGAACCGTTTTCGTCTTTTCATCCCTCGATCCCTCTCACTATCTTTCGACACCGTTTCCTTCATCGCCGTTTCCTTCGAAGTCAGCTCGCAAAATTTAATGAACTGTGAGAACGCAAGTTGGAGAATACAGGTAGGGAGGCGGACGACGGCGGAATTCAATTAGCTCCTTTCCACCTGAGACGTTCCAGCGTTTTTCTCCTTCTAGGGATAGGCTGGTTCGGTGAAGTTGAGTCTAAAGCCTCTTGAAAGTTTAAGAACCAAAAGGATGAAATACTTCAACTTGGCTATTGAGGCTTGCCAAAGTGACAATCATTGTCTGCCATTGTTCCTATCTAATGTATTCGCTCTCGTACTGTATTGCGATTTGACGATGTTTCGAATTGAAAGACTTAGAAGACCCCATAAATCACAAATTAGAACGCAAATGGTTGAATTACTTTTCCTGCTTTGCATTTATTTTGGCGTGTTGGCGTTTTTCAAAGGGATATTGATTGATGGTGTCCACATACACGAGATTTGTTGGGAAATCATGAGGATAGTTGCACTTGAACTCCAGCGTAGAGGTTTGAATAATGGTTGGCGCTTTCGCAAAATTATTGAAGAACTTATCCAAACTATTTGGAAGTGTAATAATACCTAGCTAATAATAATAAGCGTTAGTAATAATAGCTCAAAACTTATGATGAGATTTATTAGTGAACCTCCACAAGAGTTATTGCAATAAATAATAATTAGATGGAATTCATATTAATGGGGTCGGCCTTCGCATTGATGGCAATGCCTATGTTCTTTTTGTTGGCTGGTTATTACGTCATTTGCTGTCTTGACTTTTATTGCGTTGAGTCATATTCACGCGTTTTAGCATTTTGCAGTAATTTAATCATTGTATTTTTCTATACGTAGAATATAATTATCGAAGAAATCGCAGAGTCAATTTATTAGCTGTTTTTACGATCGAAGAGTTTAATTGATCTTCAAATGAGGTTGAGTGCAAGCTTATAGTTTCCATTGATATTTGGTATTTAAATCATCGAAGTTCGGGTACCATCGATAGTAGATTCATTAGCGAGAAGGATGCGAAAAAAGTTATTTGTAGTCCAGAAAAGACGCTGATTTTATTCGATATCATACTCTTACGACGACCTTACTCAGAGCTCACACAGATGACAATATCCTTCCCGCCGACCAGCAATCATGATTTCCTGATGAGGATGAAGCGGCGAAAGCGCTTGGAATTTGAACGAATCTAAATAATCGCCTGGAGAATGAACTCTCACCCTTAACCCCTCGTCACAAGCAACATAACTTTGTTAATGTAGTTTCAGTGGCAATTGTTCCGTTGCTGGCGAGGGAAATAAGAAACTGCTTGTTTCGAATAGCCTTTCCTAGAGCGCAAACTTCCCTAAGCATTCCCAACTTCTGAACCGGACAGAAGTTTTGGGAAAATTTTGATTGCGAATAAAGACTTTCCAACGAATTCTTGCTGTTGATAAAGTCCTATTTGAAAAGCTCATTCCTCCAAAATGTCGAAATGGCTTTCGCCCGCGAGGAAATGTTTATGGAAAAGGAAACGCAAAATATTCGGGGCGAAAGATTGCAAAACTGTATTTCCTAGGTTGGAAGTACCTATTTGTCAAGAATAATGTTATTCGAGAAGAAATGAGAGGTCCGCCGTTCAATGTGAGCGAGCGACCTAAGAATAGATTGGATCCGAAAAGGACGACGAGGTCGAGGGTCGCATTATAGTCGTGGAATAGCAAGTCAGAAGCAATAGAGTGGGAAGACGCCCTTTCGTGGCCTCGTTCTGATCTTGACACTCCAATAACTAAGAGAACCCTTTACCTCCTTCAGAGAAGCTGACAACCGAGTCGAAGAAGGCCCCGGAGACGTCTAGTGCGAGCAAACTTGCGAAGCTATCCACTATTCTCGAATCGTGTCGCCGAAACGTTAAAGGCCAAGTTTGAGAAGACATCGTGCGAGCAAACATGTTCAACATGGATTGCTCCTAGTGGAAGTAAATACTCATCAGGATGAAGTTAGTAGTTTGAACCGAGGTTCGCAGTGATTCGAACTAATTTGGAACTGGTCCAGTTTCTGGTGCTCACCGCTGCTCTGTATAGTTTTTTTTTTAATAGGTATATTTTTTTTTATTTTTTCAATTGCGAACCTGGTTTTATAAAAGTGAAAATTTTTAGCTTTCTTGATTGATCAAGAATCCTAAGTATTTTTTGCAAAATTATATTTAATCGTCGAGAAAACTTGTTTCGAGAAATAAGTCAACTGTTAGGCGTTATCGTCAAAATAATTTTCATGGTGCTCTATCATTTTGGTTTATTATTCAATAATAAACCATTGTAATCGCCCAAGAAAAAAAAATTTCTAACCCCCCCTCAAAATTTGATGTTTTACGTTTCAAGGCATGTAGAATCCGAATATCCAATAAAAAAAAAATTCTGTCCGTCCGCCGTACGCCGTACGCCGTACGCCGTACGCCGTACGCCGTACGCCGTCCGCCGTACGCCGTACGCCGTTAGCAGTTTTCCGGCCTAACTATAAGAGCTAAAAATTTGAAATTTTCACCAAAAATCAATCTCGGTCCTACGACGGCCCAATTCTTGAACCAACTTGCTAGCTCAATTTTAAGGGTATTTTTGGGGGGTTTTGAGGGGGAGAAAATTCATATTTTCCAATGTTTTTTAGAAAAATGTGTACGTGGTATCAAATTATATAGATTTTTGGACGCTGAATCGAATGAGACCATCGCCGGGTCGATAGCTTCATTGGTTCGCGAGTTATCGCAGCTTTTGTGCCGAATTTGGGAGATTTTCAGAAATTTGACATGAGGGTATAACTCGAGAGTTCTTGGAGCTATAAAAATCGTTCTATACTCATTGGAAAGGTCGTCAAACACTCTCTCCAGCTGTATCGTTAGGCAATAAGGTTAGGTTTTAATTAGGAAATTAAGAAAAATAAAAATGATTAAAATTACAATAGTTGCTACGGAGTTTTCCCCTATAGTTACCATCTGTTTTTCGGTGGGAACGTTCAAAAATGTTCGGAATAATTTAAAATGACAAATGGATAGTCTTCTTAAATCAATATTGAAGCAAAATAATAATAAACCACTGTACAATCATTTGCAGCGTTTTTTCTTAAATTGAGAAGAGCGAAACATAACCGTCAACGTAATAATCTTTCACAGCCCATGTTATTTCCGTTATTTGAAGTAGCACCTTGCAAGTCGGGCGGTTAAGTTGCTCCCGTTACTTGCGTAATTTCAATAGCTTTTGTCAAGTAATTGAAGGCTTTGGCAAGCTGGATCGTAAGCGGCTTTTGTACGACGTGGCTTCCTTGAAATGGTTCGTTCCCTGGTGGAACGTTGGAAAAAGATCAGAGGGGCTCAAGATGGCGAAAGGGTGAATCAGTAATCATCGGCTCGAAGAAAACCCATCTCGAGGGTAAGGAGAGCGTTGATTAAATTTTTTTCCGGCCAGGCTAATCCGAGATCCGAGTATAACTATTTTGTTTTTCATGAAACTCTCTACCGGTTTTTCGTAAAAGGATCAAAGCATATTCCCGCCTATTTCTGCGCAGGGATTTTAAAAGCCCTCACTGCAACGGTTTCTGTTCCGTTTGGATTAAAACGAGCGGAAAAAATATCGAACCTGATATTAAGCCTCGGAAAGTCGTTTGGCAATTTTTTTCACTCAATACATTTTTCCGCGAGGGTGATCGTTGCATTCGAACGCAGTTTTCGCACATCGCTTTAGAGAGGAAAGATTGTAGAGATTTTATTTCTCGCAATTTGCACCCTGCAATTATTGTGATGGAAAAATAACATGTTCGAGACATATAACTTGGTTGATAAGGAATTGCGGATACCAAAATAATGCTAGCTGAAGAAATATGCTGATCATCCCAGTAACCCAATGGCAACCCAACAGGAGTATTCCAATTAAATGATAAATTCAACCCATTTTGTCGGCGGCTTGAAGAAGGCTGGGAACATTCGAGACAGTGAGTTCCGGCATGTTTATGCTTACCTGATTTAGAAATTGAAAAATGGCACCCATTCCTGCTTTCAATCTTTGTCGGAAACAAGGTCGACGAATTTACTGCTTATGAGATTGTCCTATGTGTTCTTCATCGAAAAAGAAATCAATATTATTTCCATTCACTATGTAGACCTGGAAGTAAAAAGAGTCATAAATTATACGGTTGAATGATTTACGTCGAAATCTATATCCGTATAAATGCAAAACATGCCACATCACTCTCTCTCTCTGGACGCAATACATTCAGTGCAAGAACATTCTTTACAGAAAATAGTCAGAGATGAAGGATAATGTTGTCCCTGTAGTAAGCAACTGTATTCCCACCTTTTCATCACATAAATGGACTGGTAAATAGAGAATCAAAATGAATGAGGGAAAGTCAGTCGACTTCACTAATCGGAAGCTAGATTACACACCGCTCTTTCTAAATAATACTGTTATTCGTTTGACTACGAGAGCATATAACATGTAGGGAAAATGACGATACGAACTCGAACTTTTCTCATTTTTGAGGTTTTTGAGCACCATTCCCAACCACTCCGAAGAAAAATTATCATCCCTGCAATTGGAAATACGCAACAAGAGCTTTCCAGTTATGGCATAAAATTAGTTCTTAAAACAAAAATGAGGAAGCAATTCAGGTTTTTAGAACCTGTATTTGAGACTCCATAACTTTCGAATGAAAACTCGTTTTCATTGTTTGTTGTTTCAAACTGTTTAAATTTGAATCCAGTTCGCAGACGCAAGGATTGGTATTGATTGGACCGATAGTTGAAATTATTGAAAACATAGGAAAATGGTAAAAAGAACTTTTAGCAGTCTAATTAATCAAACTTGGTTGGATCATTGCGAGATCTAAAATATATTAAGAACGTGTCACACGTATTTTTACCATAATTTGTCATCGGCGACTGGATTAATGTGAAGTTTGGACGTGTTTGTTATTTTCTTATTAGTGTTTTTAAAATTTTATTATTTAATTTTTTTTTTACTACAAATATTTTTGAAACCCGTTTCATTTTTAAATTTTTTTTCCGCATGAAGTTGAGAAACTACTAATTCTATTTGCGGTTAGAACCGTTTTAAGCGGTGATACTTGCCCGCTGCACTCCGGAAATTTAATACCCAAACGACACCCCTGAAACCGGCATCACGGTGGCTACTTGTTGACGCTGATAAGCGCAGACGCCGCCCCATGCCTCCCTCTCGCCCACAAACTTCGTGGCACAGCTTCTCCAGCCGGTTTTCAGTTGCTGTCCCGCCTCCAACGAATGCACAATAAGCGATACTCGTGTTTAGCGCGTTCCTTGTTACATCTACCAATTCCGTTCGCGTCTGCCGGCATCCACGTGGTTTGACGTCGTTTAAGTCATCAGTTCCTCATTTTTCTGCGCGAAAATAGGCATTCAATTTGGTAAAATTTCCAGGCTAGATAATTTTTTGGAGGCTACATTTGAAAAAATGTGCCTCTTAATTTCTCGGTGATTTTCAATATTTTTTTTATTTCTACCTTTGCATTTAAAGCAATAGCTAAAATCTAGTAATTTTGTTAAAAGTATTAAAGAAAGTGAAACTTTGTTACCACTATTTTAAAAACGATGATCATCTATCTATATATGAATTTATAATTGCTGTCCCAGACATTGTGCGATTTTTTGGCCAATTGCGATATGTATGCATTTAGCTTCAGTTCAGAAAATTTACCCACGCATCTGATTCATCTTAGTACGTAATATTCTCATAACGTCTCATAATCGTAACGTCATTATCGTAACGTATAATAATTTGGTTTGGTCGAGCGATTATTTAGTGATTGTTTAAACGATAATCATAAATATCCCCGGGAATTAATAGGTCATGTTCGATTTATTTTGGAATACCGAGCGATTCCATAGTTGTTAATAGTTTCACGCATCAATTTCATTTTTTAATGAAATGTTCGGTTTACTCAAAACCAAATTTGTATTTTCGTCAGACCAAGATAGCGATCTAAGGTCTTAAAATTCAGTTTGTTTTCTTAACGAGTAACAATAGTTCAGATTTTATATTCTACAATAAATAACCAATAGCTGGCCCCTTATGATAAATGAATTCATTAATTTGTATACAATTGTGCTTCTATAGAATTATTAAATCTTACGGCTTGTCGTGAAATATTTGATACAATTAAGCGATTAATCGTTCGCAGTTTTTGAAAATTAATTATATTTCATTACTTTAGGTTGAAAATTGCCTTTTCTCACCGACGTTGCTATAGAGTTGACTAGTTTATCATCCTTTCATTTCTCGACAAAAGATCTAATCCGACCTCTCGGGTCTCTAATTGAAACAAAACTCCAACTCGGAGAGCGAACTTAGAAAATGCTGGGTGATAAAAAACTAGAGGGTTTCTCATTCAGGAATTAAATCACTCTTTATTTTTCCTCGGAAAATGTGGTTAGAATGATATCATTTCCTTTCTCGTTAATTCAATTCCTGCCGCCTAGCCGGGATGAGGCCCCGGTGAGTTTTTTGTTGTATTACGGCTCAAGTCTCGACCGTCTCTTGGTTAAATCATTACATTATATAATAGGGAGTTTCCCTCGCCAGGTTAGCCTTGTTTTGCTCGCGGCGATGAACCTCGAATTTATCATGCAGCGTCCTTTTTCAATTGAAATTAGTATGAATATAATTCAATTGAGAGTGTCGAGGTTTTGATTGCGTTTACGTTGGCAGGGAATTCATTGAGTTTATGCCACCGTGCGAAATAAGTTATGCTAGTTCAAATTATTATAGAATTATGATTATCAAACGTGAGGAATTCAACTAACTTTCATATAGCGTGGTTTTGCGTTTCGCTTTTAACTCGAACGGTACAGTCGATTTTAGTTTTACCCGACATGATGAAATAAATTAGGAAAAACCAGGTATAATTATAGCCTTTTTAACCTGGGATTAAATCCAATCGGTGAATTTTTAATAAATAAATGAAAATATAGCAATTAAAACACAAGTTCACTGGATGTGTGTTAACATGCTCAATAAATTTTCCAAGTTGAATTATCTTATTTTCTTTTTTCTCAAATTCGAAAAAAAATTCGGCTCTACCAACAGCTCGATTTTCATCCGACTTATTCAAGCGCGATGATATTTCCTAAAGTCATCCACACTCACGATGAGGGCTGCTCGTACTTACCATCATCTCGAGATGAGGTCGGAAGAGAAGTTTTAATAATGAAATAGGTTGGAGTGCTTGTAGGTTCCCTGGTCAGAACGAAGTAGCTTCGGTGTAGTCCATCAGCTGCCAACGTCGGGCCGGCTCATCTAACATCCTCTCTTACCTTTATGCGTATAATCTTCTCGTGGGTCGATCGAGAATACTAGAGCACCAGATAAAAGGGTATATCCCTTCTCTACAAAAGCATCATCGCGCATTAAATTAATAAAATGGGAATTTCTCCCCAGGAAAATAATTCAATTTTATTATGAACAGTTCACGAATGTCGTACGGATCTCACATTTTCGAAAACCTCAACCGCGAGGTATCAAAACTCCTATTCGCTAAAATATTAAATTGTATATTGTATTTGTATTGTTCAGCAGATCTATAATTACTATCATCATGAATTTCCTCAAAAACCATCTTCGTTCACTAGAGAAAAAAAATCGATGAATGTAATAAGAAATTAACAAAATCTCTTCCGTCAACTTTACGAAGTAATTCTATACCAATTCATATACGAGCACTTACCCTTTCTGCTTCCACTTCGATTCGTCTTGAATGAGCATTAAAGCGTCAGATCTCGAGAATAAAAGAAAGAAAACCATTTCCTTGATCCCATAAAGCATTTCCAGAGCAGTTCTTCGCGAGAACAATGTGCGTCTTCATAACGGATCTACTTCTCTTTCTTATCACATTCTTTTCCCTTTTTTTCATTTTCCTTTTCGTTTCCACTTCCTTCGCCGACTGGTTTGAAATTTAAATGAAAACCGCAAAAGTTCTTTTGAGCTTTGCATTTTTATGCCTGTTTTACATGATGGTGGCCTACAACTTTTCCATTAATTCTATTTGCATTCTAATGCGCTCGAGGCGGCCTATTCTAATTTTTATGGCCTCCTACTTGTGAGAAAAGGTGTATTGAAAAAGAGTCCTTACAACATCTACGGCGCTCGTTGGAAAGTCGGAGAAAACTTCCTTTCCTGTATTGTAGTCGGTAGACCTAATTGTAATTACAATATTCGACTTTGCTCGTCCACTTGAAATTGCATTTTACTCAGCTTTTTTTTCTCAAGAAATGGAACTTCGTATTTTTTTGTACGTGTGAATTTATTTGAGTTAGACGATTTTGCACTTCAAGAGACATTAGAGCGTAATTTTCGCAGTGAAAAATTTGCGAATCATTCGTAATTTTAAAAATCTTTTTCAAAGTCGCGAAAAGTAAATACATATATTTTTTAGTTCATAAATAGAATAAATTTTCGAAATTATTTCGTTCTCGATTTTTTCGTACGATATGTTTTTTGCCGACTCCCTTGGGTTAGAATCCAAATTACAGCCAAGTGATGATTTTTTCTCGAATAAATTTCCCCTTTCTAGCAGAAATATTCATTGTATTTGTAATTCAAAAACATTCAACTTTTCAGAAAATTAAACGTTCGCGTGCACAATTAAATTTCGATTATAAGTATCCGCTGAAAAATGAGGAACTCACAGAAATTTGCACCGTTTCAGCGGTGGCAGGAAAACGGAGAAAAAGGAAAAAGAAACTTGAAGAATTTGATGTAGTTATTTTTAATCAACGTGTTCCGCATGGGTTTGGACGATAAAAGGTTGGCACGGCTTCGTCGTTTCCGGTTTTTCGGCCGCGCTAAAGTTTACCTCCTAGTGAGATGGCCTCATTTGGTAAGTTAATTGTTTTTTCGCATGCCGAATGAATTTTGTATATCTGAATTTTAAGGGGAAAATTTTTTCCCCTCGACTTGATTTTGTTTGTAATTAATCTAGTTTGTTATCTCAGTGACTTAAATTATTAAGTATCTGATTTTATTGTTATTTTGTGTTTTTCTGAAGCGTAAACACTACATTTAAGAAAATATAATGAAATAGTTTGAGAAAAAGAAGGTTGTTCTGCCCTTTTCAACTTTATTATTTCGGTAGTTTCAGACGGGAATTTGTTTCATTTGTATTTTCATAGGTATTTTACGCAAATTGGGCGAATGTTGGTGAAATATTCGTGGTTCTCGTTTTAACTGAACTCTTTGATGTCACACGGAAACATCATAGAATCCCCTTTCGCCCTGCAAAAGATACCGCCCCGGATTTTTATTCTTATCCAACTAATGCCTCCTCTGCTTTTGACTGGGGCGCATTTTTCACAAATCTTTCTTCGGCGTACTCAGTCGTATTGTGAAATTACGTTCACTTATTCAAGAGAAAAAACGTACCCTAGTAGACGTCAGTGGCACAGGATTTTCAAGAGGTTAACGAGTTCATAACGGCCGGTTCCCTTCCCATCTCCGACACCATAGCCCTTTATTGGCATTACGCTCAAGAACGCTAAGGAGCACTAAACCCGTAATAAATTCCGTCAGACGAGCCGAGGACCTGAGTAATCAAAAGCTAGGCTTCCTCCTCCGTTCTCCTCCACTGTGGTACGATCCTACCATTTCTTCCAGCCTCAGCCTACTTCACGCTGTACCTGGATGGTTCTGTTACGTTACAGCTCACCCACCGTTGAGGACCTTTGGTAATTTACATAGTGATAAATCCGCCCGTTGGCCAGGGCACCTGAGGCCAAAGAACCATTACGTGCGATTAATTATTTAGCGAGGAGGTCTCTCCCTTTTAAAGGCAGGATACACGGACGAGCTCCTTGCAATATGAAGCAATTTATCGGCCGAATATTGGGATGCGGTTTGCCCGAGAATTTTCAAAATTAAGTTCCCAACTCCATAGCTATGGTAGTTCGATTACCAATTTTCTCCTGCATTGTCCAATTTTTCGTTGCAAGTTTTTCAACTGTACGAAAAATGTGACCTTTACAGATCATAATTAAGAGGTGATTATGCAAATAAGCATGTTAGTGACAGGTATCGACTCAAATAGAGGCATTAACTGCCCGTCAACCTACTTCTTCAACAAAGCTCCTCATTATCGGACCATCGATGCCTTTCCAATCGATATTTCCATCTTTCAAATGAAATTTTATTGTTCTATTACCATCTACGTACCTAAACAGTGCATAAAGTTATTATTTAATATTTGTTATTCCTTCAATGTACAAAACTGTTCCATATGCGTACACAAGTGCCGCTACTGTTCGAGTAAAAAAACTGACAGCGCCGTGGATTTTTCTCTTTTTTCAAGGGTTTAATCAGTTTATATACGGTTAATCCGTATCTAAACGATGTGACGAAGATTTTTCCCAAAGCCTCGACCTCAGAGAGGTCGCATATTTCCCGCTCTACTCCGAACTTTGCCTATCGCCGCCGACCCAATTCTGAAAAATATTCTTCCGCCCTGTACCTTGTAAAAAAAGAGGTTTCAGAGGTTTTTTCAGAACAAGCTATGGCGCTTTGGCTCGCTAGGTTATGCCCTGAAACGGGTGTGAGAGCAATTCCACTGACGAAGGGCCAGCCCGTAACCCCTCGGTATACGCGCGTTTAAACAATCCAATACCTGTTCTCCGTTTTACCGCGTTTTTTACTCATTCTTTTGCGCGTTTATTTTTTACCCTCAGTGCGGGTGGAACGTTCAACGGCAGTTGGCTAACCTGTCGCTGAGCAAAGGTTGAAGCCGAACGGTCCAATTTGCGCGCGATAAAAAGTCGACCGGCGCCGTTTTGCAAGGCCTTATTCAAATTGAACCGATCCAACTGTCGTAGGATTATTTTCTTCCGTTGAATATCGTTTGCTTTCGTTCTCTTAGGTTTTATGAGGGGAGAAAGTTTAGAGCAAATTTTCTCGAGCGATCGGAATTCAAGTAGTAGTAAATCTTATCCGGGAAATATTAGCAGTTAGATTAGCTTTTAAATTACCTCAAGCAGCCGCTACGTGAATTTATAATGAAAATTGCGCAGCTTGAAGGCGAAGTTGTGTCATTTAACCCACGATGTTGGCTCATGGCTGTAACTGCAGGCGTCACAATAAACTTTTGACGAAGTGGAATTGCTCGGTAGAGAAATTGATAAACGGCAACCCGACTTCTGTAACGAACTGAGAAGTTGCAGTAGTGAATCTTCATATAAGCGTCTACACGTTTTACCATAGCAATGGGCGGGTGATCAGTACAATTTCCACTGACCTCGGTTTCTAAATGAACTCGTGCCCCATCTTTCCATCAAGTTCTTGGCTTTAATACGTTCTCGCTTGAATTAAATCTCATCAGCTTGGGGTTTTCATCGTAAAAAACCCTCACCTTCGTCACGTAATGTATAATCAGAGCTGCGATTACTGTCGTAATCTAGTTTAATGAAAATTGCATACTGTATTATACGCAGTGTGCATGTCATAACTGTTAGCAGAAAAGTTGATGATAGCCGTGCAGAGACATTTGAAACATTTCATTAATCGAAAAAAGCAGTAACGTAATACTATTTTGTTACTGGTAACAGTGTAAATAACTTCTAAAGTTGATATCGAAATTGAATCAGAAGTTGAAGGTTTAAACGGGGAAATTGAAAGAATAATTGAGGTTCAAGTTTCCAATTATGAATTTTCATTTAATAAGATAATTTAACCAAGATGACTACTTGCTAGTCGCATTTACCAGAATTTCCTTTTATCATAGTAATAGCATTTTGAATATCACCAAAATAATTTATACAGTCATGGTTGTTCCGGAGGACAGGCCATTAAACCTCGTAGCTTGCAATTCCTTCCTTGGCCCGGTCGTCTATTCTCGTTTAATTAAGATGAACTCAACGTAACTTCCACAACTCACCTGGGAAGCGCACTCGAAGAAAATGACCAGGAAATGGCTTTTATCCTTTAGCGATCAGCGAAATTAAACTCAGCCGGCCATCTATCTCCCCGCTCCCTGTCCTTAGGTTCGAAATCTATGGGTGTAAGCGGTGGAAGAAGTGAAAGAAAGTAGTAAATCAGTGGATACGAACCCAATTTTTCTGGAGGAGCGATCGGAAGGAAAAGCGAGCTTCGGCGGTTGTTCCACATTATTTCCGCTAACGTAAATCAAAAGAAATATCGTGAATAGCGTGTTGGCTATCGACCGCCCACCTCCCGTCGCAGGAAATGACGTATGAAATTTATCAGCTGCCGCTATCAGATGTGGAGAAACTGGTGAAACTTTACTTTGATTTATTGTCCGAGTTCCGACTGATAGTCATCCTTAGCCGACAATGTTTATGTCGGATTAACGGATCGAAGGAGCTAGCGAAGCAAAGATATCGATTAGACTCGAAGTCTTAACCGGCTGGCTGATTGGTGGTTTTTCGGGTAAAAAAAAGCATGTTATTCAAGTTATGTGAAGGCACCGAATCATTTTCTCGAAAATAATTACTTTTTGTAATCTAAAAAACCTGCTCATCTAATTGAGACTTTTTATATTTGCCTTTTGGAGATTTTTCGGCCGTGCTCGAGCAGATGTGCTGTTTTATTTTTTCATCGCGATCCTCCATAGAGAAAAGATGGCGTCCGAAGACTAATGTCATCATGGCTCTCTTACGCCCACCTGGTTAGTTTTGTCGGCCGACGTAGACTTATGGTAGATGATCAGCTGCGTTATCTTCGAGACATGGTCATCAAATAAATGAACTAGCCATTGTCTTGAAAATGCCTTCGATGATATATGACACCCTCTCTACCTCATCTAATAGACAATTCTTTCGTTCGGTGGTGGTGTAACAATATTTTTTCCAAATTGAATCGCCCGATGGGACACTGCATCGATAACGTCCAATTTATTCCATTTATAGTCGTGTTTATCTCATTATCAACACTAGGTTTTGTCCTAATAGAAAAGAGTTTACAATGTACAACTTTACCCAAGCTGAATGGTTCCGATTCATTGGAACCTACTTTCGTCTTCAAAATATTTAAATAAAGAAGAAAATATTAATCTCTGAAAACTATACCACTAATAACTTCTACAATCGCTTGCTATGGCAGAATACTCCGGTAGGATATCTGCAAAACTAGAAAGCTGTTTGCATCCCGTTTGAGAACTCTTTGAAGAGCCTAGGAGTTCTCGGTAGTGCTATACTCAAATGAGGCTGTTTCCATGCTGTTGGTTTTGACGAATGGATGTTAACATTCGTGCCCAGCAAGGAGCATGGGATGTAGAAAGGGATGGTAATTTCGGATCGTAATTTCCCAACGGTGTTCAGCGGCAACTGCCAAGCAATCGCGCATGCGTAGTAATTCGAGTCTTTCGTCTCCGCTTCCCCTAATCGTACAGCTCTTGAACAGTACGAGAATGGCAGACTTGCTCGGGCCCATTAGCCATGCAGAAACGCTACCGTCCCTGTATTGCATCAACTTAAAGGTTGAGTCTCGTTATATTTTAAGTGCCTCATTATGATCATTATGTGAATGAAAGGAAAACTCGCGTTAAATTAAAAAAAAAATACACAATATACACACAAACCTTTTGATTACAGGCGAGGTGATGCTGTGCGAAGCGTCGATCTAACTCCCAGCTTTTTCTTTAACACCTTTTCTCTTTTCCGTTTGAATCTGTATAGTGTTAAGTCCGAATAACTGTGTTTATAATTTTGTGCGAACAAATCCCGTACTTTTTTCAAAGCGAGTAATTTTTAATTGGTTCCGCTACGTTCTAACACATTTATAAATAGCAATCTCGTACTAGCTATGATTTCTATCGAGTTACACATTTTCTTTTATCCATTAATAGTCACTCTCGTTTTATAATGGCCGTTACAGTATTACACAATTTTTCTTCGTTTACAGTTATTTATTTATTTCATGATGATTTGTTCAGTGCTTTTATGAGGAAATACTATACCCAAAGCTAATGCTACAGCCGAATTTGCACAAATGACGACAGTATTATACTTTCTTACGTTATCATGTTTTTCGTCAAGTATTCTTTTTTTTAACTTGATATAACCCATGTATGTTATATCGACACTTCTCAGAAATACACTGCCCTTCTTCAGTGAGAGGTCTCTGAGACATCCCCAATGAGACGCATTTGAGACATTACCAGTGAGACGTATCTGAGACATCCTCTGAGAATGAACCTCATTCTTTTTGGATCAGAATTCGGTAGAAAAACAATTTTCGATTGTAAATTGTTTTTCGTCCTCGATCGAGAAAATCGTCCGATTTTTCTGTTTTCGTTCGATCTACATGGGGACTGTTGTAGGCTTGATAAATCTGTACAAAGCTCCATCATCAGCTTTGTCCCCACCGCAGGACGAAACGTTTCGGATCAGAACTTCCTGATTTATCCCACTTGGGCCCGAAATCCTCTTGCGTCAACAAAGAAAACTTGCGGTGCTTCTTCAAGTTAGAGCTCTTCATTTTCGCCGGACGGTGACTTGGGAGAGAAGTTTTGATCGAATGATAAAATATTAAAGAGCAACTTCGGCAAAGTTATCTCATCCTTCCGGTAAAGCCGACTATCGCATTGCGGCTTTCATTTGAATTACAGCGACGTGTTTGGATTGTATCGTCTAACAAAAGAAACTTTTTTCATCCATGTTTCTATTCACGCACGAGGAAATATTTTCGTATATAGATTATAAATCAAGAGCGACATCATTGTATTTTGTGTTCATTCAATGTTGATATGAGGGGAAACAGGAAAGCTGGACAATTGATGTTGAATAATGAACCGATTTTCGAATAAATTTTGAGGGAATAATCTTCGAAGAAAGATAATACAAGTCGTAGTAAGCTGAGGCTAGGAACAGAGTCACAAATGAATTAAAGGTGGAAAGAATGGAAGATGCAATGGTATTTTCAGTGTGTAGAATAGAAAACATTTTAAGCTCTGATAACACGGAAGTACTGAGTGCTGTGTTTAAGTCTAGTAAGATTCGGATTTGCTGTTTATTATGTGTTAATTATTTGGTTTAAGAATTTTTCGTAGGATTTATGATTCGTAACGCGCTGTCAATTTAATTATACTCAGTGTAATGAATTGATTGCCAATTTTCTATGAACAATTTAGTAATTTTCTTCATTTAGTGTGATTAGTGCTCAGTGCAAGCGTTTTCCAGAGAAAAATGGATGAAGATGTTAAATAAATTGAATTTCTCGAAGCTGGATGGAATTCGTCGTCGCAATATTCCCGCAATAATTTTTCTACGTCTCTGCTCCCAAAAGTTCTCTGCTACCAACTCACGATAGGTAACTACAAATAGCCGGAAAGTTTGATAGGTAGATTCCGGTCGTCCTTCGCATGATTTTTCGCAATGACGCGACTCCGACGCGTACCCGGTGTTGCCTGGCACTGCGTCGACCAGCACGAACCTCCATTTCGCAGAGGGAATATAAATCTAGGGGAAAAACCTAGCAAGTAATAGCGGTTGAATTATCGTATTAATTCAAAACTCAAAGTCCTAAGGCGATTAGTTAAGCAGTTTGGTAACGAGCTTCCTGTCTCATTTCAAAGTCGAAGAGCTAAAGTTATTTATCAACTTGGACGTCCTCATACAAACTACTAAATCCGTATACGTTGTCTGTTCTTATGCAAATCGTTCGTCGCTTTCGAGACAAAATTGTAACAGATTCAATTAAACTTCAACAATCGAGGCCACTGTCGTATACCACGAGGATATCATAATAGGAAAGACGCTTTCGTCACCATACAACCCACCCGGTGAATTAGGGTTCGCTCATTTCAAGGTGCACTAACCCTTAGAAACAATGTCGTCCTACGATGGAAACTCTGTCCACAGCATAGTCGCATAATTCGCCGAGCAGCCACGTAATCCAGAGTTGCGGTGTTATCGCTACCCGCAGACTTCGAACTAAACCAATCAACCTGACCACCTCTCGACTCGATTCCCAACTTCTCCTAGTTCCTGTTCAAATTCAAACCGTCGACGAGTATTTTCCTACTTAGGCCGAACGTTTATACTAACAGTAATTATAGCCGTTTCTATATCGACAGTTGAAGTATTGATTTGGCAAACAAATCGATACAATGCTAAGCTGCTATTTAATGGCATTTCTATCAATCGAGCGACTCAGGTTTATATTATCGCAGAACTCGGCGTTATAAGCACCAGCACCATTAAAGACTCAGTTGGGAACGAATTATGCCTGCTTGCCCTACTAACTTTGTCCAGAGTATAATTCTCGTAACCGAGATCTCGCATCTCCCATAGGAATTGTTCATACTTCGCTTTGAATTGATTTTACGGTCGCCGGGATTCTGTGAGAACAAATTAGATGAACCAGGCGCTCAAATCGCGTCTCTGCTCAGTGAAACCGAATCAATGGCGCCATTTATTTTTCTTCGAACTGGAACGAACTAATTGAGAATCCCTGGAGTCCGTTGATTAGAACGAGGTTGACCGGCACTAACAGGACCTCGGTCTTCAATGAACAATGTGACAACTGCGGAGGCCGCAAGGCAAACTCGTACCTTTGTTCAATTAAAAGTTGCTTCTGTTTCACTCGCAGTAGGAAAGCATTATAGCAACAATATCTTTGAAGTTAGCCATTCTATGACGATGTAGCTGAGGACTAAGAAAAATTAGCTTTCTTTCAATTCATCTCTGGCTATAGTTGAACATTGATCAGTGATCTAGCAAAATTCTTATAAGAATATAACAAAAAAAGAAGAAGAAAAGGAATTACATCACATTTGAGTTGATATTTTTAGAAACTCCATCGTTTAATCGCCTGAAAGAATAAAAGTAGATGTCCTATTAGGTATAGATGAAATAGAAAAACATGAGGTCCGGAGGGACAATTTTGACTCTCTTTTATCGTTAATTAAAAAGAAAGAAAAAAAAAAAAAAAAAAAAAAAAAAAAAAAAAAAAAAAAAAAACCTGGCAAAATAAATTTATCTGCCAATCTTTACAGTGTGCTTTGGAGTAAAGGCTTTTCTGAATGAAATCTGAAGGCTCTCTGATTCTATTCGATGAATGTTTATGTACCGATGCTTTTTCCCTAAAAATATTAAATAACCGCAACTTCGAGGGTCCATCAACGGCTAGATATTATCGTCGAGGTCGACTAATACCTTTAGGTTGTGCGCCACCGGGTGAAAAATGGGACTTTTTTGTCGCTCGAATTTCCTAATCCCTCGAGCTGAGCATAGTCTCGCTGTAAATTAAACTAAGACCTCACAACCTGGGGAATCTGACCGAACACGAGACCTTCTCCGGCCACGCATTAACCATTTCCTCTTCACCTCACTGCCACTCGCAGAGGTCGGAGGTCTCCTAGCTACTATGGGAACAGCTGCCTGCGAAAACGACGATCTCACGAGGGAAGCGCAGAAAGTAAATCCTTCTCAACTACCCTCCAGAACAGTCCGGAGCTTGTTAGGTTGTTTTACGATGAACCCAACCGTGTTTTTCTGCTCGCCAGGAGAAGCAGGTGCTAGCTCTGTAGGCGGAAAATACCTCGCATTTTTTCAAAGGAATTCAACCGTGCAAAACCGTGATCTAGCGCTGCATTTAACGCAAACGGAAAGCATGGAATTGATGGAATTCGCGATGCTCTATTTGAACTCCTCAACCGTAAAAATTCCACATGATACAGTTTTTCATTTGGTACATAGTCTTTGTTTTCTGATTGAACCGCTTTACTTCCCTTCCAAAGTTATAAACCATTCCGTTCATCAGGATGAGCGTTGAGGTGTTTCGATCTACTCGAACATAAAATTTTTAATTTCAAAACCTTCATCGTTTGTAATAATATTCGCCAGTTCATATTTTTGGAACCGCTTCTTTTTTTAATTGCTCGTATCCTTGGTCCTTTTCTCGCAAAATATTGGAACGGGCTGAAAGCTAATTCCCTCTTTGCTGGCTCGATAATGGTCTGAATTCTCAGTAGTCGGATGAGGGCTGACATCAAAAGAAGGCCTGTAGTAGGCCATCGTGGATCCCTATTTCGTCAACATTTTCTCATCAACTTCTTGTCCTCTTCGGGTTCTTCAAATAAAACACCTTTGAAATGAAATCGACGGAAAACAGCGCTACTCGTGACGCCAACGAGTCGTACGATTTCAAAATAATTCCATCAAGTAATCTTAGACTGTGGTGAAGCATCTAAATTCTCAATGGAGATAATATTCAAATTTCGATAACCCATTTTTAGCCGATGTTGCGTATACGCAACGTTATCTTTGACAATTTCTTACACACGCTAATTGTGTTTCCTTACAATGTTTGCTTTCACATATAATGGAATGAGATGTAGAGGTATTAATAAAAATATTTACAATCAAATTTTAAGGCTTCATTGACCGGCTGTGTCGTTTCGAATGCAAGCTAAATTTCACGGTTAAAATAGCTGAATATTAGCTATTTTTATTTCCCACCTGTTGCTTTCCCTAGCTAACTTATAATTTGATCTTTTAGGTCCTCTTAATTTCAAATACTCTCAAAGGAAATTTTAACTCCTTTCGCTAGGACGTTTTTAAATGGAATGAATAAAATGTTTCGTGTACGCAACGTTGGCCGGTAGCGGTATCTAAAGCTCAAGTGGAGGTTCGCGGGATTCAGGATCACTCTCAGCAATTTCGATTCAGTTCATCCCCTGTCGAAAGCCAAACGATTTGACAGGACATTGAAAACCCCTACCCAAAATACCAAAAATTTTAAACCATTGAGCTAGCAATGTTGTTCAAGAATTGGGCCGTCGTAGGACCGAGATTGATTTTTGATGAAAATTTCAAGAATGGAGCTATAATTATAGTTTGGCCGGAAAAGTGTTGACGCCGTACGGTGGAAAGACCGAATTTTTTAAATTGGATATTCGGATTCTACATGCCTTGAAACGTAAAACATCAAATTTTGAGGGGGGCTAGAAAATTTTTTTTTCTTGGGCGATTACAATGGTTTATTATTGAATAATAAAACAAAAACACATTTCCATCGATCAGCCAAAAATAATTGCAAGTTATAAAACAACATGATAATGCGATCGCGAACTACAGGATCCAAGTCAAAGGGAAGAAATGGTGGTGGCCTTTGTGAATGCTTTTGACAGCTGCGTAGTCAACGCATGGAAGATACACACTACACAGACTTGTGAGCGACAATGAAATCTCGTGAATAACATTTGAACCGATCACTTTTACACAGGTATACTACTCAGAGTCGAAAAAGAGCAATAAAAAATCCTACAATTGGGTGTATATAATTATATTTTCATGTTATGTCTCCGCGGAGGTATTCGCGCTCGAAGAAAAGTCGAAACACGTTTTTTACCTTAAAGTGGGAATATATATCGAAAACAAAAAATAATTACTGTCCTTCTTTATTTTTAAACGATTCTAAATTAAATTTTCTCAATTTGCTTACACAGAAACTATTTTTTCAAAATTCGCAAACGTGACGGAAAAAGTTCCCACGTTCAAACTCCAAAAGTGAGAAAATCGAGAAAAAAAAATCGAAAATATTATTAATTGTTTGAATTTGATTGCTTTCACTTTAAATTCGAATTCTACGTTTTATTTCCAGTGGGAATCTTAAATTAGTTGAAATTGAACATTCCTGTAAGTATCTGGAAAGAATTTGCAAAGTTGAAAAACGTAGGAGTATCGTAGTACTAAAACTGGGAAAAACTAATGGTGGTAGTCAAATTTCCACCGTTTTGACTTAAAATTCGGATTCAGCGTTCAATTTCCTATAATAATAACTTTTAAATTCACTTGAAAACGAAAATTTAATTTTTTACCCTAACCGATGCCAGCGAAGCTCGAATGAGGAACTCGATTTACGGAAAATGATTTCTCTTGCTCTGTTTAAATTTTCTTCGTCAAATTTTTTGCTATGTACGTGTGTAAGGCGTTCAAATGATGACTCCTGCATAATAAAACAATTGATTATCATAAATTTTGACCCCGAAAATCACGGTTAAAGTCCAATTTTCGAGCTTTCATAAGCCGATTTTTTTGGACCAGTTGCAGATTTTTCCGAGAAATAAAAAAAATCACAATAATACATCTTGGTAAGACACAACTTTCCTGAAAATTTCACATTTTTATCTGTATTGAGAGAGGAGTAAAAAATCGTTAACTGTTCGGTTGAAAAAAATCGCAGGGGTACCCCTTGGATTTTTTGCGAAAAATTTTTTGAAATGGATTTCGCTCAAATTCAGCATAATGATAGTTGATGATGTGTATATCAATATTATATGGTTCATTTTTTGTTTCTTTCGCACTAAATAGATGAAAATAACGTTTAAATAGGAAAATGTCATTTTTTCGTGTATATTCCACTAATATTGTTGAATAACGCAAAAACGGTTGAAAAATGGATAGGTACATTACATTAGGAAAATGTGGTCAGTTCAATTACCTAACTTTTGGTATATTCAAACATCTGAATTGACGACTTTTTGTTCAAATTATCCACTTTGCAAGTTACAAATCTTGGAAAACTTAAAATTGGAAACTTCTACCTCTTCTACAACTTTGCTCTAGTTGAAAACCCACAAAGTACATGACAACACCCCCACCAACATACCAAATTATAGCAACTACTAATAATAACAACTATAGATTCCCACTCTCCATACACAAATAATTAACTACTATATACCCTATATTATTATAGTAGTGACAAGGACAACACCTCCGCCGATGTGTAAGGCATGAGAGGAGGGGCGCCGGGCGAGAGCGGTGGGGGCGTAGGCCCCCAATAGAGGGTTGGGTGGCGAAGCCGCCAGGGGCGGTCAGCCTCTAGTTTTATAAATAGAAAAACTTGAAGCTTTCTATTTAAATATATCAAATTCTTCCAAATATTTAACACTTTTAACAGGCAAGAGATTTTTTGGATTGGATTTTGTTTCTCTGGATTTTTGTCACCAATTATTGCCAGGTCAAAAAGGTTGAATATTACTCGTTCGAGGAATTCGACAGAAGGCAGACCTCACTTGGGCAAAAGGTACATGCTGTTTACGCAAAGTTGCAACCCTACTCTCACCAAACATTTATTTCCTCGACTGGCAACCGTGTCAGTCGTGGCTTGTATAGGGAGCAAAACAAACGGAAAACAATTATCGGCCAACCTCGAGCACCTCGGTTCAAGCGGTTAGTTCTAGCTTAACTCGTCTATCCACATGAAAGCAATGGGGCTAGAATTTTAGATGAAGGCATTCAAGTAACGTTAGAAAATAATTTATTATTATAATTACTTGAAAAAACAACATTAAATGGTTGAGAACACTCGATAATAAGAGCTATAATAGGAGATAAATGATGTATTGGTAAATATCTATTTCAACCAGTATCACGTTGAATACGTACTGCGAAATAATATGTAAGAGAAGAGTGGTAGCTGTTGATAAATGCTCTCGCTGTTGTTAGAAGCTGTGAATAAATAATTAATTAACCACTAGTCAGGAGTGTAATTATTTCAAGTTTTAACTAAGGTTTTACCCAGCTTTATTTATTATTATTATTATTTATTTATTTTTTAAAATAAAATTGAGCTGCATGGTGAACCCCGAGTTTTTGAAAACATCAAAGAACAATATGAATTTTAAAATCCTGTAGCTTCGTCAGACACTCAAAATGTCACTTTCTTAATATTCAGTATAGTGGTTTTCAAAAGTTTAAACTTTTTTGCTCAGTCTAAAGTGCTACAATCAAACAGGCGACGGTAATATTTTAAATCCGCACAAATCGAAGGCTCGTATTTACGACAAAGCTCGAATGTACATTAATAATGATCGGTTCAAAGCTGGTAGCATACATTTGCAAAAATCCCATCTCGAATATGAACGTTTAAATTATCAAAGCTCGTTCCACCCTACGCGCGGGGCTCGTTTCGTTCCGACATATATTTTAGAGAGCAGAGTGCACCAGAAGTGGGGCAAATAAATACAGCATACGAAATTAGGCAAGCTCTGATTGCCTATTAAAGCGATGAATTTTTAATGAGCGGTCTCGAATGCAAATTTTCTTGCTGGAAAGCGTCGTTAAAATCGTGAGAGCGGAAGGTATTCGAAAACGAGCATTGGGTAGACCTAGTTTAAAGCTTCCCATGCGCGTTTCGTATAAAAATGACACAAATTTCCCATCACGTACTGTCGTTTTTTGGAAGTAATTCGACGCAATTGTTTCTATCGTTTGAGCTCTGAAAGCTCGTTCTAAAGTTTCCCTCGCGATATTTGTCTTCCCGTTAGCACTGTGATGAGGGCTCCACAGAGGTCTGAATAAGCATTATCCTAAATTGACATAACGATCAAAGTTTCATAAGAGATCCCGTTATCGTGTGGGAAAAGCTATTAATCTCTCGCACTTTATACGTCCCGGTACCGAGCTATCGTGGATGGGATAATATTATACGAACAGCCCCTGCGGGTAATATCTCGAGTAATGACTTCGCTTTTTGTTATCAATCCTATTCTAAAAAAAGAATTTCCTTCTTCTTCAGTAAGGAATGAAGGGTGATCTGAAAATGGTTTTTGCTCTTCCTTCTTTTCCATGGCCAGTCTTTCGTATCGGATAGGTTCTGTTTTTTCTCTGATATCTGAGGTCTGAGGCCATCGGGCGCATTTTTTTGATATTCAATTGTAGTGGGTAGTCGAACCGCCCGTGCGCCATTTGTATTGAAAAGACCGTGCCCTGCGGATAAGGAACAAAGAGGGGATGTGTAATAGAAAATAAGGATCGGTAGGTTGGAAGGTTGCGGTTTGAAGCTGAGCTACCCTGGAATAGCTACTCTCGGAGAACTATTGACTGGAGGAGACGTGGAACGCAAAGGAAATAGCGTGTAGAGAAGCCTAGGGAGAGCGGAGGTTAGTCGATCGCTTTGAGAGAATGAAAAGAGACAAAGAAAGATACTCTCTCCTCGAGTATCCATCACAAAGGTTCTTCTGACGAAGCTCCTTAGCGTTACATCTTGTCCACTCTAACCTTCCATTAATTCTTAAAGCTCTCTAAAGGCCTATCCGAGTTACTTTCTTGTGAATTTCCGTGGTTTTTCTTTCCGAAGAGGAAATAGGTAACCCGACACAATGCGTATCCTATTTCAAAGCGGAAGCTTTTGTTTTTTCCTCTGTTTACTTAATTCAATCTTCACAGGCTTGAAGGCATCTCCCTTGGCAGCTTAGGCTCCCATCAATCTGAGTTAAGAGTATTGTGATTTATGTTGTTTCAAGGGAAGCGTATAATTCTCTTTTTGCTCAAGCGCCCTATTTATTTTTTAGTCAGAGTTTCCAATCAAGTAGCTCACGCAGACAATAAATTCCCGTTTACGCTCAACTGTTGACGCCCTCTATTTCTTACAGACCGATTCCGAAGAAGACGATTACCACCGCGCGTGGCGACAGTCGCATCATTCAATCACTTTAGCTGTTCTTGTGGGAATCGTAAGTTGAGGTTTCCGTGAGGCTGATAATAATATTGAGTGTTTTAATAACAGTAACTAACCACGTGTTCTTATTTTTTATTTAATTTGTTTTTGTTTTTATTTATTTTTTTTTAACGAGATGATTGTTTGGATTCCCTCTCCTCATGAGCCACCTCAATGAAAACTCAGTACTTGTTTTGTTGATAACCGATCTGATCTAACCCTTCACGTGATTTCAACTGTACACCTATAACAATATTGTAGCAAATTAGTTCATTTTCAAATCCGAGCGGACCGTTTACTGTCGAGAACTTTAAACACTGAATTTCTGCGAATCCTTCTCAGTTTATGGACTATCAAATAAACCGACTTTGTCTTCGGTTTCGGCTCGAATGTCAAGCGGGATCGGCAAACACCTTCAACGCGTTGCAGTCGCTCAGGATTGAGAGTCTGCTTTATTGTATAACGCCTAAGTTGAATCTGTTGACGCTTCGTCGCGCTGAGACGATTTGCAAGTCGATCGAACCGTGTAAATTCGTGCCAGTGAATATTTGCTCCGATAAGCGCACGTTGAAGGCAGCCGGCGTTTGAAAACCGCAATAATTTCGCTTTGCTATATTGATTCAACGTCGCCTTCCTTGAATCGAAAAAGCTAAATGCAAACTCGTCTCGTTCAAGGTTGAGTTCCGTCGACTAACAATCAGCGTTCAGAATAATTAGAATAATTGCCGATTCGTTATTTTGGCGAACTCGATTCCTTCGGTTGTTCCGACTTATTTTGTACGAGGGCTACCGAAAGTTATTTCCGCACTAAAACCGCAACGTTTGCGCATTATTTTCCGCCGAAATGCGGAAATGAAAATTCCCGCGAGGTTGGAAAGAATCCTGCATTTTCCCCGCAGTCTCGCACGCAGAACTTGGAGTAAAATATTGTATTTTATGTTAACCGAGCCTGCAACACGCAAAAACGGCGCAACTTAAGGGGAAGCGCATTTTCGTTAAAAGCGTTCTGGTGCAATCCTTTTCAAAGTTAATTAACGACTTTTTCCAGTTATAATCGACTTAAAACTTCCGTTTGTTGCCTGCGGTGTAGGAAATACTTCGCAAAATCGATAAGAATCTTTCCTCCCGTTTACATAACTCAAAGTAAAACTCTCACAGCTAGTGTGCCTGTAAATTTGGAAAAATTATTTTTCCCGCATTAATCTCTCTATTGCGCGTGCGAATAATCACATTCGAGCATTTTAGGATGATTTTAGCGTGAACGTATCGATATATTTTGTTCCGTATTCTGACTCGGATGCCGTCATATTTTATTTCACTCGATTCCGTAACGAAGCAGGAAGTTCTGGTTCTGGCACAAAGATAAATTGGCGAGTTGGTGAAACAAAGGTTATAAATCATTGGGGGTGGCGAAGAGTTGTTTTCATTCTCCCATCTGGTAGCGACCCACTTCCTATAGATTCCGCGACTCGAAAAACTTCTTCTTCCTCTCCTTCGCTAATTGATGAAAAAATGCTTTGGCGCGTGAATCCATCGGATCGTCCGGGTATCATTAATAACTGCGAAGAAACCAACTTCGAATAACAGTCAGCTCGCTTGTCACATAAATTTTTTAACATCGCACCTCTTCGAGTTTTCAAAGAATGCCTAAGTTTTGGCTGATGAACATTGATTTACGATATTGAATGGGCGATTTTCTATTCCAGGTATAGAGGAGAAACTTTGGGAAAGCGGGTTTTCGCGAAATTCCCAACGGATGAATTGGGCTTGAGCCACGCAAGGATAGAATTACTATATTTTTAGGAAATAACGTTCGTCTATAAAGGTGGTTCAAGATCAAGCATATGAGAGCATTTTTTTCCCTTTGCTTCTTGACTTAACTCTCGCATTGCTAGTGATTCGCCAGATGTATCGATCTTATTTCGGTTATATTATGTAAATCTCTTTTTCGAGACGGATGCCTCTCGGTGCCATCTGCTGACAGCCGCCTCCTCCGTTTCAGCGTGTCGTAGCATCTGCAGTGTGCAAATATTTTATTTCAAGAAATGGAACTATCTTCCGCTCTAATGCATCCGTTTTCTTGTTCCAGGGGAGCGACAGCTGGCAAGGGCAAGACAATGATCAGGTATGAATTAATATAATATCTTCAATAAAAAAATATAATATCTTTATATACATATCTTTAATAAAAATAGTTTCAACTTTGCAAAAAAATTGTTTATCGTCGGTCGACACTTGCTTTTGATTGTACGCGATTTGAATACTGCCCGACTTTATACAACCCGTTTGATTGTTTTGCGATTGAATTCCTGATGATTCGGCCAATTCTGCAAACTGCTTTGTCTACGTCTCGACGGTTGTCTACTCGCTATACCCCACTAACATAATTGAATTTCCCGTCGTAACAGTCCCGGCTCATGAATATTGCGGATCGAACCTGCGAACGCGCTATCTCGAATTCTCATCGATATGTGAATCTTCGGTCGGACGAACCCTATTGCCGATACGTTCATGTTTAATAACGTAACCCGATATTGGGAAGCATTGTGAGAGGCGGGAAAAGGTGTGAGTTATTGTGATTGGCCATTCATGGGGCGTTGAGCGTGACACGGCTTTCCTAAAGGATGTTTCCCCTAGCGAGAACATTTTTATGCGCTTGAAGAGTATGAAATATGGCACAATGCAAGCAGGGTATATCGTCAAGCTTGCTCTCTACGTCTAAGTAGCCGTGTATAAATTCTTGAAGAGCTTTATCGCAGATGCGGTCGTCCTATATCTTTATTTAAACCACTCAAAAACCGAATCAATCGAGTTGTAATTCTCAACGATCAACAGTTTTAACGATGGAGTACGTCGAGAAACTAAGCCAGGAAAAGTATATTTAAATGATTAAATTGTCACTTACATGTTGCATTTTCTGAGAAAAAATGGACATGGTTGACGAGATTTCGTCGGTTCACTTCCACTTTATCTTCAGAGAGCCAAAAAGCATGTAAGTTTAAAAAACATCAAAACAATTTTACGAACTTCAAATTATCTGTTTTGGGTGTAAAATAAAAATAATAACCCAAATGTCACTTTAGAGACTCAGATATTTCACTCGTGAAACAAAAGTCGCTGTCGATCGGTTAAGCTTTCTTCGTTTTCGGGCACCGTAACCATTTTGTAAAAGACATAGAAAATTCCCACATTCCGCAACTCTGTAAATATTTTCCGTCGTAACGTTTTCGCACCTAGTTTCACATTGTTTTCGCTCGAGGGTTGAATTTTCCCGGAAAAGCTTACGACTGAGCTCTTAAAATGGAGCAATGAACATTCCCCGGCTCTCTGCTCGGGATTGCTTTCCATTGTAAGAACAAGACCCAACCGCAACCGTCTGCAAATGCAAGGTTACGTTAGCCGAGCTCTCATTACTCTTGAAGAAGCAGCTGCTAGAATTCCATCTTGACAGCTCATGCGAGTACATACATAGCAAGGCAAACTAACATTAAGAGGGTCTTATAAAATCGATGTTTGAAACACAGGAGATGTTTGAAAACGCATTTAGAAAAACACCGCCAAAAGCAAAAAATCCCTATTAAAAACGCCTTGCACACGTTCATGCGTCAAAGTGAATATTACATTGCGAATAATTGTTACGAAGAGCGAATTTCACCAAGTTTGACAGGTTTCCGAGTGCAGTAAGGCGCAGATACCAAAAAACAATATCCCAACTCTTATATTTCCCATTGGGACGTCAAAGCTTTTTGCTTTATGACAGTTCCGAGTTAATTACGGGCCCTACTTTCCAGCTCTCAGTTCCCACGAGCCCTACGCGGTACATTAAGAGAGCGACACAATTGTGGTAGGTGTACGAAGTTATGCGTTGCAAGGGGCGAGGGGGTTGATGTATTAACCTAGAAAGTTGAGTCGAGCTGTTAGCTATTTCGTTCTGGAAGACGATAGTGGAAGGGTTTACAGGGGTTGGAAAGCAGAGGCCCGGAAAGGCTGGGAATTTCCTTTTCCCGCATCCACATATCAAATACGAACAATGCGAAACCCGCATTCCCAACAGAAACACTTCAGTTTCGTCGTGGTTTGTACCGACAGCGAATTTTAGAAATGTCGGGACAAGTTGTGAAAAGGAAATCATGAATCTCGCGAGTGAGCCTGCCATCAACGGATTTGCATTATTTGCTTTTATTCAACTGATAAGGCGTCAGATGGAACGAAAGCAGTTGCTCAATACCGAAACTGAGAAATAATGGTGCGATTCTGTGATTGGTGAAACGACGACGTCCGATGGACTGAGAAACGTAGTTTTACGCTCAGAGAACGAGTCAAATTACTTTTCCCTCTCACAAAATTAAACCAGGAAAATTTCAATGACGCGGAAATATTGGGTGTGATCAGATAGTAAATATTTGGGTCTAATGATTAGAGAATACTGTTGACTTGAAAATGATTTTATTCCCTGTTAATTTCATCCATCCAAGACAATACGCTACTGATTGTTATTCGGTACATTGAAAAAATAAAATTGTTAATATCAGCATTTTTTAGCGAAAGCATTTTTCATTGCGATACTTCAACAGTTCGAAAAATTCTGAGTGCTAAAATATTCTGAATTCTTCTCTTTCTGCGATTTTACTGATTTCAAGGCTCTTTGAAGTTTTACGGATTCTACGAGATTCAAGGTGAGAGAACACGTGCGTTGAAGGAAAATTTTCGTTCGGATACCTATTATTCGATCGCATGAGATCGCATTTGTAAGACTCTGGAATTGGGAAAATAAGGAATAACTGTTATTGCTTGAGGTCTTTTCCCAACGGTATTGGACGAGGGTCTTCTTTGAATGAAAGGTCTATCCGTTCGGACAATCCAATCATATTCGGAATTGCTTCTGTTCTCAGCCTAGAACAAGACGATTTACCAGATGGTCGAGGAGGCGATAATTTCTAAGCAGAACGGAAAAACAGAGGGTAGAGGATGATTTTAGATTCTAATGGTTCCACGTCTATTTGAATTGAGATAGAACGTAATCCTGAGTGTCTCTAGAATTGTCTTCGTCAACATAAAAAAAAATGGGTCGGAGTAGTTTATTTATTATACGCCATATTCATCAGAAGAAACGTTAACTAATTTCTAAGAAGTTAACTTCACTTTTTTTTTACTTCAAGTTTTAATTTTAACGAAATCGAACTTTTGAGTGCTGGAGTCTTACAATTATTGATCCTTCATTCGCGGGAAGTATGGTGAAAGGGAAAATGTCAAAGAAATTAGTTGAACATTCACTGAGTCCTCTTCAACCGGCAAGATTAAACCTTCAATCGAGGGACAACAAGGGACAAACGGGAGCAATTTGTTAAAGTAATCAAGGGGACTACGAAAACCTGAACCGCTCCTCTCGCGTATTTAAATGAAAAGCCAACAACTGACGATGGGGTTACGTGGCGAAATGAGTTCCGTTCCATTCCGCTGAATGAAGAAATTGCCGGAAAAAAAGTGTTGTATCACTAAAAAACGTGGGAGACTAGAATGTTCGGTCTCTTAGGTGGTGAATATGAACTGCGAGATTTTTTTTTAAGCAATTAGGTTATAATGATCGTATTTCTCTATCCATCGAATAACCCAAAACAATTATGCGTGTAAAGTACTTACGCTTTTTTCGAAGCGGCTTCACTTAAAACAAGAAACGTTCCTCATTTGAGAGGCGAACTAAATGGATGGTATCGGTGCTTAATGAACTGTGAGCCCATTAGCTTTCTTCCCCCATTCGCCGGTTCGGTCCTCTCTTGATAGCTTCACCGCGAGAAACGGAGCAAAAAAACTTGACGAAGGGAATCGCTTCAGTTTTTCGACACTGATTTCAATGGAAGTCACTGGGCGGACAAAATGAGCGTTTATGTATAAATAGAAAGGCACCACTGCACTGCAGCTTCAACCACATGAAAAAAATTGTATAATTTATAGTTGTATTGTAGTTGACTCCGTACGGTTGTACCATTCGGATTCACAGTCGGCGGATTTTTTATATATAAATTGTGCTTGTTGAAATTTTTATTTTTTACAGGTTATAGTTTTTCATCATTTTTATTCTAATTTCTTATGAGATAATTTGAATACCGAGGGACAATAATATGAAATCAAGCTTTCATCTTCGTTCACTTTGATTTCTATTGAGATTTAAATGCAATCCAATCAAAACGGATCGTCAGTCGAAGTGATCTACTGAGATTGTTCCAGTTTCATGATCGCGAGACGCTTGCGAATAGAGCTCGTAACGCCGTTGCTCTATCGCGGATTATACGGCTTCAACAGTTACCTAAATTCAAGCTCACGAACCGAAGCGGCCCGAGTAACCATAACGCGAGCTAAATTGACGATCAAGGCTCAAACTAGAGTTTAGTACTAATGGACTGACAGTTTCCAGCGGCTTGCGGGTATGCAAATCAATGCACTATTTACGGGCGGAACGGCGACAACGAAATAATGGATCCCCATTAAATTAATGAAGTTAAGACCCTGAGTAACACTTGATTACTTCGGTCTCCGCGGTTCGTTGAGGTTATTGGCAACTACGCAGAACCTATTGGTCATAAACACAATAAGCTGAGTCGATTCATCCTCAGAGGAACTGAAGTTCGTTTCTCATAAAATGAGCGATCTGTCCACCGTGAATATTCCCATGATGACTCGGACAACCGTTGCAGTTCCAATTATTCTGATAATCCGCAGATGTCCAGGTTTAAACCACGTCGAGCCAACTTCATTTTTCCTTACCATTACAATCACAATCAATACAGTATGCTGTCGAACGAACGTATAATTGAATGGATTGGATTAATACTCGTTATTCAAATAAGAGAGGTGTTCTTTATCCGCATTATTATTCATCGAGAAAATAAATGATGGGGAAAATGCTCAAAGA
Organism: Tupiocoris notatus; assembly: GCA_037159825.1. Lineage (NCBI taxonomy): Eukaryota > Metazoa > Arthropoda > Insecta > Hemiptera > Miridae > Tupiocoris > Tupiocoris notatus. Next base: position 1,160,559 of record JASJUZ010000178.1, read on the forward strand.
ACAGTTGGTCTTCATTTAGCCAACGTTATTTCAACTCAAGCGCGTGCAATTTACTCGTGAATCGCAGATTTAACCGGCTCGAAAAAACTAAGCTCTCCGTCAGTCCGGTGAGATCCCTGACTCCTTGTCAGCCTATTTATTTAATTAAATAAGAGTTCAACTCTCATTTCAATTGACTGTGATGGCGTCGACTTGTTTTGTCAGCCTCCTCGGAGACTATCATGGCTCTGCAACGCACTTAGCTGCTTTTGAAAAACTGTAATTAACTCTGGCCCTGGTGATGAAAAGTCTTTTTCAGCTTGGCGTGATAACATTTTCTCGTTTAATTCCAGCGCGCTAAAACGGCTGAAAAAACTGCTAGTTTAATTCACCGGGGGAGGGCTTTCTCTCATCAGAGGAGATAAATTACGTCGAATTGGAATAGCGTTTACTTTTGAAGTTAATTCTGTCGCATGGCTTCCCGTTTCTACACTCGTAGCGATTACTTTTGAGTTTGCAATATTCCCAATTTACAAGGAAAATGATTCCATCAATATTTAATGCCCCCACAAGTTATACTCGAAGTAGGATCAAAGTGGACTAAGAAATAAAACTTACTTTAATTTGCTTAATTCTTTACCAACTCCGCCGTTGCGCTAAGTTATACTATATGATTTATCTTGGAACTACATCCGTTTCGATCTACTAGCTCTTAATTTGTTTCTCGATAGTTCTCTTGTGTCAGTATATTTAAATGGAAACATTTCGCTTTTGCTAGTTGAAGCGATTTTCCCTTGATGGAGGTCGGTTCCAGTTTGGCTGCCTCACTTGCATGAAACGTGCACTCAGTCGAGAGTGAAGCGTCAAACAAGTTGAGATTATTGTTATTAGCCGAGTGGAACTGGCGGAAAGAAAAGTTGGCCCCACCGACATCCTAGATACCATAATTGCTCTTGTGTCCTTCAAGTTTTGATGGCAGTGGGAAGAACTAGTCTAAACGAAATGTGAAACGCATTAGGGCTCTGCGGGTCAGTAAGTTGGCCATCGCGCTTGAGAACGTGTCGTCTGAAGTTTCTTTCACAGATCGGTTTACGTTTGTTGTGTAAAAAATGTAAAATTAATTTCGTACGCAGGATGGGGCAATTTTTTCGTACTCATTTTTTCGGTTGTGTTCCAACAGTAGAAAAATTCTGAATGAAAACTGAAAGACATGTTTGGCAAGACGGCATCGTCTGTGCTTCTACATGTTCATTCAACGACAAAAGTGAGTGCTATTTATTTCCCAAACGGGTCATATCATGCTTGGCATAATAAAAATCAACTTTTGACACCTGTTCATTTAAAATTATCATCAATCAGACATTCATTCTGGATAAAAGCGACGACGCTAAATCACATATCAAATTGCTGTACGAGTGGAACAACTAACGGGCGAACGTAAATTGTTTATAAGGAAATACTTAAACGATGCCTGTTCCCCTGCGTTAGCACGCGTTATCCGAAGTGAGGATATTAATATGTAGAACAGACAAGTTTTAGATGGCGTTAGTCGAAACAGGTGGACCGTTCGTTGAACCCGGTTATATGATCAAAAGTGGGACAAGGGCGTTCGGTTCTCATCTCGGAGATATATTTCAGTATCACCTTTTTTTTCCAAGTTTCCTGTTCAACGTTATGATTGACGTCCTCTAGTTAAAAAAGCACGGAGTTCGTTATTATATTGTCAAAACATATATATTGCATTTGTACACCTCGCAGTACGTATGATCTGACATTTTTTTGTCAACTTGACAAATGTCCCAATGTTATACGTAGATGAAAGAAAGCGGAGAAAATTTGCCTATTGTAATTACTAAATTTCCGACAAGATTGATTTTCAAATCGCTTCAAAACAAAATTCAACAACCAACATTTTTGGCCAATTTTAATTTTTTAGCGAAGAAAAATTCACTTTAATGATAATGAACTTGAGTTTTAATTTCTCTAATCTTAGATTCTACGAAACAAAAATAACTGTGCGGGAATTGAGGACGCTTATTCTTATACGGTTACACCAGTTTTGTAAAATCGGAGTATCTATTTAAAATTTTCGATTTTTGCCGAGGAGTTTATTATTTGGTACTACGAAGAATGCTTTCAAATGAAAACATTCTCAACTTGCCAGTCTACCAACAGCTGAGTAGATTACAGTTTAGTTAGCTAGGTAAACATTCTAAGTCTTAAGAGCTATTGGAGTAATAAAACCGCTGTACTATCATTTAGATTGTTTATTCCATTCGATCGATTGTACATTGTTGCTAAATTTTAGTGAACTTAAGGTGGATTTGTTGCGATTTTACTGGGAATTCGTGCTTTCTGTTATTGTCAGCCTTAGGTATCGTTATGTCGATGATTTTCATCCAAACAGAGAACAATCGAACCTCGTTCGAATCGCATTCGAACAAAGTTGAGGTCGTGCTTTGCTAATGATTGGAAAACGCAAAACCACGGGCTATTTCCAAGTTCGAGAGAGGCCTGATCCTGCCGACCGATTCAAAGGCGATGAAGGGCGCTAAACTTGGCGATGAAGGAGCCAGAAAACGCTGAAGACGAGGTTGGAGGTGCTAGGAGATCGGTGGAACTAGGGAATTAAGCGTAACGAACCTCCTCACTTCGGCTCGGCCATCTGATGATTCGTTTAGATTAAGGGAGTAGGAACTAGTTTGGGAAATTGGCTTTGGGAAGCAAATTACTTGCAGACCAGACCCCTTTTCGGTTAGCTGCTCGGTGGGAACCTTAAGCCTCCAAGGTCACTCTAACGGATCCCTTGATTCTCGGCGCCGTAGCTGAGTTTGACTCCAATTTCACAAACCTTCATTTCAAGGAGAGATAAGTTTCGTAAGTCGCGGTCAAACCGGCAACGTTTAACCTAACGATATAAAGCCAGTTAGAGGTCGGTTGACTGACCCCGAAATGCACCGCAAACCTAGGAAGTTTTTTTCAGACGGCAGAACGTAGAGGAAGTTTTCGTTTGACGAATAGTTACGCAAATTTCGGTGCAAAAGCCATGTGCACAATGCTCAGTACACATAGAGAATCGCCTAAACAGCCGTTACAACCTCTCATTTGTCTAACCAAGAACTGTTATTAATTTGTACAAGTCCCTATCAGCAGTGATTCCGAAAACAGTTGCTTAAACAAGCGTCGTTGATAAGCCTAAACATTGCTCCAATTATTGTACGTTAACAGCTAGGTAGCCGCAATTGCCATTTCGGGTCTAGTCATTTTTCGTCATTTATCTATTTTCAGGTTCTGTCTATTCAAAATGGCTCAACGGCTGCAAAAATAATAACCGTTTCGCTAACAGTAGATGTGTAGCAATTTTTTATCAATCGGGCGGGCCTTTTTTCGCATTCCAATGCTCATCACAGAGTATTCGAAAACAAGGCTACGAACGTTACAACAGAAACAAAGAGGGCGGAAGGGAATACGATTTCCACTGAATTGAACTTCCACAATATTGGGTGGCCTCTGAGTGCGGGAACTTTCAAAAGAAAATATAAAATATATTATGTTAGTCTGAAGAAAGGAATGTACTTTGAAGTCTATACGTATTGGGCCAATCAATTCAATACAATTAACGCCCTATTTATTATTGTTCTATGGTTCATTTATTATTCCTTTGCTTCATTATGATTTAAGGAGACTTTCCACTTTTGATAGTAACTATTATCAAACATTTGTGAAAGCAACTAGCAGCAGATTGATAACTACAAAGGAAAACTTGTTAGCAACTCTACAAAAAATGTTAATTTTTCCTAATTGTCTTAATGAGAAGTAATTAAACTGTTTGCCTAATAATTATACAGCTTATGAAACTGTTTTAAGAGCATTCCACCAAGTATAGAACGATTTTTTAACTCCATAAATGCTCAAGTTATACGACCATGGCAAATTTTTAAAATTTTCAAAAATTCCACACAAAAGCTGCGATAACTGAAGAACCATCCAAACTCCCGGCACCGTTATGGTCTTATTCGATTCAGCGGCAGAACATCGATATCAAACACACCTATGTTTCAAAAACCTTGGAAGATACGACGTAAAACTGAGGTAGCGATTTGGATTAAGTCAAACCAAGAATGGTTTTCGGTAAAAATTTAAAGAATTTAGCCATTATAGTTTTGTAAAAAAATGCTGACGGCATACGGCGAGAAGACGGAATCGTCTATTTTCATTGAATAGTCGGATTCTAAATGCCTTGAAAAATAAAACTTCAAATTGCAATGGTTTCAAAATGTCAACGTCTTGACTTCGGATTAAATTTCAACTAAATTTTGTACAAGATAGATTCGGGAATCGCATAAAAACAAATCCAAAACCAAACGGCTAATTTTTTTAGGATACTCTATTTATTTTATTATTATTATTATTATTTTTTTTTTTTTGAGTCAGAGGAATTTACTATATAAATTTTTTAGTTTTAATTTTCAAATAATAGATGCTAAGAAACGAAAAAACTCCTCGGGGATGGAAAATGCCCCTTCTTATACATTTGCACTTGTTGATTATTGAATTATAAACCAAGGGGAACACAAACTAACTGCAACTGAAGAACTAGTCGACAGAAATCGCCTGCACCCATGGCCAACTGGACGTTTGCTTGGATAACATTATGCACTCTGATAGTACAGCGGTTCTCGCTCCGAGATTGTGGAATGCCATTCAAAACCGCCGCCAAATGTTTTCTCAACCGATCGTAGCTCGTCTACGGGTTCGGGAAGGTTCGGCAATGTCCGGCCGCTTTCGTCGCTGTTCAACAAGTGGGAGAGGGCCGCGCCATGTTGTTTTTTCAGTCGGCTAGCCGTTCGATTAACCGTCGGTCCGTTCGTGCTTTCGTCTGTTACCTAACTTTCTTTTTCCTCCAGTGTGAATAAAATCAGTTTCCAACTAAGTGTATGATTTTTGTGCTGTGAAGTGCGGTTATTTAGCGTGTTCAAGTGATTTTTGTTCAGTGATATATTTTGCTGTAAGTTTCATCTTAGCTTGGCTTTCTCGGTTCAACCTGAGGCGAACTCGTTTTTTGTTTACAATTCGACACCTGTTAGCCTGTCTCAAACCTATCTCACCTTGCGCTATGCCGCTCGGTTAATTTAAATTTATTTCCAAATTAAATACAGTTTTGACTGGTAAGATGAACGTTATTTATGAAAATCGATTAGTCGGAAATTTCGAGCACGCGTTTCACGAACGTGTAAAAGCCCCGTTTAAATTTACGCGCCCCGATTGTAGTATGAAAACTGCTCCCTTTTCATTAGTTCGTAATTTTTTAGGATATCAACTGTACGCGCGATATGAGGGGTCTCTTATCTCGACGAATTCCTTCAGCGGATTGGCCTCGCTTCATATAACGGATTCTCTTTTACTTTTTCCAAGTCTTGAAGAGGATTAAAATCTGCGATAAAATAGCAAGAATATTTTTATTAAAATGGGATCCCTTTTCGGTCATTCTTTAAAACAACAAGTCTACGAGCGAGTACTATCTCGATAACGGAAAGGTCTCGTCCTATTTTCGCCCCTTTCTCTTCACGTTATCACGACGCTGCGATCAAGCCACGCTTAGGACTTCGTTTCCAAGTAGTCTGCTCATATTCCGTTTAAGGAGCCTGAACTGCCTATCTTTTCTGAGTACCAGCCATACAAGAAAGAGGCCGGGAGCAAAAATCAGGGTTTCTGATGAAACTGGAATTTTTAAAGTTCGAGGAACGAATAGGAACCTGTAGAGCATGAAAGCGAATACCAATGAGAGCGAGCAAATTCCTTCTATTGGGATGACTTCAACGAGTGCAACCCATGTGGAATAATTCTTCATTCAATTCTTTCTGTTCTTAGTCAATTTATAGGACTTCAGAGAGTACCATATTTATCAATAATCTGTTGGTATCAAATAATTTGAATCCCCAAAAAAATTTCGATGAGACAGTTTTTCAAATTTTTTTCTTCCAAAAACCAGCGATACAGAAAAATACACGGAATGGATACTCAGTTAATAATTTACTAGTATCAATTATATATCTTTAGGGATTGGTGAATTTGTCTTGTGCTTCAGGTTTTGTTATTTATTTCTTGCTCGTTAAAACTGATCAGTTATTGGTCGCCATACTTGATCAAAAATTATGAAGGCATGGCCTGTATGCTGATTTGTTTCATGATCAAGAATAAATAAATCAGCCTGGCTGAACTGGCCGTCACCCTTATTTGTCAATCAATTAGTTCTTGTTATTCATTGCATCGGCTTCTAATTATTTCAAAGCTTCCAGTCCCAGTTCCTCTTGGGAATCCCTATTGAATTGTAACCAGGCTTAGTCGCCGAACCGGCGATTTGTTATGTCAGCTGAACGTTTCTGAGGCCATCAATATTCATTTGACGGCCTTCGAATTCTATCCGGGCGATAAATTTTTCGAAGCTCGATATTTTCGTTTTGCGGTAAGCAAGCTTAAGTGCCGGTTAATGACAACAATTAGTTTCTTTCGGAACCGTAAATCTTTTACTGGTAGAGGCTTAGGAATTCTTGAAATTAATCTTTAACGTTTGACTGAGTTGGTGACATAAAAGGTTGAACATTTTTGTAGCTCTGAATATCCACCCGCGTTATTGTGACTCTGAAAAATTCGAACTCGCGTTCTTTATTAAAATAACTTGGTGATTCACCGAGCTTAAATTGCTGCTTTGTGATGAATGTTAACGTTTCATTCTTACTTCAAATGCCGAGTCAGTTCGAGCGTTGTGAAGTGCAATACTAATATCGTCGAGGTCGCTCTGATAATGCTTGTTCTATTTTTGGATCGATTAAAAATGTCATCGATCCTCTTTATGATCGTGCGATGGTTCTTTTTTTGAAACATCATTTCTTCGGAGAGTTGATTGAATCGGTTTTTCAATCGGACCTCTATCCTATCTCGCCAAATTGATTTCACCAACAGACCTCGTCGCAATTTCATTTTCCAACGTATCGACGACCGAATGGAAAATGGTGATTGTACGATTCCAAAGGGTCGAATTAGTGTTATTGCGAGCCAATTTAGTAATGCATCAACTTTGGAATTTCTCGCTGTTTCTATCGTAGGTTTTGTCTCTTCATTGTTTCGAACGAAGGTCGTTCAAAATTGTTTGGAAGATAAATTTTATGAGGCTTTTGCTTCTATTTTACGACTTGTCGTTACTTTGTGTCGTATGGTTGATGGTAACTCGAGGCGAAAACTAATGCCCGCTGGTTTAAAAAATATTTTCCCTCTCATCCAATTTTTCTCTTGTGCGAGTCAATAGTTTTTGAAGTAATTGTAAATTTTTAGAACTCATCTAAAATGATGATCATGGAAAATACAGTTGTCATTTCCTCAAGTATAAAATATCCACACTTTATGCGTATTTTCGACGGAAAAAAGTTAGGCACGAGATTTTCGTGGATTTGAAGGACAAGCGCGTTTCAACAAGATGCTCTTTGGGCTACCAACAATAGAAAATTACGACCTCCGAGGCGGAAATTTTCACGGAAGTGGAATAAAAGTGACGAAAGTGTAACGAATCCACAATGATCCAACGATACAGAATACAAAAGTGCAACGCTGGTAACGCCTGGAAAAAGAACAATAGACACCGAGGCTTTCTACCTCATCATTGCTCAAGTCTTGCCGTTCTCGTAGTTTTTCTGTCGTCATTTCCCCCGGTAGAAGTTGTGCTGCAAACAATACCAACGAAGCTTCTTTCTCAAGCCGCTCGTAGCCGACAACTTGTCACATTAGCGGTTAGCTGAAAAGGAGTCACGGCTATGATTAGCTTTCGCGTTTTTACTCGACGAAACGCCCGATAATACTCCTTGTTGATGAAGAGGCAAAGATGAGATACATTTCTAAAATCATCTTCTCTGGACTAAAAAAAAATTTTTTTGTAAATGATACAAGAACGTCTGTGTATCGCACTTTTCGCGTAGTTGTTGGGTGAGGGGGCCAAACTTGGCGAATCCATCCTTCTCCATTGTTCCTTTATTTGCTAAGATCTCTCTCCTTTTCGGGCATCTCCAGGGCTATTTAGATCCATCAGGTACCCATGCTATGGGCGAAAGATTATCGCAAATAGAAGCAACAATGGAGAAAGAGTCGCCAAGTTTGTCTCCCCCCACAACAAGTGCTTGATACAGAGATTTTATAATTTCACTAGGGGCTGAGCGCCCCTGGCGGCTGCCGCCGCCCAACCCCCTCAGAGGGGGGCTTCGCCCCCCTCAGCTATCGCGCACGGTCGGCCCGTCGGAGGGGCTGCGCCCCTCCTTTCGGGCCTTACATATAGTTTCGGTGGGGTGTTGTCCTTATCACTCCTATATATAGTATAAATACTATGTAGTATATATAGTATAGTATATAGTATAGTATATAGTATATGGTAGTATATGGTATATAGGTATAGGTAGGTAGGTATAGGTATAGGTATGGGTATGGGTAGGTAGTAGTAGTTTATTATTTGTGTATGGAGAGTGGGAAGCTATAGTTGTTATTATAGTGGGTAGTACTTAGTAGTAGTTGCTATAATTTGGTATGTAGGTGGAGGTGTTTGGATGTACTTTGTATCATAAGTATTGTGTTTTTCAACTGGAGCAAAGTAGGAGCAAAATTAGACATAACAACTGCAAGTTTTCCAAGATTTGTAACTTGCACAGTGGATAACTCAAACAAAAAGTAGTCAATTTAGATGTTTGAATATACCAAAAGATAGGTAATTTAACTGTGCACATTTTCCCAATGTAATGTACCTATCAATTTTTCAACCGTTTTTGCGTTATTCAACAATATTAGTAGACTATACACGAATAAATGACATTTTTCAACTTTAAACGTTATTTTCATCTATTTAGTGCGAAAGAAACAAAGAATGAACCATATATTATTGATGTACACATCATCAACTATCATTATGCTGAATTTGAGCGAAATCCATTTCAAAAAATTTTTCGCGAAAAATCCAAGGGGTACCCCTGCGATTTTTTTCAACCGAACAGTTAACGATTTTTTACTTGTCTTCCAATACAGATAAAAATCTGAAATTTTCAGGAAAGTTGTGTCTTACCAAGATGTATTTTTGGTATTTTTTTTATTTCTCGGAAAAATCTGCAAGTGGTCCAAAAAAATCGGTTTTTGAAAGCTCAAAAATTGGACTTTAACGGTGATTTTCGGGGTCAAAATTTATGATAATCAATTGTTTTATCATGCAGGAGTCTTCATTTGATCGCCTTACACACGTACATAGCAAAAAATTTGGTGAAAAAAAATTAAACAGAGCCAGAGAAATTATTTTCCGTAAATCGAGTTTTTCGCCGGCCGAAATTCCGAGCTCCGCTGGCATCGGTAATAGTGAAAAATTAAATTTTCGTTTTAAAGCGATTTTGAAAGCTATTCTTATAGGAAATTTAACGCTGAATCCGAATATGACGTCAAAACGGCGGAAATTAATCGGCAACTATCAGTTTTTCCAGTTTAATACTACGCCCCTCTTACGTTTTTCAACTTTGAAAATCCTTTGCAAATACTTACAGTACTGTTCAAATTTGATGAACTAATGACTCCTACAGGAAATTAGACGTAGAATTCGAATTTAACGTGAAATAAATTAAATTCGAACGATTAATAATATTTTTCGAATTTTTTTAGTTTTTCATACTTTTGAAGTTTCAACTTTGCGATTTTTTTTCATCACGTTCCCGAAATGGGACAGATTAGGTGCTGTGGAAGAAAATGTAGGAAATTTAAGGTAGAATCCAGTAAAAATACGAAAATGGCTAGCGTATATGATAGCTTTCGAGGAATATTCCACTTTATGTCAAAAAACGTGTTTTGACTTTTCTTCAAACGTTAATAGCTCCGCGGGGACATAACATAAAAATATAATTAAATACACTAAAATGTAGGATTTCGATAGCTCTTTCTCGCCTCTGAGTAATATACCTATGTAAAAGTAGCCGGTTCAAAAGTTATTTGCGAAAAACATGCGAAAAAACGCGAAAAACCGGGTTATAAAATTTCAAAGTGCAATAAAATTTGAACAGAGGCCTAATTAAAAAAAAGAAGATTTTTTCACACGATCAGTTTGTCTCAATTGAACGGCACTATGACCAAAATTTGATTACCTATTCCCAGTTTCTCAATCAATTGGATACCCAAGATTTTTTGACCTTGGCTTCGGGCCGCTCTAGCTCCGACTAAAATCAACGTACGAACGAATTCCTGTACTTTTTCGTTTAAAGAATTTATCCATGAACAAAATGCGCTCATAAAATTCAATCGCGTTGTGAGAATTTTTCGAGAAAAACGCGAAAAACTGCGAAAAAACGTGGTTTCGAAAAAGCTCAAATTTTGACATTTTCCTCCCTCTCGAAAAGTCAAGGTCCTAAATCAAAATTTCAAAGGTTTTTCACCGTATCATTTTCAAAATGCTAAACGAATATAGTGTCAAAAATTTTTTATCTCCGCACAATTTTTTTTAAATGCATGACGATTTTTCAAAAAGAAAATTTGAAATTCCGACTTTGGATCGCTATAGCTCCGCGGGGGTTTCACCAAACTTAACAATCGCAATTACAAAAATGTTGGAAATTTATCTGGGTACAACTTTCCAATTCACTTAGTATATAAGAAATCCATTACTTTAGGAGCTATCGTGGCCGAAACACAAAATTCCGCGATCGCGATTTTTCACCAAAAACACGTTTTTCGATACATTTCGAATTTTTTTTCAAAAACCAAGTCAAAAATCGAAAATCGGCGATTTTTTCAGACGGTGGCCTTAAATTCTAAGCAACCCCTATTTTTTTCATCCAAATCCTTCCAGCCAGTTCTTCAATCAATCGTATACCTCTCCTCCTCGTTTTGTAGTTTTATATATATAGACTAGGGGCTGAGCGCCCCTGGCGGCTGCCGCCGCCCAACCCCCTCAGAGGGGGGCTTCGCCCCCCTCAGCTATCGCGCACGGTCGGCCCGTCGGAGGGGCTGCGCCCCTCCTCTCGGGCCTTACATATAGTTTCGGTGGGGTGTTGTCCTTATCACTCCTATATATAGTATATACTATATTATATAGTATATTATATAGTATATAATATAGTATAGTATATAGTATAGTATAGTACATAGTATAGGTATAGTATAGGTATAGTATAGGTATGGGTATAGATATAGGTATGGGTTTAGTAGTTAATCATTTGTGTATGGAGAGTGGGAATCGATAGGTATTATTATTAGTAGGTAGTACTTAGTAGTTGCTTTAATTTGGTATGTAGGTGGTGGAGTTCGAACGTACTTTGTATCATAAAGTATTGGGTTTTTCAACTGGAGCAAAGTAGGAGCAAAATTAGACATAGCAACTGTAAGTTTTCCAAGATTTGTAACTTGCACAGTGGATAACTCAAACAAAAAGTCGTCAATTCAGATGTTTGAATATACCAAAAGATGGGTAATTTAACTGCCCACATTTTCCCAATGTAATGTACCTATCCATTTTTCAACCGTTTTGGCGTTATCCAACAATATTAGTAGAGTATACACGAAAAAATGACATTTTTCAACTTTAAACGTTATTTTCATCTATTTAGTGCGAAAGAAACAAAGAATGAACCATATATTATTGATATACACATCATCAACTATCATTATGCTGAATTTGAGCGAAATCTGTTTCAAAAAAATTTTCGCGAAAAATCCAAGGGGTACCCCTGCGATTTTTTTCAACCGAACAGTTATCGATTTTTTACTCGTCTCTCAATACAGATAAAAATCTGAAATTTTCAGGAAAGTTGTGTCTTACCATGATGTATTTTTGTGATTTTTTTTATTTCTCGGAAAAATCTGCAAGTGGTCCAAAAAAATCGGTTTTTGAAAGCTCAAAAATCGGACTTTAACCGTGATTTTCGGGGTCAAAATTAATGCGAATCAATTGTTTTAATATGCAGGAGTCTTCATTTGAACGCCCTACACACGTACATAGCAAAAAATTTGCTGAAAAAATTTTAAACAGAGCCAGAGAAATTATTTTCCGTAAATCGAGTTTTTCGCCGGCCGAAATTCCGAGCTCCGCTGGCATCGGTAATAGTGAAAAATTAAATTGTCGTTTCAAAGCGATTTTCAAAGCTCTTCTTATAGGAAATTTAATGCTGAATCCGAATATGACGTCAAAACGGCGGAAATTAGTCGGCAACTATCAGTTTTTCCAGGTTTAATACACGCCATTCCTACGTTTTTCAACTTTGAAAATCCGTTGCAAATACTTACAGTACTGTTCAAATTTGATTATTTAATGATTCCTACAGGAAATTAGACGTAGAATTCGAATTTAAAGTGAAAAAATCTATTATAGAACGATTAATAATATTTTTCGAATTTTTTTCGTTTTTCATACTTTTGAAGTTTCAACTTTGGGATTTTTTTTCATCACGTTCCCGAAACGGGACAGATTAGGTGCTGTGGAAGAAAATGTAGGAAATTTAACGTAGAATCCAGTAAAAATACGAAAATGGCTAGCGTATATGATAGCTTTCGAGGAATATTCCACTTTATGTCAAAAAACGTGTTTTGACTTTTCTTCAAACGTTAATAGCTCCGCGGGGACATAACATAAAAATATAATTAAATACACCAAATTGTAGGATTTCGATAGCTCTTTCTCGCCTCTGAGTATTATACCTATGTAAAAGTAACCGGTTCAAAAGTTATTTGCGAAAAACATGCGAAAAAACGCAAAAAACAGGGTCATAAAATTTCAAAGTGCAATAAAATTTGAACAAAGGCCTAATTAAAAAAAAGACGATTTTTCCAGCCGATGAAGTTGTCTCAATTGAACGGCACTATGACCAAAATTTGATTACCTATTCCCAGTTTCACAATCAATTGTATACTACGGTTTTTTGGGTGTTCGCTTCGGGCCGCTCTAGCTCCGGCAAAAATCGATCAACGAACGAATTCTTGTACTTTTTCGTTTAAAGAATTTATCCATGAACAAAATGCGCTCATAAAATCTTATCGCGTTGTGAGAATTTTTCGAGAAAATCGCGATCGACTGCGGAAAAACGTGGTTTCTGAAAACGTCAAATTTTGACATTTTCCTTCCTCACGAAAAATCAAGGTCGAAAATCAAAAAAGTACGATTTAACTGCATCAGGAATTTCGATTTAATTGACGAATATGTTGTCAAAAATTTTTTATCGGTCCACAATTTTGCTCCACCCATGAGAGTTTTTTTGAAACGAAATTTTGAAATTCCGACTTTGGACGGCTATAGCTCCGCGGGGGTTGAACTAAAATTAACAATTGCAATTACAAAAATGTAGGAAATTTATCTGGCTACAACTTTCCAATTCACTTAGTATATAAGAAATCCATTACTTTAGGAGCTACGGCGGCCGAAACACAAAATTCCGCGATCGCGATTTTTCACCAAAACGACGTTTTTCGATACATTTCGAATTTTTTTTCAAAACAGGGGGCAAAAATCGAAATTCTAAGATTTTTTCAGCCGATGGCCTTAAATTCTAAGCATACCCTATTTTTTTCATTCAAATCCTTCCAGCCAGTTCTTCAATCAATCGTATCCCTCTCCTCCTCCTCGTTGTGTAGTTTTATATATATAGACTAGGGGCTGAGCGCCCCTGGCGGCTGCCGCCGCCCAACCCCCTCAGAGGGGGGCTTCGCCCCCCTCAGCTATCGCGCACGGTCGGCCCGTCGGAGGGGCTACGCCCCTCCTCTCGGGCCTTACATAAATAACTCGGGGTGTTGTCCTTATCACTCCTATATATAGTATACTATATAGTATATATATAGTATATATATAGTATAGTATATAGTATAGTATATAGTATATGGTAGTATATGGTATATAGGTATAGGTAGGTAGGTATAGGTATAGGTATGGGTATGGGTTTAGTAGTTAATTATTTGTGTATGGAGAGTGGGAATCGATAGGTATTATTATTAGTAGCTAGTACTTAGTAGTAGTTGCTATAATTTGGTATGTAGGTGGTGGAGTTCGAACGTACTTTGTATCATAAAATATTGGGTTTTTCAACTGGAGCAAAGTAGGACCAAAATTAGACATAACAACTGTAAGTTTTCCAAGATTTGTAACTTGCACAGTGGATAACTCAAATAAAAAGTAGTCAATTTAGATGTTTGAATATACCAAAAGAAAGGTAATTTAATTGTCCACATTTTCCCAATGTAATGTACCTATCCATTTTTCAACCGTTTTTGCGTTATTCTACAATAATAGTGAACTATTCACGAAAAAATGACATTTTTCAACTTTAAACGTTATTTTCATCTATTTACTGCGAAAGAAACAAAGAATGGACCATATATTATTGATATACACATCATCAACTATCATTATGTTGAATTTGAGCGAAATCCATTTCAAAAAAGTTTTCGCGAAAAATCCAAGGGGTACCCCTGCGATTTTTTTCAACCGATCAGTTAACGAATTTTTACACGTCTCTCAATACAGATAAAAATCTGAAATTTTTAGGAAAGTTGTGTCTTACCGAGATGTATTTTTGCTATTTTTTTTATTTCTCGGAAAAATCTGCAAGTGGTCCAAAAAAATCGGTTTTTGAAAGCTCAAAAATTGGACTTTAACCGTGATTTTCGGGGTCAAAATAAATGCGAATCAATTGTTTTATTATGCAGAAGTCTTCATTTGAACGCCTTACACACGTACATAGCAAAAAATTTTGTGAAAAAAATTTAAACAAAGCCAGAGAAATTATTTTCCGTAAATCGATTTTTTCGCCGGCCGAAATTCCGAGCTCCGCTGGCATCGGTAATAGTGATAAATTAAATTTTCGTTTTAAAGCGATTTTGAGAGCTATTCTTATAGGAAATTTAATGCTGAATCCGAATATGACGTCAAAACGTCGGAAATTTGTCGGCAACTATCAGTTTTCCCAGGTTTAATACACGCCATTCCTACGTTTTCCAACTTTGAAAATCCGTTGCAAATACTTACAGTACTGTTCAAATTTGATTATTTGATGATTCCTACAGGAAATTAGACGTAGAATTCGAATTTAAAGTGAAAACAATCAAAATCGAACGATTAATAATATTTCTCGAAATTTTTTCGTTTTTCATACTTTTGAAGTTTCAACTTTGGGATTTTTTTTCGTCACGTTTCCGAAACGGGACAGATTAGGTGCTGTGGAAGAAAATCTAGGAAATTTAACGTAGAATCCAGTAAAAATACGAAAATGGCTAGCGTATATGATAGCTTTCGAGGAATATTCCACTTTATGTCAAAAAACGTGTTTTGACTTTTCTTCAAACGTTAATAGCTCCGCGGGGACATAACATAAAAATATAATTAAATGCACCAAATTGTAGGATTTTGATAGCTCTTTCTCGCCTCTGAGTAATATACCTATGTAAAAGTAACCGGTTCAAAAGTTATTTGCGAAAAACATGCGAAAAAACGCAAAAAACGGTGTCATAAAATTTCAAAGTGCAATAAAAATTGAACAGAGGCCTAATTAAAAAAAAGACGATTTTTTCAGCCGATGAAGTTGTCTCAATTGAACGGCACTATGTCCAAAATTTGATTACCTATTCCCAGTTTCACAATCAATTGTATACTACGGTTTTTTGGGTGTTCGCTTCGGGCCGCTCTAGCTCCGGCAAAAATCGATCAACGAACGAATTCCTGTACTTTTTCGTTTAAAGAATTTATCCATGAACAAAATGCGCTCATAAAATCTTTTCGCGTTGTGAGAATTTTTCGAGAAAATCGCGATCGACTGCGGGAAAACGTGGTTTCTGAAAACGCCAAATTTTGACATTTTCCTGCTTCACGAAAAATCAAGGTCGAAAATCAAAAAAGTACGATTTAACTGCATCAGGAATTTCGATTTAATTGACGAATATAGTGTCAAAAATTTTTTATCGGTTCACAATTTTGCTCCACCCATGAGAGTTTTTTTTGAGACTCGGCACCTATGTTCCGACTTTGGACGGCTATAGCTCCGCGGGGGTTGAACCAAAATTACCAATTGCAATTACAAAAATGTAGGAAATTTAACTGGCTACAACTTTCCAATTCACTTGGTATATAAGAAATCCATTACTTTAGCAGCTACAGCTCCCGATAGAAAAAATTCCGCGATCGCGATTTTTCGCCCAAAACACGTTTTTCGACACATTTCGATTTTTTTCAAAAAAACGAAGCAAAAAATCAAAATTCTAAGATTTTTTCAGCCGATGGCCTTAAATTTTAAGCAACCCCTATTTTTTTCGTCCAAATCCCTCCAGCCAGTTTCTCAATCAATAGTATACCTTCTCCTCCTGGTTGTGTAGTTTTATATATATAGACTAGGGGCTGAGCGCCCCTGGCGGCTGCCGCCGCCCAACCCCCTCAGAGGGGGGCTTCGCCCCCCTCAGCTATCGCGCACGGTCGGCCCGTCGGAGGGGCTACGCCCCTCCTCTCGGGCCTTACATAAATAACTCGGGGTGTTGTCCTTATCACTCCTATATATAGTACTATATAGTATATAATATATAGTATATAATATATAGTATACAATATAGTATATATAGTATAGTATATAGTATATGGTATATAGTGTAGGTATAGGTACAGGTATAGGTATGGGTAGGTAGTAGTAGTTTATTATTTGTGTATGGAGAGTGGGAATCTATAGGTATTTTTATAGTAGAAAAAGTACTTGGAAGTAGTTGCTATAATTTGGTATGTAGGTGGTGGAGTTCGAACGTACTTTGTATCATAAAATATTGGGTTTTTCAACTGGAGCAAAGTACGAGCAAAATTAGACATAGCAACTGTAAGTTTTCCGAGATTTGTAACTTGCACAGTGGATAACTCAAACAAAAAGTCGTCAATTCAGATGTTTAAATATACCAAAAGATAGGTAATTTAATTGCCCACATTTTTCTAATGTAATGTACCTATCAATTTTTCAACCGTTTTTGCGTTATTCAACAATATCAGTAGACTATACACGAAAACATGACATTTTTCAACTTTAAACGTTCTTTTCATCTATTTAGTGCGAAAGAAACGAAGAATGAACCATATATTATTGATGTACACATCATCAACTATCATTATGCTGAATTTGAGCGAAATCCATTTCAAAAAATTTTTCGCGAAAAATCCAAGGGGTACCCCTGCGATTTTTTTCAACCGACCATTTAACGAATTTTTACTCCTCTCTCAATGCAGATAAAAATCTGAAATTTTTAGGAAAGTTGTGTCTTACCATGATGTATTTTTGTGATTTTTTTTATTTCTCGGAAAAATCTGCATGTGGTCCAAAAAAATCGGTTTTTGAAAGCTCAAAAATTGAACTTTAACAGTCATTTTCGGGGTCAAAATAAATGCCAATCAATTGTTTTATCATGCAGGAGTCTTCATTTGAACGCCTTACACACGTACATAGCAAAAAGTTTGGTGAAAAAAATTTAAACAGAGCCAGAGAAATTATTTTCCGTAAATCGATTTTTTCGCCGGCCGAAATTCCGAGCTCCGCTGGCATCGGTGATAGTGAAAAATTAAATTTTCATTTTAAAGCGATTTTGAAAGCTATTCTTATAGGAAATTCAACGCTGAATCCGAATATGAAGTCAAAACGGTGGAAATTTGACGACGAACATTAGTTTTTCCCGGTTTTAGTACTACACGGTTCATGTTTTTCAACTTTGAAAATCCGTTGCAAATACTTACAGTACTGTTCAAATTTGATCAACTAATGGTTCCTACAGGAAATTAGACGTAGAATCCGAATTCAAAGTGAAAAAAATCAAATTCAAACGATTAATAATATTTCTCGAATTTTTGTCGTTTTTCATACTTTTGAAGTTTCAACTTTGGGATTTTTTTTCGTCACGTTCCCGAAACGGGACAGATTAGGTGCTGTGGAAGAAAATGTAGGAAATTTAACGTAGAATCCATTAAAAATACGAAAATGGCTAGCGTATATGATAGCTCTCGAGGAATATTCCACTTTATGTCAAAAAACGTGTTTTGACTTTTCTTCAAACGTTAATAGCTCCTCGGGGACATAACATAAAAATATAATTAAATACACCAAATTGTAGGATTTTGATAGCTCTTTCTCGCCTCTGAGTATTTTACCTATGTAAAAGTAACCGGTTCAAAAGTTATTTGCGAAAAAAATGCGAAAAAACGCGAAAAACCGGGTTATAAAATTTCAAAGCGCAATAAAATTTGAACAGAGGCCTAATTAAAAAAAAGAAGATTTTTTCACACGATGGGTTTGTCTCAATTGAACGGCACTATGACCAAAATTTGATTACCTATTCCCAGTTTCTCAATCAATTGGATAACCAAAATTTTGTGACCTTGGCTTCGGGCCGCTCTAGCTCCGGCTAAAATCAACCTACGAACGAATTCTTGTACTTTTTCGTTTAAAGAATTTAACCATGAACAAAATGCGCTCATAAAATTTTTTCGCGTTGTGAGAATTTTTCGAGAAAATCGCGATCAACTGCGGAAAAACGTGGTTTCGGAAATCGTCAAATTTTTACATAATCTTAGCTCACGAGAATACCAAGTCGAAAATCGAAAAAATGAAAAAAACGGGGTCAGGAATTTCGATTTAATTGACGAATATGTTGTCAAAAATTTTTTATCGTTTCACAATTTTGCTCCATCCGTGAGAGTTTTTTCAAAACGAAAAAACAAAGTTTCGACTTTGGATCGCTATAGCTCCGCGGGGGTTTCACCAAACTTGACAATCGTAATTACAAAAATGTAGGAAATTTATCTGGCAACAACTTTGCAATGCACTTAGTATAGACGAAAATCAATATTTAAGCCGCTACAGCGCCCGATAGAAAAAATTCCGCGATCGCGATTTTTCGCCCAAAACACGTTTTTCGATACATTTCGAATTTTTTCAAAAAAACGGGGCCGAAAATGGAAAATCGGCGATTTTTTCAGCCGATGGCCTTAAATTTTAAACATCCCCTATTTTTTTCATCCAAATCCTTCCAGCCAGTTCTTCAATCAATAGTATCCCTCTCCTCCTCCTGGTTGTGTAGTTTTATATATATAGATTGAGAGAGGCCCCTCCGAATAATTTTTCGGAATAAAAAATGTTACTCGTATTATAGTCTCAGTAAAGAAGTCCATTAAGGCGTTATCTTGCCAGGCAAAGCTGTTTAGACTTGATAGCCTCATCGAATGTATCGAGAAATGGCTGCGATGTGTAAACCAAAACCGTCTCCCTCGTATTATTAGGTGCGGCACTACTTATCAGCTTGGAAGCTTTGGAGTGTTTCTGAACGTCTGGGTGCGTTCGTTGTGAGCCTCTTGTCGAGTCGGACGAATTAGCGTTTACTTATCGGTTGTGTGCCATGTGCTGATGAGATATGACAAGCCGAAGGAAGAAGAAGCAGCAAGCTGACGAGAGCAAAGGGTTCATCAAGAAAGTATCGTCGCTTTTTAATTTGGACTCGGTAAGTGCTGGCTTATATATATCAGCTCGTAATTTAAAATTTATTTCTCAATAGCTTAGATTTCTGATATTTGTACATTTGCAAATAATCTGGGATCTGTGAATGAAGACGTTGCTACTTATTTGGTACAAGAATTGGAAATCGCAAGTTATGACATAGCTGAAGACTATTTTTAGGGCGATTTAAAACCGCAACCGGTTTCAGTTTAGGCTAGATGATCCTATATTAGTCGCGACTTAGCTAACATTCCTCTCATTTTTGAGTTCTTGTAATGCTAGCTGAATAGTATCCGTAGGACGCTTTTTTAAATGTTTCCTGTCCCGAATTCACTCTGCAATTAAGTGAAGTAATTTTCTGTACAAACAAAATGTAAGAGAGGACCTAGTATGGTCCTAATTTTGTTTGTTTGGTAAAATAAAGATATTTAAAAGTACGATTTTCACCCAGCAGCTTGTCCTTAGTCACCCATACGAAAAGTTCACAAGGGTTCAGTTTAGTTAGTATGGTATTACCAAATCAAGGCAGAAGCGAAGGAATATTTTTTCGAATAGATGATTTTTCGCGGCCACTGACTGCAGTAAGCGATCAAACTATGTTTATTATCTGCTTAATCAATCACTGCGTCTGTGAAAACTTGAGTAATTAAGCTGCGTACTAAAATTTCGAAGAATTCTGTTCGTTGGTGGGTTGCAATTAACATCTGGGGCTGGCCTACTTCAATTATACTTTTTAGAGCTCTTTTAGGCTCTTCCAGTCTGTCAACCGATGTGGAATGTTAATCTCGGCTCTGATAGAGCTCCAACTTCATCTGGGAGCACTCATGGCTCGTAAATCTCATCTTTTCGACCCGTCATGCGCTATGATCTTAATGAGAAATCTGCTCCCGGCACTCGCTGTCCGTCCTATAGCCAACAGAGATGGCTAATTTACCCTTGGGGTCCTTTTATCTGAATCCTTTCTGTCCCCCGAATCGTTTTCGTGCTATCAAGCTGTCCACGTTGCTGTCAACAACCTTCTGTATGACTCTGCCCATTGAGATATCTACGATAACGATTTCGCATTGCTGTTGACATCGTAATTATCTGGAACATTGGAAAAAGGTAAAAAACAAACTGGAACCGAAAATTTCATTGTACTTATCTGAATAATTTTAGGTAAAATAGTTAGCAAGGTAAACTTGCTCAACGTTCTGACCTTATTAATCCGGTGTCGTTTTTGAAATGTGCGTGCAACTGTAATCCGTGGCCCGGATGAAGAGTTCAGGAAATGTAGCTACCGCTATTTTCGCCTTCGTCTTTCCTTCCGCTTGGAGTCGACAAGTGGAGTCTAATTGTAGGGCAACTATGGGCCCCTGGCTCCTCCAGCCACATGGCTCGAAAGCCTCAAGAGGAGTTGTAGGGCCTGAAACCAGGCGTGGAGGGAGGGCGATCGCTCTAATTACCTTAATTGAGCTAACCGTCCGACCCTTCCTCAGGGAGATCCCGAGTCGAGTTTTCATTTGAAAGACCTGGACGTGATGAGAGCTCGGGGCCCCAGTTTCGACCTGACGGTAGTTTAAAACTCTTATCACTGCGGGACAGATCCTGTTGGACTGGAAGTTTCCAGTTCGATAAGAGTTCATGCTTTATTAAAGCAGAATCTACGGTCACGAAAGTCGGTCAGTTTTATTATTGTCAGAAATGCGGCCTGATTTTTTTTTAATGCCAGAAGGGCCTAATTCAAATTATTTTTGGCCATGATTCGTGAGCGCGTGGTTTTCTTTCAAGAATCAATTGTGTGTTGGTTTGGACTGGAATGGTCTACAAGACGGAGAAAAATAAAATTGGTGATTGATGATAAAAAAAAGTAGATGTAAATTGCGAATCGTGGTTTTTCTTTTTCGGTTTTGCAAGGAATTAAATTAATGGGTCGCTAATAAATAATTCTAGATTTTACATGGTGCTTCTGATTCCCGATTTTTAATGTTCGTGATTCATTATTACTCGTCTTGCGTTTCCCGATTTTCCAAAGAGTAAAATTCGAAAGACACAGATTAAATTAAAAAAAAAAACCAGTTTTTTAGTTTATAATTATCCTCGCGCTGGCCGAAATCGCCGACCAGACGCGCTGAACTCGCTTACGGAGGACGTAGCGTTACGTATTGAACGGATCTGAAATTAAACCTAAATACCTAATTGGTATTGGAATCACTCAGATTCTACTCCTCGTTACTAGGCTTTACTCGATCACCTTCGTAACGCGCTATTAACGGGGAAACTCCGTATTTGCTTTTGATCGTAGTCGCTGTGGGAAACATTCATCCGAGAGACCAAAGTTGGTATTTTGTCCGAGCTGACGTTGCAACCTATTGTGAATTCTCCCTGAGTGCACATTTGAGGCAGACTCGAGCGAAGTGCTTTGGTATACTGCCTTCTGTTCTACCGCTGTCTCTCGTAGCGCCGCGTTGATGGGCCCCTGGGATTATGTAAAACAGGGTTTTGCGCCCTGCGGGTCATCGTGTGATAACATTGCAGATGATGGCTCTCTGCTTCCAGTCGGCCGAAGCTCTCTTTAATTTTTTGCTGCCCGCAAGATACTGACAATGGAACTAACGAGAGAATTTTCAAATTCGGCGTTCGAAATTGAGAAAATGAGCTTGGAAAATGTTAATATACTCTCCCCATGCCGAATGAAAATTGTATTAATTCTAGATTTTTTATTGGTGTCACTCCTACATAGCTTTTTTCGTTCTAAAATAATAGTGACTTTATAAGAGAAAAATGTTTTCGCATTTGGATTTATCTATTCTCAGCTGTATCGGTACTAGCCGTTTCGAATTTATTGCTAGACTAGAACATAGCGGATTTGGTCCTCTAGAATCGTGGAACGAATCGACGTTTTCCTTCCGCGGTTAGGTTTGCTCAACGAGACGACTCTACACATCCGTTGAATTTTATGAACGCTTCGCTGTTTTATTGAGCACATTTATATCGTCTGAGGTTATTCTGTCTCATGCTCCATTTCGTCGCTGTACGACGAGTTTTCTTTTTCAATGCGGATTGGTTCATTTCGATAGTTCATCCATATATTTATATTTTTTTCAAACAATTTTTATGATCATTGTCCGCTCAGTAACTGCTTCCCATTTGATATGAAGAGTTCATCTCATTAAAAGAAATTAATGCCGTTTAGATTTTTTTTACAAGTATCTCTTGTTTATGCCGATTTATTATCTAGGAAATTAGAATTAATGTGTAGCCACGAAGAAACTTCTTCTTGATCGTGCCGAAAAATTGGTTCAATCACTCCTTCGGATGGTTTTGCGACTTTTTTCTTTTCGCTTTCGATGAGAGAAGGTGAGCAGCGATCGTTTAATGTTCTTTTACTCCTCGATTCTGTTTGATTACACTCGTGGGATACTCTTATTGTTCTGGCCTCGCTGGATCGTTTAACGTTTCCCAGTTTCTCGCTTCCCAGAGCCGTTCATCGCTCTTCTTGAAACGGTTCTTTTCTATTGAACACTTTCTCATTTGAAAAATGATCTCTTCGGTCTCACAATCGCAGATCTGGGGGCATTTCTCTCGAAATTAAAGTCTCTTTTGTCCATTTATTCAATCTTTCCCCCTCCATAATTTAGTGTTCGGTGTTGCAAAATAACTCCGTTAACTTTTTTCCTCCTGGATTTTGTCCAATGGTTTGGAGAATTCCATTACGTCGGAACCGAGAAAAACATTCGTTCGAGCACTCTCCTGTCTTTCGGCTTCTTGTTCCCACTTCTGTTATTCGTCGAGAGGATTTGCATCTTACGGAGGCTTAAATGCTTAAGCGCGTTCTTCCTGACGGAACAACGCTCTTCCTTGAAAAACCACGTGGTGAGGGGGTTTTGACGCTTACGTTTGTTGCGATCCATAAGTAAAATCTTTTGATATTCTTGACAGTGAGCTTAACGCGCTTGGAGCTTAGCTCCACATCGCTTCATTCTTCACCTTTTGTTCCGCTTGAGGCTTATCAAGGACGTGCATTCATTCTGTAGCGTTCTTGATTTCGCTGAGGTTTGTCGACGCTTTTCATCACATCAGTGAATAAAGCCGTTTTCATAAATTGGCTCGCATATTTTTATCTTTCGAGTCAGTTAATGATGATACAAGTTGATGCTCAGAATCCTCGGTCACCAATGAACCTCAGTATATCATACTGCTAGGATTTCTTTATCTTCTTTCTTCTCTAAATTGAAAAAGGCATTTTTATTTCGCATTAGCTGGGCTTTAGCCATTCTTCGGCCTATAGCTCTCTTCCCCCTTTTCCTCCCTTCATCAGTCGATTTTTCTCTTCGTCAGTGCGGGGAAATTTTTCACTCAAAATCCTCTAACCGGCGTTCTCACAGTTTTCAACACTCGCATGCGATTTCTAGTCGAATAAATAGAGTTTAAAGAACACAACCGGAAACTCTCCGCTTCGACTGCGTTTGATCCGTTTGGCAAATCCAATATTGTCTAGAAAACTCGGATTTTTACGGTCTACTAATTCGCGGGCGGGCGTTTTATCATTCTCCGACGCTTTTACTATTTACGCTGCCAATCAGACAAGGCTTTTTTTCGGTGAGCTATCCACTTTCGCCTTTTCCAACGTTAAAAGTCTCCGGGGTGAGATATGTTCGCCCTATGTGCCGGCTAACATTTTGTTGAACTTGTTTTCTCGTAAATCCGATCAGCATTTGCAGCGGAAGTGAACATCTCTAATCAGTAAGTTTCTGAACCTGGGTATCGTGGATTTTGCCTGAATTGCCATGTATCAGTTCGTATTGTGAAAATATAGTCTAGAAACATTCGATATTGTCCAGCTTTTCGTATTATCCGCACTTGTTCGCCTCAGTTTTCTCTTATATTTCGTCGGATAAACTATCTTAATAATTCCTGGAATATAATATATATTTTTATATATATATTCCTATATTGCTTCATTTTACGGCATCCCCGTTTCTTTCGCACTCGGAGAGGTCTTTTTTCGTTTCACCTTCGTAGAAATCTTCATACTCTCGACTTGTTTGTTTTGCGCTCGAGTCGGATAAAATTGAGACCCGGCTCCATCTTGAAGGCCGTCAACGGGGAAAATGTAATTTCGTGAAATTGTGTATCGCTAGCCTCACGTCCGTGGGGATTGTAAAAAAGTGGTCCAGTCCTACTGTAAAACGCGAGACTTTATTCCCGTACATCCGACGCCCGTTTATGAGAACGTCCTGTTATCCTTTACTCATCATTTTTCCGCCAGGTAGAGAATGTTTCTTTTCTAGTTTCTCACTGCTGCGATATTATTGCAGAAGAGGTGAGCTTGATGCTACTGAATTCTCGTCGCTCTTAAAAAAACCATGTCGTACAAATATTTATCATATAGAAGGTGCGTTTAGTTTCTTTTCTAGACGCAGCCATCATAGTCATTCAGCGAATAGAAAATATATATAGCGATGAGTGGCATGTGATATTCCTTAGCCAATCGTTTCATCTTGGAATTTCTCTCTAAAACCGTACGTGTGTTGAAACTGCGTCTGACATAAACATTTTCGTCGAAAATAGTGACAACACGAAATGATGGTGTACTTTACAAAAGGAGAGTTACTTATTTGAGTGTAGGGGTGACAAACTTAGCCAGAAGTACCTGATTGACCTATTATATGCCCTGTTCAAGAATGATCCGGCAAAAAGTCTAGGCAAATTAACGGAACCGTGGTGAAAGGGTCGCCAAGCTTGTCCCCCTCACCACAATAAGAAAATGCGACAAACGATGGAAAAAGGGAAGATTGTAAAATACTTGCTGCTGTGAAACAATTCATTTTAGAAAATAATTTTTACAGTTTCTTGTTGTTATGCAATTTTATAGAGTACTGATTGCTTGCTCGTTACGCGAGAACGTGTGTCTCAAACATTAAAAAAAATTAAAAAAAAAAAAAAATCGATTGGTACTTGTCTAGATTGTTGTTCCTCTTGTGTTGTGGACTTGTCTTTAGTGCTGGTTCTCGACATTGTTATAACACCCGAAGAGTACTTTTCCACCGGGATCACTCCGCCTTTTACCACGAGGATTCGTGAGTCTTCTAAGTAAGTTTAGTCCTCGCCCTTTAGGATTGTGTCACTGTTCAACAGCCGACAATAGATGTTTAGTATCTCATGAAACCTTGGATCCTGTATGCTTTTATCCGTTCTACGTTCCAACGGTTCCATGGAGGAGCATCAAGACTGATAGTTTTCTCTCGAGTTTTCCGTTATGTGCTCGCCTTGTACTAAAGTTGCTTCGCTGTATCTAGAAACCGGTTTAGTTCAACCGTTGAGAATGATCCCGCAATCTTTCATCAACAACTTCGCAAACCGCAAATGGGAGCTGAGTTATAATCCTATCAGCCTATGAGCTTAGTTAGGATTTCCTTGCGTTATTACTTTTGGTGACTGGCAATTAAATTCGAAAAAGCGCAAGAATTAATTCTCAGTTCGAGCTAGTGAGTCGGAGATCATAGCACAGGGTTAATTGAAAAATGGCGAAAACCTCTAATGCGTGAAGATAATTTTTAGTATTAACTAGCCAACCTTGCTTATCGATTTATCATTCGACTCGATTAGCCCATAATTATGATTTCTGAGTCCAAGTATTTCAGTCAATCTTACCCACTTATTTCGATCCAAACATATAGACTTCCTATCCTATTGATCCAATGTGGAACAGAAGTCCGTGATTCGTAACTAACTGTTGCCTTCTTTATTTCGGATTGCGGTGGTATCAAGTTCTTGTCGGTCGGTTGGAAGTCTTGCGCGATCACGCGATGAACAGCTGAAGGTCGAGCCGCCTACTCCTTCCTCCAAAATGGAATGTGATCCGAATTCGAGTTCCTATGTAACAATCGTATCGC
Source organism: Tupiocoris notatus (assembly GCA_037159825.1). Classification (NCBI taxonomy): domain Eukaryota; kingdom Metazoa; phylum Arthropoda; class Insecta; order Hemiptera; family Miridae; genus Tupiocoris; species Tupiocoris notatus. The sequence goes on from JASJUZ010000178.1 coordinate 1,186,912, forward strand.
GTTGTGTGTAGCGTTGCGTGTCTCATTGCCGTTCAACAGCACGCTTTTTTCGTGTTATGTAGGTCAATAGGGCGATTGAATGTAGATTATTGTAAAATTAGAGCCACAAGTGGCTCATTTTTGGAAATAATTCGACCGACGTTGGCGCATCAGTCGTGATTTGTAAGCTAAAAGAAGCAAAAAAGGGTAAATGTGGGTGATCATCTCAGTCGAAGCGGTGAATTAGCATCGATTTTTTATTACAAAGGCGATCATCAATAAGTATTATATACATCCCTAAAGACACTATTTCCACACTTTGAAGGAGGAATAGTCAAGAGAGGAGGAGCGTGATAGAAATATAGCGGACAACAGAAGCGAATATCTGACATCACAAGCCCAATCTTACCACACAAAGCGTCAACCTGCCGTCCCATCTAGCATCGTGTCCCACCCAGGGCTGGAGACAAGCAACGTGTTTGCTCCCACGCTTTGTGCCATTTTTCAAACCTGAAAACTTAACTATAATCTATAGTTTTTAGAAATTAATGCTATTTCAGGCGTTTGAGCCCTCATTCATTTATCTCCGTGGCAAGTATTCGAAAAATTAAAAAGTTCGATGCGAATTCCCCACTGCTCTCCAAGGCTCTTGCTAAGCGTCAATGGCAGAAGTTAAGCTGTTATAGAGCTTCATTGGGAATTTACTGGTGGAAATTTAATTTTTCGTCTCCCAGGGACGAAACTTTTGTAACTCTGTTGGAACCCCTTTGATTTCGACTACAGTCAGCTGCTGAGAATTCGCTGTATTTTCATTCGCACTTCAGAGTTAAGTTACTCACATTTTATTGGCCTCCATTTCACGTCTCGATCCTAGGTTTTATCGCGAATAGTGATGAACTGTAATTTATTTCGCTGAGTGCATTTTTACGTTCAGTTTGAGCTCGTTCTGTAAAAATAAATTCAACTTGATCCATTCCTTGCATTACGCTTCCTCCGGCTGTATGTCGTTTCGACATTCTAGGTATTGTCAACACGTTTTCATTTTAGGAGACCTTCTCATAACGGTCGCCTCTTTGTTTTTCCTCGACCGTTTGGAAAATGATTGGTTCCTCGAGTCAATCCTCAGCCTGGAGACTAGGGACGGGCCGAGTGTTCCTTTGAGATTTGCTCCCGGCCACCAATCATTTGCTCCTGAAACTCCTGAACTCTTCCGATATCGGCGTCGTGCCGAGTCAGGAGTAAGCCCAAATAGATTGCGGTTCTATCAATTCCACGACTCCACTTTATTTCATATCTAGATATTTATCACGAAACCGTTCTTGCGTCCGGTGCTGAATTTTATTTCCGTTCTTCGCTGTCCTTACTTCTAGCTATCTCATTTCCGTTTTCGTGTTGACGCATTCAAGCACGAATGAGGTTTTGTCTCGTAACTTGTCGTGTTCTTTCCGTTAGAAAACCACGGCGCGTGAAAAAGTGAGCAAAACCGCCAAGGGAAAAAACGGGGAGGGAAAGTGGAAAAAAAGGAAATTTTTCTTTGGATAATCTTGGCGCGACGTACAAGAGGGGAAAACGGTTCGCCAAGGGATGAAATGTGAAGGGAAAACTTGGTTGAACTTGAGTGTATAGGTAGATGAAATGATTTTACGAGCGATCGCGCGGCTCATCATAATTTGAAAGTAAGAAACGTCCGCGTATGAGAAAAGCGTTCAATAAAACTGTCATTTCGTGTGGCTCGTTGCAATACCCGAAATTTTCAAGATGATCGAGGGAAAATCCAAGAGATTCTCAGTCTGGTGGTCTTTAGTTACGTCTGCATAACAACATGTAAATAAAATCATCGTTCCCTGGGCTAAATCCCTTACACTTTCTTTGTGAAAATCTCATGCTCTTGAATCATAATTTGGAAGCGGTCTTCCGTGAATCCTTTTCCGAATCATCTGCGGATTATTACGGCGTCTGATAATGCCAACTGAAACCAGTAATTTTTGAAAAGAAATTTTCCCATACCGGGATTTTCAAAAATAAATGGTACTAGTAAATACTAGTGCGGTGCTCAACTGAAATCCACGTATTTTCTAACCAATGGAAAATAGTTATAGAAATTAAGGCTCTATAAGGATTCTAAACCGTAATCGGACTTGAGCTTTTTGATTAATTGATAGTTTTCATGCGAATTCAAATTATTTTAATTTTACTCTTGACACTTTTATATCGTCGGATAACCGATTCGTTGCCACATTTTCATGCCATTTTAGCAGAAATGTCCAGGAAAATTCTGTAACATAGTCTGTTTGGTAACATTTTCCCTTCGACCTTGAATTCAGCAACGGTGTTTTGTCGAACCTTTGGGCGTAATTTATTCTTATTATGATTTCGCCCCTTGCAATAACCGATGCTGAACTTACTTCCCTTATTTCTGGATTCACTACTTCAGAGGTTTCTCGGCCATCCAGGTTTTTATGCACGACCGAACTTCTGATATAGACCGACCTGAATACGGGCTGCCCAATAATTCACTTGGAAATAGAGTTGTACACGTGCCTCGAACTTATACTGCTCTCCTATCAAGAGTTGAGTTTGGGCTAATGATATACGGGCACCATTACGTTGATAGGATGGCGAAGCTGCAAGCAGCCTAAATCCAAGCGTTTCGCCTCTGCAATCAGCTCATGTTCGAAATAATGTTCCTTTCCCCGAAACCAATTATATATTTCTTTTATAACTACTCTATGTGTGAACATTGAAGTATATGTATCGTTTTCTGACTAATTTGCCGATTTTTTTGACATCTTTGAACAATAGAATATTTTTTCCTCGCAGGTGAGTTAGCGAGATTGTTCTTGTCGTGAGTAGGTAGATTAGTGTAAACTTTACTTGAGTATGCTTCTGCTCAGCTCGACGGCTTATAACAAGAAGCGTCGCATCGTCCTTGTTGTCTTTTCATTATAAGTTGAAACCTTTGATCTAACGGTTTTCACTATCGATTCACTGGTCGTATTCCCTGGAGCTAGAGCTTGGGGCGGTGCTATTGACGACCACAAGTCAGTGCAATGTTATTGTATCTGCTCGGAATTCAATCACGCCACTGACTGTTGTTCTGGAAAGGACGTCTTGAAGGGAGGTCATATGAAACACTTTAAAGCTCAATCGAAGCCGATTTCCAATATTAACTGTTAGAGAAGTTTGTCACGCGGTATAAAACATTTACATCTACCTAATAATACTGCTGAAGCAATAAAAAATGTGACATTAACTTAGTTAGGACAATATTAACGAGGTTTGTACTGTTGAGGAAGAGAAGAATTTATACTCCAAAATGATCGGCTCTAAATCAAATCCTACTCAATATCGGTAACGCAAATAGGTGTTGGGATAGGATTTTTTCAAGTTGTGCGAGCTTCAATTGCCAGGCTCTCTACATAGGAAGTATTCATCCGTAAAATCGCACGGTACACCGAGATCACCGAAGTGCTTTGATGGGCTAAATCCAATTTGGAGCTCTTGAATTCCTCGCCCTCGAGTAAAATCGTGTTTAATCCATGCGATTTCAATCAATCGATATCGCCCTCATTTCTTTATTGAGGTCGCAGGTCGTCGGTCTTTTGTAAACAGACTCACAAATTCCACTTCGCCGAAGTGAGAGGTTTACGAAAGTCGGGAACGTCCGAAAAGAAGAGCAACAGCTGACTCGAGGGAAGAATTTACTTCTGGAGACTTTCTCTCTCTTAATTAATCCGATCTCTTTGAGTGAAGCTTTTCTTAGTAACTGGTTGAAACTGACTTCAAGTCTTGGAGCACTTCCTTTAGAACTTTTAAGAGCCCAAATACATTGAGAAGACTAATCTAATATTGTTCCTGTTATAGTTTTCCTTTAATGAAATGTCGTCCTAATTGGTTCTCGCCGGATAAATTTCATTACATTTAACGACTTGGAGCCGCCTTGGGAATTTTCGGAAAGTCATTCAATTCAGGACTCAATGATCCAATTAATTTATTTCCATGCGTCATTCGATTTTGTGATTTTACGGTCTTCCTCGAAATTACCAGCCCCAAAATGGTTAATTTCAATGATGCATGTTTGGATCGTTAACTGAAAATGGAAAACGAACGAGCGCGTCCCCTTTCTGAATTTTAAATGGAATTTCTATCGCTCTGAGGTACCTCACATGTTACCGAGAATCATATTTTATGGAATCGACCGTCGTAAAATATCCCCCATGAGTATACTGCCGTCCATCGGCGTTTTCCCGTCTGAAAATAATCGGAGGCGAATCCTATTTTGGTGGTTGCGATTCTTTGGATTTTTAATGTAACGAGCCTAAAAATACACTCGAACTTACCTTCGTTACCAACGTAGGTAGACGCCTTTAGCCGATAAAGTTCGCGAATTCAACCTTGCAGTGGGAGTTTGTAGTGTACGGCTCGGCTGCCCAGAACGGCTGAATTGTTGATGACACGACCGCGTCGGTGCTGCTATGCCTGTGAGCATCCAAGGATCGATTTGAATTATTCGATTGGTCGTCGTCGTCGTTCGCGGCCTTTTCCCCTACCTGCTCGCTCTAGTGACTTCTCCATTTCTGTCTCTCTCGCACATCCAGTACGTCTGATATGCCGCGTGTTCGATACGACCTGAAAGCGGCTCTTTCCACCCTGGCCGTACCAGTGCGGCAGTTTCGGTTCCGAGGGCTTCATGTCTTGGCTGCCTCCGCAGTCGGCGGAGTATGGCCGCGTGTCGCTATTTCTCTTGAGCTTTTCGGAGCGTCGGTGTCGAGTCAGCGGTTTTAGCTGAGTTATGGGACAACGGCCGAGCTTCGACGATGATCACGACTCGGAAGAAGAGGTAATTATTTGAAATCGAGAAAATAACCGAAAAACTTTTCCGAAGTTTGGCACTGGGTTTCTCGTCATCAAGCACAGATGTATGCTATTTCTCACAGGTGATCTGATGTTGAAAATTTATGGCATTTCGCACATTTACTAGGAAAATTTAATACAAATTTGGTTCGAAATTGAGCGAGTTACGAGGCTAGAAAATTAATTAATTCACTTCCACAATCTGTTATTTTATGATCTGTTATTCCTGCTTTCGAATATCTTAACTAGTTTTCAAAGCAGTATAATAGCAAGCCTAAAATAGAAGACTCTCATCCGGTTAGCTAACAGTGAAAACCAAACATAGGTAGTATAACAAATAAAAGGGAAATAGCATAAAAGCGGTATAACGGCGTCTATGCACATACGATTATCAAACGATGCCCCTTGTAAAACTGCCATGCACGAGAGAGTAAGTGGATTTTGTCGAATTAAGCAAAGAAAACGTATAATTAAGTTTACCCAAGCTTACTTGCCCTGTACTGTACAAATAGAAAATTACGACCGTTCCTAGTCTTCAATCTACGAAGTCGCTACGAATAACGAGATGAAGAAATTTGTTTTGCTAATTTTATTATACTGCGGTGAGTTAATTTTACAGGATCGTATAAATATGTGATTTATCTTTTCATGTCAATAAATAAATATTATTTTTCTGGTTTTCTTCATCACTCGGTTCACTCTATCTCAATACGTACGAATTAAATAGGGAATGGGGAAAATGACGAAATTGAACTGAGTATTCCTCATATTACCGGCCTTCTTCTCTATGATAACCTTGTCTTCAGCTATAATTTCAGTTTGATTAACGCTTGTAGAGATCGCAATTGTCGAACTACCCAACCTTCATTTTGAAATAGATGCCCTCGCCTTTTGAGAGGTAATGGGAATTTCCGCAAGGTTCCTTGGGTGTTCGATTGTTAATGTTAATTGATCGGAATTTCCCTCGGATAGACTAATGAGGTGAAATGATGAATTATTGGGCGAGACTGCCAAAACAGACTACTAATAATTAATAGTCCGTGCTCGAATACTGAATAAACAAAGTGAATGTGTACTTACAGTCTAGCTATAACTAAATACGAATGATAAATCGAGTTATGTCCACATTTTATCGTGTGAAATTTGTCATAAATTCGTCGTAATTTTGAATAATTACCTATTTTTCAATTCTAATTATTACCTCATTTATTGTTGATTGATTTTCGTTACTAATTTTTGTTCTCACCATCTCAGATCCACCTGCATAATAATACGTCCATATTATGGCTATTGGAAATTATTTTTCCCTCCATTCATCAATAGAATGGAACATATAAATCGACAATGTCAGCGGTTCAGGAAATAAGTAATAACGTGTCTCTTTCTTATTGAGAAAACTCCGAGAAGATTACTAAAAGCTCCACCTGCAACCAAAATATTAAATAAATTAAATTCAAAAAAGCGATGATGGAAAAATTCATAAATTTAATTAAATTCACTCTCCCAAAAATTTCAGACGCTCCCAACAAAGCTTTAAGCTAGGTATCAGTCTCTATTTCCCAATCTCAATGTTGTCTTGGTTGCTCTTCTATCTGAGCAAGTTCCCCAATCGACAGGCGTTGACTTTTCCGTAGTACTTCAACTCGATAGAATCACCTTTCCAACTTCGACTTGCTCCTCGAACTTTGATTAGCTCCTCTTCCTACGGTATTTTTTCGTAATTGGAAACAGAAAGCTTCAAGTCTTTGCATTCTTCGCCTGTTTGAAAAGTTTCCGACGAAATCGAACTGGAAAGTTTTCCGTTAATTCCGCGGTACACCTATTTCTAAGGTGTCAAAAGCTAAACTTACTTTCAAGTGACTCCGGGGAGAAAAACTGCGAGAATTCGAAATAACTGTTGATAAGATGGTGAACATTTCGTTTTGCCACGGAGTTGAAATTCAATGTTACGATTTTTTTCTCTTTTATTTCGAGCTTGCTTATCATTTCTTTTCTCTTGCCACACGCTTTGTCTCTTTAATCTTTTTGTCCGAATAGGGGAAATTTTCAAAGCAAGTTGAACTGAGAGTAAAGGAATGTCTATCGAGCGAGTTGTTCAGGTCTGTTGAGCCTGATTATATTTCTCCCTCAAATTATGTGGAGATATTTGTACAAAGCTTTGAAAGTTGGTTATCGAGAACACCGCTGCCTCTTGCAACGATGTCTTTTTAAGTTATTGTTGTACGCTGTGGTGCTAATGAAAATACTTCCTAAGTCTACAAGGTATTAGCCAACTGCTTAATTGTTGCAAATTCATAATTTATAAGTAATCTAGTCAAGCTGCGCATTAATATTCCTTTACTGCTCGATCGTAATTTATTTTGATGGAATTAGGGAGCCTTGATTATCTCTTTTTTCAATCTAGAAAAAATTATATTCAGTCGTTTATTTTCAACTCACATTTTTCACCTGTAACAATTATTATCAGCGACTTCCTATAGTCGCTCAGATGAATCGGCTGTAGATTGTAATATTACTATAACGTCCTGATATAGGTAGATCTAGTTTGAGCGAGGTAGATTTTTTCTTCCTGATTCGCCTCTTGTTGAGGATAGTTTTCTCGAAAATGCCGTCGGCGCATTGCAATTTCTTTCTCATTCGATCAAATAACCAATTCGATTTGCTTGGTTTCTTTTCGTATCGCCGTATACCCTAGGGGGAACTTTTTCCTCGGCGAGCAGCTTCCTTTCAATCGTTCGATTGAATTCCTTTCGAGTTTAATTTGACTCCGAATGAAATTGTATTGTGCTGCCCGGCGTCGACGGATTGTGCGTCCCCTCTCACGTGCCAATGCTAAGTAAAACGGATTTTTCTATATTCTCCATCCATGAAACTGCCTCGCACTGCTGTCGGATGGAGGGAAAAACTCGTTTCACCGCAGATTAATCGGAGACAGGGTTTTCAACTTGCGGCCGCTCCTAATGGTTGTATGAAAGGTAACAGCGTACGAGCGGTCTCCACGATGTGAATTAAATTCGAAACGATGTAGCTCCTGAGGGCAGTTCTTCCGGGCTTTAATGGATTGCAAAACATAAAATGCCCAATGCAGTTTCGTTCCTTCCCATTTGTAAAAGTATTTTCACATGAACAATTTTTTCGAATTGACGTTAAAATTATGATATAGGTATATCGTCATTTTATCGCTGTGTAAATCACGATTTCGTTTCTTGCCCTCTTCGCAATCCTCCGCATTTTCCTCTTGATTTCAGACGTCATAGATTTTCCTTTCCTCCCTTACTGATTGCCTCGGGGTCATTCTCTATTTACATCTGACCGTTGTTCTTTATGTGGTCAATAAGTCTCAATAGCGTCCGCTCTAGTGTTCCACCGGGCATTGTTCCATTCGCATGCTTATAAATCTCATGAACTGAGGCTGCACTCAATATTATAAGAGGATTCTCTCTGAACAGTCCTAACGTAACTTCACATTCCCTTTCGTGGCAGTTTCATTCGCAAATTCCCGACGTAGGAGGCGTTTGGATCTCGAAAGTGTTTGGTGATGAAAATATGAGTACGTATAGCCATACTTCATTCGTATCGCTTTCCTACTCTAATAAAATTCAAATTAGGTCTTAAAATTCATGAACAAGCGAAGAAGATGGAGTGCCGGCTTTTTCGCTGAGATTTTTCCGAAGGAAAGGAGAAAATAGGAAGCGCTCCTTGATGTTGATGTGGAAACAAGGGAAAGAAGGGGAGAGAATGAATGTAAATTAAGTCGGAAGACACCTGCCCTTAACCGTGAAGGAAACCCGAGGGATAATTAATTGAATTAAAACATCCTCGCAACGTTTCCTCTCCGGACGACAACTTACATCCCCCAAGCACTACATCAAAAGAGACAGCCCCCGAAAAGGTAATTCGCTGGAGCTTTGTAGAAATTCGAAATAGAAGAGCGAGACAGGCGGGTTGAGAATAGGTTGCTGATTTGGAACGAGAAAATTACCACCTTTACTTCTCTGAAAGGATATTGCTTTTCTGTAAGGTTATCTTCTATTCCAACTCAATTAGTCAATTGTATATTACTCCTTTCACGTCTATAAATGCTACCCTACTTTTAGGCCATTGTAAAAATAGAAAACGTTCCACGGTATCCTGGTCGCGTCATCCTAGGTGGAAAACCCTCGATTTATTTCCACCCCGCCCGAAAACCCAGCATTATTTTTAGCCAGCAGAAAACCGTATTATAGTGCTAGACGGTTCCTGTCCGTATCCAGATACAAGGCTGACTTTTCTCTCCCGACTCCCCTTGCCAATAACATGTGTGACCGAGGAAACAAAAAGCCTTTTCCGATAGCGTGTCACTTTAATGGCCACTCGCACACCGAACCAGATAGCATCGAGTCTTTCGTACTTGGAACTTACTCTGCCATCAGCTAAACTGCCTGTTGTCTTCAGACCTGTGTTTGTCATACTGTTCTACGGCGGAAAATTGTCTGGCTGACGATGAAATGTCTCGTTTCCTTTTCCGAGGGTATCTCGTCGGAAACATCTATAGGTGCAGGTTATCTTGTTATCCGTAACGAGTGCTATGCTATGGCGTAGATGGTCTTTAATTTGATACGAAGAACTCGAGTGAGATGTATCGAATTTCTACCGTGTTTCTTTCCTCGTATTGTCTTTCGTCGAGCGAATGATCAATGCTCTCATGCGGCATGAATTGGTCGTATCATTTTTCGAAACGTGACGGTCGGTCAGCATGTAGTTACACTTTCAGTTAATTCACTTAGCGTGTAATAAAAATCAATTGTCATTTCCCGACCCCAAACATTCAAACTTATTGATTTTTTGGGACTGTGAAGATTTAAAATACAACCAGTGACGTGGATAGATCACACAGTATTTCCATTTTTGATTCGGTAACAGGTATAGCCAATTATAAAATCAAGAAACTCAGACAAAGGCCGCAACGCAAAATCAAGATTTAGGTTAATAATGCGTAAGTGCAGTATTTGCTACTGGAAGAAAATTCGGACTGACACGCAGGCGCCTAACGTTCAAGTAATCAGACAGAGGATTTCATTAGAATATTTTCCGGTTTGTAGATCTATTTGAATTATACAAATAACTACTCATTGGCGAAAGAATTTCCTATGTTTTGTGGACGATGGAATGGTTGAAACATTTCCTGGGAGAAGGTTTCCTGAAAATTTCATTCAGTTCCATTCATTTTTCACGGAGGTATGACGGTTTTTGCCTTTTTGAAGCATTGTTTGACCAAAGGCACACAGATATTTGTTAAGAAAGTGTTTCTGAGTACCTATAGTTTTATGAAAATTTCTTCTAAACTCGCCTCCTTTCTGAATTCGACATTTCAGATGATTCACTTCCGTTTACTACGTTAACTATAGACCAATTATTATTATTTTCAATTTACGATTGTTTCTATTAGTTTGTATTTTTTTCTCCTTGTAGTAATGGTAATTGTAAACAGATTCCCACAACTATTTAATTTCGGATGAAAATAAGCGGATTTTTGATGGGTTATAAACTGTATCTCGACCGTTATTACTACATAGTTATTACTAAATCCGTCATTATTACATCTTACGAGCTGTTGGTCTTTGTTGTGGGTAATACCCTAGAATACCCTTTCTGTGACCAACTTACTGCCCTCGAGAATACCCCGTCAAGGGGTAGCCTTGATCTTTCGCATTAACAATGTACATATTTCATCAGAAACTTTTCCCCAACTACTGGAATTTCTGTTGCTGAACCGCCTCGAGACGTTAGGACTTCCGAGTTGCTTTAACTTGTGAATTAGTTAACGATCTCGAGAACAATTCTCTGGCCAAAACTCATGTCATCAATAAACAACATTTTTGTTCAGAAATCGGGTCAAATCATTGAAAATCACTAAGAATCCTGGCTCATTCATGATTGTTCTTCCAAGCGATAAAGGAGGTGACATTTCCTTCTGCTCATTCAGTCACAAGTTATTGATGAATCTGATAAAATTTGCGAATAGTTTGAATCCTCGGCATTGACTTTCATTCTAATTTATGATGCAAATTTTACAAATGTCTAAGGTTTTTCTTCCAATTTTTGTTCCAGGCTCACACACCGTTACTTGGAGGCAGCGATGGCAAACATGTAAGTTGAGACTCCATGTTACCTTAACTGTTCTCAGGGCTATTCAAAACGAATGACAAGGAATTCATAACGTAAATGAAACGTTAGAGTAAAGCATGGTTCACAGGCCTCCGTCTATTGCGTTGATGCGTTCAGTACGCGTTTTTCCAATCATAAAATGCCAAATACGAAATCGTAAGTGTGCGCATGATCTTACAAAGTAATAAAAACTCCCGCGGTCACGTTACAGAAAAAAAAAGAAATAGATTTAAATCACTCCATTATTAATTGACGTTAGCGTTAGACTCACTTTTCAGTTATTAGATCCGTTTTTTCGGGAACTCGCAGGACAAGACATTATTTGCCGTTTGATAACCGGAGTCTGCGTCAGTTGGAATTGTAGTTGTTCGCTTCTCGGGTAGATTTTATTTTTTATTCATTTGGGTGTCCCTTGAATGTCACAAAGAATTTTCCCTCCGTGCGTTTGCGATTTTTCATCCGTTGGTCGCAGAATCAATCTATTAGAGTGCCATAGTTTTAGAACATTTCGAGTAGATCGTTGAATTTTCTGTAATATAGCGTTTTAATAAAAATTATGATTTCCCAGTACTATCGAAGACAAACTATATTAAATTACTACCGAATCGGAATCGACCGATACCGCGGATCTTCAGATCAAAGGTTTTCTTCTTCAAACGTCAAGTGGCTATGAATAATTCTGTCATTAGAAAGTGTACCGCTTTTTCAGCCAAACGTAACTCAGTAACTAGCCGTTTATTTCATAATTTATTCTCTTTCATTTGGCGCCTGAATCCGAATGGAACAGCTGTACTTGAAAGAGATGTAGTTGATATTTCTCTAATTTTTTTTTTCTGATTTTTCGTGTTATTTTCCGTTTGAATTTTTCGGAAGAACTTGACGTATTCCATTTTTTTTTCTTTTTAATATCAAGAGTCATCATGTAATAACGTCGAATAAAAGTTGAGAACATATAAGTAGTGGAAGAACGATGGTGTCTTTCTAGGTGCGTTTTTAAACATTCTCGCTCGAACATGGCGAATAATGGAATTGTGTATCAAACGAATATCACGGCATTCCTACTTGAGCAATATCTGTCAACGTTACTGAGGTTGAGCATATTGCGTTACTCAGATTTTCATGTTCAATTTCAAAAGCTCGCCCTTCGCTTTCCGAGTTGTTTGATGTGAAAGGGGAAAGCTGAGTTATTCGAATCCTCAGAATTCCTCCAGTCTAAAGCTCTGGTATCATCTTCTGAGCCGTAGGCATTGTCCAGCCCTTGTCGTAGAGCTGGCTTTGACTTAATTACGTTACCTTACCATTCCTGTTGTATATTTTCCGAGCTTGGGACGTGCGCTGACCGGTCGAATTCCAAACTTTGGTGCCTTCATGTCATCTAATAGCGCAGGGTATACAACTCGCAATATTAGGTCAACTTTAGTATCAATACTACTCTTGACTCAATACGGCTTTGAAATTTCACCAACTAATAATCCATCTCGACGTTTGCTTCAATTTCATCGCTAGTTTCATGGAATTCATTTCAGCATAGAATATGCTTCTTTGATATCAAATTTCCCTGCGAAATTCCAAATTAGCTATTCGATATTAATTCATAATAAACCGGTTTAATTTGCCCGAACGGATTTCTCAAAAGTGATTGTTGCTACACTCCATTAACTTGAACGACTGTACAAATAAGGTTTTTTTCAAAATGCCGTTTACTTGAAATTTAGCTTTATACTCATTGGCTGGATCACCTTGAAGTTGTAATTATTCGAAGTGAAATTCGATGCTTGGAAAAATCTCCATTTTTTATTAGAAGTCCCTCTTTTAGGGCAAGAGATTTGAATTCGGTTTTCTCATTCTAGTGGGTCTATCTTATTCTCTTCTTCCGCTAGGTGCCAAGTAATTTCATTTGGAGCTTTTGCTCAAGGCGCGCGGATTACCCGAAGGCAACCGGTTGATGGCGCGGCTTTATGTAATATTCCACCGTCTTTGTTCAGACTCTTTTTCGCCGTTGCCGAAAGAAATTCTCCAGCTTCTCGACCCTCTTCCGAAATGAAACGGCACCTTAGCCGCGAATATCGTTTCCTAAAAACGGCTTCATTTAATTGGCACCTTGATCGC